>OY856411.1:394536383-395160928 GCA_963693085.1 Alisma plantago-aquatica | reverse complement strand
TGCCTAGGTCCTATGGATGAAGCAAATGCTCCAAGACATTAACATTCACTTTGATGCTTCTCCTATTTATTATGATAATAATAGTGCAATTAACTTGTCATACAATCCTATCTTGCATATTAGAGCTAAACATATAGAGGTTCTCCATCATTTTCTCCATGATCACATTGCTAAGAAGGATATCTATATCATGCATGTGGACACAGAAAATCTGTTGGCGAACATTTTCATTAAACCTCTAACTAGAGAGCAATTTAACTTTATTAGATCGAAAGTTCTCATAACTACTTTGAATGAATCTGATATGCCTTCTAGCTAGTTGTCATATGTCCTATATGTTTTATATGTGTTTTGATCACCTTTGCTTGCTAATATGCTAAAAATCCATTTTTCAAGTTCATTTTTTCCTTGTTTTTCTCTTATTTTTGGGTATTTTTTGCAAACACACATTTTATCGAACCCAATGATGAGTGATATGTGCCTAAGTATGTTCAAAATATATAATAGACTTGAAAAATACAATTAATTAGCACTCTAATGGCTAGAAACTAGGACTTCTAAGTTTAGGTCAGGTTGACCATCGGTCGAGTTGCCAACTCGACCAATCGAAGGTCGAGAGCTTTTTTAAAGAGCCTATCGGTTGAGTTTCCGAATTCACAGAACTCAACTGATGGCCGGGCTGGAGCAAATTTAGGATAGGTCCGGCTGACAGTTTTCCCTCTCAACCAAAGAAAAGTCGACCGATCTGACCTCCAGCACCCCCAAGCTCTCTACCCTAGCCCTAACCTTCCTCTCCCTCACCCTAGTTTGACCTAGCTTGACCTCCCTTGACCTTTCCCCTTGCAAACCTAGGTTTGTGGATGAGTTTTTGTGGTGAGTCTTTACCTTTTTATCTCTCCTTCCTCTCCTTTTCATCTCTATTGCATCTAATAGGAGGAAGTGGGAAGCCCCAGCTAATGCACCTTCATCTTCATCCAACTCCCACTTGATTATGTTTGATGACTCTTTCTTTGTCTCAAACGAGGCTCTAAATAGGTATAAGGAGCTCCTTCCCCAGAACCCTTTCCCTTTTTGTGACCTATTTGAGCCTAAACCATGAAGACAAGAGGTCATAGATCAAGTAGCGGAGTTGATTTATGATCACCATCTCTTTGTCTTAAGTGTTGAACGTGTTTGCTATAATAATTCCCATCACTAGCACGAAAGTGGTTCACAAATTCTACACTAACTTGCATTAGACTTACGACACCGTCATACCCCTGCCTGATACTCAAGTAGTCCTCACATCCATGATAGTTAGGAAGAAATTTCAAGTCTCTGAGGATACCATGAACATCTTCTTTTCCGTTACCAAAGTGGTTGATACCTGGCGTAAGGACTACCCAGAGTACTTTGACTTAGTTGAGCCTGAGGCCTTCTACAAGAAATATGTACTTACTCTCCATGATATTCATAAGTTCTTGAAGAAGCCTCAATTCTTGTATAGGAAGAAGTGCACCCTTCCCTCCTCTGCCTTGGACCTAAGAGATGCATCCTCGCCCTAGTTATTAACTGCAATATCCACCCAAAGAAGAATCAAATTGAGATTGTAGAAAACACTACGGTGACCATGTATTGTCTCTTGAAGAACATCAGAGTCAAGTAGTCAAGATATATTCTCCATCATATGACCTACTTTGACTCAGGCAAGAACACCCGTGGCACCCATCCACCCTACCCAACCCTAATTTGTGGTCTGTTCTTGCTTGCCACTAGCAAATATCCTCTCCACGACCTTCATTACAAACCTTCCCATAAAGGAGTTTGCATCAGTGAGACCACTCTTCAGAAGTCTATGCCTATCCTCTCCTCCACCACACATGGTGCCTCTACCTATACCTCTACCCAAGCAGCTCCATCACCTCAGCCTACTTGACCTATCTGTGCCTTGTTTCCTGTATCAAATGAAACCCTTATGGGCTAGATGATGCATCAACATGTATACAACCTTTAGGTTCAGGAGCACTTGTATCAGGACCTATGTTCCATCATGTCTAACATGAACATGTCATGTGCACACCCCTACCCAACCTACCATCCATACCCAGTAAGTGACTATTCATCCTATGCATATGATCATTTTTACCCTACCCCTCCACCTACACCTTCTACTGCTGCACCCCCTGTTGTTGGTGGTTCTACCCCTGCCATTCTTCCTCTACCAGTTGGCCCCTTGGCCACTCTGCTTTCCATCCTTAGTAGTTATGATCATTCCTTCCCATAGGACAATGAGCTCCATGCTCTTGGTATGTCTTGGGATGAGCAGAATGCATGTTGGCCCAGTCGTGGTTTCGGTCCCACTGCTGATGAAGAGATGTCGAACTAGGGTGACGAGGAGGTTGCTACTGTTGACGAGGAGGCTAATGAGGATGATGGTGAGGCTTCTGATGATGGTTCTGATGGCTTCACTGGTGGCTCTAGTGATGAAGGTGATGTTGATGCACCTTCATACGAAGATGATGACTACAAGCCTGATGCTTCTGATGCTGATGATGTTATGGATGATGAAGATATAGATGACCTAGATGTTTAGTTGTTCTAGTTTTTAGTCTACATGTTGATCATATATATCTTACTAAGCTATTTTGTATAAGAAACATCTGGGCACATGTTCTGAGTTGTACTATTTTATCATCTAGCTTTCATCGTTTTGGCTTGTAGTTGTTTTCTGAGAACTTGCTTTCTGAGTTGTAATCTTAATTCTATACACACTTACTCTTTGATTTACTATATCTCATGAGTTGGTGCCATGTTTTACCATATTTTGATTATGACATAGACTGTTTGTTTCTCTCATCTCTGGTTGGTGTATGTTTTGAAATTGCATGTTATGGATGTATGCTTTTGTTGTGCTTGGAGAAGACCTATTTCTATGCTCTTCTACCCATCTTACTTTTTGATAATGTGAAAAGGAGGAAGAGAAATTCAATGTTTTGAAGATCAACCATATTGTTTTTTGTTGCCTATGTCATCCTTTTCTTGTTCATTATATGCTTTATCATGTGACTTGTTAAAGGACCATATAGTACATATGTGTTATATTTCTTTGTGTAGATAGACTAACTATGTAGGTTAGAGTAAGCATATATTGAGGGGGAGCAATTCACATTATTCAAATCTTAAATCCCCTTACAATTCACAAGGCAAAGGTATAACTTAAATATCCTTTTAAATATGATTGAGGAATGATTTGTCATTGTCAAAAAGGGGGATAATGATGACCTGAGAGTTATAAATTGCCCATATTTTGATAATCACTAAACCATTTCATTGCTATGTATCTAATATGTTTGTTCAAGATTGATTTCAGGCTTTAGGTACATAAAAAGGATCAAATTATACAAGCCCTAGCTAGTTTAAGTTGAAGTAAAATGCAATGCAAGTGTGCAATTTGGGAAATCACTCCAAATGACCTTAGATAATTTTTATAATTACTTGTATTGATGATATGACTTGTAACAAAGATGAGAAAAAATCAGGAACACTTAATTCTAATGTTTAATCACTCAAATGTCAATTTAGAAAATTTGTCACATGATGTTCATCGATCGAGTTGGAAACTCGACGAATCCTATGATGGATTTTTTGAAGATGACCCATCGGTCGAGTTGCACACTCATAGACCTCGACTGACTGACTCACTGAGAAAATCTAATTTTATCTCATCGTTTGAGTTTCCCAAAACAAATTTGAGTGATAGTTTGAAAATTGTCTTTGCCATTTGGTGGATCAGTCGAGTTACCTATATTGAAACTTGACCAAATGTACTATATAGAAAACACAGAAAAAGTGATTATAACTGTTGGTGAGTTGTTTTGAAAAAAAATAGATCTATTGCATCTTAGAAAATGTCTATATTTTGACCCTAAGTGATCCCACACTCAAGGGAACATCTCCAGCTATATATAGGACGCCTTGGAGTTCATTCCAAGTTTGTTTATTCATGATATTCTAAGTCCTTGATATAGTTGAGTGTGTTACAACTCCTTAATCCCCTTTCTCTCTCTATTTTACACTTCATTTCGTGATTATGAGTGAGATGGGCCTGTTGTAAGAGATCTACTTCCTTGTTCTTGTAAAGCTCCCATCAGTTCCATCTTCCCTACTCCTTTCCTCCATGAAGCAAAGGTGAAGCAAGCTACTCCGAGTGAAGGTGGAGTTGTTGTTCTTCTTCTTCAAGGTTGAAGAAGAGGTGAAGATATTCTCCAGGTGAATGAGAAGGAAAAGGATGAAGATCCAAGAAGAATAGAAAAGTCCTTGAAGGTGGAAGACTTGTGCAAGAGTGGGTAAGACCATGGAGAAGGCTGAAGACTCTTGGCAAAGTGGGTAAGTCCTTGGTAAGGTGGAAGACTCTTGGCGCTTGGATTCGTAAATCCTTTGGTAGTCTTTTATTATAACTCTTATTGGTGAATATATAGAAAAAAGCACTTGCAAAGTCCTAGAGGTTGACCTCTCTAGGTAGTGGACTAACTCTCTCCTAGTTTGGAGAGTGGAACCACTCTACATGACCTTGTCAAGTGCTTGCTATCAATTGCTCTCATTCTTGCTATGCTTGTTAGTTAGGACTTCAAATTTTATTTAAGCTATTGGTTTTAATTTGACATAATTTGAAGGTCTAATCTATCTTGTGAGAATTTTTGAAGCTCTATTCACCCCACTCTAGAGCCCTAGATCCAACACGTTCAACATGAAAGACTCAATGAGAGAAAACGTGACAATGTTCCATGAAGTTAGTTTCTCAGGAGCCTAGTGTCTCAATTCTTATGAAGAATAGGGACACATGGATAGATGCCACTGGATCTATCTTGAATGTAATGCTATGTACTTACCTCATTATCTCATATGTATTGGACATGACAACAAGATATCTAGTAATCTCGTATGTTTTGGACATGACAAGATGATATCTAGTCATATCATATGTATTGACATGATGATAGGACGTATATATACCTACCTAACGATCTGGTATGTATTGGACATGATGAGAGGGTATATGTCAGATACAAATGAGAGTCATTGAACTACCATTATGAACATCTTTAGGTGCTAGTAAAGAACTGAAAGGATTATTTACTTGGTTATGGTAATAAGTAAGAGTTAGATGTAAAGGGTTATACCAATGCAAGCTTCCAGGATGACAAACTGATCATAATAATGTTTGACAATAAATGAGAATTGTAATCTAGAAAGGGTTAAGAGCTAATGACAGTTGTCCTAATCTACAAAAGAAGTCGAGTATCTCTGTGTTATAAGAACAGTAGAGGATACCTAAGGATCAAGAAGTTCATATGTGCGGTTCTAAGCCATTGATGATACAGTTGTAATACTAATGACAACAATGGATGTACTAGTTAGGTTGGGAATCTCGGATAACATATTATGGTACTTGCATCTCATATGAGTAGTCACACAACGAAGAGATGTGAAAAATGCAAAATATTGACTTAAGGAAAATGTCATGAAACCCGCTATAAAAGCACTTGCGCAGCAGAAGCATGAAGGTCATGTTAGGTCACTTGGGATGAGATTTGTGGGTGATTGGCTCTAAGTGCTTGGTATGTATGCCTAGAGAGTCAATCATATGATGATTGGGATATGGCATTAGATACCTGATTTGATAATAATAAAGGCAAGATTCCAAATTATTTTGTATATTCAGTTATGTGATAACGAATTATATAATAAATGTCTAGAGAGTAATATTATTCAATGACATATGTATTCAGGTTGAGGACCTAAGAAATGAGATCATACGGATGTTAAGAGAATATATATATATATATATATATATATATATATATATATATATATATATATATATATATATATATATATATATATATATATATATATATGATCATTATGTCCTAATTGGTTGTTATTGTGGAAGGTTGTTAGACAACAATAACACATAAGATCATAGTGTGAGTTGGTTGATGACTGAGTCTCATTGGTCATGATATGGCGATATCAAACCAATCAAACACATACATGTTAGAGAACAATGTATCGTATAGACCCACCATGAGACTAACACATGGAAGTCATAATCAGGATGTAACGTAACATTTTACTTTCAAAATCTCTATGTAAAAAAAGGTGAGAAAAAATAATTATTATATGACAATTTATTGGATCCTACTTTAAACCTCGTAGGATTCTTCCTATTATCTTTTACTAGTTGTGATAGTTATAATGTTTCAAGTCAACAAAAGATTGAAACAAGCCTTCATAATTATGATTGAACTTTGGAACGATGCGGTGGACATAGTATTAGTTGATTAAACTTTGGAACGACGTCGTACTATTAATTACTCATAATTTGTTCAATAGTGGATCTACCTGTTATTTCCTCCATCGAGATCATTTGGCTGCAACTTACACGAGATAGGCTCATCGCTATGATTCTCATACTTATTACACAATACTAAGAAGGCCAATCTCAAGGTCATAACCATCTCACATAATGAGTCATGTTTCATTAATCACAATATATGCATGTTAAGCACCTTCTTGTTGTTACACTAGGGAAACCAAAATACCACTCCAAAGTTGGATGCGCGTGGAACAGTGGATTTTAATTATTAGGGCCTTATTTTATAGCATATACTCGGATGAAAAAGTACGTGTTTAAAGTATATTTTTACATTGCAAACTCACACTTCACTATCCTACTACATCCCATCAAACTAGCCTAATCTGCTATCTTCTTGTGGGCAAAATATTATATTCTCATTAACTGGGGACACTATAGCACGGAGGGAGGGTGATGTCTATGAAAAATGGGAAGTACAATTTTGGATGCATCTTATAATACTTTTATAAGACACCTAATGTAAGGTAATATTTTACTTTCAAACTCTCTATGTAAAAAAAGGTGAGAAAATATCATTATTATACGACAATTTATTGGACCCTAATTTAAACCTCGTAGGATTTTCCTATTATCTTTTACTATTTGTGATAGTGATAATGTTTCAAGTCAACAAAAGATTGAAACATGCCTTCATAATTATGATTGAACTTTGTAATGATGTGGTGGACATAGTATTAGTTGACTAAACTTTGGAATGACATCGCACTATTAATTACTCATAATTTGATCAATAGTGGATCTACATGTTGTTTCCTCCACCGAGATCATTTGGCTGAAGCTTACACGAGATAGGCTCATCGCTTTGATTCTCATAGTTATTACACAATACTAAGAAGGCCAATCTCAAGGTCAGAACCATCTCACATAATGAGTCATGTTTCATTAATCACAATATATGCTTGTTAAGCACCTTCTTGTTGTTACATCACCATCTTTCGCATCACGATGATTACAAAATTCACAAGAAAAGAAACATGTGTTAGAGCTTAAGTGATGCTATCTCTCCCACCAAAACCTTGAGTGTACATGAACTCTAACTACACTAGGGAAACCAAAATACCACTCCAAAGTTGGATGCGGGTGGAACGGTGGATTTTAATTATTAGGGCCTTGTTTTATAGCATATAATCGGATGACAAAGTACGTGTTTAAAGTATATTTTTACATTGCAAACTCACACAACGTTGTCCTACTACATCCAACCAAACTAGCCTAATCTGCTATCTTCTTGTGGGCAAAATATTATATTCTCATTAAGTGGGGACACTACAACACGGAGGGAGGGCGATGTCTATGAAAAATGGGAAGTACAATATCTGATGCATCTTATAATACTTTTATAAGACACCTAATCTAACGTAACATTTTATTTTCAAACTCTCTATGTAAAAAAGGTGAGAAAAAATCATTATTATATGACAATTTATTGGATCCTACTTTACACCTCGTAGGATTCTTCCTATTATCTTTTACTATTTGTGATAGTTATAATGATTAAAGTAAACAAAAGATTGAAACAAGCCTTCATATTTATGATTGAACTTTAGAATGATGTGGTGGACATAGTATTAGTTGACTGAACTTTGGAATTACATCATACTATTAATTACTCATAATTTGATCAATAGTGGATCTACATGTTGTTTGCTCCACCGAGATCATTTGGCTGAAGCTTACACGAGATAGGCTCATCACTTTGATTCTCATAGTTATTACACAATACTAAGAAGGCCAATCTCAAGGTCATAACCATCTCACATAATGAGTCATGTTTCATTAATCACAATATATGCATGTTAAGCACCTTCTTGTTGTTACATCACCATCTTTCGCATCACGACGATTACAAAATTCACAAGAAAAGAAACATGTGTTAGAGCTTAAGTGATGCTATCTCTCCACTAAAACCTTGAGTGTACATGAACTCTAACTACACTAGGGAAACCAAAATACCACTCCAAAGTTGGATGCGCGTGGAACGGTGGATTTTAATTATTAGGGCCTTGTTTTATAGCATATAATCAGATGACAAAGTACGTGTTTAAAGTATATTTTTACATTGCAAACTCACACAACGTTGTCCTACTACATCCAACCAAACTAGCCTAATCAGCTATCTTCTTGTGGGAAAAATATTATATTCTCATTAAGTGGGGACACTACAACATGGAGGGAGGGCGATGTCTATGAAAAATGGGAAGTACAATATCTGATGCATCTTATAATACTTTTATAAGACACCTAATCTAACTTAACATTTTACTTTCAAACTCTCTATGTAAAAAAGGTGAGAAAAAATCATTATTATATGACAATTTATTGGATCCTACTTTAAACCTCGTAGGATTCTTCCTATTATCTTTTACTATTTGTGATAGTTATAATGATTAAAGTAAACAAAAGATTGAAACAAGCCTTCATATTTATGATTGAACTTTGGAATGATGTGGTGGACATAGTATTAGTTGACTAAACTTTGGAATGACATCGTACTATTAATTACTCATAATTTGATCAATAGTGGATCTATATGTTGTTTCCTCCACCGAGATCATTTGGCTGCAACTTACACGAGATAGGCTCATCGCTATGATTCTCATACTTATTACACAATACTAAGAATGCAAATCTCAAGGTCATAACCATCTCACATAATGAGTCATGTTTCATTAATCACAATATATGCATGTTAAGCACCTTCTTGTTGTTACATCACCATCTTTCGCATCACGATGATTAACAAATTCACAAGAAAAGAAACATGTGTTAGAGCTTAAGTGATGCCATCTCTCCCACCAAAACCTTGAGTGTACATGAACTCTAACCACACTAGGGCAACCAAAATACCACTAGCTTCAAACATCAATCTTTCATTCTACATCTCTGATACCCTATAAAAATCATTGTCAATCTATTTTATGAGGTATTGCCACTTCAGTGAGTGGCTACTTCCCACTCAACATATAGTCGTAGTCAAGGGATGTTTATTCCTTATTGCATGATATACTAAGTAAGTGCTTATAACATGGAGGGGAAAATACTACACAAGTTTAATTAAAAAAACACACATCACATGTATTAGAAACATGATGTTTTATGACTCATATTTTAGGCATATTTCTTATATAGTTTTACTTTGTATTAATTTCACATCTTATTCATCCCCTTTTTTTCGTGGTACCACAAATATATCATTTGGGACACAACGGCGGCCTAACATCCAACGCCACACAAGAGTAATGGCTTTATGGCCTAACTATTTAGGGATATGATAAGGGTCCAACATCCAATAATGAAGTGGAGTGTACAACTAGGGCTCAATTCACTCCTTCATAGGATGAATATGTATGCTCAACACTTCTACTCTCCCCCTCACAACACATAATTGGGGCCTCTAGTTCACCTATTTAACCCACCTCCCATGTAATTGTTTTACTCCATATAAGCCATCACACATATCCATTCTCCACATAGCCCTCACATTACCATCACACCAGATATCCAATTCCATCATAATCTCTCATCCACATTACTTGTCCTGTATGCAATCTTTAAACATATTAATTATGCTTTTGTGTCTCACATTTTATTAATCAG
Source organism: Alisma plantago-aquatica (assembly GCA_963693085.1). NCBI lineage: Eukaryota > Viridiplantae > Streptophyta > Magnoliopsida > Alismatales > Alismataceae > Alisma > Alisma plantago-aquatica. Next base: position 395,150,913 of record OY856411.1, on the reverse strand, counting down.
GGTACCAGTAGGTATTTAGTTTAAGCATTCACATCTCAAGTTTCATGTATGGGCATTCATATGTCACATTCTCCGTGTCATTCATCATACATTTTAGGTATATCATCCCTTCCCCCTATTTGGGCATCCTAAATCATCAATCATTGTCATGTTGATTACGATATTATATTCTCATTTAAAGTGATCATATACTATTATTAGTAATAGGGTTCTCATATAATCATATTATACATATTCATGTCCTATCCAAACAAGATATTGCAAGAATATACATGGTGATAAATGTATAATTAATTCAATTCATTATACAACTAGAAGGTACGTGAGAGTATACAACATTGCTTGTAATCTATTAATAATTATTTCAAGAGGAATTATCATTGATGTGGTTACTAGACACGATCTGTCTATCATCATTATATGTAAAACACAACATAGGAAATAATCAATATAAAGACCCTAAATTTTCTTATTAAACAAAGGAATACAATTCACTGAGATGACTAGGACATCCATCATATGAGAACAACAATATAAGTAAATTACATCAGCATAGTTAAAATAGGTGAGGGGTAAGACTATTCATTCACCTCATTCAAAGATCATATTAGAATTGATGTAGAAATTTGTATATAAATTTGGCTAGATCGTGATTTACCCTTAGTCATTAAGATGTAAGGGAGGATATGTCTTGTCATTTTAATGTGGTGAGTTTTTTCAATAATGTATGAGTCATATCAAATAGAGATATTTTACATGAAAAAATTAGAAGAGATCAACATTCAAGCATCAAGAATCGGTATTTAAGTATCATATAGTTTATTTCTACTCCCCCACCAATTTCTACACTAATATAGTTAGAGGAAAGTATCCAATCACCTCAAATAAGAAAAAATATTCTACATCAAGCTCCAACATTAAGACAATGGTAGTCCTCCTTTATCCTAGCAAGGAGGACAAATGTGGTGACCTTGCTTCATTCATGAGGAAAACAAGATTTTGAGGTGATTTCCTAGCATCCCTCTAAAGAAACAATAGTAATACACAACATCCAAGATCTAAATGAGACAGTTAGTATATTGTATTCCCTCTCAACTGTCAAAAAGTTTGTTTCCCCAAACCTAGTGGTTTAAAAGCTAACCAGGCACAAAATACAAAACCTTTGTGAACTATGATACAAATCAATATTTATCTATTACATATTACTCCTCCTTTTCTGTGGTCATTTTATTATGTTTCTACTAATGTTTTCTATTCAGAAATTCCAAATGGCATAGGAATATATTCACCTCCCCTCTAGGCTATATTTTAACTGGTATCACTGTAGGAGATCGAAAATGGAAGAAAATGCAAAGAAAGTAATACATATATGGGAACAAGATGTCAAACTATGGATGATAAAAAAGAATTCTGGACCTGCTCTCACAAAGAAAATGGAAAAAAATAAGAAGATGATATCAATTTCACTTGCTACAGTGCACATATGCCCTCGTTGTGGTCTTCTAAGTCCATTGCATGCCTCTTCTAAACATCTAGAGAGTTTGTAAGACTTCTCGTGGAACCACTGGTGGATCCTATTGACTGATACATGTACTAAATCCTTTGCCCCCAAATTTGTCAATCCACCTGCTATTCTCAATTTAAGAACCAAATTTTGTGTTTCTACACTTATTCTAGTTTTAGACTTCTCTTTAATTACTTTGGTTGGACTCTACAAACTCTTCTAGACCTATGGTTGTATGTGTTTTATGCCATTTGTTCTTATAAGTTTCTTGCTCCTACCAACCATTGTAGAAGCTTCCTATATAGTTTCCAATCATCACGCTGCCCTTGATTCAGCTTGTTTGAACTGATTTGGGATGTCGAATCTAGTAGAATTATTCTACAACTCCGCCCTACAATGATCTCATGATTGGGATTCCATCATCTTTGGTGATGTTGATCAATGGAGACTGTGTGATTGTTCCCCTTCTGTAATGTATGATACCGAGTACAACAACATTGTGGACATTTTAAGGAGCAGATAAGAATTGTAACACAGTGCTAGCATCATGAGCCTATTGATGCTCAAGTATAGTAGTGGTCCCTCCAACTAATGGTATCTAGCAATATCTTTTAGAAGATCATCATCAATCGAGTGTAGTAAGGATCAAGAGGTTTGTCTGCATCCCATAAGTTAGGTATCTTGGTGTGTTGGTGCATGTCATTACACACACAACAAGTCACTAGAGAAAGTCCTAGAGTTTAAGATTCTAATAGGTTGTTAACTTGATGCAAGCACCAAATCAAATTTATTTTATAAAAGTATTAATCCCAAGAGATGAAAATGAGGGTGGTTGAGTTTCAAATCCCATCGTGGGAATAAGAAATAGAAGTCAAGATTGGGAGAGTTTGATTATACTAAGAATAGAAGTAAAAGTACTCAAATGAAATTTAACTAATCAAGATGGAAAGAATATGGGATTCAGAGTATCGCCATCAAAAACCACATCTTTCTGTAACAAATCAACTCCTAAGCTTCACTGATCAAATTAGGATTGTGTGGATTCGTGTCTTTTCTAATACTCTCACAAGGGCCGACTTCCCACAAACTTGTTGCTCTTGATGTTTGTGGATCCTCATCCAGCTCTCCAACACACTACTATCCAAGATCTTATCAATAAACATGTGATTTCTATCTGACATCTTGATCCATGGACCAAGTGATTGTGTCACCATGGTCTGTAACAAATATGAGATTAGAAGGACCAAAATATAATAATTGCAACTAAGGGACTATGGGTTCATTCTTGTGGGGATCCAAGATCACATCACCCTGTAAGAGTATACCACTTCATCTAACAATTAAGAAGAAATGAACAAAACATTATTTCATTAAATAATAGAGTCAATTATATTGAATATAAGTGGTCTATGGTGCTACTCCCCATGCCCCATAACAAAACTACTCAAACTTTATAGAAAGCGACACAAGGGCGGAAGAGATAACGGGGGCCATATGCTAGTAATGAAAGAAGAAATCTGAATTGACTCTAGCCCAGTGACAATGAAATGGCAATCCTTCTTCAATATTTGCCTAAGTATACAAGAAATCCATTGATATTACAAATCTAGAAACTAAAATAAAAGATTTCAGATATAAGAATTCTCCCACAGGAAGACATGTGATCCCCGAAAAATGATATCCATTGTGCTTGGACACCACCCTCTTTTTATAAGAGGGGAATGAAGGTTGAAACCCGAAAATATGCTCTTGGCGGTGGTTGGAACTATTTAGTTCTGGTCAATGGAAAAAATGTTGACTGTCTTTAATTATCTTTGACTATTCAACTTCTTTTTTATGCAGATTGTGTAGTTTCGAGTGAATTTTCTGGATGGTCAAAAGTTCAAAAGTGGTCGCAAATATATTTTTCCTGTAGATAATTGAATTCTATTTCCAACGCATACTTTATAATTAAATTCCACCTTAGGATGCAAAAGTTATGGTGGTTTTGGTGCGGGGAATATATTTAAATCAGACACTGCACGAAATTATGCAATCATATCCCAAATATATTTGATCTTTGGAGTGACTAACCATTTTCCTACAAAATCTAAGTAAATATAATTAAAACTCCAATTAAGAGAGAATATCTAAACTAAGACAATTAATTCTAGAACTAGGAAATAATTAACATAATAGTCCTACAAAGATATCTAAAATGTTATGACCCATAACTAAGTTAACTAATAAGTACCTCGATTAGCGTGAAATACCTTGATTAGTGCTAAGTATTTTGTTAAACATCATGATTAATTAAGATAAGCTAAGATGTGAATCAATAGTTGAGATTGAATCATTAACTTGATTTAGTTGAATCAAGCACATAAAATCAATTAGTGCATAATTAAGATGATTAATTTGAGTAAAGTAATAACTGGATGCAATTGGAATTTTAAATCAGTAAAACAGTGTAATTAGCTTGTTTTTATGTCTTGGGTTTGTAGTGGGCCTCATTCTTGAAAATATGCAAAAGAAATCATATGATTTGGACTTTCGAGTCAATAGTTGTGATCTTTTCCGATTCCAGGGTTGAAATTGCAAAATTTCCAAAAAAACTTTTCTTTATAAACTTTCTTTTCTTTCCCTGTTGGTTATCCGTTTCCTTGTTTGCGGTTGAAGGCGGCGCTCGGGAGCGCAGGCCGCAGGCGATCGCAGGGGCGATCTTGGCCAACTCCCAACAGCTCGGTTTCTGTTTTCTTTCTTCTCTTCTTTTCTTCTTTCTTCTTCCTCTATTTCTTTCCCCAACCACTCCGTGCCCTTGTTGGCTGGTTGCTAGCTGCCGCATAGTAGCTTGGCCAGCGGCAAGCTGCAGTCTGAAGCTTCGTCCGTGCGTGGCTGGAGGGGGCGATTTGGAGCGGCCAAAGCTCCAATTTCATGGCCATGGATCTAGCAACCGCCTTCAACACTGAAGCTTCTCTTCTTTAGTTTAGAAACCACTGTCGATTCAGCCTAAACTAGCCCAAAGCTATGGATTTCCGTTGGAGCATGAAGCTCCTCTTCGTGAAGAAGCTAATACAAGGAAGAGGACAACATAAATTCGCCTCGAAATAGACCTCTAGACGTAATTCCGGACGAACCCGGACAGTTCAAAACGCGGTGAGTAGGATTTCATTTATTTATCATTAATAAACTCAGGTGTTTGAATATTTCCAGTTATGTGCGCGAATTACGCTGATAACAGGTGTTATCAGGCGTCGGGCAGTGTTTGGCGTCACCCGACTTTTTATTTCATAAAATACTTCTAGACACTGTTATATGATTTAGTTTAGCATCTGATCAGTGTGGATTGAATCAGTAAATTTATATGGTTCATTGGAACCAAAATTGCTCATTTGAATGTTGAAATTAGAAATTCATGTCTGAAAATGGTATAATTTGGGTATGAACCCAAACAATGAAGATTTCTGATAAATTATCAGATGTACGATTTCAAAGTAGATATGAATAAATAAAATATGCATGAAAACCCTAATTGCATATATCTTTTGACGTTAATATGTGTAAATTGATATTTACATGAAATGGCACATTTCTCTGAAATATTACCAGAAATTCTCAAGTATTGTTATTAAATTATATTGTGAAATGTAATTAACTCTTAATTGAGTTAAGTGATGCACAAACCAAGATTTGGGTTAATGTGCACGTTTTTCGAGAATTTTAGAGAATTGACAATTGTTGAGTATGATTCTCGTATGTGAAGTAAATTTCTTTAATTTGTGCAATAAGATGTTCAATTGCGTAAATTCGCTATGTATGTGCCAAATTGAAATAAGTTGGGTTATTTATGCATTTCTAATTTGTCTGAATGCATGGTATGAGAATTTCTCAAAAATTACAATGATTTGAAATATATTTCTCTGTCAGTTTAGAATGACAGTGTATTGTGATCTGATATGAAATCAGTAAATGTGATATTCCTGTTTAAATGGTTATATGTTAATCAGTTAATAGACTTAGGTGCCCTAACACCGTAGAACCCCTTTGACAGATCTGCTTCTTAGGGGTGAAACTCGTGTTGCAACATTATCCGTGCGATGTCATGGAGACACGAGGATAGAGAGGCAATGTCCAACAATAATGCGTGCGATGTCACGGTGGCACTGGAGAAAATTGGGGGTTATTGCAACAAGATCCGTGCGATGTCATGGAGGTAACCCCGTGAGACTCTCCGCTTGTGTACTCAGGTTAGAGGAGGAGTCTAAAGCACTCGATGTAGTGCAGTGAGGCCGATGAGCCTGGGGTCCTGTGGCAGAGCAGGGCTGGCGTCAGACTTAGCATTTCCCGGGTGTGTCGCTAAGTCTTGTACGGTGGGATCGTAGTTCGCTACGGATCTTCATATACATGGTACACTGTATATGATTAGGGCTTAATAATAATATAAATTGGTACTCATATAGGATCACAGTAAATTAAAGTATTTGAACTTTTGTGCTATTTCTTTATATCTGTTTATCTGTTCAAATTATCTGTTAATGCATGGAAATGTGATTATATTCTACAAATTTGTTATGTTATTAGAACTGCCCTGCTTAGTACTGTATTTATGTTTTATTTAAATCTATAAACCTGATGAGTTGTTTAGTGATAGCTAAATGAAATGATATTCACTGAGCGAGTAGGCTCATACCTCTACTCAAAACATTTTCAGGTCAGCATCAGCATCAGGAATCGGAAGGGTCGTTTCATCCTAACGCCTAGTTATAAAAGGTTTGTAGTTAGTCTAGTTAGAGGTCTCTTAGTCCTTTCCCCTCGATCCTTGGTACATGGTGTGGGTGAGAGAGAGTATGTATGGAGAATGTGTATAAAGATGTAAATTAACTGTTATGCTTTACTTATGTTAAACAATGTAATATGCTGTAGACTTTGCTTTGTACCTTCTGTCAGTTTAATAGGAATGCTTCTGCAGTTTGTTTAGTTTTTTTTTACAGCATAAATCTGGTTATGTTTAATGTCTTAATACGTTTTAAAAAAAATGACGAGTGGTTGGTTTATGTGTAAATCCCATCCTGTCACGCCCTAATCTCATGGTTTGTGGTTAGTGTGAGATCGGGGTGTGACAACTTGGTATCAGAGCATAGGTTGAGTATGTGAATACTCTAAGTCAAGGTCAGGGGACGATAAGAGACCAATAGGATTAGGACTTAAGTGTCTTCCTTTTAACTACAATTTTATAACAGGAAATGTTCTGTTATAGCATTGCAGATGGCAGAAAAAGGACGTGGTCACGAGAATCAAGTTGAGAGTTTAAGCTGAGTTATCAGGGATCATTAGGATCAAAAGATAGTATTATAAATAAGTGAGATAAATAGGAAATGATGTGTTTTAGCTCTGGGAGGTCTGAGTGTTTAGATACCCTGGCCAGATGTCTGAATACTTAGATTGACCAGTATCAAGCTACTCTGTCCATTCTTCTCTGGATGCCCTGGCCAGGTATGCAGAGGAAGGACGGGCTAGAGACAAACCCTAGAAGTCTTAGGGTTAAGAAATCAGAAATTAATACAGGAATAAGAGATTAAACATAGGATGCGATGTAACTCTTGCCTTATATTGCTTATTTGAGTAGAAATCACTAGAAATGCTCTTATATGTATGAATTTAGATTTTCAGTTTGAAGAATTAATATGATTCTTTTATATGGTTGTGTATCATGAAGTGATTTATTTATTGTTTTTATTCTTCGTATTAAGTAGACCAGAATTTATGCTTAAATGAGTCTGCCCTAAGTGGATATTCTTTCCACATGTTTGAGATTAATAGGAGTTAGTTAATTCTGAGTAGCTCTTGGCTTCAGGACTACAGGTTCTGCCTGGTCCGGCTGGCAGGATGCGTTACTGAGATCTAATGACTCCTATTAATAATATAATAAAAGTAGATCCTGGATAATTTAGACCCGAATCATGGTGAAAAATATATATACACTAAGATGTTGAGATATAAGGGAAAGATTCGAACAACTCAGAATTAGTTGGAACTGATATCGGAGACCCAACATTGGAACCTCATATGAGCAATCCTTAATTAGAAATAAAGGAACACAATAGGGGTCAGGTTAAATTTTATGATTAGGTGAGAAATACCCTTAATGGTACTAATCAATAATGCATAACCAATGCATGGATCCAATACATGATTAGTAAACCCTAGTGGAGGGTGTATCATTGTGAAATCCTAGCTGAGGGTGTATCATTACGATTGTTTATAGGCAACTTTATAATAAAGTTATGCCTTAAACTAAGATAAGTCCATATCATGTGAGATAGTTGGACAATTCTAATGTGTGGCCTATGCATTATATGCTTAGGGTGAGTATTCTGTGATGGAATGCATTAAGAAGGGAAATACCTTAATACAAGATAAAGTTGGTTAACTCAAGAGGGTCTGAATTAATGAACCCTTACCCTAATTTGGGGAAAAGGGAACGATAAGCCCTGTTTGATAGTGAACCCTAATTCCTGGTTAAGGAATGATGGTATTACTACTGTATCACATGATGTGATAAATATCTTGTATGACTGTTATCATCCTAATAACCATGTAGGAATGATGAGATGATGAATATAGCCAAGTTTGGGCTGTGACATTTATATAATAAATGTTGATTGGCTTTTTGTGTGTTGATGTTGTTGTTTCTTAATAAAAGTAATAATGTGTACGGATTTTATGAACCATGTGAATAAGTTGTTGCCTAGTGAGAGGTGACAAGATATGAATGGCCTTGTGAGCCATGTGTGATGCTTGGGTAACAAGTATCATGTTTATTTGTAGCATTTGTGTTAATAAGTTATGCTAGAAAACTTGGTTGATGTTACATTTTTGTTATATATCTATAGTTCATTGATGATTATTCATATCAGTTGTATTCATTACAAGTAGATGGATGAACTTATGAGATCTAAAGTTTGATTTCAAACTAAGGAAGCAAAGTCACACCACAATAATGCTATGTTACTGATAAGGACCAAACCCTAGAATGTTTAGAGTTGAAGTAGTTCAAGGGATGTCGCTAGTGATTTGACCTTGAATACTAGTATCTTTATAAAACAAGATCATACGATTTGCTCTATGAAAGGTAAGCTAACATTAATAAAATCTAGGGTTTAAAGGTAGATAAACAATATGAAAATAACTTGGAGAAAAGAGTAAGATATAAATTTGAAATGTAACTATAAGTAGTAGCATAGAATGAGGAGTACTACGCGATAGATGATATGAAGTTAGTTGTTGTAGTTCATGCTCTTATGACACAGCGTCACTATCTTTATGATGTGATGATAGATTGTCACCCTGGGAAGACAAATGTGGTAGCTGATGCCCTAAGCAGGAAGTTAAGTTCAACAACTGATGCATTCTCTATGGCATGTTTCGAGAGAGACATGCTAGTAGAAATGTGAAAGTTGAACTTAGACTTAAGGATGACATAACATAGTGGTTTGATTGCATAGATGCAAGTCAAGCCTACTTTTTATGATCAGATCAAGTAACTACAGTAGGGTGACAGTGGGTTGCAGCAGATCGTACATGACATGATAGGGGGAAAAGACCAAAGTTTAGATTTTCAGATGATGGTGTGTTGTATTAGCATGATATGTTGTGTACCTCGAGACAGTGATTTGAAAGAACAGATTTTTGAGGAGGCACGTGCATCGATGTATGCCATGCATCCAGGTAACACTAAGATGTACATGGATCTCAAGGAGTTGTACTGGTGACCTGATATGACAAAGATTGTAGCTGAGTATATGACTAGGTGCAGTATGTGTCAGCAGGTTAAGGCTGAGCACCAGAAACTTATAGGTACTTTGCAATCTCTTCCTATACTAGAGTGGAAATGGGAACATATCATAATGGATTTTGTGGTAAGGTTACCCAAGACACCTAGAGGTTATGACTCGATATGAATGATTGTGGATAGACTAATTTAGTCTGCTCGCTTTCTTCATATTAAGCCAACCTTTGATGTCTCGAAACTTGACTAAGATATACATGAATGAAATAATTAGGTTGTCTGGTAATCTAGTTTCAATCATATCATATTGAGATCCTAAGTTGTGGAAACAGTTGCATCGTGCTTCGGGCACAAAGTAAGATTCAATATAACCTTTTCAACCGCAGACGGATGGTCAGTCTGAGAGGACCATTCAGACTCTTGAGGACATGCTGAGAGCATGTGTTTTGCTTTTCAGTGGAAGTAGGGATGAACATTTAAGTCTTATAGAGTTTGCTTAGTGTGAATGTTGAGTTTAGAAATATACAAACGATAATGGTATGGTTTGGGTATAAACCCAGACAATACATATTTGGTAAATCATTAGGTGCATGATTTCAAGGAAGTACGTTAGCATTAAAATATGCAAATAAATCTAGTTGCATGCTCCCTGTTATGTTAATGTGTATGACCTAACATTTACATGAATTGGCACATTTCTCTGAGGTATTATTAGAATTCTCAAGTACTATTAATTATGTGTGATATGATACGTAAATAACTCTTAAATTGAGTTATGTGATGCATAAACCAGGATTTGGGCTAATATGCACGTACTTCGAGAAATTGCACATAATTGATAATGTTACAAGTGGTTTCTTATGTGTGAAGTAAATTACTCTTATTGGTGTAATAAGATATTCAATTACATGAATTCAGTATGTATGTGTCGAAATTTATTTGAGTTTGGGATATTTATGAATTTTTTTTTAAATCTGCCTGCATGCATGATATAATGATTACTCAGTAATTACAATGATTTTAAATATACTGCTCTGCCAGTTCTAGAATGATACCGTATTGTGATTTGAATTGCAATCAAACAGATGAGATAATAGAAACCCTAAGAATAGGGTGTTGCCATGTGACTAGTGAATGAGATAACCCTAAGAGTAGGGTGTTGGCATGTGATGAATGAATAAGGCAAATGAAAACCCTAAGGATAGGGTGTACGATGAATCAAGTATTTTTATATCAATTCTCAGTATGAGATGTAGTGATGTTTAACAGTTAATTGCATGATTTTATTTTAGTACCAGATTGACATGCATTCTGTTTATTTAAGAAATTTTAGTTTGTCTGCATGTATAGTATAATAATTTCTCGGTAATTACCCTAAATTGAGATACTGTTATAACAGTTCTACAAAGACAATGTTTTGTGGTTTGATCTGGAATTAGATCAGATGTGTCCTATGTTGAGGGACCAATACAGATAGTTGATTAGAGGATCAAGAAGTTCAAGAATCACGAGATACCATTAGTGAAGGTTTTATGAAGGAACCATAACTTAGAAGAAGCCACGTGGGAACTTGAGTTTGAGATGCATAACAAGTTTTTTTTTCTTTTAGGAATTTCGGGACGAAATTCTTATAAGGGAGGGAGATTGTTATGACCCATAACTAAGTTAACTAATAAGTACCTCGATTAGCGTGAAATACCTTGATTAGTGCTAAGTATTTTGTTAAACATCATGATTAATTAAGATAAGCTAAGATGTGAATCAATAGTTGCGATTGAATCATTAACTTGATTTAGTTGAATCAAGCACATAAAATCAATTAGTGCATAATTAAGATGATTAATTTGAGTAAAGTAATAACTGGATGCAATTGGAATTTTGAATCAGTAAAACAGTGTAATTAGCTTGTTTTTATGTCTTGGGTTTGTAGTGGGCCTCATTCTTGAAAATATGCAAAAGAAATCATATGATTTGGACTTTCGAGTCAATAGTTGTGATCTTTTCCGATTCCATGGTTGAAATTGCAAAATTTCCAAAAAACTTTTCTTTATAAACTTTCTTTTCTTTCCCTGTTGGTTATCCGTTTCCTTGTTTGCGGTTGAAGGCGGCGCTCGGGAGCGCAGGCCGCAGGCGATCGCAGGGGCGATCTTGGCCAACTCCCAACAGCTCGGTTCCTGTTTTCTTTCTTCTCTTCTTTTCTTCTTTCTTCTTCCTCTACTTCTTTCCCCAACCACTCCGTGCCCTTGTTGGCTGGTTGCTAGCTGCCGCATAGTAGCTTGGCCAGCGGCAAGCTGCAGTCTGAAGCTTCGGCCGTGCGTGGCTGGAGGGGGCGATTTGGAGCGGCCAAAGCTCCAATTTCATGGCCATGGATCTCGGCTAGGAGGTTTAGTTTAGAAACCACCGTCGATTCAGCCTAAACTAGCCCAAAGCTACGGATTTCCGTTGGAGCATGAAGCTCCTGTTCGTGAACAGGAACAGTAGGAAGCTAATCCAAGGAAGAGGACAACATAAATTCGCCTCGAAATAGACCTCTAGACGTAATTCCGGACGAACCTGGACATTTCGAAACGCGGTGAGTAGGATTTCATTTATTTATCATTAATAAACTCAGGTGTTTGAATATTTCCAGTTATGTGCGTGAATTACGCTGATAACAGGCGTTATCAGGCATCGGGCAGCGTTTGGCGTCGCCCGACTTTTTATTTCATAAAATGCTTCTAGACGCTGTTATATGATTTAGTTTAGCATCTGATCAGTGTGGATTGAATCAGTAAATTTATATGGTTCATTGGAACCTAAATTGCTCATTTGAATGTTGAAATTAGAAATTCATGTTTGAAAATGGTATAATTTGGGTATGAACCCAAACAATGAAGATTTCTGATAAATTATCAGATGTACGATTTCAAAGTAGATATGAATAAATAAAATATGCATGAAAACCCTAATTGCATATATCTTTTGACGTTAATATGTGTAAATTGATATTTACATGAAATGGCACATTTCTCTAAAATATTACCAGAAATTCTCAAGTATTGTTATTAAATTATATTGTGAAATGTAATTAACTCTTAATTGAGTTAAGTGATGCACAAACCAAGATTTGGGTTAATGTGCACGTTTTTTGAGAATTTTAGAGAATTGACAATTGTTGAGTATGATTCTCGTATGTGAAGTAAATTTCTTTAATTTGTGCAATAAGATGTTCAATTGCGTAAATTCGCTATGTATGTGCCAAATTGAAATAAGTTGGGTTATTTATGCATTTCTAATTTGTCAGAATGCATGGTATGAGAATTTCTCAGAAATTACAATGATTTGAAATATATTGCTCTGTCAGTTTAGAATGACAGTGTATTGTGATATGATATGAAATCAGTAAATGTGATATTCCTATTTAAATGGTTATATGTTAATCAGTTAATAGACTTAGGTGCCCTAACACCGTAGAACCCCTTTGACAGATCTGCTTCTTAGGGGTGAAACTCGTATTGCAACATTATCCGTGCGATGTCATGGAGACACGAGGATAGAGAGGCAGTGTCCAACAATAACGCGTGCGATGTCACGGTGGCACTGGAGAAAATTGGGGGTTATTGCAACAAGATCCGTGCGATGTCATGGAGGTAACCCCGTGAGACTCTCCGCTTGTGTACTCAGGTTAGAGGAGGAGTCTAGAGCACTCGATGTAGTGCAGTGAGGCCGATGAGCCTGAAGGCCGATGAGCCTGGGGTCCTGTGGCAGAGCAGGGCTGGCGTCAGACTTAGCATTTCCCGGGTATGTCGCTAAGTCTTGTACGGTGGGATCGTAGTTCGCTACGGATCTTCATATACAGGGTACACTGTATATGATTAGGGCTTAATAATAATATAAATTGGTACTCATATAGGATCACAGTAAATTAAAGTATTTGAACTTTTGTGCTATTTCTTTATATCTGTTTATCTGTTCAAATTATCTGTTAATGCATGGAAATGTGATTATATTCTGCAAATCTATTATGTTATTAGAACTGCCCTGCTTAGTACTGTATTTATGTTTTATTTAAATCTATAAACCTGATGAGTTGTTTAGTGATAGCTAAATGAAATTCTATTCACTGAGCGAGTAGGCTCATACCTCTACTCAAAACATTTTCAGGTCAGCATCAGCATCAGGAATCGGAAGGGTCGTTTCATCCTAACGCCTAGTTATAAAAGGTTTGTAGTTAGTCTAGTTAGAGGTCTCTTAGTCCTTTCCCCTCGATCCTTGGGACATGGTGTGGGTGAGAGAGAGTATGTATGGCGAATGTGTATAAAGATGTAAATTAACTGTTATGCTTTACTTATGTTAAACAATGTAATATGTTGTAGACTTTGCTTTGTACCTTCTGTCAGTTTAATAGGAATGCTTCTGCAGTTTGTTTAGTTTTTGTTTACAGCATAAATCTGGTTATCTTTAATGTCTTAATACGTTTTAAAAAAAATGACGAGTGGTTGGTTTATGTGTAAATCTCATCCTGTCGCACCCTAATCTCTTGGTTTGTGGTTAGTGTGAGATCGGGGTGTTACATAAAAGATGTAAATAAATGGACAAATATGCATTTATCAACTATCCCAAACTTGAACATTACTCATCCTCGAGCAACATTGAAATGAAAACACTTCCACATAGTAATTTTTTACTATCATCCTCACTCACATAATACCACTTGATTCCTTATGCCTAATATGGACAAGAAACCTTGAGTTCCTGGATTCATAGAAAACAATTTTCATATTCTCTATTTTAAGATTTTTTTCACAACTTGATTCCATTTCAAGACCTACAATAAATTGATTTTATATTCTCTTTAAATTTAGAACTCCTACCTATTCTTATGAAAAATTGCACAAGAACATGATTCAAGGATCTGATGGGGTTATGTAGATTCCCCTAGGCATAAAAAGTGGAGCGAAGGGAGGTATGGAAGGAAGTGGTCTCTCTTCTATTCAACTTGAGCCTTTTTATTCTTTGTTTATAGTTTCATTGATCATATATTTTGATGTACTCTTTTGGTATCTTTTTTTATGGTACACCCCTATTAAATTTATGAGGGGTATGAAATAAGAGAAACAAGGAGGAGAAATGGAAGGGTGTCACCCTGAACTTAGGATTTTGACACTTTGCCTTTTTCTTTTCTTTTGGATATGGGGAGATAAAAATGGTAATAGAAGAAGCGTAGAAAAAAGTGTGTTCTTTGTGCAACTCGTATTTGAATTTAAGCCATTGGGATTATCATACATTGGGTTAATAAAATATGAGTTATGCAACATCAAGAAAATTTTCAAGTTAATTTATATCTCTAGACAAGGAAGCATTTTTTTAATCCTATCAGTCCTCTATGACTTGCCCTCTTTTCCAAAGAATGGTGTTAATTAAGATCCCAGGTGATAGGATAATTTTTATCAATGGTGTATTTTATAATTATTGTTACAAAAGAAGTTGCATCATTCAAGGGGTATATTGATAAATATGCATATCATCGTAGCTAACTAGATAAAGAGTTGGTTGACTAGACAAAGGCCAAAACTTAATATTTTTTAAAAGTTAAATTGAAATCATAACATAATGCAAATTGTAAAAATTTAAGATAAAATGGGTATAATGAGTACATACCACCCACCTCCACACCAGACTTAAAATTGTACTCATCTCAAGTAAAGTTTAAATCTAGGATGTAGGGAAAATAAGGGCAAAGATCGGTAGGGGGGCCTGGTAGCTAGAAGTATGTCCATCTGAATTGAATGAGTATGATGGTTGGGACTTTGATAAGTGGAGCTTAAAAGTTTACCAAATAATTGGGTTGCCAATGAGGGTTGGGACTTTGATAAGTGAAGCTCAAGGCGACCTTCATATTTCCTTTTTCCTCGCAGTCCCTCTAATAGGATCCACAGATCTTTCTTCAACAAAGAGGAAAGTTTTGGTGATGAATGTACATTGCGGGAAATTGGCAGGTGTTTGATAGATAACACATGTAGTGTCAAATGTGTAAGATCAGGTGGATGATCTAGATCTGGATTCCCCCTATCATATTGATCTGCATATAGGAGAATTGGTACTGATATGTAAGGAACAAAAGGATTTAAATCAACATCATAGATATTTTGCTATCCTAAAAAATGATCCAATCAATATTGGGACAAGTAGGGTTCATTGTTGATATAGCATGTAGCTCAAGTTCCTATATGCAACAAGTACCCAAGGGTTCAGGAGGATTAAAATGAGGATATCTTCCTTGAAAATGAAGAAAAGGGGAATGCAGTCTTCTTCTAAGGGTGGTGTCTCCCCTTCTAGACCAACCAGATGTGAAAAAGGAATTGGTTGTGACAAAATGTGAGGAATTATTTCATCATTGAGGTGTGGTGTCTTATTATCTAGTTTAGACTCAATTAAAGTTGGTTAGTCATTGATAGTTCCTGGATTAAGACCAACAATAGGACGAGTTTTTGGATCTATAAAAAAAAAGGATGATTGTTTTGTTATGCTTTTTCATACTTTAGTAATAGAGCCTTTAGCAAAAAAGTTAGGATACCAGTGTTTTCATCAGCTAATGACTTGAGCTTCTTGGTTTTTTTTTCAATTGGATCCTACATAAATGGCATAGGGATAAAATCATCATTGTCATCGTCAGGTAAAAACGCCTTTGGCTACTCTAACTTCTATGGGGGTCTCATTCATTGGGCCTCTAGTAAAGTAGCTAACAAGGCTTGTCATTTTCTTATTATTTCTTGTTGCTCTACTACTAGTTTCTCTAGGGCTCTAATTCACTCTTCTTGCTAAGGTGTATATTGATTAATACAAATAGGCTTATACACCTCAAAATTTGGTCAGTTATCCTCGTCATTCATCATGTAACATTTTTGGTCATAGAATCTCTCATCTTGGTATGTGTGGCATTTTTCCTCATAACATTTTTTAGAAGATTGTGGATTGTAATTTACACGACATCCATTTTGGTGGGAAGACTTGACGTTACAAGATGCCACTACAACTTGAGGAAACATATTTGGGAAATCCAGATTTTTTGATTGGGCTTCTAGTAAAGTAGGTATCAAGGCTTGTTGGGTGTCTAGTATTGCCTTTTGGTCTACTACTATCCTTTATAGGGCTCAAAGTATCTCTTCTTGTTAAGGAGTATATTGTTTTTCACAAATAATTTCATTTCCCCAAAGGTTTTTGTTGGTCATACCCCCCATGATCATGTTGGTTGTAACACCCCTCATTAGAATATGGATAAAGGTAGCATGGTTCCTTATAATAGCCCTAGGGAATATGTGGGTTAGAATTTGTACTACACCCAACTAGATAGGAAGACTCAAGATTATATAAGGTGCTACTGTAATATGGGGACACATTAGGACAATCTAGTGAAGTATGATTGTAGCAACCACACATTTGATGTTATGAGAAATAATATGTTGACCACTCATTTAAAAAGATCCCTCCTTTCATTTTTTTCTAAAAAGAAGTAAATTAGAAAAAGAGATGTAAGGGAGAAAGAAGGAAGAAAGATCTAAATCCAAATAAATAAATAAAGGTTAAGGGTTAGAAAAAAAAATTATCAAAGAAAATATTACAAGGATAAACTAAGATAAAATTTTAGAAATAAAATGGAAAGTAGTACTACCAGAATGGAAACTCGGTAGAAAGAGGAGATACTCTACTAGAGCTGAACTCGATCAACAAATAAATTATAAAAATCCAAGAAAGTATGAAACAAAACTAAAATTTATAAAATAAACTAGAAAGAAACTAAAAACTATAGAATAAACTAGAAAGTAATACTACCAAAATGGAAACTCAGTAGAAGGATGAGATACACTACTAGAATGGGATTCAGTAGGAAAATAAATTACAAAAATCTAAGAAAGGAAATTATGGAACAAAAATTATAGAACAAGACTAAAAGTTATACAAGATAAGGGAATATGAACAAGATTATACAAATCAAGATATACAAGCAATAGGATTTGAAAAACAATGTTTCATCCCCTTAATGACATCAAATTTTATGAGTGTCGTTGCACATACAATAAATCACTAGGAAAAGTCCTAGATATTAACCTTCTAATAGGTTGTTAACTTAATGCAAGTGCCAAGTCAAATTTAGTATAGGAAAGTACCGATCACAAGAGATAAAAAATAGGGCGGTTGAGTTTCAAATCCAATTATGAGTACGAAAAATAAAAGTCCAGGTTGAGAGAGTTTGATTATGCTAAGAACATAAGTAAAAGTGTTGAAAGAAAATTTAACTAATCAAGATGGAAAGAACTGAGAGTCTGGAGGATCACCATCAAAAACCACATCTTTATTTAATAAATCAACTTCTAAGCTTCATTGATCAAATGAGAATCATGTGGATGTGTGTCCTTGTAGACAATCTCACAAAGGCTAGACTTCCCACCAAATTTGTTGATTCCAACATTTGTGGATCCTTGTCCAGCCTTCCAACATGCTACTATCCAAGATCACATAAAGAAACAAGTGATTTCTATTTGATGTTCAAATCCATGGATCAGGTGATCACGTGGTTATAACAAATATAAGATTAGAAGGACAAAAACATAATAATATAAACTAAAAGATCGTAGGTTCATTCTTGTGGGGATCTGAGATCACATCACCCTACAAGAGTATACCAGATAATCCAACAATTAAGTAGAAACAGAGAAAAAACATTCTTTTATTGAAACAACAGAGTCAATTATATTGAATAAAAATGGGTTGTGAGGCTACTCGCCATGCCCCAGAAAGAAACTACTCAACCGTTATAGAAAGTGACACAAAGGAAAAAGAAAGAAGAATGAGTGCCATAGGCTAGTAATGAAAGAATAATATGAATGGACTCTAGTCTAGAGATAATGAAATGGAAATCCTTCTTCAAACTTTGCCCAAGTACACAAGAAATACACTAATATTACAAGGCTTGAAACTAAAATAAAAGATATAAGATATAAGAATTCTCCCAAGGGAAGAGATGTGACCCCCCAAATGATATCCTTTGTGCTTGAACACTCCCTTATTTTATAGGAGCGTAGTGAGGGTTGAAACCATAAATTGTTCTCCTGGAAGTGGCTGGAACTTTGTGGATTTGGTCAATGGAGAAAATTGTTGACTGCCTTTAGTTGTCTTTGACCATTCAACTTCTTTTTCATGGAGATTCTGTCACATTAGTTTTGAGCAAAATTTTGGGCCGGTTACAAGTTCAAAAGTGGTATGCAAATATAATTGTCCGTTGGTAATTAAATTCTCTTCCCCACACATGCTTGCTCATTAAATTCCACCTTGGGATACTAAATTTATGGTTGTTTTTGTGTGAGGTATATATTTAAATTGGCACGGCGGGAAATCGTGCAATCATATCCCAAGATTATTTGATCTTTTGAGTGACTGGGCCATTTTCCTACAAAATCGAAGTAAATATAATTAAAAATGCAATAAAGAAAGAATATATAAACTAAGATAATTAATTCTAGAATGAGGAAAATGATAAACAAAATAGTCCTAAAAAGAACTAAAAGCTGCAAATAAATGGATAAATATGCATTTTTCATGTGCTCAATGATATATGATGCATATTTTTTTTAGAGTCTAGATTCATTTTGGCCCATCGAAAATATCCATGCCTGGAAATTTGTGAAGTTTCCAAGGCCTTTCATTTGAAATTTTCTGACAAGATAATGTTGTAATTCCTAGATTCCATATACATCATCATCTGCCATGACTGTCTAATCAACATACAAGAGTTGAATGGCATGTCCCTGAGGAGTAACATGCACAAACATATAGTAATCATATGGGCTTTAGAAGTAACCTGCACATGTGATGACTTGTCAGAAGCATTCAAACCAGGTCCTAGGCGCGTGATTGAGTCCATAAAGGGCTTTGTGTAGAAGATTACATGAGATTTAGATACTACCAGTATGGATGGAGGAGTCACGTATACTATTTCTTACATTTCTCCATGCAGAAAAACATTTTCAACATCCATTTGGTATACAATCTAATGCCAAGGTACTACAACAACTAGAATAGTTGACAGCGGATAAATGAGAAACTAAAGAAAAAAATCATGGTCTATGCCATATTCTTGAGTGAAACCCTTGCAATTAGACGTGGTTAGTATCTTTCAAAGGTGCCATAAGCCTTGTGATTAATTTTATTACCCACTTACAACTGACACGTAAAGCATCTTCTGGTAGAGGAACAATATCCCAAGTGTTGGTGTGATCGAAGTCCTAGAGTTCGTCATGCATGGCCTTTTTCCAATACATATAATAAGTAGCTTCCTTATATGAATATGGAATAGAATATGCATGAAGAGAAGTGAGAAACTTGCATATTTTGAAGAGAAACAAGTGATTACTACATGAGCATAATGTGGTTTCTTGATGCCCACATTCTGTTCTTCTTGGACCCATGCATCAGTTAGCACAAGAATGATTTTCAACATTTTTGGTTTCAATATCAAGTGTCGTGTTAGTCGATGATGTTGAAGTCTTAACTTGAGTGGCCTCAATCCTTGTTGTTTATGGTGTGGTAGGAGGCGCTACAAAGGTAGCCTCATACCCTATTCAGGGTGCAACAAGGGTAGCCTCAACCCCAATCTATTTTTAAATGTGGGTAGTTTCAATCCTAGAGTCAATGGTGGAAGTTTTTGTGGCATTAGATACTTCATTAGGAATGGTGATGAACTCAAGAAGTAAGGTGTGATCTGTGTTGCTGAAACCATAGTAAGGTGTATCTTCCAAGAAGGTAACATTCTTTCTATATACATAAGATCAACATTAGGATCAAAGCAATGATCACATTTATGTTTATCGTTGTATCCCAAAAATACATAATGTGTAGAACACACAACAAGTTTGTTTTGCTTGTATTGAGGAAGAAGAACAAAGCAAGTGTAATCAAAGACACACAAGTGGGTGGAGAATGGTGGTTGGTTGTAGATTTTTTTCATATGGTGAGACTCCCCTAGACTCCAAATGGGCATGGGATTTATGAGATAGGTGGAAGTGAGGATGGATTTTGTCCAGAAGTGTTGGAGAACTCCATAGATATTAAGTAGGGCACAATTATTACATGAATGTCACTGTGTTTGTAATCTGCAACACCATTTGGTTCATGGGTTTAAGGGAAACATTGTAGGATTATGGTTCCCTGGGAATTGAGGATCTCACACTTGGTAGTCGATATGTACTTCTTTACACTATCAACACGGAACACACTTACAACTTTATTGTGTTGGGTTTCATTTTTTTGGAGGGGAAAATGTAGATTTCTCTATAAATCATGCACTGGGCATGTCAAAGATTACAAATCATTCATCTAATGAAATACATCATGAGAAGTTGGCAAATAAAACAAGTTTGGAACATTATAAAATGAGTTGCCAAGATGAATCCTTAAAAGTGAGTTATGTTTCAATCTCACCCTATGTCATTAGTTGTTCTAGACCTATAGTATTCCACAACCATAATACTTTGTGAGAGGCATCTTCTCAACTAGTTAAGGTGAATCTGGGTAGAATACCTAACATATTATCTTGTTTCCAATTTAAAACATCTAACAGATTACACATGTAGGAAATAGTCGTAGGGGAATGAGAATTTGTGAGAACTTGATTCTCCTGCATCTTCTTAGACTAACGCCTCATTATGTAGGGAACCACCTTCATTTTATCACTCGTGCTCCTTGTTTCCCATCCTACCTTACCCTAATGGCTAAGGGAAAGGGAGAGCATTATCTCAGAGTCGAGATCTGTATATACACTGGTGATATAATTACTCCCATGTTGTGTCTTTTTGACTATCATTGTGGGACAATCATCAAACATAACCTCATCTAGTCTTGGATCAACTGTAGTGTGTGTACCTTGTAAACATGATGAAATGGCATCTTCTACAGACTGTTGCACTTGTTGAATTTGTACTGCTGGAATAATGTATTCGGTAGGAGACGATGTGTATTATTGTCCATCATTTTGTTAATACCTGGATCTTCATTGGCAAGAAGTTGACTTTCCAAGGATTGCTTATGCATACGATTCCATACCTTAGTTTGAGATGTAGCAGTTATAAATATGTTGGTTCCAAAAGTTTCTTGACTGGTGTCGTTTGGATGCTTGACACCACTATGCGGGAGTCGGCGAGAGTGAATGCTCCTACCATAGGTAACCTTCCACTATTCTTCTTCTAGAATTCAGTTCATCCCAGCCTCTTTAGTAGTTTCTAATGATGTTTCAGTATGAGAGTCTACGTTTGTTGGGCATTCTTCATACTGATGACCCATCATACCACAGTGATGTCAAATAAGAGGAAGGGACTCATACTCGACTCTATAAATGACCCCCTCAATGGGAACCACTGGTTTGATAGGAACAGATGTATCGAGTTCGCCAGCCATCTGAGCGAACCATGAACTTGTGCAATTTCCAATATGGTCATCCACCTTAAACAGTCTCCCAAGCACTTCTCCCTCCCTATCAAACAAGATTGGGTCGTAGAGATTATGTGTAAAATCAAGTATTTGTGCCAAAACAAGAATGGTTCACGATATCCCTACAGATGGTACAAACTGAGGTGTCCAATGCCACACCATTAGACATCAATCATAGATGGACCATGGGTCGTCAGTGAGAGCTTCCATGAAATCTTGATTACAAGAGAAATTGCATGGAATAATAATGTGTGGAATTATTGAAGAATTGGTATATGTGTGGAATTCTAAACCTATTGAGCATAAGGTAGATCTATGTATATCTTGTGAAACCATCAATGAAGGTTAGATCATATTGAATCCACTTCCATAGGTAATAGGCGCATGTCCCAAATGTCAAAATGAACAAAGATAAAAAGATCAGTCTTTCTTTTGTCAACTTTGAGAAAGGATAGGTATTATAGGACCCCACATCAGAGACCAAACTAACCGCACTAATCCTCAAATTAACAATTAAATCACGGAATCAAAACATTCGATTATATGAAAAACACAAATAACTTTTTTCATTTAATTCTAGATCTAGCACAAGCAACTAAATTACTATTCATTTTCATCAGATCATATATAAGAAAACCCTAGATGTAAGTATTGTTCAAGATAAAACTCTAATACATCATAAAGTAGAAAGTTCTACTATTACATTCACATAAGCAACCCAGATCAAGATAAAGTACATCACTACAAGCACACATACCCTCCTAGAACTCCCTAGTATAGGGAAAACCTATACATATAACCTACAACAAGAGGAGAATTATCCACCTCAGTTGGTGAAAAAAAGTTCACTATAGATGAGAAGCTCCTGGGTGACCTAAAGCTGAATCAGTACATGTAAAAATTTGAACCACCACTTTTCAACACACTAAGTGAGTGGAATAGATTCAAGACAAAACTAGCATTGAACTAATCCTTTTTAAACCGATCATCGATAAGTATGTTTCAAACTAAATCAAACAATTATGAATATCATGCAGATAATGGCAGATATAAGCTACATAGAATGAACATGAATAAAAAATAGAACTAACATATAATTGGATATTGATAATCAAATATTATTCTCAGCTTGTCAAGATTCATTGTTAGGTTTTCCCTAAAATGACTTGATCTTACCAGATCAAGTAAAAGTCTCCATGCCAGGTTTTCGTGTCAACGACTCACCATCCACATCTTAGGGTTACCCAGAAGCCATAAGATAAACAACTGACTATGGTTTGCCTCAGAGTTGCCAAACACTAGCTAGGTAAGAGCATAAAGCCTCTCTACCTTACAAACCTCATCTCATGTACATGAGATAGCTTTAATGACATAAATGTTAAATCTAAGGCATCATGTATAAGATAATAAACAAAGCTATCTCCACTGATCCCTTTCACATCAAGATCACAATTTCCATAACAGTCTTTTAAATACAATTTATTTTATTTACTCAGCAACAAAGAATTTAGATTAGCATCTCATCTTGAAATCTTTCCTAAATTCTGATGACTTATCCTTCAAGGTCTAGAATCACACTCCAACATTCCTTTTCATAATCCAAGAATTCTTAGAAGGAATGCCATTTCATTTTTCCAGTGTAGACCTCAAGGGAAAATCACAATCGTCAAGATCCTATCTAGATGAGTTAGGTTATTATGGATATTAAGTGCATTAACTAACTTTAATGAAAATAAGAGTTATTTATATGGCACATATGTGATTTTGCATTCTAATCCTAGGATATGTGGATTAGGGTTTTAGAGAAACATTATTTTTGCATTCAGATTGTAGATACCATTTATATCTTTTTCCATCATGTAAAATCGAATGAAACAATCACAACTCAAGAATTCACATATCATGCACAACACTCTTATTTAACCAATATGCAAACTAAATTTAAATAAATTCACATTACTCATGATCTAGAAAATCTAGCTTACACTTTCATTTGAAAGGATCAATGTAAGAATCATATCCAAGGTGAAATAAGCAAAATAATCTTATATATTATTAGAGTTCTCAATTCCCACCATTTGTAGATTAATGAGAAAATTAGCGTATAGTTCACTAATATGCTTCACACCTTTTTTTCCCAGAAAATATTGCCGGTCAAGTTTGTTCAGTTAGAAACTCGACCGACACAAGGTTCTGTTGTGATACAAAACTTCTCCAAAAATTCTAAAAATTTAGTTTTTTTGATGGAAATGGAGTATTAAACTTTCAGTTAAAATTTTGACTTAATTTGATAATCAATAAATTATAAAAAATCAAATACTACACTACTATACTTCAACCTATATAGCATGATCGACTGAGTTTCTCTTGGAGAAACTTGACCGACCAATAGGTCCAGAAAAATATAAAAATTCTGATATTTTTCACTAACATGGATACTTGAGTTATACAATACATATCCAAAATTGAAAGTAATATGATTCACAGAAAAAATAATAAAAATATTTTACTATAATGTTATACTTAACACCAAATTCAACATCACATTTTCTATTGATGATTTCATGCAACTAGGGTTTTCAATTTATAACCCTGCTAACCTAATCATTCACAACAATAATCTAACAAATAATATTTATGATTTTAATTAATATTCAACCTAATTAGGAGAAAAAATAAATCAATAACTATTGATGCTTAGGAAAATATAACTAGGATTTTAAGTAATTTAGGAATGGGTCCTTACGAATCTCCCATCCTTTTAGAGTTTCATCCCGAAAACTCTAGAAAAGTTCGAGATGACATCTCTGTATCTCATCTTCAAATTCCCATGCCGCTTCTTTAGATCCATGATGTATCCATAAGACTTTCACCAAATGTATCTCACTTCTACGCAACCTTTTGATCTTCCTATCCATAATCTAAATCGGGCCTTCCTCATAGGTCATGTTAGGTGCTAACTGTACATTAGATAGATAGAAGATCTTAATTGTATGAAGATGATCCTTAGCATAGATACATGGAACACATCATGTAGCTTCTCTAACTCAAGTGGTAACTTAAGTTGGTAAGATACTTTTCCAACCCATTACAGAATAGGGTATGGTCCCATATATCTAGGAGCCAACTTGTCCCGTTTCCTGGACCTGAGAACACCTTTACAAGGAGAAACCTTTAGATATACAAGATCCCATACTTAAAACTCAAGAGGTATACACCTATGATATGCATATCTCTTTTGTCTATCCTGTGTAGCTTTCAATTTTTTTCATATCACATATAACTTTTCCTGCTCCTCTTTACTCAAGAACCTAGAAGAAAAAGAATTAAAGAGGAAAGAATGAAATAAGAGATTAATTAGGCATATTTTTATCCAAATCAGGGAAGTGATGAGTTCTATATATAGGAGAGAATGAAATCAAATAAACCTAGCAAATATTGATGATCTATACAAAATTTACCAATCTTGTAAAGAGAAAACCCAAAAATTGGAAATTTTAACTTCATATTCTCCAAACCCTAGAATCCCCTCCTCTCTCAAGAATTACAAAGATCTATACTGTGGGATGGAAATGAGAGGTTCTTGGGTCATAATAGTGTCCTATATACTAAGTAAGGTGCCTAGAATAATAAATTATAAACATTTTTGTCCCTTTTTATTCTCTAGAAAATCTAGTCGGTAGAGTTTGTTCTATTAGAAACTCGACCTGATTTTTCACCGATGTATTCCATATTCTCAAGATCTACACAAATCTCTTCAATAGAAATTAGATGGCCTATAAATGCCACCTCATATAGCCAGAACTCACATTTACTAAACTTGGCATATAGCTTATTTTGTCTTAAAAATGCAAAGTCAATCGTAAATGCTCCTCATGATGCTCCCTATTTATATAATATATCAAGATATCATCAATGAAAACAACAATGAACTGATCAAGGTACTGACAAAATATGCTATTCATCAAATCCATAGAAGTTGTTTGTGGATTGGTTATTCCAAATGACATAACAAAAAACTCATAGTGTCCATATTTGGTCCTGAAAGTTGTCTTAGGGACATCTTCAACCTTGATCCTGAGCTAATGATAACCTGATCACAAATTAATCTCAGAAAACATTGTTGCCCCTATCAATTGATAAAAAATATCATAGATCTTAGGAAAAGGATATTTATTCTAGATAGTTAATTTGTTGATTTTCCTATAATCGATACAATAATGCTTCGTTCCATCCTTCTTTGTCACAAATAGCACTGGTGCTCCCCATGGTGATGTGCTAGGTTGAATAAAACCCTTATCTAGCAAATCTTACAATTGCTTCTTTATCTCTCTCAATTAAGCTAGAGCCATGTAATATGGTGCTTGTGCAATAGGTTGAGTATTTGGAGTTAGATTGTTCTCAAAATCAATCTCTCTAATTGGAGCTAATCCTAGAAGTTCATCAGGAAAAACATCATTTTACTCTTTTACTATGGGTACATCAGATAAGGTAGGGTTCTCAACCCTAGTATCCAATACATGAGCAAGATAACTTGTACATCCCTTCCTCATCATTTTCTCAACAGCTATAGAAAATATCTAACATGTAGGTAGTACTTTCCTATCCCCTTGAAAGATCCAAGAAAAATCTCCATCAGAGAAGACAACTTCCTTGGTAAAGCAAGTTGGATTCACTTGATACTACTTTAAGCAATTCATGCCTAGAATAATATCAAAGCTATGCAATTTAAGTGGTCTTAAGACCACTTGTATGCATTGTCCGTTAAATCTTAGAACATCATGGACAAACCTCTGTTACAACTATAGGTTGTATAGTAGATATCTCCAATAAGAAATCATAATGTAGCTCCTCAACAGAAACCTGACCTTTAATGTAGCTCTATTTTAGGGCTCCATCATGTGTCATATTGCATTTCAATCACATCTATACCTGCTAGATTACATTTTATTTCCCCTAATATGTATATTTGTGTAAAATACACTTGTAAACATTATTTATATGTTTTTCAGGTATTTGGACCACGCTTGGATGGAGGAGAGAGAGAAGGAGCAACCCTAGACTTTCTCTACCCTTGGAGAGGCCCAAAGTGAAGTCCAAGGCTCCCTCAAACTACCCTAGTGGCAAAAGATCAATTGAAGCAAAGATGTCCAAGAATGAACCAAGTACAAGCTCAAAGTGCTAATATAGAGACCAGCACAATCGTGCCACACAGAATGGCCTTGCCATAAGAACCTAGAACGGTCGTGCCACCTTACATGACCGTGTTGCAGCTGAGCTAGAATGGGTGTGGTGTCAAGAATGGGCAAAGTCAACTCCAAGCCACCACGACCATTGTGATCACCATGGCTATGCTACCCATAGTCCACCTAGGTCATGGTGACCACCACAACCATGCCACTTCATGTGAAAAAATCCAACCTTTATTGTGATTTCTCCCCATTTTTCACTATGTTCATTTTGAAACACCATGACCATGTTCCCCTACACTCACCATAGCCATGGTACCTACAAGAGCCATGATACATACAAAAACCTAGCTACTTTTTCACTGCATTTCTTACTTTACCCCCTACTTGACCTAGTGCTTCCCCACCACATATATATACAGAGGTGGTGGGTGGGGCACGAGGTTAGCTACCTTATACCCCCTCTTAGCTCCCCATTTTTGCATTCCACCCATTATACTTTATTTTCACCTCCATTCCACTCCATTTCACCATTTCCACTACCAAAACCCTAGTTTCTTGGTGTTTTGCCCACTTTCCACATTCATCCCATTCCCTTGCATATTGGTGGAGGAGGGAGGATGCCCTTGAAGTAGATGGAGAGGAGGATCACTCCATCTACACCAAGCTCCATGGCCACTTCTACCTCTTTCTCCTTTGTTTTTGTATTTCACATTTCCATGAGTAGCTAGGCCCCTTAGGTGGGCTGTTTGGGACCAAAAATGTTACTTTGATACCATGTTGGGGGAAAATGATATATAAACATTGTAATTTCATTTTATAATGATTATGTTCTATTTCTATCTCATTCTCCATGGATTTCTTGTTGGTTTGTGCTTGAAATCACCTAGGAATTTAAGGAAGTTGCTTATATGGGTGAATTTTGAGATTTGCTCCTAGGTTCAATTCATGGATCCCTAGCTAGCCACCCATATTCCTACTTGCTATTTAATTCTCCTAACCCTAGTTGAGAGATCTGAGTAGCTACTTTAGATGAATTTAGTATGCTTAGAATGGATATTTCTCAAGGCTAGAATGTGGGTGATGTGAGGCCTAAGACCTAATTTCCACACCCATTACTACCCTCAACCCCTAATCACCCTAAGATCCTCTAAACTAGAAACATAGGCTTGTTTATACTATAATTGAATCGCATCTAAACCCTAACCCAATTGACCCTTGTAAGGGTGGTAGGAGGTGTTAGGGACTAATTCCCCTATGCACAATCTATCCTACCCATGGCCAGTTAGTAGTTTCATACAATTCATTAGACTCTAGCTTGTTGTTTGGTTTGATAATCTAAATGAAAATATAATGTCCACATGTCACCCCCAACCTAATTGATAAGTGCATCGCCTAAACAGCCCACATTTCCCTTTAAAAAACCCTAATTGCTTTCTTTCTTAGCTAGTGTTAGCATAGTTAGCTCTTTGCTTGCTTAGTTAGCCTCTTGCCTTATTCTTGCTAGTTTAGGTCTTTTATTGATTTGTTTCCCTATTTTCTAGATTAGTGTAGTGTATACTTCTTCTTTCCCGCTTTAGCATAACATGGTCATTTCCTTGCTTGCCTTGTCATTTCTTGCTCATCATAACTAACTATCTAGGGTTAACTTAGGTTTTGATTCTTTCTTGTCTTCCTTTACTTTCTTGTTTGCTCAGCCCTTAGTGTAATCAACAAATCACCTTCAAACCCTTAAACCCTAGACTCTGCAGTAGGAACCTAGCCCAAAAATAACATAGCTCTAGTGCCCCTTTCCTCCTTGTGGATTGACCCTATACTTGTTGCCCTCCTATACAATGACACGACCCCATGTGCTTGCGGGTGTAGTGTTTTAGTAGAACTAGGTGCGTATTTTAGGTCCTTATAAATTTTGAAAGATACCCCACGCGTTCCAAGCTCATGAGGCGCATCTAGTCAAATCCAATTGATTAGTGTGTGCACCTCTGGCGGGACGCACCAAGCTTTCTAGTGTCGTTATCGGGGAGAAAGGTTCTTAGTCTAGCTAGTTAGTTTTTCTTTGATCTATTCCTACTGCCCTCAACATTTCTATTATTTATTCTTTATTCTTCATTCTTTGTATTATTTATGCATTTTAATTTGCTAATTTAATTTCTTTTGTTTGGTTGTACCTTGTGCATGTGATAAGCCACTCAGGGAAGACAAGATGGACGACCAAAATGCACCTCACAAGCCACTTCAAGATTACTTCATGCCTAGAAACTACAAATCACCAATCGCTAGCAGAGTTGATCAAATTCCATGGGAGAAATTCTCTATCCCTCTAGGTCTTCTTGGGATCCTGGCCGCCTTCTACGACTTGGAGGATGAGAACCCCAACAAGCACTTGGACTTCTTTCTTGAAGTATGCTCCACTTCAGGATGCTGACAGCTGGTGATGGCATAATTAGTTTGACCTCATTCTCTTTCCCCCTCAAAGACAAAACCAAAGATTGGTATGATTCAAGAAGGGACATCATGAGCTGGGAGGAGATGAAGAATGTCTTCTTAAGGCAATTCTAATCTATAGCAAGGTTGACACAAATGTGGCGTGACATAGTGAGTTTCAATCAAATGGGCAGTGAGTAGTTTCACAATGCTTGGGAGCGATTTAAGAAGATGTTGAGAGAATACCCGCACCTTGAGATTCCTTTATGGTAGCTAGTTCAATCCTTTTACTCGAGTCTATCTTCAATGGGTCAAGAAACAATAGATTCTTCTTGTAGAGGAGTTTTTATGGCTAGGCCACTTGAGGAGATATGGCCATTGTTTGAGCAGCTGAAAGAAGGTTCAAGAGTCTTGAGATTCTAGCATGATGAATGACGGTGGCCGCATCTTTGGCGTGACATCTCCATCTCATAGTGATTCAAGCCCACAACTTATGAAGATTCTTGGTGACATGGTGAGCTTCATGAATAAACAACTGAGAAGTGTTCCTTGTCACTCAGTCAATTCTATTGAGTTCTATGGTGCATAAATGAAGGCACCTCACTCCTACAGCTACTTGGAACAACAAAGTCCAATATATAGCTCAAGCTTTAAGGAGGAAGTTCTCTCTAGGTTGAAAAGTTTTGATGATGTCCAAAAGAATGTTACAAGGCTTGAAGAAAGCATAGAACATCTATCTTTCATACATGCTCTCCAAGAAGAGAAATTGTCTTCAAAGCCCATCATGAGTTTCAATGATGCAAGTGGACCCATGCATTCCTCTAAAATTCTCTATGGTCCACCTCCCATGCAAGTGCAACCTATATACCACTTCCAAGGCCATCCAAAGCCTTACACTCCCCCCCCCCATCACCACAACTTTCTCAACAATTCACCTTCCAACCTCAATTATCCCCTCCACCTCAATTTCAATACCAAGTACCACCTCCACCTCCTCCACAACCCCAACAAGATCTCCCTCTACACCATGACCAAGGAAGTATTATGACAGTTCAAAGGACTGAGAAAACTCTTGAAGTAGGTGAAGGTCAACATTCCATTGTTAGATGCTATCAAACATATTCCATCTGATGCCAAGTTCCTCAAGAACCTATGTACTGTGAAGAGAAGGCCAATGGGAAGAATACCAAAGAGATTCAAATTGACTGGGCAAGTGAGCTCTATCCTCTAGCACTCACTTCCCATGAAGAGGAAAGACCCAGGAGACTCACTCATACCTAGCTATATCGGGGGACATCACATAGACAAATCACTACTAGATTTGGGATCTACTGTGAATTTGATGCCATATAGTTTCTATGTTAAACTAGGCCCAGGCTAGTTGAAATTGGCACATTGCACTCACCAATTGGCAAATTGTTCCATCAAAGTGCCAAGAGAAAGAGTGGATGATGTTTTGGTAATGATAGAAAAGAAAAGAGGCGCACTCACCAATAGGAAGATTCCCATCATCTTGGGAAGACCATTCTTATATACAATTTATGTTGAGATACACATTTGCATTGGTATAATGACAATATTTTTCATGGACATGAAGATCAAGATCAACATATACAAGTCCTCAACCCGGTGAGTTCGAGATGAGGATATTGAACATGGTCACTTCAAGAGTCCAACTGGTCATTTGAGAGAAGGAAATTTAAATGAAAGACTTGAGGATAGCTTTATTGATCAAAGGGATGAGGAACATAGGTTAAATGCAAATGAGAGATACATTTATTGCAAGAATGCACACATGAGAACTCCAAATGTATGAATGATTGAAGAATCTCCAAGAAACCAAGATGAAGGCATGAAACTCAGCGCTTGTGGGAGGCAACCCACCTAGGTTTGGGAAATTTTCACCCAAACTTCCATTTTAACACTCTTGGTTATTTGTACACATTTCTAAGAAAACACACACTTATGTTCAATAGTTTTTGTTTAGTTTTAAGACGTGTAGGTAAAAACAAGGTGAAATGAGGGGAAATTCAAGTGAAATTGAAAAAGGTTTTAAAAAAAATTATCTGGGATTGAAGACTTGAGTGTTTGATGAGATTCAATGTGAAAACAACAACTACGTACCCACCACGGCCATGATACATAGGAACGGGTGTGGTGGTGCACTAACAGACCACAGAGACTCACTGAAATTGAGAAAATCACCAAGTACAACAACATGTCCGTTCCTTGTAGCATGGCCATGCAGCCTGAAGCTACCATGGTCGTGATGTATCATGTGTCTAACACTTAAGTCAGGGAACACAAAATTCCCAAATCACTTGTTCATTTGACTCTCCGCGAACAACACCCCCGTGTTGTGTGAACAACAGTCGTTCAACACTATGTCAGCCCTCTCCCACCCGCGATCCCTCCTCAAATCACCCTCAATCCATTCCAAATCATCTTCCTACATTTTTCCCTACCCCCATCCATCATTTCCACCCAATTTCACCCACTAAATTACCGCCTTTCTCTCCATTGCACCCTACGTAGGAAGAACTCCAAAAATCTCTAAAACCCCCGCATTTCTCCACTGAAATCCATCAAAGATGAATAAAATGGCCAAGAAAGCACTGGAGAATATCAAGGTTATACTCACTTACCAATTCCAGATCAAGAACACCCCTTTTTCATCCCCAACAGTGTCTTCCACCCCACCGTTTGCCTTCGGCTCCAATGGAATAGACCGTTTGAAGGAGGTCGATCTTGATGCTTTGATGATCCAATTGTGAAAGAGGTGTCTCCTCAGCCACGACCATTGTTTAGAGCACCACCACCACCACCCTTGTCTACCGGAACCTCAGTGTCCTCAGCTAGGCCATTTGTTCAGTAGCCCGGCTGTCAACTTCTTCAGCTCTGGAGCCATAGCCATAGCTGCAACCTATAGGAAACTTCTTCTGGATTGTGAGGAGGAGACCATTCTAGATGTATTACCACAGCATGGGGAGATAGCCCAATAGAAGCCCCAGCCAGAACCCAAGATTACTAGCAATCGGACAGAGTGACCAAAGCATCTGGAGTGCTTGACACACAAGGTGATAGAAACTTTGTATGTGTGTCAGGTAATGATGAAGAGCTTAGGCTTCTACACCTATTTCTAGGGCATAATGGAGAAATGGGCTTGTTTAAGATCCTAGTGACACCACATGAGTCTTATATTGAGTTGACACACCAGTTCTTCGCCACATTAGAAAAGGTGTCTAAGGATGGTGAAGATGTCATTAGAGTGATGATTGGAGACAGACGTTGGGTCATTACTTCAAAGATTCTAAACTAGATTTTCACCTCTAGTGATGAGGTGGCAACCTTCCTAGATGGAGGGAGGATAGAAAATAACTCCAGCGCCACTTACATATCCATGTGGAAGCACTTCACCAACAAAAGAAACTTTGTAGTGGGAAAATCTAAAACAATCCTGATTCACAATCCATTCCTCCGCTATGTTCAGAAAGTATTTGCAAATACAATCTTTGGTACAAATGAAAACCATGTCAGTTGTACAAAGAAGGACCTTTTTATATTAGGTTGTATGGTCAAAGGGAAATATGTGAATTTGGGTGCTTTGCTGATTAGTCACTTAAGGGAGGACCCTTCCAAGAATGAAAACCCATTCATTATGATAGGGATTGTGACATCCATTGTGACTGTGCTAGGACATAATGTTTCTCGATATACATGGCCAGAAGGGGGGAAATGGGTAGATATGCATTTCTTGGTTCGTTCTTTCATGATTTCTATAGTGGATCAGAAGATCATACATCAGGTCAACCCCCAAATGCAGGTGCCTTACTAGAGTTAAGAAATCACACTCCACCTCTCCTAGTTGAGTATGGCCCGACTCTTGATTTCTTGGAGACCCTGAGGAGATATGAGGATGGGATCCCTCAGGTGATACTGGTTGAGGGGCTAGGAGAGCCCTCACAAGCAGTAGAGTAGAGGATGACAACAGAGTCTAGAGAGACACATAGAGTGAGACAGCGAGAGGTAGAGGTAGGGACACTAGAGCCAGAGCAACCCTCAGTGAATGCATATGACATGTCTACCATACATGCACAGTTAGAGGGTATTCAAAGCAAAAAGGAAAGGATTTTGAGGGAACATGAGATATTTTAGCGCACACATGATGCACTGTGGTTGGATCATCAACAAATGCACTATCAAATCAACCACATGCACCAGTTTTAGCATGCCCAAGCCTAGATGAACCCCCAATGGGGGGAGATTGTTGGGGTGTACAATCTGGTCACCAGGAGACTTACCCGCCTCCACAGGCAGACTACTAAGGAAGCTACTATCAACATCCTCCACCATAGGGAGGACCACCACCGCATCCACCACAGTGATCATCTACCCTATCAATCCTGGACTTTAGTGTCATGCTGAGGATATTATGATTCAAACGTTTGGGGTGGTAGGGTGGTATGCCCTCTTAATCATTTCACTCTTTTTGCATTTCACCTACCATTTACTTTTTTTTGTTTCTTTTCCTATCTATCTTATATTTTACCTACTTTTCATACTTGCATGTCATGTAGTTTACTTTCTTGCAATTTTTGCATAATTTTCAAATTTTTTGCTCTTTTTGTCATGCATTGCATAGCATGTAGATTTTTGTAATTTTGGCATGTTTTAGCTAGGATTTTCTTGTTTTCTGCTTTATGTTCCATAATGTTGGTCTAGATGTGATTGAAGGCTATTTGGCACCATTTTGGCCAATTTTACTGAATCTTAGAACTTCTTGCCTATAAAGTGTGTTTTGACCCAATCTCTACTTTTTGGATTGAAAATGACGATCTTTGACAAATGCAAGTGAATTATCATGGTTTATTTCTAAATGGCCTCAATCTTGACTTTTTACATGTGCATCACCTCTCTCATGCTTGAGAATTGTTTGGTTGAATTGTTATTGAAGCAAGCCACAAACACTTAGAGTTTTGTAGAATCTCATAATAGAAATGTGGTTTTAATATTTCTCATCTGTGTGGTGTGTCATTACTTGATGAAATTGTTGGAATATCTTTCATGTAGGAGATCTCATGTTGATATCCACAATGGTAACCCCTCTTTGACTCACTTTTCTTCTACCATCTTCTCTCCTCTCTACCTCACGAAAGGATGCCAAAGTGCACAAATTAAGCTTTGGCCACCTCCAAAAGTTTGGGGTGACCATATCCATACCCCCACTTCACTCTCATCATCATGTGCCCTATCCACATCAAGGGAAAAGGAAAATAAAAAGTGCAAAAATAAAATAAAAGATGCTCTTATTTAAGTGCATCTAAATAAAGAAAATATGAGTGTGTAAAAGCACTCCAAATTCTTACTGCAACCCTTTCTTCCTTTTGCATGCCTATGGAGCTAGGGAATATCAAACCTACCCCATTTTTTCCTTTTTCATAGACACATGGGTTACTTAGTGTGGATGGACATATGTGATTGAATACATAAATGTAAAATAGTAAAATTAGTCATTTTTTACCTTTGCTATCATGAAATAGTTTATCTGAAGTGATATGACATCCATACAGATTGATTGTGTATTCTATGCTCTATATTTGAAGTTTGTAGGCTTAATGATATAATCATGATTGGTTTGTAAAAGAGGAGAGGAGAGAGGTGGAATGCATGTATCTAGTCATCTTTGAGCCCATTTAGTCAATATTCATCTATTGTAATGCATTTGTGATTTCTTGATTGAGGAAAAATTGCAGAGAGATTGAGTTGGAGCATACTTGAGGACAAGTATGTTTTAAGTTTGTAGTGGTGATGTAGCCCTATTTCGGGCTCCACCTTGTGTCATATTACATTTCTATCACATCGATGCCTACTAGATTACATGTTATTTCCCCTAATATGCATATTTGTGTAAAATGTACTTATGGACATTATTTGTATGTTTTTTAGGTATTTGGACCACACTTGGATGGAAGAGAGAGGAGTGATCCTAGGATTTCTATGATAACCCAGATTTAGAGTTTAGATACCCCATATAGAATTTGAAGACCATGAATGTTATGTAGATGATCAGTAACAAATTGACACATTAATTATTCAATTTGGACTCTTTTCTCTTAAAAGGGTAAGCATATATGCAATAAAAGATTATTAGATCTAATTGAGTTCAATTACAATGAATAACTTTTTATTCACCAACTTGGGTACGTATGAGTGCAAGATGTCCATTTAGTAGTCGTAATGAATTCAAGTGGTCAATTGATAAGTCTTGAGGTACATTATGATTATTAAAAGTGTTTTTAGACTTGTAGGATCAAGATTTGATGACTATATAGGTTGAATTCAAGGTTTATACACATATTTATAAGTTTGATTGAATAATTTATTTGCATGGCCAAATAATGGACTTTGAGTCTCAAACTTCATTGGAAGACACTCTAGGATAGTGTGAGCCTATGCTACAAGTTTTAAGATGTTTGACTGTTCCTACAAAGAGATATAACTATTTGAAGATGAGGACATTAATGATCTTAATTTGTTTGGACTTTACTCTTTTAATCATTTATTACTTAGGTTTGTGACAAATAGTGCCACGCAACCGACCCACTCAACTGAGGGGTGTGACTTCAGGGGGCAACACCCAGGGATGAGCGATGTGGCTCCTTGTGAGCTGTTCTTTAGTGATCTGAAGGTGGAGACTTTGTCTCCTACCTCTGGATTCCGTGGAGCAGTAGCCTAATTAACGCCCCCTTGCTCCTCCGATCAATGAGGGTTTTTAGGTCATCCTAATCGTGAGGATAGCTGCGTCTTGTTGAGGTCTACCCAATGAGTATGAGAACTAGGGGTGAGGTAGCCCAGAGAGGGAGAACCACCTACCAGACCTCACTCCCTCTCCACTCGCTATCACAGAAGGTTAGACTATGATGAGCAATGGCGTGGAGCAGGACCAGAAGGATGAAACCTTTAGAAAAATGACATTCGTGTCTTCGCGGCATCATCTGGGTGGGCATTTTCAGCCCAAAAGCTCTGTCAAGAGCTTCCAAGCTCACCATCTCCGGCCACACAGGACCGCCTGAAGACCAAACCTCCTTGTTGTTTTGTCCTTGTTTCTAGGGACACCATCAGGTTTATGGACCCTCAGAGAAGCTTAGGAGCTAGTTGGTGGAGGCGGGGAGGCCATAGTGAGAAAATCCCCAATCCCGCAGAGCCTTCTTCGCCTTGGATCCAAGGTGAAGACCAACATGGCATTTCCAGCGACTCACCACCTTCATGAGTTGCCGTAGTGGATCTGGGTTCCTCTGCGAAGGTGTTGGACTCGTTGTTTCATGTCGGAGAGGAGCATCTACTATCAATCGCTCACTGGAGTCCCCTCTCACGGCGGCGCTCGTGTACGAGCTATCGGCCCTGGGAACTCTCGCGTAAGTGAGACTGAGTTGAGCCGAGGATAATAGACTGGGATCAGAGCTCACAGGTCGTCCAGTTCATTTTGGGCCAGTGTGAACCGAAGGAAGAGCTGGGTGCATCCTCCTTCAGAATAGGATGGCCAATCATTGAGCGCCACCTCAAGTGGTGGGTCCATCACATAAGGGAAATGATACTTAATTCTCAGAAATAGACTTAATCTTGCACAATTGGTTATAAATAGCTCCCTTATCCAATAAATTCACCAAAAATACCACTAGACTCAGAAAAATACCCTCTTTATTGTGAAACCCTTATACTAGACTTATGAGACACTAATATTGATGATATTTATTTTAGATGAGAATGCTTCATTTAAATGGTATAATTAGTAAATGGTTGAGATTAAATCTGAGAAAAATAGTTTTGGAACCCTAGTATCCTTTAGAAACTAAATGTGGACTTCAATGTTAATTTTATTAATCAATCCTTAGTCCTTTCCCATAAATACATAATTAAATGTTTTAGCCTCATATTAATTCTGTAAAATAGACCTATCATCGGAAAATTAGGAAATCTGAACCAGGCCCCTATAACGACCTCCTGATCAGTAGAAAAATATTATACACAAGTTCTAGGCTGTTTGAACCTATATTTGACCTAAACCATAAATTGAACCTAAATACCATTAATAATGATGAACCTTGTATTAATGATGCTCAATTATATTTAATCAGGTCATGGACAAAGTTCTAGATGATCCAAGATGATTATAATTCTCTGAACTCAGGTACGTGGGTTTTTATTTAAGTATATGACAATGGTTTTCTTGCTTGCAATCATGATATGTATGTATGGTCTCTTCTATTTGCAAATATTGGATGTAGTAGCACTATATAGTACTCGATGTTTTATCACTTGTAAACATAAATGATAAGTAGATGCTTTGTAGTTATTTAAGGTTTTCATTATCCCCCTTACGAGGGAATGGAGTAATGTTGGCTAGTACACCTCCCTAGAGCACACGGTGTACAGGGAGTTTCCCTAGAGTACTTGGTACACGGGGATGAGCCCAATATTTATGTTTTTGTACTAGTCCACCTTGAGAATGCAATTCATCTAGGAAAATGACTTAAATTGGCATATTTCGCCTAATAAAGAAGTGTTTTCTATGATTTTCTTTCCTTCTGCAAATCTTTTTCAAAATTATGAAAGCCATAAATATATGTATCTTTTTGCCCATGTACACAACACCTTGTGTGTTGATTTGTTGTTTCACGTATGTTTTAGGTTTAGAGATAGCATGGGAGAAAAAGTACAGGATGTGAGCAAGTTGTACAAGTTGTACCTATTGTCTAAGATCCTATTAGCATACATGTTCGTAGACTATAGAATCTTCATTCAATATATAAATGTAAATCATTGTGTAATAATTCATTTTGTATAAATATACATGTTGAATGTTGAGAAATGTTATGGTTGTATGTTCATGTATGTGTATTATGCTTCCGCATCGCTCTCTGAAACAATTGCCTAACGTGTTCGGATTTCTTCTTCTCATCTCCATGGGGTTTTGAGAAGGTGAAAATACGGGGACGTCATAATTTCTCTACCCTTAGAGAATCCCAAAGTTAAGTCCAAGTCTCCCTCAACCTACCCCTAGTGGTAGCCAAAGATCAATTAAAGCAAAGATGTCCAAGAATGAACAAAGTACAAACTCAAAGTCCTGATACAGAGACCAACACAACCGTGCCACACAGAATGGCCATGCTACAAGGAGCTAGAATGAACATGCCACCTTGCATGGCCATGATGCAGCTGAGGTAGAATGGACATGGTGTCAAGAACGGGCAAGTCAACTCCAAGATACCACGGCTGTGCTACCCACACTCTACCCCATGTACAAAAATCCAACCATTACTATGATTTCCCCCATTTTTTACCATGGTCATTTCCATACACCACAAGCATGTTTCCCTACACCCACCATGGTTGTGGTACCCATCAAGACCATGCTACATACAAAAATCTAGCTACATTTCCATTGTATTTCCCACTTTACCCCCCACTTGACCTAGTGCTTCCCCACCACCTATATATACATAAGTGGCTGATGGGACACAAGATTAGCTAACTTCTACCCCCTCTTAGCTCCCCATGTTTGCATTCCACCCATTCCACTTCATTTCCACCTCCATTCCACTCCATTTCACCATTTCCACCACAAAAACCCTAGTTTCTTGGTGTTTTGGCCACTTTCCACCTTCATCCCATGCCCTTGCATCTTGGTGGAGGATGGAGGACACCCTTGTAGAATCTAGAGAGGAGGATCACCCCATATACACCGATCTCCATGGACACTTCTACCGATATATCCTTTATTTTGTATTTTGCATTTCCATGAGTAGCTAGGCCCCTTGGGTAGGTTGTTTGGGGCCAAAAATGTTACTTTGATACCATCTTGGGGAGAAATTATATATATATATATATATATATATATATATATATATTGTAATTTAGTTTGTTAATGATTATGTTCTATTTATGTCTCATTCTCCATGGATTTCTTGTTGGATTGTGCTTGAGATCACCTAGGAATTTAGGGAAATTGCTTAAACGTGTGAATTTTGGGATTTGCTCCTAGGTCCGATTCATGGATCCCTAGCAAGCCACCCATCTTCCTACATGCTAATCAGTTCTCCTAACCCTAGTTGAGAGATCTAAGTAGCTAGTTTAGATGAATTTAGTGTGCTTTGAATGGAGCTTTCTCAAATCTAGAACGAGGGTGATGTTAGGTCTAAAACCTCATTTCCACACCCATTACTACCCTCATACCCTAATCACCCTAAGATCATCTAAAATAGAAATCTAGCCTTGTTTAGACTCTAATTGAATTACACCTAAACCCTAACCCAATTGAGCCTCGTAAGGGTGGTAGGAGGTGTTAGGGACTAGTACCCCTATACACAACCTATCCTACCCATGGCCAGTTAGTAATTTAGGGAAATTCATTAGACTCTAGATTGTTTTTTTATTTTATAATCTAAATGAGAGTCTAATGTTCAAATGTCACCCCAACCTAATTGATAAGTGCATCCCCCTAAACAGCCCACATTTCCCTTTATTCCATTAAAACCCTAATTGCCTACTTGCTTAGCTAGTGTTAGAGTAGTTTGATTTTTTACTTGCTTAGTTATCCTCTTGCCTTGTTCTTGATTTTTTCTTGTTAGTTTAGGTATTTAATTGCTCTATTGTCCTATTTTCTATCTTAGTGTAGTGTAGACTTCTTCTTTCCTGCTTCAGCAGAACTCGCTCTTTTCCTTTCTTGCCTTGTCTTTTCTTGCTCATTAGAACTAAATGTCTAGGGTTAACTCGGGTTTTGATTCTTGCTTGTCTTCTTTTACTTTCTTATTTTCACAACCCTTTGTGTAATCAACAAATCACCTTCAAACCCTTCAACCCTAGACTATGCAGTAGGGACCTATCCCAAAACAAATCTAGATCTAGTGCACCTTTTCTCCCTGTGGATCAACCCTATACTTTCCACACTCCTATACCGTAACACGACCCCATGCGCTTTTAGGTGTAGTGTTTTAGTAAAATTAGGTGTGTTGGTTTAGGTCCTTATAAATTTTTAAAGATACTTGACGTGTTCTGAGCTCGTGGGGCACATCTTGTCAAACCTAAATTGATTAACGTGCGCACCTCTGGCGGGGCACACCAAGCTTTTTGGCACCGTTTCTAGGGACAGAAAGTGCCATAGCTACCTAGTAGTTGTGGTTTTGAATCTCTCCTTTGGCACCATCTTTTTCCTGTTTACTTTTTTGGGTTTGAGAAACACACCAACCTCTAGCTATGACATTTTGAGTCACAAAAGAATGTGTAGCACCAGGGTCAATCAATACTGTAATAGGTATAAGAATGGTTATAATTAAACAAATATGACTTGTCACAACATGTACAGAAACAACTCCCTCATGTTGAGTCAAAGCATAAGTATGGGTTATCACTTGCTTCCTACCTCGACCTCATCCTCTGTGCTAATATACTGTGGCTCCCTGAGTACTAGAACCTTCTTGCGATGCATACCCTCTGCCTGAGTTGTTTGGTTCCACCAGTATCGATACTCTAGTCATTGACTATTGTTGAGTTCTCTTTGGACAATCTCTGACAGAATGTCCTCCCTGACCACATATATAAGAACCCTTGAAATCAGGGCCCGAACATGGACCTTTATGAAACTTGTTGCAATATGTACATTGTGGTGGTGTCGAGTGAAAACTCAGCCTATGAGGTCCTATCACATAACCTGTACTATGTGTCCTCTATAGTGCTGGTCCCCTAGCTTCAAAAGTAGTAGTACCCCTGCCATATGGAATCTATAGTGGTGCGCTAGCTGGCGTGTCTGTCCTCCTAGAATGATATGTAGGTGACCTAGTCATCCTCAACTGTGCACTAGATCCTAGCCTTCTCAACTCACCACCTACTCTCTTGCAGGTCTCAAACTCCCACCTTTGTTGGATGACATGCTCCACACGCCTGACTACATCAACAAAGGAATGAAATTTTGTCCTGGATTCTATCTCAACTATCCTCTCATGCAGATCATAGTTCAAACCTTGTTTAAAATACATGATCTTATCCTCATCTGTGACACATAGTTGAGGACAAAACCTAAGAAAATCCAGAAATATAACTCATATTCAGCCACTATCATCTATCTCTGCCTCAAGTTCTAAAATTGATAGATCTTGACGCGTAAGTATGTGACATGATAATAGCGGGACTCAAACCTCTTTCTAAATTCATCCCATGTTAGACTCTGTTCAGCCAGACATGTCTCTTCCATGCTCCACCAGTGACTTGTACTGCCTTTTAGAAGATAAGTAGCATGGTTCACCTTCTCTACATCAAATACATGAGCTATTTTAAACACTTTTTCAGTTTCATATAGCCAAGCATCTGCTTATACAGGATCAACAGTGCAATAGAAGTCATAGGCACCTGATGCGATGATTTTGAGTCGCATTTGTAGACCTATTTCATATGTGTTTTATGCTTTAATTAGTCATTTTCATGGTTAATATCGCATAATTCATCTATTTTGGTCTTTGCTATCATTTTATGTCAAATCTCCCTTATTACATCGTTTTGAGCATTAATTGTCAAAATATTGTTATTTGTGTGAATTTATTTGGTTCCATGTTTGAATTTCAGGACAAACGAGTATTTGCTTCCATCGATAC
This sequence comes from Alisma plantago-aquatica, assembly GCA_963693085.1. Lineage (NCBI taxonomy): Eukaryota > Viridiplantae > Streptophyta > Magnoliopsida > Alismatales > Alismataceae > Alisma > Alisma plantago-aquatica. The sequence continues at coordinate 395,108,922 of OY856411.1, read as the reverse complement.
CATCGACGGAAGTCGATACCATCGACATGGGTACAGGTTGCCAGCCGAAAGGAGCAGCAAAGTGTCGATACTAACGACTTCGATGTCGATGGTATCGAGTCACCTTCAGGTTGCTGGCGAAGAAGCAGTCGATAGTATCAACCCCAAGTCGATACCATCGATGCATGGAGGCTACAGCGACACAAAAGGACAAAACCATCGCTACAGGGTAGTCGATACCATCGACCCTCGTCGATGGTATCGAGCCTACATCAGGCACTCGGATGAAAAGAAAGAAGGGTTGTCGCTACTACACTGGGTCGATACCATAGACCCGCGTCGATGGTATTGACACCGTCAGATATGCATTTGATTTAGATTGATCCCAATCGGACGGCCGTGGTTAATTAGCGACCTAATGAGGGAGTTATACCTAATGACGGCCGCCCAGACGTGGGGAGGATCACATTAGCCATTGCACGAGTACCAAGGAGCAGTAGAGAGGAGAACGGAGGCCAGAAGTTCATACCAGTTGATTCGGATGTAGCAGAAGATGGATTTCACCACCGAAAGGCGGGAGAGCACGTGTTCTACGCAAAGGATCAATCGGTTCTTCTCCATTCAGGGGTTTTCACCTCTCAATTCACGTTTTCCACATGATTTCCCCTATCTCTACCTTGTACTTTGTTGAGATGAACATGTGGGGCTAATCCCCTTCGTCTTTAGGACCGGGAGTAGCCCGGGAATTCATTGTATGACAGTTTTATAATAGTAATTCATATTTTATCTCTTAAATCTGTGGTATAGTTTCGTTTTCTCCATATATTGTTATGCTTGATCACCATAATAATAACCTAATGCCCTTAATCACTTTGAAAGAAGGATTAACGGCTGAAAAGAGACGAAACCTACATTAATCGATAAATCCCTTGACCAAGGTGGTGTAAAATTAATGGTGGATTTTGAGAGATCGTTCATAATGCACCTAGTTTAGGGTATAGGTTACTACGACGGTGGAACCGACCTAAACCTAGGTAGTGAATTTCACCACGACAGTGGGCAATTCTGTTTTCAGGCCACTACCTGGATAGAGAGATAAAATTGAGGCATTATATAAAATACAATACAATGAAAACCCACGGTGAAACCGCAATCCTAAAGATACCCTTTTGAATTGATTAAATTAACATTTAATCGATCGTTTGTTTCATTTTTGTTTTTATTTTATTTTTTTATTCTAACAACAACCCTCAATTTGTTATTCGGCTTAGCTGATCGCAAATAGTTAGTAGGAGTCTCCAACAATTCTGAGTATCCCTGTATTCGACTCGAGGCTCACAAAGGCCTGTACTACTCGACGCGTTCACTTGCGTTTTAGCGCATAGTAAAATTGCGTCAAGTTTTTGGCGTCTTTGTCGGGGATACGACGAATTGTTGGCACTTTGAGTGCTACGAGCGGTCACTCTAGGCCACAATTTTTTTTATTTTGAAACAACTTCAAATATATTCTTTTTATTGTTCGTTAATTTTTATACTCGTCAAAGCACTGTACTGAACTAAATTTTCCTATTTTTCAGGTACTATGTATGGTGCAGACGTGTAGTACCAACTACGCGCAGCACGCACCGGAGGTTCCACTGGCAGGTTCAGAAGACGAGGGTGACCACATTCAGGACCATCAATGTCACACCCCGATCTCACACTGACCACTAATCCCGAGATTAGGGCGCGACGGAGGGATTATTACATAAATAAATCACTGAGAACTTTTTTTTTTAAAACCTCGTAATGATATCCGGATTATAGCTGTAAACTAAACATAATAAACTATTGTGGAAGCATTTCAATTAAACTGGCTAGAGAACATAAACAGAGTTTACAACATGTAACATTGTTTAACAGAAAGTAAAACATAACAGTTAATTTACACCTTTTACACATTCGCCATACATTCTCTCTCTCACCCACACCATGTCCCAAGGATCGAGGGGAAAGGACTAAGAGACCTCTAACTAGACTAACTACAAACCTTCTATAGACTAGGCGTTAGGATGAAAGGATCCTTCACATTCCTGCTGCTGGTGATGACCTAAAAATGTTTTGAGTAGAGGTATGAGCCTACTCGCTCAGTGAATAGCATTTCACTTAGCTATCACTAAACAACTCATCAAGTTTATAAATTGAAATAAAACATAAGTACAGTACTAAGCAGGGCAGTTCTAATAACATAACAGATTTGCAGAATATAATCACATTTCCATGCAATAACAGATAATTTGAACAGATAAACAGATATAAAGAAATAGCACAAAAGTTTGAATACTTTAATTTACTGTGATCCTATATGAGTACCAATTTATATTATTATTATGCCCTAATCATATGCAGTGTACCCTGCATATAAAGATCTGTAGCGAACTACGATCCCACCGTACAAGACTTAGCGACACACCCGGGAAATGCTAAGTCTGACTGCCAGCCCTGGTCTGCTGCAGGACTCTCAGGCTCACAAGGCCTCACTACACTCTCAAAAGAGTGAACTCTAGACTCCTCCTCAAACCTGAGCACACAGGCGGAGAGTCTTACCGGGTTACCACCGTGACACAAGCACGGATTAATGTTGAATAACCCCTATATACTCCAGTGTCACCGTGACATCGCACGCGTTGTTGTTGAACACTGCCTTTCTCTATCCTCGTGCCTGTGACTCCGCACAGTTATTGTTGCAACACGAGTTTCACCCCCCTGGATGCAGACCTCTCAAAAGGGGTTCTACGGTGTTACGGAACCTAAGTCTATTAACTGATTAACATATAAACATTTAAACAGGAATATCACATTTACTGATTTCATATCAGATCACAATACACTGTCATTCTAAACTGACAGAGCAATATATTTCAAATCATTGTAATTTCTGAGAAAGTCTCATACCATGCATTCAGACAAATTAGAAATGCATAAATAACCCAACTTATTTCAATCTGGCACATACATAGCGAATTTAAGCAATTGAACATCTTATTGCACAAATTAAATAAATTTACTTCACATACGAGAATCATACTCAACATTTGTCAATTCTCTACAATTCTCGAAAAACGTGAACATTAACCCTAATCTTGGTTTGTGCATCACTTAACTCAATTAAAAGTTAATTACCTATCACAACATAATTTAATAACAATACTTGAGAATTTCTGGTAATAATTCAGAGAAATGTGCCATTTCATGTAAATATCAATTTACACATATTAACGTCAAAAGATATATGCAATTAGGGTTTTATTGCATATTTTTATTTATTCATATCAACTTTGAAATCGTACATCTGATAATTTATCAGAAATCCCTATTGTCTGGGTTCATACCCAAACCATACCATTTTCAGATATGAATTTCTAATTTCAACATTCAAATAAGCAATTTAGGTTCCAATGAACCATATAAATCAACCGATTCAATCCACACTGATCAAATGCTAAATTTAATCATATAACAGCGTCTAGAAGCAGTTTATGAAATAAAAAGTCGGGCGACGCCAAACGCTGCCCAACGCCTGATAACGCCTGTTATCAGCGTAATTCGCGCACAAAACAGAAATTATTCAGCAGCCTGAGTTTATTAATGATAAATAAATGAAATCCTACTCACATAATTTGAAATGTCCGAATTTGTCTGGATCCGTCCAGGAACGCGTCCAGGGGGTTGTCTTCAACCTTGGTATAGTCACAAATTGAACCTGCAACAATCCAACTGTACCATACACATGTACACATCAAAATTGAACCTAGTTGAAAACTGAATCTAAAGTAGGGCTTCAGATTTAAGCATAGACCTCATGGGCAGAACCAAAGTGTTGTTCCTTGGTGCTGCCTTGCGCCCAAGGCAGCTCTGGTTTGGATCACTGCTGCAAGCAGCTACCTCACGTTCAGATTGGAAGGGAGCTCCAAGCTGGGCTTAATCGCAGCTATTGCCTGCGGATCCTTGCCTTTGGCTCTCGGCCGAAGTCGATGGTGCCGGTTCCAAATGCTAGCTCACGCCCAAGATGCCCTGGCCAAACCTGCTTCACGCAGGCAATAACACACTAAAGTTCAGGTTAGAAGAGAGCCCTCGGCTGGTGCCTAAACGCAGCTATTGGCTGCGGATCTGAGCTTCAACCCTTAGGACGAACTCAAGGGCGTTGATTTGAGCTACTAGCTGCGCCCAGGAGGGCCTCTGGTCGGCATCCTGTGCAGTAGCGGCTGCTGCTTGGCCGGCCGCTCAAGCAGGTCGAGATACTGCATAGAGCTAGGGCGGAATGGGGAAGGAGAGGAGGAAGAAGAAGGGTGGAAGAAGGGCGCCTGGATCGGAGCTTGGAGCTCCAGCAATCGCGCCCAAATCGCGGCTGGATTGGCCTGCTAGCAGAGCTCCGCCTCTGCGGCTATTTCTCGCTCTGTCGGGTGAAGGAGAGGAAATGGATAAGCGATAAAACAGAAAAGGAGAAATAAAATGATTATAAAGGAAAACTTGGAAAATTGCATCTTTGACCCTAGAAATTGGAAATGCTATAACTATTGACTCGGAGGTTCGTTTGAAGTGATTCTTCTTGCAATGTTTCAAGCGCGAGATTCTCTACAACCTTAGGGCAAGAAAATATGCAAATTAACATGTCACAACTAGTCAAATCACTAATTGCAACAGTGAGTACTCAACTCAACTTAATTAACCTAACGATCATCATTGTCATTAACATTAATTACCTCAGATGTTTCAATCTCAACTATTGATTCACATATAAGCTTATCTTGATTAACCATGCTATTTAATAATATACTCAACACTAAGCAAGGTGTTTCATGTTAATTGAGGTATTTACTGGCTAACCTCAATGTGGGTCATAACAATCTCCCTCCCTTATAAGAATTTCGTCCCGAAATTCCTAAAAGAGAAAAGGAAACTTGTTACGCATCTCAGATTCAAGCTCCCACGTAGCTTCTTCTAGATTATGATTCCTCCACAGAACTTTCAGTAATGGTATCTCAATTCTTGAGCTCCTTGATTTCTCCGATCAACTATCTGTATTGGTTTCTCAACATAGGACACGTCAAGTCTGAGCTGGATAGGTTCTGGGTTCACTATCTCCTCTGTACCAGGGCAACACTTCTTTAACATTGATACATGAAACACATCATGTAGATTAGACAACTCAGATGGCAAATCCAACTTATAGGCTATAAGTCGAATCCTCTCAATGACAGGGTATGGGCCCATAAACCTAGGAGTCAGTTTGTCTCTCTTGGAAAACCTCAACACTCCTTTCCACGGTGAAACCCTCAGATACATTTCATCACCAACCTGAAATTCAAGAGGTTAACGCCACATCTCAGCATAGCCCTTCTGCCTGTCCTATGTAACTTTCAACTGCTCTCTACATGTCCTCAAGAGTCTGAATGGTCCTCTCTGACTGACCATCCGTCTACGGTGAAAAGCTGTACTGAATCTTAATTTTGTGCCTTAAGCACGATGCAACTGATTCCAAAATCTAGATGTGAACTTAAGATCTCTATCAGATATAATTGAAACTGGAATACCATGCAACCTGACTATTTCACCCATGAATATCTTAGCTAACTTTGGGACATCAAAGGTTAACTTAATATGAAGAAAGTGAGCAGACTTAATTAGTCTATCCACAATCATTCATATCAAGTCACAACCTCTAGGCGTCCTGGGCAACCCTATCACAAAATTCATTGTGATATGTTCCCATTTCCTTTCAGGAATAGAAATAGATTGCAAGGTACCTATAGGTTTCTGGTGTTCAGCCTTAACCTACTGGCACACACTGCACCTAATCAAATACTCAGCTACATTCTTTCCACACCAGGCAACCAATACAATTCCTTGAGATTCATGTACATCTTAGTGTTACCTGGATACATGGCATACATCGATGCATGTGCTTCCTCAAGAATCTATTCTTCCAAATCATTATCTCGAGGTACATGCAACCTGTCATGCTAATACAACACACCATCATCTGAAAACCTAAACTTTGGTCTCTTTCCCTTTGTCATATCATGCATGATTTGCTGTAACTCACTTTCACCCTACTGTAGTTCCTTGATCTGATCATAAAAAAATAGGCTTGACTTGCATCTGTGCAATCAAACCACTTTGTTCTGTCACCCCTAAGTCTAAATTCAACTTTCACATTTCTACTAGCATGTCTTTCTCGAAACATGCCATAGAGAATGCATCAGCTGTTGAACTTAACTTCCTGTTGAGGGCATCAGCTACTACATTCGCCTTTTCCAGGATGATAATCTATCATTATATCATAATCCTTAATCAATTCTAATCATCTCCACTATCTAAGATTCAGATCCTTCTGGGTAAAGATATATTTCAAGCTCTTATGAGCATGAACTACAACAACTAATTCCAGATCATGTATCGGGTAATACTCTGCATTCTATGCTACTTACTTATTGTTACATTTCAAGTTTATATCTTACTCTTTTTCTCCGAGTCATTTTCATATTGTTTATTTACCTTCAAACCCTGAATTTTGTTAGTGCTAGCTTACCTTTCATAATGCAAATCTCAAGATCTTGTTTTATAGAGATGCTAGTATTCAAGGTCAAATCACTAGCGACATCCCTTGAACTACTTCAACTCTAAACATTCTAGGGTTTGGTCCTTATCAGTAACATAGAATTATTGTGGTGTGACTTTGCTTCCTTAGTTTGAAATCAAACTTTAGATCTCATAAGTTCATCCATCTACTTGTAATAGATACAACAGATATGAATAATCATCAATGAACTATAGATATATAATAGAAATGTAACATCAGCCAAGTTCTCTAGCATAACTTATTAACACAAATGCTACAAATAAACATGATACCTGTTACCCAAGCATCACACATGGCTCACAAGGCCATTCATAACTTGTCACCTCCCACTAGGCAACAACTTATTAACATGGTTCATAAGATCCGTACACATTATTACTTTTATTAGGCAACAACAACATCAACACACAAAAAGCCAATCAACATTTATTATATAAATGTCATAGCCCAAACTTGGCTATAATCATCATCTCATCATACCTGCATGGTTATTAGGCATGATAACATTCATACAAGATATTCATCACATCATGTGATACAATAGTAATACCATCATTCCTTGACCAGGAATTAGGGTTCACTATCAAACAGGGCTTATCATTCTCTTTTCCCCAAATTAGGGTTAGGGTTCCCCATTTCTCATTAATTCAGACCCTCTTGAGTTAACCAACATTATCTTGTATTAAGGTATTTCCCCTCTTAATGCATTCCATCACAGAATACTCACCCTTAGCATATAATGCATAGGCCACACATTAGAATTGTCCAGCTATCTCACATGATATGGACTTATCTTAGTTTAAGGCATAACTTATAAAGTTGCCTATAAACAATCGCAATGATACACCCTCAGCTAGGGTTTCACAATGATACACCCTCCACTAGGGTTTACTAATCATGTATTGGATCCATGCATTGGTTATGCATTATTGATTAGTACCATTAAGGGTATTTCTCACCTAATCATTAAATTTAACCTGACCCCTATTGTGTTCCTTTATTTCTAATTAAGGATTGCTCATATGAGGTCCCAATGTTGGGTCTCCGGTGTCAGTTCCAACTAATTCTTAGTTGTTCTAATCTTTCCCTTATATCTCAACATCTTAGTGTATATACATTTTTCACCATGATTCGGGTCTAAATTATCCAGGATCTACTTTTATTATATTATTAATAGGAGTCATTAGATCTCAGTAACGCATCCTGCCAGCCAGACCAGGCCGAACCTGTAGTCCTGAAGCCAAGAGCTACTCAGGATTAACCAACTCCTATTAATCTCAAACATGTGGAAAGAATATACACCTAGGGCAGACTCATATAAACATAATTTCTGGTCTACTTAATACAAAGAATATAAACAATAACTAAATCACTTCATGACACACAACAATATAAAAGAATCATATTTATTCTATAAACTGAAAATCTAAATCCATACATATAAGAACATTTCTAATGATTTCCAATCAAATAAGCAATATAAAGCAAGAGTTGCATCGCATCCTATGTTTAATCTCTTACTCCTGTATGAATTTCCAGTTTCTTAACCCTAAGATTTCTAGGGTTTCTCTCTAGCCTATCCTTCCTCTACATACCTGGCCAGGGCATCCAGAGAAGAATAGACAGAGTAGCTTGATACTGGTCAATCTAAGTATTCAGACACCTGGCCAGGGTATCTAAACACTCAGACCTCCTAGAGCTAAAGACACATTACTTCTTATCTTTATCACTTATAACTCTATCTTTCGACCCTAATGATCCCTGAAGATTCAACATAAACTCTTTACTTGGTTCTCGTGACCACGTCCTCTTCCAGCCATCTGCAATAGCATAACAGAACACTTCCTGTTAGAAAATTGCAGTTAGAAGGAAAACACTTAAGTCCTAATCCTATTGGTCTCTTATCGTCCCCTAACCTTGACTTAGAGTATTCATATACTCAACCTATGCTCTGATACCAAGATGTCACACCCCGATCTCACACTGACCACTAATCCTGAGATTAGGGCGCGACGGAGGAATTATTACATAAATAAATCACTGAGAACTTTTTTTTTCTTTTTAAAACCTCGTAATGATATTCGGATTATAGCTGTAAACTAAACATAATAAACTATTGCGGAAGCATTTCAATTAAACTGGCTAGAGAACATAAACAGAGTTTACAACATGTAACATTGTTTAACAGAAAGTAAAACATAACAGTTAATTTACACCTTTTACACATTCGCCATACATTCTCTCTCTCACCCACACCATGTCCCAAGGATCGAGGGGAAAGGACTAAGAGACCTCTAACTAGACTAACTACAAACCTTCTATAGACTAGGCGTTAGGATGAAAGGATCCTTCACATTCCTGCTGCTGGTGATGACCTGAAAATGTTTTGAGTAGAGGTATGAGCCTACTCGCTCAGTGAATAGCATTTCACTTAGCTATCACTAAACAACTCATCAGGTTTATAAATTGAAATAAAACATAAGTATAGTACTAAGCAGGGCAGTTCTAATAACATAACAGATTTGCAGAATATAATCACATTTCCATGCAATAACAGATAATTTGAACAGATAAAAAGATATAAAGAAATAGCACAAAAGTTTGAATACTTTAATTTACTGTGATCCTATATGAGTACCAATTTATATTATTATTATGCCCTAATCATATGCAGTGTACCCTGCATATAAAGATCTGTAGCGAACTACGATCCCACCGTACAAGACTTAGCGACACACCCGGGAAATGCTAAGTCTGACTGCCAGCCCTGGTCTGCTGCAGGACTCTCAGGCTCACAAGGCCTCACTACACTCTCAAAAGAGTGAACTCTAGACTCCTCCTCAAACCTGAGCACACAGGCGGAGAGTCTTACCGGGTTACCACCGTGACACAAGCACGGATTAATGTTGAATAACCCCTATATACTCCAGTGTCACCGTGACATCGCACGCGTTGTTGTTGAACACTGCCTTTCTCTATCCTCGTGCCTGTGACTCCGCACAGTTATTTTTGCAACACGAGTTTCACCCCCCTGGATGTAGACCTCTCAAAAGGGGTTCTACGGTGTTAGGGCACCTAAGTCTATTAACTGATTAACATATAAACATTTAAACATGAATATCACATTTACTGATTTCATATCAGATCACAATACACTGTCATTCTAAACTGACAGAGCAATATATTTCAAATCATTGTAATTTCTGAGAAATTCTCATACCATGCATTCAGACAAATTAGAAATGCATAAATAACCCAACTTATTTCAATCTGGCACATACATAGCGAATTTAAGCAATTGAACATCTTATTGCACAAATTAAATAAATTTACTTCACATACGAGAATCATACTCAACATTTGTCAATTCTCTAAAATTCTCAAAAAACGTGCACATTAACCCTAATCTTGGTTTGTGCATCACTTAACTCAATTAAAAGTTAATTACCTATCACAACACAATTTAATAACAATACTTGAGAATTTCTGGTAATAATTCAGAGAAATGTACCATTTCATGTAAATATCAATTTACACATATTAACGTCAAAAGATATATGCAATTAGGGTTTTATTGCATATTTTTATTTATTCATATCAACTTTGAAATCGTACATCTGATAATTTATCAGAAATCCCTATTGTCTGGGTTCATACCCAAACCATACCATTTTCAGATATGAATTTCTAATTTCAACATTCAAATAAGCAATTTAGGTTCCAATGAACCATATAAATCAACCGATTCAATCCACACTGATCAAATGCTAAATTTAATCATATAACAGCGTCTAGAAGCAGTTTATGAAATAAAAAGTCGGGCGATGCCAAACGCTGCCCAACGCCTGATAACGCCTGTTATCAGCGTAATTCGCGCACAAAACAAAAAATATTCAGACGCCTGAATTTATTAATGATAAATAAATGAAATCCTACTCACATAATTTGAAATGTCCGAATTTGTCTGGATCCATCCAGGAACGCGTCCAGGGGGTTGTCTTCAACCTTGGTATAGTCACAAATTGAACCTGCAACAATCCAACTGTACCATACACATGTACAGATCAAAATTGAACCTAGTTGAAAACTGAATCTAAAGTAGGGCTTCAGATCTAAGCATAGACCTCATGGGCAGACCCAAAGTGTTGTTCCTTGGTGCTGCCTTGCGCCCAAGGCAGCTCTGGTATGGATCACTGCTGCAAGCAGCTACCTCACGTTCAGATTGGAAGGGAGCTCCAAGCTGGGCTTAATCGCAGCTATTGCCTGCGGATCCTTGCCTTTGGCTCTCGGCCGAAGTCGATGGTGCCGGTTCCAAATGCTAGCTCGCGCCCAAGATGCCCTGGCCAAACCTGCTTCACGCAGGCAATAACACACTAAAGTTCAGGTTAGAAGAGAGCCCTCGGCTGGTGCCTAAACGCAGCTATTGGCTGCGGATCTGAGCTTCAACCCTTAGGACGAACTCAAGGGCGTTGATTTGAGCTACTAGCTGTGCCCAGGAGGGCCTCTGGTCGGCATCCCGCACAGCAGCGGCTGCTGCTTGGCCGGCCGCTCAAGCAGGTCGAGGTACTGCATAGAGCTAGGGCGGAATGGGGAAGGAGAGGAGGAAGAAGAAGGGTGGAAGAAGGGCACCTGGATCGGCGCTTGGAGCTCCAGCAATCGCGCCCAAATCGTGGCTGGATCGGCCTGCTAGCAGAGCGCCGCCTCTGCGGCTATTTCTCGCTATGTCGGGTGAAGGAGAACAAACGGATAAGCGATAAAACAGAAAAGGAGAAATAAAATGATTATAAAGGAAAACTTGGAAAATTGCATCTTTGACCCTAGAAATTGGAAATGCTATAACTATTGACTCGGAGGTTCGTTTGAAGTGATTCTTCTTGCAATGTTTCAAGCGCGAGATTCTCTACAACCTTAGGGCAAGAAAATATGCAAATTAACATGTCACAACTAGTCAAATCACTAATTGCAATAGTGAGTACTCAACTCAACTTAATTAACCTAACGATCATCATTGTCATTAACATTAATTACCTCAGATGTTTCAATCTCAACTATTGATTCACATATAAGCTTATCTTGATTAACCATGCTATTTAATAATATACTCAACGCTAAGCAAGGTGTTTCATGTTAATTGAGGTATTTACTGGCTAACCTCAACGTGGGTCATAACAATCAAGAGGAAGTACTTTCTGAATCTGAACACGAAGAGATGGCCGACGAATCGATGATTTGGGCGAAGATCAAAGCTTCTTCCGCATCTGCTTCTAAAGGGCCGATAAAGAAGCAAGCAATCAATATACCGACGTATAAGATTGATCCGGCTCTAATTAATTTGGTGAAGTCTAACGCTTTCCATGGTTTAAAAAATGAGGATCCCGTCGCGCACCTGAGTCAATTTGTGGAGAACTGTGATATGGTGAAAATTGACAGATTTCCGCAGAATGTGCTCTACTTGAAGCTCTTCCCGAGTTCATTAGTGGGAATTGTGCGAGAATGGTTACACAACCTAGATGACGAATTTGTGGAGTCCTGGGACCATATGGTGGAGGTCTTATTTGAGAGGTTCTTCCCTCCTGAGAAGACTAATGACATGATCCGGAAGATTCATAATTTTACCCAACAGGCCGGTGAGACATACTCTGAGACCTGGGAGAGATTTCAGGTCATGCTGAGGAGGTGCCCACATCACGGGCTGGATAAAGAGACGCGGGTGAAGATCTTCTATTTTTCTCTCTCCGAGCACGATAGGAGTAATCTTGATTTAGCAGGGTCAGGATTCTTTTTGAATAATACGGACACCAGATGTTGGGAGATATTAAAGAATATGGCTAGGAAACAGTCATGGGGTGACAGAGGCGATGTGGAGCAGGTCAGAGTTGCAGGAAAATCCAAAGTAATTAAGGAGCTGAACGATAAGTTAGATCTTCTAGCCAAGAAGCTGCTATCTAAGGAAGATGCATCTGAGGATGAGGAAGCCCAAGTGAAATTCATGCAACAACAGGGCTACAGAAATAATGACTATGCATGGAGGAAGGATAAAAAGTTCTCATGGAAGGATCCGAATAACTTTCTGCAAGATCTGGATGCCAAGCCACAGCCTAGAGCCGAAGATAAGAACACAAATTACACAGTCAGATGGTGCAGCAGAACCAGGAGATGATGGCGATGTTTGGTAAACAACTACAATCTCAAGGTGATATTCTAACCAAATTTTGGCAGACGCTACAAAGCCATGAAGCACAGATGCGGGCATTAGAAACCACCGTGGCACAGATTTCAAGTGAAGTGGCAGCCATCAAGCACGCCAATCAGCATAAACTGGCCGAGAATGCAAATGTGGCCCAAGCACACCATCAGGTCAAATACATGTCTGTGGTAAGTAATGAGGAGGAATCCCAAGTGTCAGAAGAAAAAGATCAAAGCAAAATCAGGTTTGATACGGAAGCAACGCCGGCGATACCGTATCCTCGCACTTATTATGGGCTGCCGGGCGGAAATACTTTCTTCAGGAAATCACACCACGAGCCCATAATAGTTGCATCCCCGCCTAGCCGAGAAGAGCCACAAAAATTATGACCCGGAAATTCTTGGAGTACAGCAAATGATACATGTTGATGATGTTCCGACAAAGCCTATGCCAGAGGGAGTAATGGAAGCAAGCTTATGGGAGCTGGCCCCGAAAAGCCCATATGTGCCACCCCACAAGCGTGGTAATGCGGCAGTGGAGTCAAATTTGGACAACCCGAATCCGAAAAAGGAGCACCGGCACTATAAGAAATTCTTGGAAATATTCCGAAAGTTGCATATCAATATTCCATTAGTAGAGATGATAGAGAAGATTCCCGCCTACGGGAGATTTATTAAAGAAATCATCAATAAGAAGAGGCGGATAAAAGACGATGATATTTGTGAGATGAATGAGACGGTGAGCACCATTATTCATGGGGGTTCACCAAAGAAGAGAAAAGACCCAGGAGGCTTCTTCATTCCATGTTCGATAGGTGGTCGACATTTTTCTAAAGCGCAATGTGATTCAGGCGCCAGCATAAATCTTATGCCGCTGGCGACACTTCAGAAACTTGGGTTAAAGGAGATCAAGAAGTCAGCTGCGACAATTGAATTAGCGGATGGGTCTATAGTGAGACCATATGGAGTGCGCGAGGATGTTCTCGTCAAAGTGGACAGATTCATATTCCCGGTGGATTTTGTTGTCGTGGATATGCCACAGCCCCAAAGCTGTGAAATGTTACTAGGAAGATCGTTTCAAGCAACGGAAGATGTGGTTACTGCCTTAGGGAGAGGTACAATGTCCTTGGGAATTGGAGGAGATCGAGTTGAATTCAAACTACCGCAAGATCCTCAGAGCACATTCCCCAAAGTGAAAAGATGATGAGCTTCATGCCGTCTAGCCTAAGACGTTAAATAAGGGCGCTTGTTGGGAGGCAACCCAACCATCGGTACATTAGTTTAGTTCATTTACATTCGTAATATAATTTTTTTTTACTTAGTTTTTAGTATAAAAAAGATACCGTGATCGGTTTGTTAATTGTGCAGGCTGGGGTAGAGTCGATACCATCGACACACTGGTCGATGGTATCGATCATGGTACAGGTTGACGACTGCGGATTTTGTTCTGCGTCGATACCATCGACGGCCTCATCGATGGTATCGACCATCCACCAGGCAGGTCGAGAAAATAAAGTTGATGGTATCGACATGCCCGTCGATACCATCGAGATCTCTGAAGATTTACAGATGAAATCGTCTCAGTGATGTCGATACCATCGACGGGCGCGTCGATGGTATCGACGCATTCAAGGGAGAAAAGGCGGAGGCCGGGCCTCGCGAGGAGTCACCCTAACCCGAGGGTCGATACCATCGACACTCTTTGATGGTATCGACCATCCACATCACCGATCTACGCAAACAAATCAACGGCGATCGCGGCTTCCACGTCATCGATCCGGGTGCAGCGTCGATACCATCGACCCATGTCGATGCTATCGACACGTCAACGATCTGGGTTTCAAGATCCAGCCATCGACAACCAAAGGGCGATGTTCGAGAATGAACGTCTTCTCCTCGACAACCAACAACAGATACATGATCGGTTGTATCGGATGGAGATGCACCAGGAGCCCTTCTATGACCATTATTGGAGCCAGAGTTACTTTGGAGGTTATCCACAACCCCCACCTAGGGCCCAGTTTGATCCAAGCTTTCAGGGGGAGTATCCTTCTTGGGACCCTACGGTTCCGCACTACCCACCTCCACCACCACAGGATGAGTGATCTGGTATCACTGTTCCAATCTTTAAGTTTGTCTTTGACTATGAGGCCATAGTCGAATTCAAGATTAGGGGGGTAGTTGGAACAGCTTTATCTTTTCTTATTTTTAGTTTTTAGCATTATTGCTTTTGTTCTTGTTATTTGTTTCTTGCAATTTTAGCTTTTGTAGGAGCCACATGCTATCTAGTGTAATTGTGGATGTCATAAAGTTGTGTCATCTCTTTAGTAGTGCAAGGGAAAATCAAGGGGAATTTGAAATATTTTTTTTTGTTTGCGAAATCTTGTTTTGTTTAACCTTGGGCACATATCCTATGAAAATGATTGGTTTTGTCAACTTTAAAACAACATTTCACAACTAGACCCCTAATGATTCATGAAAGAAGACGGAAATGGTTGTTTGAGCCTAAAATGACCAAATGGTAATGAGACTCTAATTGGATGTAAGAGAGAGAAACCTCTAAACTACTACACAGGTCAGTAAGGAGGGACGCATAATATATTTCTAAGGTTCAGTCATCTAGTCTTGTGATCGTTCCACCTCATTACTTCCATAATCCACCCAAGAATTGGAAGTAGAGTACAGTTTTAACTCTTTTTGATTGCATGGCATCTAGATAGGACGTGCATTGCAATTGTCTTTATGTTCTACATAAAGAGAAAGAAAAAAATTAGAATAGTGATACATGCACATTACCTTTAGGTGCATGCCATGTAGTTGCATTCATAATTTTCATACATAAAGTATATCATGTATCTCAATTTTCCTCCAATGGTGAATTAAATTGTTCCATACCTTCTAAATAGTGCAAATTTCTGAGTATGAAGAAAATAAGCCCAATAAAATATTCTTTATCAATTATGGATATAAGGGCTAGAAAATGAAAAAAAAGAGAAAAATCTGAAAAATCTGCACAATGAAAAAAAAAGTTATTTAGAAGAAAGTAGAATAAGAAGGAGAAAGGAACGTAACATCACCTGAATTTCAGGATAATTGAGTACATTATGTAACTTAACTCGATATCCATCTCATTTTGAAACAGATGGTTAGTGCATGCATCATTCCACCCAATTTTAGGCATTAGGGCATTTCTCATGTGCATTTGCATCATGTAGGACATTTTTGTATTATGCATGTTGAAACAGTACAATACTTCCACTTTCTTCCATGAGCCACCCATGTTCATCCACCCGTTGCTCGGATTGGTAGGCCACCGTGAATTTCTCCTCACTAACCAATTTTAGGAGAACTGCTTCCATGTAGATGGTAGTTAGAGCGAGCAACGTAGTATAGGCGATCACAAGATGCACCAAGGTTGAACCGGTGAGTTTTATTATGTTAACTGCCTTATGTGATAGTGTTCATCAGTTTTGAGGTCAATTTCTTTTATGGATGATTACTGTCGCCTTCAGGGTAATTACCGTTCTGTGGTTAGAGAGGGCCGGTATGTGAATGTCCGGTGGGAGTCATATGGGACGTTGGTTGTGGTTTGTTGTTTTTTAGTTGACATTGGCAATTCTATTCTAAGGATTAGTTGCTCGAGGGCGAGCAACGTTCAAGCTTAGGGGAGTTTGATGTGATGATTTTGAGTCACATTTGTAGACCTATTTCATATGTGTTTTATGCTTTAATTAATCATTTTCATGGTTAATATCGCATAATTCATCTATTTTGGTCTTTGCTATCATTTTATGTCAAATCTCCCTTATTACATCGTTTTGAGCATTAATTGTCAAAATATTGTTATTTGTGTGAATTTATTTGGTTCCATGTTTGAATTTCAGGACAAACGAGTATTTGCTTCTGTCGATACCATCGACGGAAGTCGATACCATCGACATGGGTACAGGTTGCCAGCCGAAAGGAGCAGCAAAGTGTCGATACTATCGACTTCGATGTCGATGGTATCGAGTCACCTTCAGGTTGCTGGCAAAGAAGCAGTCGATAGTATTGACCCCAAGTCGATACCATAGACACATGGAGGCTACAACGACACAAAAGGACAAAACCGTCGCTACAGGGTAGTCGATACCATCGACCCTCGTCGATGGTATCGAGCCTACATCAGGCACTCGGATGAAAAGAAAGAAGGGTTGTCGCTACTACACTGGGTCGATACCATCGACCCGCGTCAATGGTATCTACACCGTCAGATATGCATTTGATTCAGATTGATCCCAATCGAACGGCCGTGGTTAATTAGCGACCTAATGAGGGAGTTATACCTAATGACGGCTGCCCAGACGTGGGGAGGATCGCATTAGCCATTGCACGATTACCAAGGAGCAGTAGAGAGGAGAACGGAGGCCAGAAGTTCATACCAGTTGATTCGGACGCAGAAGAAGATGGATTTCACCACCGAAAGGCGGGAGAGCACGTGTTCTACGCAAAGGATCAACCGGTTCTTCTCCGTTCAGGGGTTTTCACCTCTCAATTCACATTTTCCACATTATTTCCCCTATCTCTACCTTGTACTTTGTTGAGATGAACATGTGGGGCTAATCCCCTTCGTCTTTAGGACCGGGAGTAGCCCGGGAATTCATTGTATGACAATTTTATAATAGTAATTCATATTTTATCTCTTAAATTTGTGGTATAGTTTCGTTTTCTCCATATATTGTTATGCTTGATCACCATAATAATAACCTAATGCCCTTAATCACTTTGAAAGAAGGATTGACGGCTAAAAAGAGACAAAACCTACATTAATCGATAAATCCATTGACCAAGGTGGTGTAAAATTAATGGTGGATACTGAGAGATCGTTCATAATGCACCTAGTTTAGGGTATAGGTTACTACGACGATGGAACCGACCCAAACCTAGGTAGTGAATTGCACCACGACAGTGGGCAATTCTATTTTTAGGCCACTACCCGGATAGAGAGATAAAATTGAGGCATTATATAAAATCTAATACAATGAAAACACGCGGTGAAACCGCAATCCTAAAGATACCCTTTTGAATTGATTAAATTAACATTTAATCGATCGTTTGTTTCGTTTTTGTTTTTATTTTCTTTTAATTTTAACAACAACCCTCAATTTGTTATTCAGCTTAGCTGATCGCAAATAGTTAGTAGGAGTCTCCAACAATTCCGAGTATCCCTGTGTTTGACTCGGGCCTCACAAAGGCATGTACTACTCGACGCGTTCACTTGCGTTTTAGTGCATAGTAAAATTGCGTCAGCACCCATCTTTCTTAGCCTCTCATATGACCTTCTAATATCACACAATGGATCAAGAACTATTGGAGGTGATGGAGGGACTACCCCTGTTGTTGCATGAGCCATCACTGACACTGGTCTTTGTGTATACCATAGAGAGGATCAGTGGTAGACAAGTTAGTCACTAGATGATGTGTATCCATTACTTTAGTAGGAGGCTCTTCCTTCCCTAGTTCAGCACTAGCACCACCTAATGGAGGTGCCACATAGTGACTCTCTGCCTATTTTTCACCTCTACCAGACATGATCTGAAAAGAGAATATACCATATATCATTAGATAATTTGAAGGACCCAATATGACTCATAGACTCATCTAATGTCCCTGTACATAGGAACTAACAAAAACCTAGGCTCTAATACCACAATTTGTGGGACCCCACCTTTGAGACCCCACAATGTTATCCAAATTAACCACATTAATACTCAAATTAACAATTAAATCATGGAATCAAAACATTCAATTATATGAAAAACACAAATAACTTCTTTCATTAAATTCCAGATCTGGCACAAGTAACTAAAGTACCATTCATTTTCATCAGATCATATATAAGAAAACCCTAGATGTAAGTATTATTCAAGATAAAGCTCTAATACAACATGAAGTAGAAAGTTATACTATTACATTCACATAAGCAACCTAGATTAAGACAAAGTACATCACTACAAGAACACACACCCTCCTAGAACTCCCTAGTAAAGGGACAACCAATGAATAATCTTCAATATGAAGAGAATTCTCCACCTCATATGGTGAAGAAAGATCACTATAGATGAGAAGCTCCTAGGTGAACTGAAACTAAATCAATACCTGTAAATATTTGAACCACCACTTATCAGCACACTGAGTGATTGGATCAGGTTCAAGACAAGACTAGTATTGAAATAATCCTTTTTAAACTGATCATAGATAAGTATATTTCAAATTAAATCAAACAATTATAAATGTCATGCGGATAATGGTAGATATAAGATACACAAAGTGAACATGAAATAACAAATATAACTAACATGTAATTGGAGATTGATAATTAAATCTTATTCTCAGCTTATCAAGATTAATTGTTAGGTTTGCCCTAAAATTACATGATATGTACCTGATCAAGTAAAAGTGATCACGCCAGGTTCTTATATCAACGACTCACTATCCACATCTTAGGGTTAACTGAAAACCCTAAGATAAGCAATAGACTCTGGTCTACCTCAGAGTTGCCAAACACTGGCTAGGTAAGAGCATAAAGCCTCTCTACCTTACAAACCTCATCTCAGGTACATGAGATAGGTTTAATGACATAAATGTCAAAGCTAGGGCATCATGTATGAGATACTAAACAAAGCTATCTCTACTGATCCATTTCACATCAAGATCACAATTTCCATAACAGTACTTCAAATATAATTCATTTCATTTACTCAACAACAAAGAATTTAGGATAGCATCTCATCTTGAAATCTTTCCTAAATTCTGGTGACCTAGCCTTCAAGGTCTAGAATCACACTCCAACACTCCTTTTCATAATCCAAGGATTATTAGAAGGAATCTCGTTTCCTTTACTAGTGCAGACCTCGAGGGAAAATCATAATGTTTAGGGCTCCTATCTAGATGGGTTAGGTTATAATGGATATTAAGTGCATTTACATACTTTAAAGAAAATAAGAATTAATTATATGGCACATATTTTCTTTCTCATTCTAATCCTAGGATATGTGGATTATGGTTTTAGAGACACATTTTCTTTCAATTGAGATTACAAATACCCTACATATCTTTTTCCATCATTTAAATTCGAATGAAACAATCACAACTCAAGAATACACATATTATGCACAACACTCCTTATTTAACCAATATGCGGCATTTGCAATGTATAAATAATAAGAATATGTAAACCACATTTAAAAAATTCTTCATTACTCATGATCAAAGAAATCTAACATCCACTTGATTCATTTGCAAGGATCAATGTAAGAATCATATCTAAGGTAAAATAAGCAAAACATTCCAATGCATTATTGGAGTTCTCAATTCCCACCAATTGTAGATTAATGAGCAAATTTAGGATTGTAGTTCACTAATAGTTTTCAAATGAACCTACACCACTTACCTCAGGTGTGAAGCACCTGAAATTCGTAGCCCAACTACTGCTAATTCTTGAATCAAGTCCTTGCTTCAAGAAATCAGAATTTTCCTGCTCCTCTTTACTCAAGAACCTAGAGGAAGAAGAATCGAAGAAGAAAGAATGAAAGAAGAGATCAATTTGGTTTCTTTTGATCCAAATCAGGGAAGTGACAATTTATATACATAGGATAGAATGAAAGCAAATAAATCTAGTAAAAATTGATGATCTATATAAAATTTACCAACCTTCGAAAGAGAAAACCAGAAATCTAAACTTTCAACTTCAGATTCTTCAAACCCAAGAATCCCCTCCCCTCTCAATAATTACAAAGCTCTGAAGTGTGGGACAGAAATGAGAGGTGCATGGGTCATAACAGTGTCCTATATACTCATTAAGGTGCTTGAAATAATTAATTATAAACATTTTGTAGTCCTTTTTTATTTTCCAGAAAATTTGGTCGGTCAATTTTGTTCTGTTAGAAACTCGACGGGCACAAGGTTCTGTCGTGACACAAAATTTCTCCAAAATTCTAGAAATTCAGTATGTTGTTGGAAATGGAGTAGTCAACCTTCATTTAAAATTTTAACTTAATTGGATAATTTTATAAATTATAAAGAAATCAAATACTACACTACTATATTTCAGCCTGTATAGTATGATCGGCTGAGTTTCTCTTGGAGAAACTTGACCAACCAATAGGTCCAGAAAACTCCACAAATTCTGAAATTTTTCACTAAAATGGATACTTGAGTTATAAAATAATATCCAAAATTTAAGATAACATGAGTCACACATAAAATAGAAAAAATCTTTTACTAGACTGTTATACTTAACACTAAATTCATCATCACATTATCTATTGATAATTCAACTAAGGTTTTAAATTTATAACCCTACTAACCTAATCATTTATAACATTAATCTAGCAAGCAAGATTTATGATTTCAATTAATATTCAACCTAACTAGGAGAAAAATTAAATCAATAACTATTGATGCTTATGAAGATCTAACTAGGATTTAAAGTAATTTAGAAATGGGTCCTTACAGGTACAACTTTTGAAAGTTTGCAAATTCTAGAGTCTTGTCATCGAGTGGAAGTATGAACTAAACCAAGAGAACCAGACTTAGAAATACTATTCAGACGACTTGAAGATATATGTCCTAATCTATAATGGTATAAATTAGGTGAGAGCACAACTATATTACAATGTAAGTAGTGTTTAGAATGTGAAGACTAGACACATGATATAGATCCCCAATACCAATTACAGTCCCAATATCCAAGTATGAACGTGAGTCCTGAACTGAATGCAAAGCTTATTAAAAATGATTATAATTCTAGAAACATAAATTTTGCTAACAGATACAATATTTATATTTAAATTTGGAACATGCAAACTTTTGACAATATGAGATTTCCTTTATCGAGTATTGAGATATAATATATCCAATTTAAGATATATCAATAGGTGAGGCATATGTAGTTTCTATTGGTGGTTGTTGCAGAGAGTAGAAGCTCCTCCAAATAGAAGAATTAGGATTTGTATGATGCATGTCACTTGAATCAATGATCCAAGTTTCTAAAGATATGCCCATTGATGAGGAAGATGCAGATAAAGTTGTTCCTCAAATACTTGGAGTTGTGGAGGTACCAACACTCCCCATCTTCATGATTTGGTGAATAGTGGGAGTGAGAGTTTCTTTATCACTACCACTTGTTATGGTAGTAGTGTTTGTTGTAGTCGGCGAAGTAGTATGCTTGTTTTTTTTGTATCTTCATAAAGCTTTGAACAAAGTTTAAACTTTTATATTGTCATATGATTTTTTTTGTGACAATGTGTCCACAAAAGGTGGTCAGGAGATTTTGTCCTTATAGCAGCAGTAGTCGCGGGAGCCATATCCACATCAGATGAGGCAGTGTGTTGTGCATTGGTGTTGTAGCCTTGACCAGCCGGAAATGAGTCTCATCTACCACAAGTTTGAGATTGTTGATTCAAGAGAAAGTGTGATCAATTGTAGTATGATGTCGGTCACATAAATTGAAATTTCATGCGGAGTTCCATAAGAAATTGGTATATTTGGAATTCCTACTGTGTGGTCCATATGTGGCGAGGGTGGATCTATCAGTGTTACCTAAATGCCAAAGTCCACACACGCGGTTATAGAATTTAAAAATTGATAGATCATCTTGCGGTGTGCGTGTTGCCTCCACCACGAGTAGAAATTTTTTAGCACCTTTTGATGGGTGAACCGGCTATCAATGCTCTCTCATATGAAAGTGGCACTGGCGTGTTTTTACATTGATTTTGTCTCGAAGGTCAATGTGAACAGAGATGATGAAGTAGGCCATGGTTTGTTAATCACAAAATTACTCACTTTGCAAAATTGGAATTGACCACATCACAGTTTTCACCTTGCGTACGATATTTAGAGGGAGTTTTGATTTATCCAAAAAAAAGAAAACATGGTTCCCAAGTAGGTCACTAAGAACAATTCTCCTCCATGACGGTCAATCTTTGAAGATGTGCAGAAAAATACCCGATGCATGATGCAGGAAGGAATTCTTGGTGATTTTGTTAGTCTCTATCGTGAGACAACAGAAGAAAAAAAAGGAAGGTGCCGTGGCGAGGAGCAGACTGTCTACGAAACAAAATGTCAACTCGATTGTGATCTTTGTTGTTCGCCAATTTTCAATCACGTCATGACATGAGCATTTTTTATCAGGTTGCAAATTATTGCAAGTCAGCGTGACGAGAGGGAGACAAAGGTGGACGAGATTTATGAAAGGCAATGAGGTACTAGCCACGACTGGAAAAGGAGTTGACCGCGCACGAAGATGTTCTTCGGTTGCTACTGTAACCAAGGAGACAGGTTGATGGAGGCGGAAAACTAGTGACGGTCAACAAAAAAATAATAATGAATACAAACTTAAACCTAATTTGATTTTAAAAGAAAATATGATGTGTGAATTCTATAAATATTCTATTAACAAAGTCTCTTTTAAATAAAAATATATGATTACATAGTGTAAACGGGCATAAATAAATATTAGTCTAAGATGTACATGTATAATGAAAGTACGAGAAATTATAGAAAAAATAATAACTGACTAATATATTAATACTAGTGAACGCACACGTGCACATGCACGTGACATATAAAATTTGTTGGAAATGTGTGGGGAGAAAATTCGTCCGTGGAAGGGTCCCTACGGTAAAAGATATTTACGTTGATTGTTTGAAAGGAGAGAATCAAGGAACCATTTCCGTGGGATTGAGAGAGAAATACAGAATTAAAGATAATAAAAGTTAATAGGAGAGTGTGAGAATAAATATTTGTAAGAGCAAAATTTTTTGAAAAAAGGAGATAAGAGAGTGAATTAAGGAGAGTGTAGCATCAAACTCGCTCTTTTTATAATAGTATAGATTAATATTTGACACATGAATGAACATCATCTAGAAGAGGGTGAAATCCAACTCAGAATGTTCTTGTAGTAAAATTTGATTTCACAACATTAACACGTCACATAATCTCTTATTTTTTTTACAAATTCAAATTGGAATGACGCTTAAGAAACAATTAAGTAATAAGTATAACATTTATAGAATTAAGACGACTAGCCTTGGATAACGATGAAGCACGGCCATCATCATTGATTGAATAATATATGACTATCTATATATAAAAACGGAAGAGAGATAGGTTAGAAAGCGACACCTAAATATGGAGGGCAGCAACATCGTTAAACAATCATATGCTTCTATTTTTAGTAGATACTATGGCACTAATCCGTTCACCGTAACTAGTTTTAAAAATAAGTTTGTCATGTGGATATAGGTTTTAAAATTGAAAACGGAACTCAAATTATTCTTCACAACAAAGTTGTTTAAATAAATAATATAGTTTATTTAGATATCTTGTTTTAGTGTAAAATGAATTAGTTCCAGTTTAAGTTTTAAAATGCTATCTACCTAACATTATCTTATAAAAAACTAGACAAGTTGAGTTCCCCAGTGTGGCTGCATGTGACTGTGTGCCTGGTCTGATGTAAAGTCTGGAGTTTAACTTCTCCAATTTATTCTAAAGTTCCTAACATGTTAACCGTCTTCCAGAACTGACTTAATTGGTCTGACGTAAAGTCTGGATTTTAACTTCCCCAATTTATTTTAAAGTTACTAACATGTTAACCGACTTCCAGAATTTACTTAACTCCATGTTGTAATGTCTTTTGTATCTTATCAATGGAGAACGTTTCATTTTCACGATGGGGAATTGTGCATTGGAGATTAGCTATACAACACCAATATGGAACCAGATCCTAGACCCGTTTTGTCCTCATTAACTGTTGAATGTCGTACTTTTAATAAGTTGCGTAGATGAGGGATAGACTAAGTATATATTGGTGATGGGACAAATAGCGCTGGAAAGAGAGATGGTGCATGGAGGGCTAGAAAGTGGGGGGGGGAGTGGGAGAGATGAGTTGCCGGAGGAGAGAAATTTATGATGTTAATAATTTTCAATCTGTAACGCTTTTTTGACAAAACAAAAAATATTAGATTCTTTATCAATAAAACATTCCAACGAGACGATGTCGATGTAGTTTTGAAAAATTTAATACTCACTCTAAAAATAATACAAAAAATAGTTATTATCTTTGGTCAGATTTATTTGTAAGAGAGAGAAAATAAAAGGATAGGAAGAAAGTAGTGTCATTCATTTTCTTCAATTTTGGTTATTATCACTGGTCCGATTTGTTATTATCTTTGATCCAATTTGTTATTATCTTTAGTCAAATTTGTTGTTATCTCTGATAGAATTTATTGTTTTCAGAGTGACAAGTACAAAGAATAAGAGGGAAATAGTGAATTTTCGAAGAAATAAAAAATGGTAGATTTCTTAAAAAAAATATGGTCCAATGAGACTAATATTGACATACTTTTGAGAAATATAATATCAATCTAAAATAAGAGGGAGAGAAAAGTGGTGTCAATCATTTGTTATTTTAATTATTTCTATGGTCTAGTTTGCTATTTTTTAGTGAGAAAAATATGATGAATAGGAGGAAAGTAGTGATAATTTTTTTTTTAGTATTTTGTTGTCTTTGGTTCAATTTTTTGTTATCTCTAGTTTAGGTTTTGTTATCTCTCGTACAATTTGTTCTTATTATAAAAAAGACAAAATACAAGAAATAAGAAGGATGTAGTGCTATTATTTTTTACAATTTAATTGTTAACTCTGGTCCATCACTTTTTCTTATTCGTAGTCAAATTTTTTGTTATTTCTAGTCAAATTTTTTATTATCTAAGTAGTATATATATATATATATATATATATATATATTAAATTAGTTGTTATCTCTAGTCATATTTTTTGTTATCTATAGTCAATTTTTTTGTTATCTCTAGTTAATTTTTTATTATCTCCGATATAGTTGTTATCTCTTGACAAATTATTTGTTATCTTTAGTCAAATTTAAAATTAATTGTTATCTCTAGTCAATTTTTTTTGTTATCTCTAATCCAATTTTTTTGTTATCTTTACTCAAACTTTTTGCTATCTCTAGTCATTTTTTTGTTATCCAAGTAGTATATTTTTTAATTAGTTATTATCTCTAAGAAAATTGTTTCTTATCTCCGATCTACTTTCTTGTTATCTTTAGTCAAAAAAAATTTATCCCAGTAGTATAACTTTTTTAAAATTACTTGTCAACTCTAGTTAATTTTTTTGTTATCTCTAGTTCAATTTGTTATTATCTTGTTAAAATATAAAAGATTGATTGAATAGGAATAGATTTATTACAAGACTGGACACCCATGTCCTATATATAGGAGCAAGGGAGAAACCTTGAGACTTGTGTCCCAAGTAATCTAAACTAGACGGGCCGGAATATAAAGGCCCACTAAACTAATTAGCCTATTTAACTAATAGACTAATATAGACACTTTAACACTCCCCCTCAAGCTGGAGCATGGGTGAAACACATGTCCAAGCTTAGAGAGTTACATGACTCGATAAAAAGAAATGATAAATGAAAGATGAAGATAAATATCACTCCCATACAAAATATGTTACTCCCCTTTAATCAATACTCCCCCTGAATCAAATAGTGATGATGACTTTGCAGGCTGAAGATACTCAAGCTTTGAAGAAGGTCTTCCTTGAAGTGCATCTGAAATGAAGACATCTGAAGATACTCTGCAGGCTGAAGAATGCGCCACTGGAATACGTGCTTAACGTGATACGAACGGGGATATAGTGTCGACGAATGGACCTGATACTACAGCAACTCGCCACTGGAATATGTGCTTAACGTGGCACGAACGCGGACGGACGATCTGCTTCTTGATACGATTCAGGAACCATGGGGGCTTGACAGAGTAGTAGATATCATCCATCACGGACAGTCCCAAGAGGATTAGCTACAGGCGATGTCGATACAGCAGATGTGGCTTGGAGAAGACGTGATGAAGCAGCTCGGTGAAGATAAAACTCGGAGCTTCTGAAGAAGCACCCATCTGTCTCATGTGAATGCAGCTGAAGGAATACATCATCAACAACAGATATGGTGTCGACACTAGATCTTCACTGCTGGCTCAAGTAGAGAAACGGTGTGCTGAACAATGTGAAGCTCCATGAAGATAGCCTGGAATATATATAATCTGAATACATATATCATTATCTCATCTCATACTCTCTCTCTCATACATTCTCTAATATGCTCTCATGCTCACTCTCTCTTTCTTCTCATCTCTTTCTCTCTTCTCTATCCCCCCCTGCACACCAAATACATTGAAAGTGAGTGTTTGGTGTAGAGAAATGGATATGACCCCCTTGTAATGTGGAAAAGGGATGCTCACATAATATGGGTGGGTGGGAAAGAAAATGGTGGAAAAAGAGAGGAATATGTGAAGAGGAGATGGATATTATGTGGAGAATGAAACTGAAAGCCAAAGAGAGTATACTAAATGGGTCAACTTGAGATCTGGGTAGAAAAATAAATGGATCTAGTCCCGACCCTAAAAGGGGGTTTGTTGGCCCGTTAGGGTCAAAATAGGATATGATTAGTAAAAGATAGGAATGATTAATGATCCGAATAGAGACAGGGATAATGCATATGGGGGTAGTAAACATGGTTGTTTGGTAGCGGTGGGAGAGTGATGGGTGATCGCCTACTGTAGATGGAAACAGTAGCATGATGACGCACAATTAGTAGAAACTTGCGGATGAAGATTGTCAGGATGATGATGAAGTGGAGGAACAACTTGCGGATGATGGAAAATATGACGTTCGTTGGTGTAGCACTTTGTCGCACCATAGGATATGACAAAGGGTCTCCTACGTGACTCTGGAGATATTATATGCCAAGAAGATGCATGCAGAGCCAAGGCGGACCCTCTCCAAAGCGGCGATGAAGGCTAATCTGAAGATGTCATGAGATAGGTGTATCTGTTTCACATCGCTTCTGATCAACTCTCGATACCATCGACAGGGCTATCGATGGTATCGACAGACGCTCTTCTGTCGCTGTGATAAATTCGATACCATCGACTTCCTGTCGATAGTATCGACAGGAATGCTCTTTGCGTCTGGACTGATCTCGATACTATCGACGCTTGGGTCGATAGTATCGACACGGCGGCGGCTGCACTGCTGCGGCAGATGGAGTATCGACAAAATGTTTTTTTTTTCGTCTGGACTGATCTCGATACTATCGACGCTCGGGTCGATAGTATCGACGAGGTGGTGGCTGGGCTGCTGTTGATGGTGGTGGCGGCGTTGCTATCGTGCGGAGTTGGATGTGGAGGGAGATTACCGTGGCGGATGCCTACGGCGACGACTGTTGCGAACGATGATAGAGGACGAATGCTATGATAGGCAGCAGAGGTGTTGTATGGAAAGAATGAAAGAATAGAGAATAGATGACCATGGAGGCCAGGATATGCCTAGTGGGAAGCCGGCCTAGGCCATGGCAACGGCCGCCCGCAGGCGGAGAGAGCCTGCGGTTGCTCTCTTCAGAGAGAGGAGCGGTGGCGGCTTTAAGGGAGAAGTCAGTGGATTGGAGAAGGAGAGAGGGAAGCGGAGGCCCTAGGGTTCTCTCAAGAGCGACAGCTCTGATACCATGTTAAAATATAAAAGATTGATTGAATAGGAATAGATTTATTACAAGACTGGACACCCGTGTCCTATATATAGGAGCAAGGGAGAAACCCTGAGACTTGTGTCCCAAGTAATCTAAACTAGACGGGCCAGAATATAAAGGCCTACTAAAATAATTAGCCTATTTAACTAATAGACTAATATAGACACTTTAACACTAGTAAATTTTTTTGTTATCCAAGTAGTATAGTTTTTTTTTAAATTAGTTGGTATCTCTAAGAATTTTTTTTGTTATCTCTAGTCAAATTTTTTGTTATCTCTATTCATTTTTTTTAATCCAAGCAGTATATATTTTTTTAAATTAGTTTTTATCTCTAGTCAAATTTTTTTGTTATCTCCGGTGTGACACCCTTTGCCACACAAAAAGAGATTACTCAAAACTTAAACCACGATCAACCATTAACAGTGAATTATCAAAAATCACAGGAAAATAAAACCGATTTGCAACAAGCACCATGACCTGAGATTTATTACAGAAGAGTCAAAAACATTTCATAACATATATCAAAGGTGCTGCAACATAGTTTATGGTGCGCTCCCGCTAGGGGCTTGCAACACCGGCCAACTAGGGTGGCCGAGTGCAATCCACGAGATCGGTAGGCACGGGAGATGGGATCTTTACTTTCGAAATTTGTAAGACCTACACTAACTACCTACGTCTACTAAGACACTACGCCCGCAAGTGCACGGGGTCGTGTCATAGTATAGGTGAGGCGGCAAGTACAGGGTCGATCCATGGAGATAGAGGGGGCACTAGAGTTAGACGGTGTGGGCTGCGTTCCTTTTGTGGAGATTAAGGTTTTTAGGGTTTTAAGGTTGGTTGGTTGTTCATTAAGCTAAGTGACCAAGTAGGAAAAGCAATATGAAACTAAGTTATCAAAAGGATAAATTAGCAATCTAAGTCAACAAGCTATCTAAATAAGAGTAAGAGCAAACTACAGTGGACTAAGAAAGAAACTAGCAATTGAGAGCCTAAGTTAACCACTAATCAAGATCAAAGACCTAAATTAACACTTAGCTAGTGAAACTAGGCAATCAACTAAGTTAACTAAAGCAATTGAACTACACTAGCATTAACAAGCAAACAGAGCAATTAAGGTTTTGAGCAATTAGATGAAGGAGGTGGGTCGTTTGGGAATGTGACCTTGACATTAATTGGGGTATCTCACCATAATAATCAATTAGCATATTTCATTCTAGACTACCAAACCAAACAACAAGGTGGGTTCTATGAGGATGTACCCTATGCTACTAGTTGGAGAACTAGGGCTAGGTGTAATTCTCATAGGACTTACCAAGTCTAGGTCTCTAGGATAAGTGGTATTAGTCAATTGAGGACCAAGGGTAAGGATGGGAGTAGAGATGAGGATATTTGACCTCATGCCACTAGCCACCTCAGCCTTTAGGAAATCCTAGGAAATTGCACTAATCACGCTTATACTAGTCACTTAGAACTCACATTTGCATGTAGGAAGAAGGTGATTATGTAGGAAGATAGGGGGCTAGCCAGGGATCTGAATTAAGGACCTAGGAGCCAATCTTATGATAGCTACATAGAAACCAAAACATCCTAGAGGTAAATGTCTTCAAACACCACAAGGCAAACAATCAATTTAATTAAACAACAATCACATGCACAAGTAATGGGAAATGAGATACAAACAAAGGCAATCATCATAGAAGTTAAATATGTTCATTACAAATTATATTCCCCCAACATGGTATCAAAGTCAAATTTTTGTCCCAAACAGCCCACCCAAGGGGGGCTTAGCTATACATGATCAAAATAGAAACAAAGGAGAAGGGAAAGAGAGTAGGAAACGCCATGGATGCTTGATGAAGCTTGACTTCTTCACCTCCTTGCTGCCAGCCAAGAGCCTCCTCCTCCAATGGTGCCCAAGAGCATGGAAATGGTGGAATGGATGGATAGAAATCTAGAGAAACTAGGTTTCTATGGTGGAAATGAGTGGAAAGTGGGTGGAAATGGGATTAAATGCAAGGAAAGTAGGTGGATGGGAGTAATGGATGCAAGGGAGCAGCTGGGTTGTGGCTAGGAAGTGCTCTCCCTTGAGCCCTAGAAGCAACTAGTGCTTATATAGGAGTTAGGGCTAAGTGGGGGTATAATAGGAAAAACATTGAAAAGTTGTGTAGGGTAGGTGATCACCACGGTCGTGGTGGGTGTGCCACGGCCGTGGTGAGGGTAGTGGGGAATGGCCGTGGGGGTGAATATGGTCGTGGTGTGAAGGAAGTGGTGAGATGATGGTGGCCACGGCCGTGGCGGAGTGCCACGGTCGTGGTGGGTAACATGCACCACGTCTGTGTTGGGTAACACGGCCGTTTTGGAGGTGGAGATGACCGTGGGGAGGGGCCATGGGCGTCTTGATCATCTTCGGCCATGGTCGTGGTGACTTGGCCATGGTCGTGGTGTTCACAAAAACCATGTTGGCAACTGACTTCTTGCAATTAATTCCCACGACTGTGGCAGGGTGCCATGGTCGTGTTCTCTTCTCCTGACCACGACCGTGCTGATGGCCACGGTCGTGTTGTCTTCAATGGCCACGATCGTGGCTGGGGGGCCACGGTCGTGGGGCTCTGTGGAATTTCCCCGTTGCAACCTGTTGGATCTTGGAAATAAATGCACGACCGTGGCATTGTGGCCACATCCGTGGTGAGGCTTGACGTCTTGATTTCGCTTCTAACTTTGTCATTTTCAGATGTCTTTGCTTGGGGATGATTCTCGGCCACTGGAGGTAGGTTGAGGGAGACTTTGGGGCCTTCTTTGGGTCCCTCCTTGAGTGGGGGAACCCTAGAACTCCCTCTCTCTCTCTTCCATCTAAGCATGGTCCAAGTACCTGAAAAACAGTGCAAAGAACATCCATAAGCATATTTGCAATGATAATCATATTGGGGAGAATAACATGTAATTCCAATGCATTTGAATGTGATAAAATTACAAAATGACACAAGATACAGCCCTAGAATAGGGTTGGATCACCACCCCAAACTTGAAACATACTTGTCCTCAAGTATGCTCCAACTCAATCTCTTTTCCATTTTCCACAATCAAAAGATATGACAAATGCAATATGATGGGCGACAAATGCTAAATGGGATCAATGGTGACTAGGTACATTCAAATCACTTCCCTCCTCTTCTACTTTCACAAACCAACCATGAAGAGAGCACAAAGAACATGAACTTTGCATATAATGCATGGGTTGCACAAGTTATCAATATCTCATCCATAAGGTTCTGGGTAGACCGTTTCATGATGATGTTAATCGACGATGACTAGGAGTGTTGTTTCACCTTCATGCGTTCAACCTTATGCTTCAAGTTATGCCAAATGACCCACATGGCTGTGGAAAGGGATAGAGTGAGCTAGGTTTAATGTTTCCTAGCTCCATGGGTATGAAAGAAGAAGAAAGGGTTGCGGTAATATTTGGAGTGCTTTTACACACTCTTCTTTTCTTTATTTGAATGCTCTTAAACATGAGCATCCTTTTATTTTATTTTTGCTTCTCTTTTCTTTTCTCTTTGCCCTTGGTGTAGGTAGGGCATATGGTGGATAGAGTGAAGTGGGGAGATAGAGATGTGGCCACCCCAAACTTTTGGAGGTGGCCACGGCTAATATGTGCACTTTGGCATCTTTTTATGAGGCGGAGAGGTATGAAGATGATGAAAGAGTGGTCGGGTCAAAGAGGGGTCACTTGGCATAATCTTCTACATAAGGTCTCCTACATGAAAACTAGTCCGACACTTCACCATAGATATCACATCACATGAATGAACCAAATGAAATCCATATATCAATCAAATAACTCCACAAACATTAAACGTTCTATGCTTGCTCGGATCATAATTCAATCAAACCAACACATTCCCAAGGGAGGTGATGAGCATGTAAGAAGTCACTCGTTGATACCACATAGCACTTCATCATAGCATATCATCTTGTATTTGTCAAAGATAAGCAATTTCATTCAATATGGTAAAGATTGAGTCAAAACATGCTTTATGGACAAGAAACATCAAATCTGGGCAAAATTGGCCAAAAGGTGCCAAATTGCACTAAATCACATTCAAACACAATTTTAGGTAAAAAGCAAGTAAATCCTAGCTAAAACATGCAAAAATTTTGAAAAAATTCTCAAAAATACAGAAATCAACTTCATGAGTGCGTGAATGCAAGCAGGCACACGAGGTTAGGATAGATAACTATGAAGGTTAGTCGAACTATTTGATCATCTTACAAAATGTAGCACAAGGCACATAGAGAAAAATGCAGCGAAAGAAGGCTTACCGCCCTACCACCCCAAACTTTTAAATCATGATCTCCTCATCATGAAATAGAAGTTTAGACTAGTAGGGTAAAAAGGCGTGGGGTTGCGAAAGGCAACCTATGAGAGATGGAGTGGTCAATGTAACTTTAGGTGAGCAAGACAGGGCCACTACGGCCGTGCTGAGCAGCATGGCCGTTCTGGCCTTCTTCCTGTAGCTCCTCCATTAATTTGCAATCTCTTCTTCCACTTTAACCTCTACCTTGGCTAAACCCTTCAGCATCATGTTTTCTTTCTTATGCATGTTCTAAAATGATTCACAAATAGAAAAACTATCAAGTATAGTGTGTGTGTGTGTGTGTGTCTTGGTGTAAAAGAAAACTAAAGTACTGAAAAGGAAAAGGTTCGAGAATCTCAAACCACATGGGTTGCCTCCCACTAGTGCTAAATTTTACGCCTTCAGCCAGGCTTATTGATTGTTGGACTTTTTCATTTTTTCGGAATCTTCAAAAGATCCTTGTAGTAGATTCCTTTCTCATCCTCATCCAAGCATTCTTCTTCATTGGATTCTTCCTCTACAAACATAACAATATCAAAATCTTGATTGGCCTTGTTCGGGCCGACTTCAACCACAGATTTCAACCTTTGCCCATTGACGGCAAATTCCTTAGCTCCTTCTTTTGCACAAATGACCATTGTCCCGGATGGGTACACCTTCTTGACAAGGTAAGGACCTTCCCATCTAGACCGAAGCTTTCCGGGAAAGAACTTCATTCTTGAATTGTATAACCATACCCATTTGTCGGGCTCAAACTCTTTCTTTTTTATGATCTTGTCATGTAGAAACTTGGTTCTTTCCTTGTAGCTCTTTGACATTTCATACGCTTCATGCTGCATTTCTTCTAGCTCATGCAATTGAAACTTTCTTTTCATTCTGGCACTCTCTTCATCAAAGTCCATCTTCTTCAAGGCCCAAAGTGCCTTGTGTTGCATCTCAACTGGAAAATGGCAACTCTTACCATAGACAAGCTTGAACGGTGTAGTGCCGAACGGGGCTTTGTATGCAGTCCTATATGCCCATAAAGCTTCATTGAGGCGAAGTGACCAATCCTTACGGTCTGGTCGCACCGCCTTCTCCAAAATGAGCTTTATCTCCCGATTTGCCAACTCAACTTGACCACTCGTTTGAGGGTGGTTAGGAGTAGCTACACGATGGTTAACTCCATGTCTCTTTAGCAGCCCTTCGAAGGTGCGGTGGATGAAATGACTCCCGCCATCACTAATCATAGCCCTTGGAACACCAAAACGGCTAAAGATGTTGGATTTTATGAAATCACACACCACCTTGTGATCATTTGTCCTTGTTGCCACAACCTCAATCCATTTTGATACATAGTCTACGGCGACCAAGATGTAGACATACCCGAAAGAAGGAGGGAAAGGACCCATAAAGTCAATCTGCCAAACATCAAACACTTCTACCACCAGAATAGGTGACAAAGGCATCATGTCCCTCTTTGAGATAGTGCCCACTTTTTGGCACTTGAAGAAACTCTTGCAAAAGTCATGAGCATCTTTGAACAATGTTGGCCAATAGAAACCACATTGAAGAACTTTGGTGGCCGTGTGTTTCCCTCCAAAATGACCTCCGTACACTCCGGAATGGCACATAGATAAGACTTCTTGCTGGTCCATCTCCGGAATGCACCTCCTAATGAGTTTGTACGGGCAATACTTGAAGAGGTGAGGGTCATCCCAAATGTAGTTCTTGACCATAGCAAACAATCTCTTGCTTTCCTCTCTTGTCCACATGCTAGGTATCCTCCCACTAGCTAGGAAATTCGCTATGCGTTTGTACCATGGCTTTTGGGTAGATGAGATTAAGAGGGGTTGTTCATGTGGAATTGTCTCTTTGATTGGACTTGTCATATCAAAAGGTCCATCAAGGCGGGAGAGATGATCTGCTGCACCGTTTTCTACTCCTTTCTTATCCACAATTTCTATGTCAAATTCTTGGAGCAACAAAATCCATCGGATCAACCTTGGTTTTGAGTCTTTCTTGGACATGAGATACTTCAACGCAGCATGGTCCGTGTAGATTGTCACTTTTTTTTGCAAGAGATACGGCCGAAACTTGTCAAGAGCGAAGATCACCGCAAGCAACTCCTTCTCGGTAGTTGTATAGTTTCTTTGAGCATCGTCTAAGGCTTTGCTCGCATAGTAGATAGCATGAGGAATTCGGCCAACGTGTTGACCCAGCACAGCCCCCACCGCCATATCGGATGTATCAGTCATGATCTCAAATGGCAAAGAGAAATTTGGGGGCTGCATGATAGGAGCAGAAATAAGCCTTTCTTTCAAATGATTGAAGGCTTCAACACATTTGTCATCAAACTGAAATTCGACATCTTTCTCAAGCAATCGAAAGAGTGGTATTGAGATTTTGCTAAAGTCCCTGATAAAGCAGTGGTAGAAACCTGCATGTCCCAAGAAAGATTGAACATGTCTTACGGTGGAAGGAAGGCCGAGTGTAGAGATAAGGCCCACCTTGGCCTTGTCAACTTCAATCCCATCTTTGGAAACTCGGTGTCTCAGAACTATACCTTCAGGTACCATGAAATGGCTCTTTTCCCAAGATAAAACTAAGTGAACTTTCACACATCTTTCCAGAATAGCAGCTAGATGTAGCAAGCACTCATCAAAGGTTTTCCTGAAAATTGAAAAATCATCCATGAAAACTTCAAGTGATGAATCAAGCATGTCAGAAAAAATTGAGGTTACAAATCTCTAGAAAGTGGAAGGGCATTTCACAATCCAAATGGCATTCTCCGGTAGGCAAATGTACCACTTGGACAAGTGAATGTCGTCTTTTCCTGATCCGCCGGATGCACAGCAATCTGAAAATATCCTGAGTATCCGTCAAGAAAATAATAGAAACTCTGCCCAGCCAATCTCTCTAAAATATGATCAAGAAATGGGAGTGGGTAGTGATCCTTCTTTGTCTTTTCATTGAGCTTCTGGTAATCAACGCACATTCTCCACTTGGATTGCTCTCTCACCGGCATAAGCTCACCATCGGCATTTTCTAAAACTATAATCCCACCCTTCTTGGGTACAACTGGGATGGGACTCACCCACGTACTGTCAGAAATGGGATAGATGATCCCTGCATCAAGCAACTTTACAACCTCTTGAGTTACAACGTCCTTCAACTTTGGATTTAGCCTTCTTTGCATTTGGTGGGTCGGTCTCGCATCTTCTTCTAAGTATATCCAATGCACACAAATAGAGGGGTCAATCCCTCTCAAGTCAGCAATAGACCATCTGATGGCTTGGATGTTCTTCCTCAAGACTTCCATCAAGGCATCTTCCTGCTCAGGAGAGAGAATGGAGGAAATGATCACCGAGAGGGTGTCATTTGAACCAAGGAAAGTGTACTTCAATCATTCAGGAAGTGTCTTCAACTCAAGAACGGGGGGTGCTTCAAGGGAGTTCTTCAATGGTGCAGAAATAGAAGGAAGGTCCTCACTTGCAGCAACTAAGGCTAGCTCACCCTCTTCACTTTCTTCATCATCATCGTTAGGGAACTCAACAATTGGTTCAAGACCTCTACCTTGGGTGGCAGTCTCAATCCACACAGGTAGGCACTCTTCAACAATCTCTTCTAGGCATTCCACCAAAGAACAATCTTCCTCGATGGCCCCTATCACTTCGGTTGTAGTAGAAGACTTGAAGATGTTCAACCAGATCTTCATGTGCATGAATGTAACATACATTGTCCCAGACCTCACATGGATCACTGCATCAGCTGTGGCTAGGAAAGGTCTCCCCAAGATGATTGGCACCTTTCTAGTCTCTTTTTCCATATCAAGAATGATAAAATCGGTTGGGAAGAAGGTAGAAGTATCCTCATCAAGATGGACCAACACATCATCCACACGCCCTCTAGGTGTCTTCACAGATCGGTCGGCCAACTGTAGAGTGCAATGGGCTGGCCTCAACTCACTCATTTGGAGCTCAGCAAACAGATCATACGGCATCAAGTTTACGCTAGACCCCAAGTCAAGAAGAGCTGGGTCTATGTGATGTGCCCCGATGTAGCATGAGATGATGGGAGCACCGGGGTCTTTTCTTTGCTAGGGAATGGTGTGTTGGAGAATGAAGCTCACTTGCTCAGTGAGCTTGATCTTCTTAGGTGTCCTCCCTGTTGTCTTTCTTTTGAAGGTGCACAATTCTTTAAGGAACTTTGCATAGGACGGAATTTGCTTGACTGCATCTATAAGAGGTACGTTGATTTTCACTTGCTTCAAGATCTCCAAAATATCTTCCGCATGCTTCTTTTTTTTCTTTGCAACAAAAGGCTCCTCGAGTGCATCAGGATATGGAGGGAGTTGGGACCCCAATCGGTCCAAATCAACAGTATCATCCACGGGTATCACTGGAATCACAGTATCACGGCTCGGTATCACAGTATCAATGCTCGGCGTCACGGTATCAACATTGACTCTTATCACAGTATCATCAATCTGCATCTCAGTATCAACCTGCTCAGCCTTAGTGTCATCTCTGCCAACAACTGTACCATGGGGCCTCTCCAAAGTCCTGCCACTTCTCAATGTAGTCACTGCCTTCACATGCTCATGGGTGGTAGGAGAGGGAGCTTGTGGAGGGGGTTGTGGCTGTTGGGGTGGTGGAGGCCTTTGGTGAGGGGAGTTGGGATTTTGAAGAATGAATTGGGGTTGCGGTTTTTTTTGTGGTGGGAGGTGGTATTGTGGAGGTGGTTGTTGGTAGGTGTGAGGTGGAGGTGGAGCATATTGATAATTGAGTGGCACTTGAGGAGGCGGAGGAGCATAGGGGTTTGGTGGGGCTTGGTAAGATGGTGGAACATAAGCACTCGAAGTGTTCCCTAGAAAAGTCTCATCATTGTTTGGTTTTGGCATTAGTTGAGATGGAAGTCTACCTTCTTCTCTTCTAGACAAAGAGAGAGAAATCTAATCCAACCTCTGCTCAAGACAGTAAATAGACTGCCCATGTGCATTGACATCCTTTTTTACTTCATCCAGGCTTCTTAGCCTTCCTAGCACTTCCTCCTCAAACTTGGAGTTGTAGTGTGGCTTTTGCTGCCCCTGTCCTTGTCCATCCTTATTCTATTGTTTACAAGAGAAGTTTGGGTGGTTCCTCCACTCAGGAGTGTAGGAGTTCGACATTGAGCCCTGGTTGTTGCAGCCACCAAAGGAATGTAAAGAGTTGACTTCCTCATCTACAGTATCAATAGCCATTGCGGGTTGGCTAGAAGAGCCACCCACTTGATTCTTCATCATCTGCATCATATCGGCCATCATCTTCATCATATCAGGGTCGGTGGTATTGCGTGCGGGAGCCACGGAGGAGGGTGGAGGAGTGTAGTTCCGGCCGCAATGCCCCCCTTTAGTGGAAGCTCAGTGGCGAGAATTCTCAACGAGATGCTCAAATAGCGGCCATGATTCCTCGGGCGGCTTTGCCATGAATGTGCCCCTGCAATAAGAATCTACGTTGTTTTGGCTTTGCTCCTCAAGCCCGGTGTAGAAGGCCTGAACTAGCTGCCAAAGAGGAACCTCATGATGAGGGTAGTCACGAAACAACTTCTGGAACCTCTCCCACGCCTCATGGAAGGGCTCGTTCTCTTTCTGGGCGAACGACGTGATGCACCTTCTCATATAAGATAACTTGGCGATGGGAAAGAACTTCTTGAGAAACTCGTTCTTCACCTCATTCCAAGTGACCAACTCTGGCCTCGAAACGTACCACTCCTTGGCTTTCTCCTTGAGGGAGAAAGGAAAGAGTGTCCTCCTTATTGAGTCGTCGGTGGCGGCTGGAGTGCGGAAAGTAGAGCACGTTTCAAGGAACGCGTCTATGTGGTGGTAGGGGTTCTCGTTCTCCATACCGAAGTATGTAGGGAGAAGCCCCAGGAGTGCCGACGGGATGGAGAATTGTTGACCTGGCATCTGGTCAACTAGAGTGGCGATGGGGGAGTTGTAGTTCCCCGACGTGAAGTACTCATGAAGCGGGCGATGTGGCGGTGGAGGTGGAACATCCAGTGGCGGGTTGTTCTCAGCCATCTTGGCCTCTCAGTGTAGGTTGCGGCGAGCTTGATGCCTTCTTCTCCCAATCTCGGGGTCGTAAACCACCAAGTCTGTGCAAGTCGAACGCCTGCTACGCATGCACAGCTGTCACCTGCGCAAGTCATAAACAAACAACAAGGAGCCAAGTTAGCGAACCAATATGCAAGAGTAACACAAAGAATAAATAATAGAAATGGTGAGGGAAAAAGGAAAGGCTAAGCTACACTATCTAACTAGGCCGAGCGCCTCTATCCCCGGCAACGGCGCCAGAAAGCTTGGTGCGCTCCCGCTAGGGGCTTGCAACACTGGCCAACTAGCGTGGCCGAGTGCAATCCACGAGATCAGGAGGCACGGGAGATGGGATCTTTGCTTTCGAAATTTGTAAGACCTACACTAACTACCTACGTCTCCTAAGACAATACGCCTGCAAGCACACGGGGTCGTGTCGTAGTATAGGTGAGGCGGCAAGTACAGGGTCGGTCCACGGAGATAGAGGGGGCACTAGAGTTAGACGGTGTGGGCTACGTTCCTTTTGCGGAGATTAAGGTTTTTAGGGTTTTAAGGTTGGTTGGTTGTTGATTAAGCTAAGTGAGCAAGTAGGAAAAGCAATATGAAACTAAGTTATCACAAGGCTAAATTAGCAATATAAGTCAACAAGCTATCTAAACAAGAGCAAGAGCAAACTACACTGTACTAAGCAAGAAACTAGCAATTGAGAGCCTAAGTTAACCACTAATCAAGATCAAAGACCTAAATTAACACTTAGCTAGCGAAACTAGGCAATCAACTAAGTTAACTAAAGCAATTGAACTACACTAGCATTAACAAGAAAATAGAGCAATTAAGGTTTTGAGCAATTAGATGAAGGAGGTGGACCATTTGGGAATGTGACCTTGACATTAATTGGGGGATGTCACCATAATAAGAAATTAGCATATTTCATTCTAGACTACCAAACCAAACAACAAGGTGGGTGTTATGCCCTCTTTGAGGGTGGACTATTGTAACATACTAAAACATAGTAGAATTATTTCCATGACCATAACATTATGGTTGGAGTGAAGATAAGATTGTGAGATAATTCTTAACCCAATGGTATACCACAACGCACCAAATTTATTAAAATCCTAATAATTCATATATGTGTGTTATTGATTAAATATTTGTAAGTGGTCTAATATTTCTTACAAACTTAAATATACTTTTATAATGTGCTTAAATAAATATTGATGGTTCATCCTTTATTTTTTTGGAAACCATTACAGGTAAAGTCATGGCATAATTTGTGAAGTAAAAAATAACAGATGGAGAACCCTAACATTACTTAGTCCAAATGTTAGGATCAACACTAAGCATAACGGCTGTCCTAAGTTGACTCCACAAGCCAAAACAGCCATTACGAGGCTCAACATTGAGCATCATGTTATACTCCTTAAAAGCACATATGAAGTGCATTTCAATCAAAAATATTAATGGGGTAACAATGATGAATTGCTCTATTAAGATGATTATCTAGATGAGGTAGACTACAATCAAGAGTATTATGGGATTTGTGATGAAGATAGTTATCATGTAGAAAATTATTCACTTGTCAAAAATAAGAGTTCATATTCCCTTCAAAAGATGTTAGTTGGTCAACAAGCAATGATAGAAGACCAACAAGAAATGTTAGCCGACAAAGAAGCATCCAGAAAAAGAATTAAAGAACATTTGACCCAACTAAAAGCACAACTGTGTCAGGTAGTCACAACATGTGAGGGTCAACCGAAGAGATCCCTAGGGAAAGTGGAGCACCTCAGATTCATGATAGATAATGATGATGATAATTCTTTCTTCATAGAGATGGTGAGGTGTAATTCATAAACATTGTAACATCTTAAGGAACTAGACCATGAGATCGACATGTACACTTGTATTCCATCAATATTTGCATTAGGGGTCTTAATATGTCAATATAAAAAGCATCCATAGGAGAGTCACCTTGACATGATAGAAGTTTCTAAAAGTCTACCACATGTCCCCTTTGC
Organism: Alisma plantago-aquatica; assembly: GCA_963693085.1. Lineage (NCBI taxonomy): Eukaryota > Viridiplantae > Streptophyta > Magnoliopsida > Alismatales > Alismataceae > Alisma > Alisma plantago-aquatica. The sequence goes on along the minus strand of OY856411.1, from coordinate 395,068,121 downwards.
AGTCTTGCATCCAGACATTTAGAATGATCAATTGACCTTGGTTGAATCTATTTAGGAAGATAAGCGACCAACTTCCAATGCATATCTTGTTTTTTATGATTAGGTACAACCCCAACAGGAGGTATGCATTCCACTACAGCTTCACCTTTCTCTCTCTAGTCTAGTTCTATTTTCTAAAAAGTTGGGTTTATCCCGCATGGAGGAGCCAGTGCCACATGTTGATATAGTGAAGGACCCCACTACTTCTATTGTGTTTTATGTTGCTGGGTGTTAGACCACGAGGATGCACAAATGCATACAAGTATTTATAAGGTTGATTATGATAGATGAGGTAGTTCCTACTACACCAACACCACATATTCTACATGCATAGCTAGGTGATTTAAAGAAGCTAGATTCAAGATCCTCCATTTGTAAATAATAATTGGCAGTAAAAGTTACAAATTTGATACATACTAGTTTTTTTACTAGATAAGGTAGTACTCCTCTAGCCTTCACAAATAACAAGATCTTAAGGCTACTAGAGAAGAAACATCCCTACAATGTTCCACTTCTTCCCGATCCACACATAGATACTATACTACCAATATTGATGGAGGACTATTTGTAGATCTTGTAAGGATGGATGGAGGGATGAAAAACAACACCAATTCAATTATCCCCAAAGTTTATTCGAGCTACCACGACCACCTATTAACATTTTGCCCCATGGAGCTCACATGTTCAAGGTCCTAGTCTTTGTTCTTATCCCTTTCAACTAAACCTTCTTTGAGTTTCCAAAACCACCTAGATGAACATCGAGAGTTCTTCCCTCCATCTTGAATTTAGAGTTCTCTCAGTGATGAGCAAATTTCTATTTGAGGTGAAGGTTGGGTGGTACATAATCCTTTCCACCCACTCATTTATACTTTTACATTCTTGTTTTTATTTCAACATGTTATCTTTGCATACATCCTTTGCATGAATACTTGCATTTCATGTTCTTAGAAGTGTTATTATTCCCATTTTTAGTTCTTATAATGTTATTTGAAGCCATTATTTAGTCATCTTAATCTACGCCCATGTTTGCATTAAATATATAAGTCATCTTACAATTGCCCTTTTTATGTAAGCTCTTGATAATAACTATGTTTCAAAAAATATGACAATGGTTAGAAATCACCCTTTTTAGTCAATAAATATAAGCATTGTGTTTCATATAAGGGATCGTAGATGTTAGAGGAACCAATAGGGACCAATTATGATGTTCATGATTAATGATAAGTGAATCATATATGAAATTTCCATCCATCCCCCCTATCATATCATTTTTGGGTTAAGTGAATTCGATGAATAACAATTATGTATTTAATCATAAAAGTAAGTATTCGACATGATGCAAACCCTCTTCTACACTTATTCTTATCTCTTATTACTTTCCATCCACCAAAAAGAAAAGAAAACATCCATAGAGTGTACCAAAACCTAATCTCAAGGTGGCATACAATCCCTTCTTTGTATAACTACTTATTCCATACCCATCTCTATGTAATAGGGATGTATCACTAAAAATAATGAAATGATGCAAATGTGCATACAAAAAAATTGTAACATATGTAGGTGCCAGAAAATGTAATCTCAAGTCGAATAGAGGAAATATATATATTCTTATTTTCATATCATCATTCAATCCATGTTTCACCTAGGGGCGCATTACATTCCCCGTTGATATCCATTTGACACGCCTTAGTGTTTCATTCTGTGCATACTTGTGATTTTACAGAATTTCATCAATTTTTTGATGAAATCCTTAAACATGTGTGGTATTGGGGATTGTGGTGGGGAAGTAGTGTTGTGAAGAGAATTTAGGAATGAGTGTATAGAAAGGTCATGTTCTATGATCCCAGGATGTTGAGTAGCCTATCCATATTAGTGGTAGAGATTCAAGCATGATGTGAGTATGATGCATGTACATTTGTTGGAGGTATTTGTTTGGACAATGTTTTGTGTTGTTTTTTTTGTATTACTAGAATACTAGAAAATTTCAAACTTGAAATTGTGATGATTAAGTATGATTTTATTTGAATTTTACGTATGGTTTTGCACGTTTGTTTTGCATTTCAACTCATATTTCACTTGTTCTAGGATTTTAATAGTTTTTGCAATTGGTTTGATATTCAATGCATTTTTATATTTAATTGGTAGGATTGGTTCAAGTGAAAGAGAAAAGAAATTATTCCTTCCTAAAAATCCCAAGAAAATGATCAAAGATTATGTATCTTCACTCCCCAACTCTAATAGTTGTAGTGAGGGTCACTAAAGTATAGATGATTACTCAAATAGCCATAATTTTTTAATGTAAATTTGATATCATTTGAATTAAAATCTATTAGATTATAGGTATATTATGTAAAACACAAGTATATATGTCATACAATTATGTCAATGGACTCAGCCTTGAATTGCTTTGTCATTAGAATGACTGGGTTGTAGGCAGATGAACATGTAGGAAGTGAGTCGCCCGACTCGCATTATGACTCGCCTGAGTCACTCAAGAAAATTATCATAGGGAAATACAAAATCTTTTTTCATCCTAAAAATCACTCGAATTACACATGAGTCACTTGATTCTCCTGCAGGTGTAATTACTTATGAGTTAGTGAGTTGTAGGACTCGTTCCACGAGTCTCCTGACAAGTAAATTATACTTCAACACTAAAAGGGCTATGCATTCCACATCCAATGTAAAAAATAAGCAATTGAAGATTCCTCAGAAGTATAAGTCAATTATATACAAAATACTTATACTTATATACCACTTTGGTTCAATTTATTGGGCCTCAATCCACCTATTTCTCCTTTTTCTAGAAATTTCAACAAAATACCTGCAGTCATCATATCAGTTCAGATGGAACCATGATTTTTTTGACATATATAAAAGCTTTTTGTAGATGCACAAGTCAAGAATTCAATACCTATAAAAACCAAATATACAACAATATTTGTCACTAAGGAAGGTTGGAGATAAAATCTGACGACTTGATGAGATATGTAAGAGATCAGAACCAGAGACTGCAGCTACCATTTGGAGTGGCGAGGAGACCACTGATCTTGTCCTCTAAGCCGCTACTTCCTCCATGATCTTCTTATTCTCTCTCTATTTTTGTATCCTTAACAAGATTAGAGTGTGATCTTTTACTAGGGTGAGGTGATGAACCTCGTTTCCCATATCTTGTACTCTAATGCTTGGATTGATTATCGATTGATGATTTGCATGCTCTAGAGATTAGCTAGCTCTATTGTATGGATTTTATAATCTTATATGCAAAGACCTTAAAATCTAAGATTATAAAACCATTTAGTATCATTGAACGCCGAATGAGATCATAGAAGGGAATTTTAAATGGTAAAAACTTAAAGATCCATAGGAAATAAGACTTTGATCCTAGGGTAAATTTTTTCTTATGATTTTTCATAGTCCAAAAGGATATAAGTTTCTTCCCAATCAAAATATATGTATGAGTGAGTAGTGTAATGTGAGATAATGGATATGTAGGAAATGGCGGTGAAGCCTGACATCAAGGTAATTTTTATCATAGTTTTAAAAATGAAATCTTACTTATTTTTGTTTATATGTATTTCTTAATTAATTTTGATAATCAAAATAACTTTAAAAATTATCCTTGTTCATTATTTTTTATTAATTAGTTTATAAAACCATTAACATTGTCCTTTCAGTCCAATTCTAAAGATATATTGTGATAAGACTAACTTCTCATGGATGAAGTTAATTACACATTAGATTAAGTATGAACTTAAGGACTTTTCCCTAACGGAATTTATTGTGACATAAATTTCATGTCACTAACCTTCTTCTTTAATAGTTGAACAAGTTGATCGAGTGATTATAGGTGGATTTAACCATTTTCACTACCCCTGAGGTTTAAAGGAAAGCGACTTCCTTTGAGAGATCTCACAAAGTTGGTAAGCTACTTAATCTTAAAAGGAACTTTTCTTTATCCAGTTACATGTTTGTATGAAAACCTTATATGAATCATTGTTCTCTATAATCATTCATCATTCATGTTGTCGGCATTGGGGAAGGAAAAAATGTCAACTTGAACAATGTAGATCTTCAAAAAGATGAATATATTGTTTGGTTATTGTCAAATCCAAACAATGAATAGTTCCTCTATATATTATCTTGACTAAAAGTTTTCACTCTTTAGAAGATAAAGGTGGAGGTGTTAGAGTAGTTGAAAAAGCAATCCCCGTGGTAAACAAGGTCATGCATCGTGGGCATATATGTTGTTGGTTTTCACCTAAGGTTCTCTTATAGGGATTGGAATGTTGGCAAAGAGAACATAGGTGGAATGAGCATCAAGTATTCAAATTTTATTCAGATTTTTATACTTTGGAAACGAAAGTGGTGGACATGTTAAAGTGGATGAAAAATTGATCATTTGTGGTGGAAAATAAAGTCATTGATTTGGTATTTATCTTATTAGTTGCACCTAACAATTCTATTGCAGGGATCTAAGAAGTTGCTAAAAAACATAGATGGATGTAGTCTCCAAGTACCCTTCCCATTGAGCTCAAGTTCAAGATACTACATTTCTTATAAACCATTAAGTTGGTGATCTAATGATCTTGTAGATCCATCTTGCATTATATTTTTGCACATCTACCATTTTAATGTATAACTTATGTTGATCAATAATCCAGATAACTATTTCTTACTATATGGAATCCATGTCTTGGTGACATGAAAAAATGACCAAAGAGAACCATGTATCTCCTCAAACATGTGAATATGTTGTTTAATTGATGACAAATTCATCCAATACATAGTGTATTTTTACATACATGTAATTTTGTATCTTCTCAGTTTTGGAAATAGAAGTGAAGGATTTAGAATGATTAAACATATGATGATTGGAGATGACAATAAACATGTACATGCATTTTGGATATATATTTTTTTGAGTGCCACATAACCTTCTCTTATAGGAACTGAAGAGATTGGTGCATTGCACATCAATGGATCTAGTCACCAATTTCCTTTGTTATATTCAAGCTACTTCCTTGTTAGAAATCAAAGACTTGGTGAGTTACTATATTTTATATCCATATTATTTTATCTAGATATTTTCAAATCTACCTTATTTGTACAAATATTAAATCAAATTCTATAACAATTTAGTATACATCTTGTATACAAGGCTTCAAGAAATGCAAAAATACACAAGTGAGTTACACATAATGGTGGATGAAGACGAAATCATATACCTACTTAGGGACACAAAGAAAGAAGAGGTCTTTTTGGTTTTAATAGAGATGGATAAGGAATTAAACCTAGTCCTAACAATTTCAAAATTGTCTTCTACCCATTTTCCTAGGATATGGTTAAGACCAATCTTGTTAGACATTGCATATCAGGCCTCAACTTGCTTCTAGTCTTGAAATATGTTAGGTTAATTTTGATTCTGAAGTTAGACAATGCAAAATCCTAGGAAAACTTTAGTCTCATCATAATTAAGAATGTAGCATGGACATGATTCTATTATTTATGCATACTCCCTACCTAAACTAGCATCACCTAAGAAGGTTGCATTTATGAAGGGACACAATATTGGCAACAAATTATGTTAGTCCAAGAATAGATGCATGATATTAATAAAGGAATAGAGAGAGAGGTGAAAACATGGTATATGAAGTGGACATGTCAAAGTTCTTTGATAGAGTGAACTGGGCATATATGGAGTAGGTCTTGACTCACGATTATTAAAAGAATCATGTATATAGTGAACAGATCATGGTATGAAATCTCACTCAATAGTAAAACAGGAGGCTTTTTTACTATTTGTAGAGGTTTGAGGCTGCAAGACCCCCTCTCTTCACCTCTTTATGTTCTATGTCAACAAATGTTTGGCATCACATTAGATATGATATTAAGCATGGGAGGATCAATAGAAATCTGACTATAGTTTGAGGAGAGGCGCCTCCTTATTTGACCTTTAAAGTTGATCTAATATTTTTCATCAACCTTAATGGGGTACCTTTTCCTGTGACAAAGGAGTTTAGGAGTTATGAGGGAGCATCATGTTATAATGTAAATACAAGAAATCTATTATAATAGTCCAAAACACATCTAAGGACTAGAGAAGAACAATTGAACAAACTTGCAATTATATATGTAGCTCTAAACTAAATTTGTACCCCCTCGTACTTTTAAGGAACTGTATCGGACATTATGATAGAATTATGAATGAGACTACAAAAATATTGACTTCTATGGGATGGCATTCGTTATCCTTTGAAGGTAGATTGACCTTACATCAACCTATCTTGGGAGCCATCGTAGTCAATATTCTTACTGCTTGTGACATTCCACTATTACTTAGAAACATTGAGATAGGAATGGTTTCCTTCCTATGTATATGTATAGAGGGAGATAAGAGGGGACATTGGGTAGGGATAAGATAGATTAGTGACTCCCACTAAATGAAAGGGTTGGGGAGTCATTGGTTGAGACATAGATGGAAATATTGACTTATGAAAATCCATGGGATGTTCTCGAAAGGGGATTTATAGGAAAAATGTTGAATGAAGAAATGCAAACAAATAAAGATGGGATTTGTGGGTGAAGAGACAATGGTTCCTCTAAGAAGGGAATCCAACATTGATTATTGGAAAGGATGCGGGGGATCTTCCCTTAGATTACAAAGAAAACTAGATGGAGATCTACAAAGGAGATGTTCCATTATGGACACCTCACGATACACTAACCATATGATCAATGGGACCAAGGGATGAAAGAATTTAATCATTGAGTCATATTACATATATGATGACTGAATTAGTCACTCTGAAGTAATGACTTCTTGAAAAACGCATCACACTAGAAGCATTGTGGAGATAGGGACATGGCGGGTGATCAACCCAATTGAACTATACAAACCAATTTGGGAACTGTGGGGGACATTATGTTCAGTCTTAGATCTATGTAAGACATAGTCATTATAACTAGGGGATCTTCTATACAAAAAGTACATGTATCTAGGTATGCATGGATTTGAAATGCTCATTTTACAAGAAAAACTACTTTTGGTTGGAGGGAACTTGGAAATGCAATGTTTACATATACTATAATTAGCTGGTGCAACATCCCATTGGTATCTAAGTGTGGATGATGTAAGCTTTTTTAGAAGGAATCTAGAGAAGACATGTTCATGGATGATGAGGTTACACAGTATGCTTGGATGGAAGGATGTAAGATCATGAAGTTTCCACCCTTCTAAGTAGGGACATTTGTTGATGAGACCATGGGGATCTGCTTGGCCTTAACCAGCAGAATAGATGGTTGGTGATGGTAAGAGGTATTCTACCACTCATAAGCTTATTGTGTATATGGGCAGAAAGTTGTAGTAGACAAATTGGAGGAAGCTGATCAGAGGAGACACATTTTCATGTGGAATAGGTTTATCTTTAGAAAAATTACTACAGGTCATATGAATTTCAAGGAAGGAGGGTTGTGATCTTAGAGAAAATTAGACGTCTTTCATGACCTTAGAGTCAACAACTCTCTTGGATCTAACCTTGGAAGGCTCCTCTCAAACTTAACAGAAGATGCATTCCATGTAGATGGGTAGAAGGGTGACCGAAAAGGGGGTATGGTTGGGCCATTGCGAGACCACAAGGGATTACTGGTTATTGGTTTTTGTCTCCTAGCAAAAGTATAATGGCCCTAGAAGCACTTATAGAAGCCTTAGAATTAGGGGATTGGGCTTTGTGACAAAATTTTGATTAAAAGAGTTGTAATAGAACACATCTTCCTTAGGATTTAGTATATCTTAGTGGGTATGGAATTCACCTACCCCCCTCCTCTTTTGAGGTACGATGCCTTTGAAAAAGGTGAGTGCCCTTTTGCACAATCACAGTTATAGTTGTCCATTTACACATATGGTGTCTAACGAAACGTCCCTTCCTTTGGTTGAGAATGATGCATGTCTGATAAAGCTATTTGATTTCTCAGGTCCGGGGAGATGCCTCTTCTAGCTAGAGATTGCACATATTGAAAGTCATGGTCATTGTATACATCAAAAAAATTCAACATGGGAAAAAATAGTCATAGACATGCTAGATAAGTTAGGGTTCTTCTTCATTGAGAATTGTCTAGTCACCTAAATTGTACTTGATTTTAGTTTGACAACTGAAGAAATGGATAAAATAGAATTTTCCTACAGTTTATTGAAGGTTGCATATCTAGTACAGGCTTTAGAAACACTGACAGATTTAGTACACATAATTGGCCCGAAGTTAAGGACGACGGGCATCAAAAAAGCTCAAGTGCTAATACCACCGAGCATCATGGATGACAAGAACACATCCCCCATATCACGTTGCTTTTGAGCCATTTACCCTAGCGAAATTATCTAGATAATTTGATCCTTTCAAAATATTATCGAGGTCGATGTAACACACTTTTTACTTTTTTAATATAATACTATTACATAGAAAAATAAATAATATTAGATGAGACATTTTACTTAGGTGGTCAAATGTAACAAAGAGATCCAGATTTGGTACCTATCAAAAAGCTCCTTAAATGGAAAGACGCACTATTATGAGAAACAAAACACATGGTAATGGATTTGAACACCTACATGCCTAAATAACTAATCAGCTTGGTCATATTTAAATTTACAAATTCGGTTTACTTTGCTTCTATGAATTTTCGGAGTTCGGTATCTGATCTAGTACAAGGACAAAGCAGTCAAACTTTGAACTAGACTGACAAAAATTATAATATACTAATAAAATATCTTTATATTTAAAGATATATTAAATCTTAGTAAAATACTAAAATTAATTAACATTATTTAAATTAAATTAATGTTACAAAGTAAGAAATATAAACACCACTACTTATTTTGTGTCTAAATTAATGGCAATCCTTATATATAAGCATTATAGTATAAATGCACCACTCTGTCAGGACCTAAAGCGATCTTAACATGACAACATACAATGTTTCAATATTATATAAACTTCAAAGTAGAAAAATTGCAATAGTACATCAATTATGTTGAAGTAAGAGTGAACCACACTGCTTCAAAACGGACCGGAATGAGACTCAAACATGTAAATCATAATCAACTTTAAAGAAAGAATTTAGTTCATATTAATTATTTCTAGCATATATTCACATAGTTTGTTTATATATGTGAAATAATTATATTATGAATGACGATGTAATCTTAAATATAAAGGAATTTATAAATTTATAAATTTGCATAGGTCAATATGTACTGAATCGGACCAAACAACAAACTTCCAAAACTTGTAGACGCAAAATCAAATTGAATTTGTAGCAGTGATCAGATATCACTGAAATAGTAGTGTTTACACCGCCTACTTTGTTACATTTATAATTCAACCTAGATCATGTTAATTATTTTTTAAAACTTAATATAACTTTAAATGTAAATATATTTTATTCTTAATTAATAAATTATCATGATCCAATACAGGTTTCTGACTGCTTTTACACATATCTAAGTCGGATATGAACTTCAAAAATTTATAGATGATAAAGTAAACCATACTTATACTTGTAAATGACCAGGTTAAATAGTTCTTTAGACGTGTAAGTGTTCAAAACTATTACCATGTGCTAAAATGCTATAAAATAGCATGTCTTTTCTTCTAAGGCATGTTTCGACTGAGATCGAATCGAAAAATCTTTGTTAAGGAACATCTCTTATTTGACCATATGAGTCACTTATCACTTAATAGTAATTTATTTCTATCAATAGGATAATGCTATACTAGAAATATAGACACAAGCATGTGTTGGATAGTAGTAGCTTGGGTTGGAAAAAAAAGAAAAAAAAAGTAAACCTTTAGAACCCGGACCCCCTTCCGTCAGCTGGACTGACAGAAAGCAAGCAACAGGGGGGACTATGGAACTTGGGGCAAACAATAGGGGGTGGCACGTATTAAAGAAAGGAGAGGGGATTTTTGGAATTATGAGAAAAGAGAGGGAGGATTTGGGAAAAAAGTCTAACTTTTATTTGCTTCTTCAGACAATCAAATTCATACGGTCAAATGGAGTCTTTAAGAACAAGCTAGTTCATTGGGGCATAAGGTCCAAGGTCAAAGTACTCGCACAAACAATTGTCTACATTACATTATATCATCGATACAACAAATAGTATTCAACGATTACAATCCAATCGATGTAGGGATAAAACCCATCATCGAATGTAAGGGTAATGCCCACCACCAGTTGCATGTTTAAAGCAAACCATAAATGGTCATCATACGACTCCTTAAATTGATCTCATGGGGAAAATTATCAAATTTAGATTATTAGAACTCACATATATTACCATGGGATTAATTATAATCCATTGGATGTTGAAGCATCCATTATTGGATCAGGTTTAACATTTCAAAACTATCAGATGATATGTAGGTTTAACCCTTGGATCATATAATTAAAGAAACCATAGATTTAAGTCTTAATTGAAGCAACTCATGATACATAGTGCACCATCATGTGATAACCTGAACCACTATCAGTTGTGATACATTATGCCACCATCAGTTGATGAAGTCAATACTACCATCAATGAACACCATCAGGTGTTCAACTAAAGTCACCATTGGATCATATTATCTTTAGGGAACTAAACCATCAATCATTGAGCTTCCAAAAGAGTCTATAACTGAAGTAAGGTGTGACCCATAGTTAACATTATCAGCTATCACCATGGATCATCACCATCAGTTTCCACAAAGGCATCTGCACTTGTTCTAATATAAGGTCATGCATCAGTTTATGTATAAAATTGAAATCAGCCCAAAACACTAAATATATGCCATCATTTGATAGGTACTTAGTACCATTGGTTGGTATGTAAGCAAGGACCAAGTCTTTCTCTACCTCAATAAGGTCATGAACATGATTTTAGGTTCATATAGAACTGGAAACTAATCAAGGAACACCATAGAATTTGAAATCCTAATCAAGAATAGCTTTTACATGCATAGATCTTCATTTTAGAGCAAGAACATGAGTAACCAAGCTTGTAGTAAGCAACAAAAGTGAAGAGGGTTATAAAACTCACCTCGAGGGAGAAGATCACAGTCCAAGAACCAAGAAAATTTTGAGTAAAGAATGTAAAGAACCCTAGCATTAGGTCTGAATTCGACCAAGTATCACCTTTCTTCACAAAAGGGGCATACCCTAGATAGAAGTAGCAAGAAAGGTAAGTTCCTTGAGCTTTAGAGCAATGTTTACCATGGAAAAGCAAGGTTTCATATAGAAGGAAGAGAAATAGCGAAAGAAATGGAGGAAAGAAGGATATACTTACTAGTTTAGGTCAAGACACTAAAAGGAAGCTTTAGAAACCCTAAAGGAAGCAAAACAAAACCCTAGGTGCTTCCACAAAGTATATGAGCACCTTCTTCTTCCTTGGGAAGCTACTAAGCCTACCAGAAAGGGAAAGATGAGCTGTGGAGAGATAATAACAGATAGGGGAGCAAATGTTTTGTTTGGGTGCTTAAGTATAGGTATATAAAAACTTTAGGATAAAGAAAAAGAAAAGTTGAGGTGTCCTAGTAGCTCTTCATGTGTCCATGGCCTTAACCTATTAAAAATATACAAGCAGCCACACAAGAAGTTACCCCACCATTCATTGAGACCTACTTAGCCACTGTTTGTTGAATTTCCAAGTCAGCAAAATAAATCATTGGTTGATTACTCTGAAATGTAGCTCATCCATAAGGGGGTAAACCCTAAAATACCCTTGAAGAAAACACCTCCAAACCAAGGTTCAACTGGGAGCCCCATGGCTCAACAAGATCAAGAATGATAAGAGAACATTCAAGGACCATAATGCAAGTGACAAATTGCAAGTAAAACCTCATATTTGGGTTAATTGCATAAAATTCCAAAATGTGTAAAGTTGCATAACTTGCACAAACAATGTCCAAATTGGACCAAATTTGAAACTTAAGCTTGTAACATGATACCAAAACATATCACAAGGTATATAATGGTTTTAAGCATTCAATTATAGTAATTAAGTATGTTCAACCATTTAAGCAAGGATAGGGGTCTCACATATAACTTATGTCAATCAATAATCTAGAAAACCATTTCTTATTATATGGTAGGCATCTCTTGGTGACATGAAAAAATGACCGCAAAGAACCATGTTCTATTTAATTGATGAAAAATCCGTCTGGTAGATAGTGTATTTTTACATACGTCTAATTCTGCATTTTCTCATTTTTAGAAATAGAAGTGGAGGAGTTTGAGTAATTGAACATCCAGTAATTAGAGATGAAGGTAAACACATACATGCATTTTGGAATTAGATTTTTTTATTGTCATGTAATCTTCACTTGTAGGAATCGAAGAGATTGGTGTAGTGGACATGAGTGGATCTAGTCACCAGTTACCAACCTCCCATGAAGTTTATATTCAAGGCACTTTCTTTGTTAGAAATCATAGACTTGGTGAGTTACTAACTTTTAGATCTATCTTATTTTATCTAGATATTTTCAAATCTACCTTTGTCTTACAAATAGTCAATCAAAATTCTACAACAATTTAATATTCATGTTGTAGATAAGTTTTCAAGAAATGCAAAAATACACGAGTGCATTACATAATGGTGGATGTAGAGGAAAGCATAGACCTACTTTGGGACACAAAGAAAGAAGAGGCTTTCATGTTTTTAATAGGGATGGATAAGGACATCAAACTTGGTCCTAAGAATTTTAAAATTGCATTCTACTTGTTTTCCTAGGATATGGTTAAGACCAACCTTGTTAGACATTGCATGCTAGGCCTCCCCTTGCCTATAGTCTTGAAATGTGTTAGGTTGATTTTGATTTAAAATTCATACAATGCACAATCCCAAAAAAACTTTAGGCCCATTATAATTAAGAATGTAGCATGGGCATGGTTCTATTATCTATGCATACTTCATCCCTAAACTAGCATCACCTAAGAATGTTGCATTTATGAAGGGGCACAATATTAGCAACAAATTTTGTTAGTCCAAGAATATATTCAGGATCTTATTAATGCAATAGAGAGAGGTGAAACTATAATATATAAAGTGGACATGTCTAAGTCCTTTGATAGAGTGAACCTAGAATATCTGGAGTAGGTCTTGACTTAGGGTTATTAAAAGAATCATGAACGTGAATAGATCATGGGTTAAAATCTCACTCAATAGTAAGACGGGAGGCTTTTTTACTATGTGTAGAGGTTAGTGTTGGAGGACCCCCTTCACCTCTTAACATTCTATGTCATAAAAAGTTAGACATCACATTAAGTAAGATATTAACCATGGGAGGATCAATAGATACATGACTACAAGTTGAGGAGGGACACCTCCTTATTTGATCTTTACAGTTGACTTAATATTTTTCATCAACCTAAATGGGGTACCTTTGCATGCGACAAACAATTTTTAGAAGTTATGAGGGAGCATCATGTTATCAAGTAAATACAAGAACATCTATTATAATACTTTAGAACACATCTAAGGATAAGAGAAGAACCATTGAACAAACTTGCAATTATATATGTATCTATAGACTAAATATGTATCCCCTCATACTTTCGAGGAACTTTATCAGACATTATGATATGATTATGAATGAGATCACACAAATATTGAATTAGGATATAAGATGATGGAGTTTTCACCCTTCTAATTAGGGACATTTGTTGATGAGACCATTGGGATCTACTTGGCCTTAACTACTAGAACAAGATGGTTGGGGCTGGTGAGAGGTATTCTACGGCTCATAAACTTATTGTGTATACATGAAGAAAGTTGTACTAGCCAAATTGGAGGAAAGTGATGAGAGGAGACACATTTTCACGTGGATTAGGTTCATCTTTAGGAAAATTACTAGAGGTCACATGAATTTGAAGGAAGGAGGGTTGTAATCTTGGAGAAAATTAGGTGTACGTGTTTCATGACCTTAGAGTCAACAAACTCTCTTGGATCTAACCTTGCAAGGGTCCTCTCATACTTAACAGAAGATGCATTCCATGGAAGATGGGTAGAAGGGTGAACAAAATGGGGTATGGGTGGGCTATTGCGAAACCACAAGGGATTAGTGATTATTGGTTTTTGTCTCCTAGCAAAAGTATAATGGCCCTAGAAGCACTTATAGAAGCCTTGAAATTAGGGGATTGAGCTTTGTGACAAAAGTTTGATTAAAAGAGATGCAATAGAACACATCTTCCTTCAGATTTAGTAGATCTTAGTGTGTATGGAACTCACCTACCCCCATCCCTTCCTCTTTTGAGGTACAAGATGCCTTTGAAAAAGGTGAGTGCCCTTTTGCACAAACACGGTTACATTTGTACATTTACACATATGGTGTCTAACAAAATCTCCCTTCCTTTGGCCGAGAATGGTGCATGTCTAATAAAGCTATTTGATTTCTCGGGTCTGGGGAGATGCCTCTTCCAGCTAGAGATTGCACATATTGAAAGTCATGGTCATTGCATACATCAAAAGAATTCAACACGGGAAAAAATAGTCATAGACATGCTAGATAAGTTTGGGTTCTTCTTCGTTGAGAATTGTCTAGTCACCAGAGTTGTACTTAATTTTAGTTTGACTACTGAAGAAATGGATAAAATAGAATTTTCCTGCAGTTTATTGAAGGTTGCATATCTAGTACAGGCTTTAAAAACACTAACAGATTTAGTACACACGATTGGTCTGAAGTTAAGGACGGAGGACATCAAAAAAGCTCCAAGTGTTAATACCACCGAGCGTCATGGACGACAAGAACAAAGCCCCCATATCCCGTTGCTTTCCAGCCATTTACCGAACGCAGCAAGCTGGCAAAATTATTCAGAGAATTTGATCCTTTTAAAATATTATCGAGGTCCATGTACAAAAACTTTTAACAATTAGGTAACTAACATCATAGAACACGGGCAACATGCGGTAACTGCCTCCTCCATTTTCCCATAATTCCTAAAAAAACCTCCTTTGTTTAATTCCTGCCAACCACCTATTGTTAGCCCAAAGTTTCAAGGACCCCCCTACTGTTTGCTTTTCAGTTGACGGAAGGGCTCCCCTAAAGGTTTCTTTTAAGCCCAATGCACTACCAACACGAACACACATTTTATTTTTTAATATAATACTATTATATAGAAAAATAAATAATATTAGGTGAGACATTTTGCTTAGGTTCCAGATTCGGTCCCTATCAAAAAGCTCCTTAAATGGAAATACGCGCTATTATGAGCAACAAAACACATGGTAATGGCTTTGAACACCTACATGCCTAAATAACTAATCAGCTTGGTCATATTTAAATTTTTTTTTTGGTCACACAAAAAACCTATTATTAATAAAACCAAAAACTTTGGGTACATTTTTGTGCCCCTATGGAAACTACTAGGTCCCAAACCCCACGCAGGGGGATATAAGGGACCCGAAACTAAGGAAGAAGCTCCAAACTAAGAAAATGCAGAAGAAGGGCCAGGTTACAAACTAAACAGAAGGACCTGGTAGGTGAGAAAGAGGTACATATAGAACCAATCAAAACACCCATAAAAACACCTATATGAACATCAGCTCAGCTGCCAAATCAACCTGAGAAGTCGTCCCTTACCCCAGCTCCTAGACGATAATCTCAGAAGGATCACAAAAGAAAAAGAAAATAAGGGGACAAGTCTACCACTCTTTGCCTCCTTCCTAAAGAAATGAACCAGCTGCACCTGGTACAAACCTTCACCAACTGCACCGAACACCTGAAAGGTGTATCAGCACGGAGTAGGACAAAACGCAGAAAGACACCATGTTGTTTCGAGTAGAAAAGAACAAGACATACGCACAACCAAGCTTTAGATAACAAGCTCTTCTGCCATACTATAAGTGTAACACCCCTGACCGGGGCTATGACCTAACCCTGGAAGTTTTGCCCAAATATGTAATTAATATACTTGTGAACACTCCCTGGCATGTAATTAAGTTCCTCAGGAACAATTTACTTTCAATCTTGCTCATTTTTTTGTATAAAGTTGTAGCATTGTGTTCTATGCAGGGACCTATGTTCAAATTACCCAGTTTAAGGGTTGAACTTGAAAAATTCACAAGATAAGATGTTCCTTTGATGTTGAGACATCATGAGAATGGTTATGGTAAAGTTTGAGGGATTTCCCAAGCTTGAGCACCAAGGTGCAGCTGTGGAAGCAATTCCCATGCTTAGAAACCCTAATTTGGGGTAAAGTGCAATTTACCCAGATTGAGGGGTCCAAGTGTAATTCTTAATATCTAGAACATCTTTTATGACTCTTGTCATCATTTAGAGTAGAAATGATGAAAGGGATACATCATTTAATAATCATATGAGAAAAATGATCTTTGTGATAGAAATCACCTAAAATGGGTATGAAACCCTTTCATGTATGTACCCTAGTTGAAGGTTGGATTCCTTTACCCCTAGATCTTGAGATTTCATGAGATTTGCATAAGGATAGATAGGTTTGGTCGTGCCTTTGAGCAAGGAGGGACCTAGATGTGATTTCCAATCTTGTGAGGTCCTTAGGGTGTAAAAGAGGCTAAAGTATATAAGCCCTTTTCCCTTGCAATTAAGTGAACGAACTTTCTTTCCTTCACTTCTCTTCTTTTCTTGCTCAAACGGCCAAGGATAGCTCTGGAGCTCAGGGGGGGGACGACCAACCTGTTCTAGGTAAGAGAACCCCACCATCTAGCTCGAATTCATGAAGGAATTCACTTTCTAAGGTTGGTTTTGTGGTTAGCTTACTTAGTCTTCTTGTTCTAGCCGACCAAAGCAACGTTTCCTTGGAGAATTCACCTCTGACCAAGTTGTGGAAGCTCCAGGACGCCATTAAAGCTTGGAGCTTGAAGGCTTGGAGCTCTAAGATCAACCTTTAGGCGGGTTTTATAACTCTAAACTCATGCTTTATATGTATGCTTAAATCTTGCATTTTACTTGGTAAAATCTTCTTCTACCTCCCTTCTTCCTAGCACGTTTGCAAGCAAAAAAGTGGGGGAACGACCTTGCAAGAGGTTGAAGATGAGGGGCGTGATTCCCTATGTTACTTTTTCAAACGACCTTGGACCCTTTTGGTCCAAACGGTTGCAAACCGTTTGGGTTCAAACGGTTTTCAAACCGTTTGCTCTCAAACGGTCTTGCAAGACCGTTTGGATTGAAATGGTCTCAAGACCGTTTGAAAGAGTTGACCAAGGGACGACCGTTTGAGGGTCTGTTCCTAATATATTGAATTTAATCTCTGCAAAGAATCAAAGTCTAATTCTTAACCGATTGAGAGTTGAAGGCACTTCAACATGAAACCCTAATCGGGTGAAAAAGTGCTGATTTAACATATAGATCTTGTTGAGTTTTGGGTTGAAAGACCCAAACGGTCTTAAGACCATTTGGGGATTCCTCCAAACGGTCCTAAGACCGTTTGGGCACAACCCAAGACCGTTTGAAGGTCTAGGGTTGAGTTAATCTAATGGTTTGAGGGTCCAATTGTAGGAAATTGATGAATTGATGAAAATTGCTGATTTTGACCTAATTGGACTTCAACCTTAGTCAAAACGACTTGGACTTTGGTCAAACTTTGGGAAAACGGTCTCAAGACCGTTTGGATGATGTCCAAACGACCTCAAGACCGTTTGGGCCAAGTTTGAGCCCAATTGGAGGTCAATTGATAGGTTCAACCTTGAGTTTATTCATATTGTTGAACATTGATGACCATCCGATTTGAAACTCTATTTGAGAGGGATTGAACCCTAATTGGATTGCAATTGAGGGTCAATTTGATGTCTAATAGGCTAAGGCTAAACCTAATTGACTCAATTTATAATTGGTTAGCATAGCTTTGACCAATTGAGGGCTTCAACACACATATCCATGAACATTGGTAACCTTTGAACCACTTTGGAGGTCCAAACGGTTTGAGCCCTTTTTGGACCAAACAGTCTCAAGACCGTTTGGATCCAAACGGTCTCAAGACCGTTTGAGACCAAACGGTCTCAAGACCGTTTGGGGCCAAATGGTCTCAAGATCGTTTGGGCTCAAACGACCTCAGGATCGTTTGGTCCAATCGATCTCAAGCAAGTTTGATCAAACGGTCTCAAACCGATTGAAGCTCCAAACGGTTTGGAAGTCAAACCTTCCAAACGGTCTTCACCTCCAAACGGTCTCAAGACCGTTTGGATCCAAACGGTCTCAAGACCGTTTGGGGTCAAACGGTCTCAAGACCGTTTGGGTGGTTGAAACCGTTTGAAGGTTGAAACCGTTTGGAGATTGGTGATGGTTTGTACTTAACCATTTGATGGTGTAAATTAGTTCAATGGTGTTCCAATCTAAACCCTAATGGTAACCTAGGTCATTAAGGGACTATGTGATTAGTGAGTTAACCCATGATGGTGATCATGTGGCAAATTACCAAAATACCCTTGAGGGGTCTAAAGGGATAAAACCTTGTTCTAATCAAACCCTAATCACATGATGTTGATGTTTTGGCTTATGTTAGTTAATGGAGACTTATCTCAACCTGATCTAGAGTGGTGTTGCCACCATCTACTAGTGAGAGGAGAGAGAAAGTATTTCTAGAGAGAGAAAGTATCCTAGAGAGAGAAAGTACCCTTTTTAAGGTGGAAACTCAAGTGAGATACTTCTTTTACACATGAAGGTGTATGATTAGGCAATGACCCACCTATGTGAGGTCATGGAAACCCTAGTTATGATATCTAATGGATCTTAATCTTAATTAAGAGCCTTAGTGATGATGTTTCTCTTACATGATGATGTAATGAGTACAATTCACCCTGGAGTGAATAGTAAACCCTAATTTTAGGGTGATGACATGAAAGATGAATAGTAAACCCTAATTGTTGAATTGTTTACTATTATCTGTTGAACTAACCATGCAGGTTATTATGAGATGATGGTCACACCCAGGTGTGGAATACCATGTTATATTCATTGAAAGCATGTCTTAAGCTTTATGAATAATGAATCATCTTGATGCACTGATAAGTGACATCTTTTGTGAATTATGGGCTGTAAGAGCCATAAATGTTATCAAGGTCATGCTTGACAGATTACTTGAGATGAAATAACTGATGATGGTGATAAGTTAGGCCTGCTACATTTTAGTATTCTCATATATAGCTGTGTTATTATATGATGATAAGAATACTGAATGTACCTAACTAATCAAGTGAAATGTAGAGCCCTGATCATAGATCCATCATTGTCAGAGTCTAAATGATGGTGAAACAGGTTTTCCTAAGGGAACTCCTGGATCACATACTTTTGAGTATGTGGGGTACATGGATGTGTAGAACCTTACATCCTAGTGTAGGTATTTGATGTAGATTCTTGTAGTCCGTCATACCTTCACTATAAAAGAAAGGGTGAGAGGATGATGTAGATTCTAGTAGTCCATCAGACCCCACCATAAAGTCCTAAAGGTGAGATGTATCTCTACACTCCCTTAAAGACACAAATACCGTATCGGTGAAAGATAAACAAGAAATCTTCCGATAGCGAAGAGAGTACAGAATGCCACTGTAACTCTAAAAATAGCGAAGGACCAGAGTACCCTGGTGAGCTATTATAAAGACATCCCGCCAGATGTCAAACAATCAATCCTCTAACTGACTGAGGAAGATGAGGTCATAAGAATCCGGCTCTTTTAATGACCTATGTATGATACTGATGTGACTTCTTAGCGATCAGTTGGAGTATGAGTGGTATGCCTCATCTCCACAGGGCATAATAATGTTTGAAAAACATAATCAACAGCGTAGTATACCTGCTAGAGTTAACTACGAGTTATTTGATTGATGTTACCTTGAATAGCATAGATGTTCTCATATTTTAATATTGATTGAACTCTTGCTTATCTTCAGAACTGCTAGTGAATATCTTGAAGGCTCTTATTGCTTTAGTTATTCCTTGCTTTACTTATAAAGCCTAGTGGAGAGTTATAACTCTCGCTGGGGCAATTATGTATAATTGTCTCACCCCGTAGACTTCTACTTTTTAGGTGGTCGTCGAAGACGGAGGAACAAGAGCTCTGGTGACCAATCCCAGCAACAGCAGCATCAGGAGCAGTAAATATCTCAGGTGGAGATCTAGCCTGCTTCATGGTGTAGTTAGAGTCAAGTCCTATATGTCCTCTGTACTCTCAGGTCCTGGAGTGTTTTGGAGTATGAACTCTTGAGAATTTTGTATCATGTTGTATAAAATTACTCAAGAAGTAATTGTCAGTGATGTAAATAGTTAAATCCTTTTTCTATGGAAAAGGTTTGTGGTTTCAGGCTCTTGTCTCGAAAAGTTTTAATTTCCCGTGATTTTTGTCTTCCGCTGTTTACCGATTGCTTCCGCACATGTTTAACTCGGGATTAATTCGTGGTTTAGAGATCGGAGCCCACAATAAGAGCACCCACAAAGAGGCGGGAGAAATCATCATCTGCAGGTCAGAGGGCACACCTCCTTGATCTTCCTCATCGCAACAGCACCTGTGATGCCTCCTATCCCAGAGTCCTTGAGGAACAACTATCTATGACTTGGCACCTTCAGTACATGACTTACATCAGTAAGTCGGCTCCAGAACCGACCACCTACTCCTGTGTAAAGGAAACAAGGGGGAGAAGAAGACGTAGACTGCCCGCCCCCCCCTTAACCTGCTCTCTCACGAGGCCTGAGCTGCTTCCATGTCTCAGCGACATATCTTCAAGCATCTATGTGGTGACCCGGCACCCTGCAACACCAAGAGCAGCAGACCGTTGAGGAAGACCACCGATGCTAGTAGGAGTAGGAAGCTCCCAGATCCAGCAGGGTCCAAGCGAAAGGCATGGAGACCCTTGAGCCTTTGCCCATTGAGCAACCATCGAACCCTTGTGGTCGGCCTGCGAACAGGCAACCACTATATTGGCGAGGAGAAACCAGAGCATTCAGAGCCGCAACAGGACCTGCTTGCACGACGACTCCTTAATGAATCCTTGAGGATGGCGCCGCCTATGAGGGTGACCCAATCGCGCCAAAACTCAGAACAGGGAGGCATCGTCGAAGCAAGTCAGTCGAAGATGAGAGGGCGGTGTAGCCCAGGGAATCCAGGACACATCAGTGGGTGAGCAGGAGCAGAGGTGAAAGGCGAGAACCCCTAAATCACTGTGATGACGGAGCAGCTACGTAGAGAATCAGGACCGGGAGGGCACCGCTCCTCTCCATCTGCCACTCTTGGGCGGGATGGAGTCGACAAGGTCGACTATGCCGAACCGCAACCCGGCCGTTGCCCAGCGGCGCATCGCGTCTCTGCTCGTCTGCTGTCGTGGAGATCCCAAAACTACACCATCCTTTCAACTTAAGACCGAATCAAGAAGACACCGCCGAGCCTTTTGAGGCCAAGGGGTAGACGCCGAGAAGCGCCCGCTCCCCCCAGTGGTGGCCGCCGGGGATGCTAGAGAGAAACGAGAGCCTAACCCTAAAGAGAGAGACCCGCTCCCCCGTCATATTTAAATTTACAAATTTAGTTTACTTCGCTTCTATGATTTTTGGAGTTCGGTATCTGATCTAGTACAAGGAAAAAGCAGTCAAACTTTGGACCGAACCGACAAGAATTTATAATATACTAATAAAATATCTTTATATTTAAAGATATATTAAATATTAATAAAATACTAATTAATCCACACTAGTAGAGTAAATACTAAAATTAATTTATAATATTTAAATTAAATTAATGTTACAAGGTAAGCAATATAAACACTACTACTTCCGGTGTGTCTAAATTAATGACAGTCCTTATATATAAGCATTATAGTATAAATGCAGCACTCTGTCAAGACCTAAAGCGATGTTAACATGACATCATAAAATGTTTCAATATTATATAAATTTCAAAGTAGCAAAATTGCAACGGTACATCAATTACGTTGAAGTAAGAGTGAACCACACCGCTTCAAAATAGACCGGAATGAGACTCAAACATGTAAATCATAATCAACTTTAAAGAAAAAAAATTAGTTCATATTAATTATTTATAATGTTAATATAAGATTTGTATCATATATTCACATAGGGTGTTTACATATGTGAAAGAAATATCTTATGAATGACGATGTGATCTTAAATATAAAGGAATTTTATAAATTTAAATTTTTTAATAGGTCAATATGTATTGAACCGAACCGAACAACAAACTTTCA
This sequence comes from Alisma plantago-aquatica, assembly GCA_963693085.1. Taxonomy (NCBI): domain Eukaryota; kingdom Viridiplantae; phylum Streptophyta; class Magnoliopsida; order Alismatales; family Alismataceae; genus Alisma; species Alisma plantago-aquatica. The sequence continues at coordinate 395,045,890 of OY856411.1, read as the reverse complement.
AAACTTGTAGACGCAAAATCAAATTGAATTTGTAGCAGTGATCAGATAGCACTGAACTAGTAGTGTTTACACCGCCTACTTTGTTACATTTATAATTCAACCTAGATCATATTAAATTTTTTAAACTTAATATAACTTTAAATGTAAAGATATTTTATTCTTAATTAATAAATTATCATGATCCAATGCAGGTTTCTAACTGCTTTTACACATAACTAAGTCGGATATGAACTTAAAAAATTTATAGATGATAAAGTAAACCGTACTTATACTTGTAAATGACCAGGTTAATTAGTTCTTTAGACGTGTAAGTGTTCAAAGCTATTACCATGTGCTAAAATGCTATAAATAGCATGTCTTTTCTTCTAAGGTGCATTTTAACTGAGATCGAATCTAAAAATCTTTGTTAAGGAACATCACTTATTTGACCATATGAGTCACTTATCACTTAATATTAATTTATTTCTATCAATAGGATAATGTTATACTAGAAATATAGACACAAGCGTATGTTGGATAGTAGCAGCTTGGGTTGAAAAAAAGAAAAAGAAAAAGTAAACCTTTGGAATCGCGGACCCCCTTCCGTCAGCTGGACTGACAGAAAGCAAGCAGCAGGGGGGACTATGGAACTTGGGGCAAACAACAGGGGGTGGCACGTATTAGAGAAAGGAGAGGGGATTTTTTGAATTATGAGAAAAGAAAGGGAGGATTTGAGAAAAAAGTATAACTTTTATTTGTTTCTTCAGACAGTCAAAACTTTCAAAACTTGTAAGTGTTCAAAACTTTTATTTGCTTCTTCAGACAATCAAAACTTTTAAATGACCAGATTAATTAGTTCTTTAGACATGTAAGTGTTCAAAGCTATTACCATGTGCTAAAATGCTATAAATAGCATGTCTTTTCTTCTAAGGTGCATTTTAACTGAGATAGAATCTAAAAATCTTTGTTAAGGAACATCACTTATTTGACCATATGAGTCACTTATCACTTAATATTAATTTATTTCTATCAATAGGATGTTATATTACAAAAATAGACACAAGCATGTGTTGGATAGTAGCAACAAGGGTTAAAAAAAAGTAAACCTTTGGAACCCCGGACCCCCCCCCTTCCGTCAGCTGGACTGACAGAAAGCAAGCAACAGGGGGACTATGGAATTTGGGGCAAACAATAGGGGGTGGCACATATTAGAGAAAGGAGAGGGTATTTTTGGAATTATGAGAAAAGAGAGGTAGGATTTGGGGGGGAAATCTAACTTTTATTTACTGCTTCAGACAGTCAAATTCATACGGTCAAATGGAGTCTTTAAGAACAAGTTCATTGGGGCATAATGTCCAAGGTCAAAGTACTCGCACAAACAACTGTCTAAGTTACATTATATCATCGATACAACAAATAGTATGTTAGATATATGATTACGTAGCTGCTAATTACTGTAGCTGCTAATTACTGTAGTAGCTTGTTACTGTAGTGCATTTACTGTAGTAATCATTTATTTAGCATGGGTTAAGCTCAATGTAGTGCAGCAAGTACATGTGAGAATGTAGTGTTGTTTCTAGTACAAATAGCAAAGAAGTTTTATCACATATTGCTCACTCCTAGAACTTTTGTGGTCCTCATATGTAGGATCACATGGGGCAATAGTGTCTAAAGGAGTCCTAGGAGGGAGGTATGCTCACCTCCTTAGTGGGTGGGATTGCCACATCACAACGCACGCACGCACGCACGCGCGCGCATGCCACGCCACGCCTCGCCTCGCCTGGCCTGGCCGGGCCGGGCTCGGGCTCGGGCTCGGGCTCGGGCTTGGGCTTGTGGATTGTGAAGAATGTCTTCCATCTTCTTTTTGCACTAGGATACAACTAAGTAATTAATTACTCGTGTAATTAATTGTTTTTTTCTTATTCGGATTTCTTAATCCTAATTAGAAAGTGTTTCTCTTTTGCGGATTATTCCATATTGTGTACAAGAGCAACCGAATGTTTGCGTCTTACTGGGAATAGGATTAGGGACGTGCGTGGCTATATATACGCATCCGGTCATTAGGGTTAAACACACCGAAAAAAATCTTCTGCCACCGTATGTTTTGAGAGCCCTAATCCCGAGTGCAATAGTTGTCGTCCCCGGAGTCACTTTTTGGAGTTGTCCTCCTGTGCGAACTGCGGCTCATCCTTCCTGTTGTCAAGACACAGTTGTCAGGCGGTGGTTCCTACGGTTGTTGTGCTGCACTGGTAGCAGTGCAACGAGCGCAAGCGAGATGCGCAAGTTCCAGGTTCGTGGCAGATCGTGACTGGGAGAACAGTGCCTATCCGCAAGGATTGCCGGGCACTGATTTCTTTAAGTAACACGTTCGTTTCTCAATGAACGATCTGGTTTGCGAATCTAACTCTTGTTTTCTATTCTCCTACTTCGTTTGTTCTTTGATTCTTATTTTGGATCTGCCTGGACTGTTAATTACATTGCACATGTCGCTGTTGCATGAACGACAATAACTAATATTAACAACAGTCTTAAAGAAATCATATTTTTGTCGTTAATTAACTATGGTCGGTCAGGGTGGTTTGGGATGTAAAATTGATACAACCAATATGCCTGAAAAGTTTACTAGTACGAACTTTGCCCGTTGGCAGAGTCGTATGGAAATTTGTCTGAATATTGTGGGTTATGATCAGTATTTAATTGAAACTGAACCTGTATCTGATGAAACAATTCCTGATAATGCAAACATTATTGCTAATTGGAAGAAGAGTGATAAAATGTGTCGTGGGTTGATTCTGTTTGGTTTAAATAACAAACTGTATGATTCTTACTCAAAGCCGCCAGTCACTACGTCCAAGGTTTTATGGGAATTGTTAATTAAGAATTTTAGCACTGAAAATCAAGGTGTTGAAAAATATTGCGTGTCTAAATTTCTTAAGTTTCAGATGTTTGAGGGTAAGTCAGATTCTGATCAAACACACGATCTACAACTCCTAGTTCATGAACTCTCAGATGCCAAGATGGTGTTGCTTGAGAAATTTGTTGTTATGTCTATCATAGAAAAAATTCCCTAAGTCATGGGAATCGTTTGGTATGTCTCTGAAGCATCGAAAAGGGACACACACCATGGATGAATTAATGATGGATATTAATATACAAGAAGAACACTTAAAGGAGAAAGGGGTCAAGGTTCCTACTGATGCAAGTCCAACTGTTAATCTTACTTCCACGAAAAACACCAAACATAAGAAATCTAAGAACGCACATAAACCCAAGGCACAGATTCAAAAGAAACCGAAGAACAAACCTTGTTGGACTTGTGGGCAGGTTGGCCACTGGAACAAGGATTGTCCTACTAAGAAGGCAAAGAAAGCTACCACATCTACAACTGAGGAGGTTGTAGTCAACATGATGACTACATCCTTGAACCTCAATGATGGGTATGTGTATATTAAACCTGAAATTCTTTCTATTTTTGAACCACTTTATTGGATAATTGACACTGGGGCTAATGTACATGTGTGTGTTGATAAATCCCTATTTGTGTCTTATCAGGCCTCTCGAGGTCGGTCTGTGACTTTGGGCGATTCCAGCTCTGCAGAAGTCAAAGGTGAAGGACGGGTGGACTTGAAGTTCCCTTCGGGGAAGGTTTTGACTCTTAACAGGGTCAGACATGTTCCAACCATTCGACGTAATATCCTTAGTGGCATCATATTAGTTAGAGAAGGTTATAGAGTAGACTGTAAATGTAATAAGGCTATTATTACACGCCTTCGTGATTCTTTGTTTTTTGGCAAGGGGTACTTATGTGATGTGGAGACTTGTTTAAGATTCATTTTGAACCTGTTTCAAATTCCGTTTTAAATTTGAATGATTATAGTTCTGTTTGCATGAATCTTGTTTCATTCGATGTATGGCATTCACGTTTGGGACATGTTAATGTTGCCTCAATGAAGCGTATGATGAATATAGATTTGATCCCTAAATATGAAATTAGCAACAATAAATGTGAAATCTGTGTACAAGCTAAATTGCCTAGGAAGCCTTTTCATTCTGTGAATAGGAATTCGGAAATTTTGGATTTAGTTCATACAGATATCTGTGAATTTAATGGTGTTGCTACGAGAGATCAAAAGCATTATTCTATAACTTTTATTGACGATGCGAGTAGATACTGTTATGTCTTTTTACTTAGAAGTAAAGATGAGGCATTGGATAAATTTCAAATTTATAATAAAGAAGCTAAAACTCAAACCGGTAAAGTACTTAAGCGATTAAGGTCTGATAGGGGAGGAGAGTATACCTCGAACTTGTTTTTGGAATTTTGCCAATTACATGGTATAGTTCATGAGGTCACTGCTCCTTATTCACCACAATCAAATGGGATAGCTGAACGTAAAAACCGAACCTTAATAGATATGGTAAATACCTTACTCCAAACATCTGGATTACCCAACTTTATGTGGGTGGAAGCTTTGAATATGGCTTGCCATATTCTGAATAGAGTTCCCCATAAATATTCAAAAAGTAGTCCATTTGAGTTGTGGAGAGGAAGGAAACCGAGTCTTAAATATCTTCGAGTGTGGGGGTGCCTTGCAAAGGTACTTGTCCCTGAACACAAAAGGAAGAAATTAGGACCGAAAATGGTTGATACCATATTCTTGGGTTATGTAGAGACAAGCTATGCTTACATATTCTTGATTGTAAAATCAGATATCTCTGGCATTGAGGTCAATACAATTGTGGAATTATGTGATGCAACATTCTTTGAGGATGTGTTTACTATGAAAACCAGTGTGCCCAATGAAGTTTATCAAGAAGATTCATTCACCACAGGTTCCATTCCCGAGCACGTGGAAAGGATGACAAATGTAGGGGGTGACTCAGAACAAGCTATTTCTGAATCAGATGATTCTGAAGAAATAGTTGAACCAAGGAGAAGTAAACGGCCTAGGACATCCAAAGACTTTGGAAGTGAGTTTCTTACTTACAATGTTGAGGATGATCCTGTTGTTGGATCAATGGGCTCTAGAGGAGGGGTGAATAGAGCTACACACACTTCACAAAATTGATTAGACCACCAATTTAATTGTAGTGCAAAAGCTAATGCAAGCAGCAATTTGATATCCTATTCTAGCATACAAAGCAAGGATAAGAGATAATGAATAACATGCACTTAGACAGGTGGTTTAGAGTGGTTCCACGTCCTAAACTTAGGAGCGATGTCAGTCCACTACCTAGAGTTGGTTAGACTCTAGGATTTGCAACTTGGTCCTCTTATATATCACGATAAGATTATAAGATACATAAACCACACAACCAAGGGCTTAATTACTCAATCTAAGATCTTCTACCTATCCAAGGACTTACCCACAAAGCAAGATTCTTTGGCCTTCTTCAAAGGACTTACCCAATCTCACCTTTGTCTTCAGCCTTGCAGGATTTACCTATCTAACTTGAGCTTGCCTTGCACCTCTCCTTCACTTGGAGAGCTTGCCCACATTTTCCCTTCACCAAGGGAGCTAGAGCAACGATCAATCTTCACTCTTGAAGATCAGCAACACATCTTCCCCTTCACTCGGAGAAGAACTGTAGCAACTCCTCTTTCACTCGGAGAAGTAGCTTCAATCAATCTTCAATTTGATTTGGAGGTAGGAAGAAAGAAAGGAGAGCTTTACATAACAAAAAGGATAGCTCTCATACACAGGGACCTAACTCACTCTCACGAAATTGTCTTGAAGGTAGAGAGAGAAAGGGGCTCAAGGGCTTGGAACACTCTCAACTAAGCCAGAACCAAGTTTGCAATGGAAGAGCAGCTTGGAATGAAGTCCAAGGGGTTCTATTTATAGTTGAGGGTGGCCCTTTATGTTGTGGGACACTTGGGTGCAAAAGTGATCGTTTTTCCTTCAAGAAAACGGCTATATTTTTGCCCAACACAATTCACCAACGGTCATATTACTTTTTCTGCAAATTCCATACAGTGCATTCGGTCGAGTACTAATGGGTGTAACTCGACCGATCAAGTAGCAGGCAATCTGATTGTCAAATGATCGGTCGAGTTTGTCCTGAGGAAACTCGACCGACCATTTCAACTGGAAATGGCCTACTACCCAATCGGTCGAGTTCTGTGAGTGCACAACTCGGCCGATTGCAATCTTCAGAAAATTGAATCAGGATGATCGGTTGAGTTTCAGGGTGGGAAACTCGACTGACCAAGTGCCTGAAATTGATTTTCTAATTTGCAATAAAAGTGATTAGCACTTGGTGAATTTTGTCCCAAATATTTTTCTCTTCTAAGTTACAAGCATATTCATCGTTACAAGTGATTACATTTATGTTCTAAGGTGATTTACATAGAAATCCTAAATTGCACACTTGTAGTCAATTTGGCTTGCACTTGGCCCATTCTAGGGCTTGTATATGTGATCATTTTCATGTACCTAATGTCTGCAAACAATCTTTAACGCACATGTTAGATACATATGAATGGAATGGTTAAGTCATTATCAAAATATAGGTAATGTATAACCTCTAGGTCAACATTCTCCCCCTTTTTAATAATGACAAACCATTCCTCAAACATATTGAAAAGGATAAGAAAGTTATACCTTTACCTTGTGAATTAGGGGGATTCATGATAAGAACAATTTGAATTGCTCCCCCTCAAACTATGCTTCCTCTCACCTGCATGTTAGGTTTTCTATACATAGCAAAACCAATATCCATGTAATATGTAATCCTTTGCATGTCATATGATCAAAACCAAATTTACAAGAAAAGGATCACTTAGGCAAGAAAGCAATAGTATAATCACAAGAAACAATATGATTGAGTCTCAAACCATGAGGTATTTCTCCCCCTTTTGACATTATCAAAAAGGTAGGGGGGTATAAGAGCAAAAACTAGGTCTTCTCCAAGACTCAACCACACATATATGCAAAGTAATAAGCAATGTAAAAGCATATATCATACAACCATGAAGGAGAACATACAATCCAAGTCACAATCAAAATATAGCGCAACAAACACCAAGCATAAGATAACACAGATTAAATAGCCAAAGTGTAGCAATGATATTCCAACTCAGACATATATTCTCAGAAGCGACTACAACCATAAAAGTGAGAAAATAGTGAATAAGAAAATAGTACAGCTCAGACTAATGTGCCAGGATGTTGCTTATACAAAAGAGTCTAGAAAGATATATATAATAGACATGCTAGACTATAAGCTAAGAAACCTCCTAGACATCTAAGCTATCTAGATCAACTACATCCTCGTCGTCGCCAGGGTTGTAGTCCTCATCACCATCTGAAGGCGGGGCAGCTGTGCCAGCAGCAGAACCAGCACCATCATCGCCATCCTCGTCAGAAGAACCATCACCATCAGCAGCATCAGCATCCTCATCGGCATCCTCAGCCTGGTCAGGCATCTCCTCGTCATCAAGAGCAAAAGAGTGATTGGGCCAATGGGCATTCTACTCAGACCACGACATACCAAGAGCAAGAAGCTCCTTGGCATGCGGGAAGGTCGGAGCAGAGTCCCCCAAGGAAGCGAGCAGAGAGGCCAGGGGGGTAGCAGGTAGCGGCAGATATGCAGGAGTGGAGCTACCAGAGGGATACTGAGGTGGAGCAGCAGCGGAAGGCTCGGAAGCATATGGTGGTGGAGTAGGGAAGTACTGCTCATATGCATAAGAAGCATAGGCACTACCCGGGTATGGCTGGTAGACTGGGTAGGGTGAGGAGCAGGACAGGTTCATGGTGGATATGATCGAACACAAATCCTGATGAAGGTGATCCTGGACCTCGTGATTGTACGCCTGTTCATGCATCATGTATCCAAGAAGGATTTCATTTGATGCTCTGAACGACGCACGGCTATGGCGGGGATGTGGCTGCGGGGGTGGAGCCTGGGTGGAGGTAGGAGGGGCACCAGAAGCAGAGGCTGAGGCTGAGGCGGAGCCAGAAGCACCAGGGGCAGGGGCAGGGGTAGGTACAGCCTTCAGAAGAGTGGTTTCACTAATGCACACTCCCTTTCTAGGAACCGCGTAATGGAAGTCAGAAAAAGTGATTTGTCAGTGGCGAACTGGAAGAGACCACAGATCAAGGTTGGGTAGGGGGGTGGGTGCCCTTGGTGTTCTTGCCTTTGTCAAAGCAGGTCATATGATGTAGAATGTAACGAGCCCACTTGACACCTATATTGTTCAACAAACAATACATCAGAACCGCTGTGTTTTCCGCAATGTCCGTTTGATTACGCTTTGGATGGATATTGTAGTTAATCACAAGGGCTAAGATGCGCTTCTGGAGGTCAAGGGAGGAGGAGGGAAGGGTGGACCACTTCTTATAGGCCACGTCAGGTTTCTTCAAAAATCGATGAATATCCGGTAAAGTCAATTCATGATGTTTATAAAAACCTTCCGGGTCTAAAAGATCAAAATACTCGTCATAGCCCCGGCGCCAAGTAGTGGTTTCTTCGTCTCCGGCAAGATAGAGATTGAAAGTCTCCTCAGAGATTTGAAAACGATGACCGGCGATCATCGATGTTAGGACTACTTCGGTATTTGGCGGGGGAACAAGCGAATCGTAGTTCCAATGCATATTGGCGTAGAACTCGTGAACTTCTTTTGTACTAGACAACTGATTATTAAAGCAGTCACTTTCGATTGCTAGGGCGGAAAGGTTGTGTTTGGCAAGAAGCTTCGTGATGGAGTTGATATAGTCTTGAAAATGGGTTGCACCAACTAAGGGGTGAAAAGGAAAAGGAGATCGAGGAAGAAGATCCTTATACCTATTTACCGCCTCAAGAGTACAAACGTAGTGTTATCAAAAGGAATCAACTGTTGGGTCGAGTAAGAGGATGGAGCATTGCTAGGGGCGGCACATTTTCTCCTGTGGAAGGCCATGGAAGCAAAAACAAGAGGAGAAATCGCACACACAAGCAAAACGAACCTCAAAAACCAACGAGAACACACAACCGACGCCCGGGGAGGTCAGGAGCAGGCTGCTAAGGCACCCTAGGGTTAGGAACGGGGAAGGTTTAGGGCTAGGGTGGAGAGCACGGGCTAGGAGATGAGGAATCAGTCGGCTATTTTCTAGTTGCAAGGGAAAATAGTCGGCCGATCCTAACTTTTAAGTTGGCGCAGCCCGTCGACCGGTCGAGTTCTGAGGGTGTACAACTCGACCGAATGGTCCACTGAAGAACAGCTCTCGGCTCCTGATCGGTCGAGTTTTCTAGGGTGAAACTCGACCGAAGGTCAACCTGACCTAGCAGTCTAAAACTTAGATTCTAGCCACATACATGCCTATTAAAATTATTTTTCCATTCTATTATGCATAAATAACATACCTAGGCACATTTTGCTCATCATTGGGCACTATTTAGCGATAAAAGGTGAAATTTGATAAAAACCCAAAAAAAGCAAAAACTAAGCATATTGATAGGCAAATTAAGCACAAGCAAGCATGTATATGCAACATAAGGTGAAGAATAACATGAGCAAGCATATAGGATAGAGACGACTAGCTAGATCACATAGCAATATCATTTAAATCAACAATGAGCAGTTTAGATCGAATAAAATTAAATTGATCTCTAGCTAGAGGTTTTGTAAAAATGTCCGCCAACTGATTTTCCGTGTCCACATGTGTGATATAGATATCTTTCTTGGCAATGTGGTCACGAAGAAAATGATGGCGAACCTCTATATGCTTAGCTCTACTATGCAATATAGGATTATAAGAGAGGTTAATTGCACTAGTATTGTCACAATAGATAGGAGAAGCATCAAAAAATATGTTAAAGTCTTTGAGAATTTGCTTCATCCATAGGACCTGTGCACAACAACTCCCGGCTGCGATGTATTCAACTTTAGTAGTTGATAATGCCACTGTGCTTTGTTTCTTGGAGAACCAAGACACTAAGCATGGTCCTAGAAGGAAGCAAGTGCCACTTGTGCACTTTCTATCAATCAAACATCCTGCATAATCCACATCATTATATGCCGTAAGAGTAAAATCCCTTTATTTAGGATAGCATAGACCAAAATTTTGAGTTTTGGCTAAGTACCTCAAAATTCTCTTAACAGCAGTGAGATGCGACTTCTTGGGGCAAGATTGAAAGTGAGCGCACAAGCCAACACTAAACATAATGTCAGGTCTAGAGGCAGTTAAATAAAGTAAACTTCCTATCATACCTCTATAGAGCTTCTCATCTACCTTTTCACCTTCTTCATCTTTGTCAAGTTTGGCGGTATTTGACATGGGTGTATCCATCGACTTCATGTTCTCCATCCCAAAGCGCTTGAGTAGTTCAGTTGTGTATTTGCCTTGGTTGATGAAGTTTCCTTCCTTTGTTTGCTTGATTTGAAAGCCGAGGAAGAAGGTCAACTCACCCATCATGCTCATTTCAAATTCACTCTGCATAAGAGAACTAAACTCCTTGCAAAGATCAAGATCAATCCCGCCAAAAATGATATCATAAACATATATTTGGATGATAATAAAATGGTTACAAGTGTGTTTTAGAAATAAGGTAGAATCAACTTTGCCCATTACATACCCATTATCTAAAAAAAAGTTCTTTAATTTCTCATACCAAGCTCGAGGTGCTTTTTGAGTCCATAGAGAGCTTTTTGCAACAAATAAACATGATTGGGTAAATTGTCATTTTCAAAGCCCGGAGTTTGAGCAACAAATACTTCCTCCTCAGTTGTACCATTCAAAAACGCACTTTTAACATCCATTTGATAAAGTAAGAAATTTTTATAACTAGCAAAGGCAAGTAGCATACGGATAGATTCTAATCTAGCAACAGGAGCATAAGTTTCATCAAAATCAATACCTTCCTGTTGGTTGTAACCTTGTGCTACTAACCTTGCTTTGTTCCTTACCACTTTTCCTTTCTCATCAAGCTTGTTGCGGTAGACCCATTTGGTGCCAATGATCTTTCTATCGCTTGCTCTTGGCACTAGAGTCCACACACGATTTTCTCAAATTTCTCAAGCTCTTCTTGCATGGCAAGGATCCACTCATCATCACCTAGGGCTTCTTTGATGTTATTTGGCTCTATTTGAGAGATGAAGGCGCTGTCTGCTTGTTCTTTGTTGTGAGCAGCTCGTGTCCTTACTCTCTCAAATGAGTTTCCAATGATCAACTCCTTGGGGTGATTCTTTGCAAAGCGGGGAGTGGGATCCTTCTTTTCTTCTTCTTTTTCTTCTTCTGCAACCTGCTTGCCTTTGTCTTTGATGTTGAGATCTTTTAAGATAGGAATTATTTCATCTGCAACATCATCATCACCAATATGCTTGCCAACAATAGGGTTAGTTTAAATAAATTTAACATTTATAGATTCTTCAATTTTAGACAGTTCAATGTTAAATACTCTATATGCCCTGCTAGTAGTGCTATAGCCTAGGAAGAAAGCCTTATATGATTTCGGATCAAACTTGTCGAGAGAATCCTTAGTGTTTAAAACAAAACAAGGACATCCGAAAACATGAAAGAAATCAATAGATGGCTTCCTACCACACCATAGTTCATAGGGGGTTTTCTTGAAAGTCGGATGTGTGAAAACTCAGTTTTGCACAAAACATGACGTGCTGACAGCTTCAGCCCAAAACTTCTTAGGAGTGTCAAACTCAAGAAGCATGGTCCTAGCCATCTCTTGTAGCGACCTATTCTTCCTCTCAACAACTCCATTTTGTTGAGGTGTGCGAGGAGAAGAGAAATTGTGCGAATAACCCGATTTTCCACAAAAACGTTCAAAAAGATCATTTTCAAACTCTCCCCCATAATCACTACGGATAGAAACAACATGGAAAGAAGCTTCATTTTCAACTCGTTTACAAAAGCTCGAGAAAACATCAAGTGTATCGCTTTTAGAAATGAGAAAGAAAGTCCCAGTATATCTAGAGAAATCATCGACAATAACAAGACAATACTTGGAGCCACGAAGCGTTTGTGTTCTCATTGGTCCGAATAGATCAATATCAAGAAGCTCAAGAACTCTCTTGGTACTCATGACTCCTTTGGATTTGAAGGAGGATTTGGTTTGTTTCCCTTGTGTGCAAGGTTGGCATTCCTCTTCCTTATCAAAATCCAATTTAGGAAGTCCTCGAACCAAGTCCTTTTTGTTCAATTTCTTTATTTGATGCAAATTTACATGACCCAAACGACGATGCCAAAGAGAAAGATCATTTATATCCACAACTAAGCATCTATTTAGTATGGGCTTAAGAGCATCGAGAACAATAACATAGAGATTACCATTTCTAGTTCCCTTATATATAACATTGTAGGACAGGGAATCTAGAAGCATGCATTCTAAAGAAGTAAATAGCACAAGATAACCATTATCACATAATTGGCTAAAACTAATTAGATTATGATGTAGGCCATCAACAAGCAACACATTTTTAATGCATAATTCATTGCCTACATCACCCTCACCTATAACCTTACCCTTCTTGTTGTCCCCGAAGGTTACCGATCCTCCTTTCTTTTTCACAAATTTGTTGAAATGGCTGATTTATCCAGTCATATGCTTAGAGCAGCCACTATCAACAATCCATTTCTTTTGAACCTGCAAGAAAAGAGGATGTCGGAACCCAACTCAAACTTTGGGGTCCGGGGTTAGCTTGGGGACCCATTTCATCTTTGGGTTGGTCCCCTTGGGCTTGTAAGGACAATAGGTAGAATAATGGTCATCACATTTGCAATGAATACAAACCATAGGGGTTTTAGAGCCGGAAGACTCTCCATTGAAAATTTGAGGTTCCACACTCTTCTTCTTACCCTTCTTCTTCGTACCTTTGGGAGCAGTCCCATTATATCCTAAACCACTAGTACCAACTTGTTTGGTAGAGTGCTCTATGACATCATTTAGGGATTTCTTTCCCAAAAGAAACCTTTGCAAAGTAGATCTTAATTTAGCATTATCATCACTAAGGTTTATAACAGTAGTAGAAAGATTTTCAAGATCTTCTCTAGCATGCAAAAGGTCGGCCTCAAGACAGAGGGCTTTAGTAAGAAGAGAATCTTTTTCAAGAGTTAAGCTAGCAACTTCATTTCTAGGCAAAACAGGTCTAGAAGATAAATCATTAATTTGAGCAAACAATTTTGCATTTTCAGATTTAAGCACAACTATTTCTCTTTGGTAAGCATAGACTTCTTTTCTCCTAGCATCATCAATAAGCTTGAGTTCTACATTTTCAGTTTTAAGCACATCAAGCTCATCTAGGCAATTTTGGTTTTCTATCTTAAGATTTTCAATATTTTTAAGATATGTACCATTCTCAACCTCTACTCCATTGTATTGAAGTTCAAGATCAAGAAATTGCCCTTGCAAGGATTCTATGCTATCAAGATGCAATTTTTCATTTTAATCAAGAATGTCAATTTTTGCATAAAGATCATCAACTATTTTGCCTAATCTTTTCCTCTTAGATTTACATTTAGCAAAAGATGATTGGCATTCATTAAGCATATCAATGAGAGTTTCCTTAGATAGCTCAAGTAAATTTACATCACTAACCTTACTTACCTCACTTACCTCAATTACATCTTCACTAGTTGAGGCCATGAGGGCAAGATGGCATTCTCCATGCTCGGAGCTTGAAGAAGAAGACTCCCATGCCGCATGAGCTACATCTTTGGATCTTCTCTCCTTCTTGTCTTTCCTCTTGTACTTAGCTTCTCTTTTGTACTTGTCATCCTTCTTGTGGATGCTCTTATGATGGCTCTTCTTGGCCTTTGGGCAGTCACTCTTGTAATGGCCTTTTTGACCACACTCGTAGAACCTAGGAGTTGAGGAGGAGGGCTTGCTCTTGAAGTATTTTCATTTTGAGTAGTTAGCTTCATGATCATTGACACCTTCATCTTCACTTGAGGAAGGGCAGTGAGACTTCATGGCAAGTTGTTGTTGCCAGACCATTTCTTCAATTTGAGCTTTAAAGGCTGTGTCCTTTATCTTCTTTGATTCCTTCTCTTCTCTTTTCTCCTCTTCCTCTTGCTTGTCAAGCCTAGGTTCATGGGCTTGAAGGTTACCAACCAGCTCCTCGGTTGATAGCTCGCTTAGCTTGTAGACTTCTTCAATTGAAGTGACCTTTGGCTCCCATCTCTTTGGAAGAGATCTCAAGATCTTAGCATTAATTGTACCTCTATCCATGACACTCCCAAGGGCTGCAAGGCTGTTCAAGATGACATTTAACCTTGTGTACATGTCCGCTACTCTTTCATTCTTCCCCATCTTGAAGTTCTCAAGAAGACCACCAAGCATGTAGACTTTGGCCTCCTTGACTTGCTCGGTCCCTTCATAGGTGACACACAACTTGTGTCATATCTCATGCGCCGTGTCCCACGAAGAGATGTGGTTGAACTCCGATGGTGTAAGGGCGGCGTAGATGATGCTCACGACTTTGGCGTTGAGTTGAGCACGCTTCATCTCATCTTCCGTCCATGTGGTGATGTCCCCTTTTGGATATTCATACTTGAGATGGACAATCTTCCACATTTCGTAGCTCACCCCTTGGAGGTAGAATTGCATTCTCCTCTTCCAATATAGGAAGTTTGTGCCGTCGAAGACCGGGGGTCTCATTGAGAAGCTTCCTTCAAGGTTGAGTGACCCAAGAGCCGAATCACCCATCTTCTCCTACTTGTTGAAGTAGCTTGGAGAAGACCTGTTCTAATACCACTTGTTGGATCAATGGGCTCTAGAGGGGGGGTGAATAGAGCTACACACACTTCACAAAATCGATTAGACCACCAATTTAATTGTAGTGCAAAAACTAATGCAAGCAGCAATTTGATATCCTATTCTAGCATACAAAGCAAGGATAAGAGATAATGAATATCATGCACTTGGACAGGTGGTTTAGAGTGGTTCCACGTCCTAAACTTAGGAGCGATGTCAGTCCACTACGTAGAGTTGGTTAGACTCTAGGATTTGCAACTTGGTCCTCTTATATATCACGATAAGATTACAAGATACATAAACCACACAACCAAGGGCTTAATTACTCAAGCTAAGATCTTCTACCTATCCAAAGACTTACCCACAAAGCAAGATTCTTCGACCTTCTTCAAAGGACTTACCCAATCTCACCTTTGTCTTCAGCCTTGCAGGATTTACCTATCTTACTTGAGCTTGCCTTGCACCTCTCCTTCACTTGGAGAGCTTGCCCACATTTTCCCTTCACCAAGGGAGCTGGAGCAACGATCAATCTTCACTCTTAAAGATCAGTAACACATCTTCCCCTTCACTCCAAGAAGAACAGCAGCAACTCCTCTTTCACTCGGAGAAGTAGCTTCAATCAATCTTCAATTTGATTTGGATGTAGGAAGAAAGAAAGGAGAGCTTTACATAACACAAAGGATAGCTCTCATACACAGGGACCTAACTCACTCTCACAAAATTGTCTTGAAGGTAGAGAGAGAAAGGGGCTCAAGGGCTTGGAACACTCTCAACTAATCTAGAACCAAGTTTGCAATGGAAGAGCAGCTTGGAATGAAGTCCAAGGGGTTCTATTTATAGTTGGGGGTGGTCCTTTATGTTGTGGGACACTTGGGTGCAAAAGTGATCGTTTTTCCTTCAAGAAAACGGCTATATTTTTGTCCAAAACAATTCACCAACGGTCATATTACTTTTTCTGCAAATTCTGTACAGTGCATTCGGTCGAGTATTAATGGGTGTAACTCGACCGATCAAGTAGCAGGCAATCCGATTGTCAAATGATCGGTCGAGTTTGTCCTGAGGAAACTCGACCGACCATTTCAACTGGAAATGGCCTACTACCCAATCGGTCGAGTTCTGTGAGTGCACAACTCGACTGATTGCAATCTTCAGAAAATCGACTCAGGATGATTGGTCGAGTTTCAGGGTGGGAAACTCGACCGACCAAGTGCCTGAAATTGATTTTCTAATTTGCAATAAAAGTGATTAGCACTTGGTGAATTTTGTCCTAAACAATTTTCTCTTCTAAGTTACAAGCATATTCATCGTTACAAGTGATTACATTTATGTTCTAAGGTGATTTACATAGAAATCCTAAATTGCACACTTGTAGTCAATTTGGCTTGCACTTGGCCCATTCTAGGGCTTGCATATGTGATCCTTTTCATGTACCTAATGTCTGCAAACAATCTTTAACACACATGTTAGATACATATGAATGGAATGGTTAAGTCATTATCAAAATATAGGTAATTTATAACCTCTAGGTCAACACCTGTTACTTTCAAACAAGCTATGGAATCTCCAGAAGCTAAGTTTTAGAAAGAAGTCGTTAATGATGAAATTCGATCAATTCTCTCGAATGGAACTTGGGAATTGGTGGATTTGCCTCCTGGTTGTTCTACAGTTTGTTGCAAATAGATTTTTAAGAAGAAACTTAATGCAGACGGGACAATCAATAAGTATAAGGCTAGGTTAGTTGCTAAGGGTTACACACAAAGGGAAGGAATATATTATTTTGATACCTATTCACCTGTTTCCCGTATGACCACAATCCAAGTGCTTTTAGCATTGGCTTCCATTTATAATCTCTATATCCATCAGATGGATGTGAAGACCACGTTCTTACATGGTGATCTTCAGGAAGAGATATATATGGAACAACCTGAGGGATTTGTGGGTCGTGGGAATGAGTCCAAAGTGTGTAAACTTGTTAAGTCATTATATGGCTTGAAACAAGCCCCTAAGCAATGGCATGAGAAGTTTGATTATATGATATCATCGTTTGGCTTTATTTCTAATGAATTTGATAAGTGTCTCTACTGCAAGATTGTCAATAATGGATTCATTTTGTTATGCTTATACGTCGATGATATCCTGCTTTTTGGTTCCGATATGAAAGTAGTAAAAGAGACAAAGTCATTCTTGTGTAGCAAGTTTGAGATGAAGGATATGGGTGTCGCTGATGTGATTTTAGGGCTTAAAATCATAAGGTCTACTGATGATATAACTCTCTCTCAGTCTCACTATGTTGAGAAGATACTGGAGAGGTTTGAGTACACATCACGTAAACATGTTAAGACTCCATATGATTCATCCAAGCCCTTATTTAAGAATGAGACTGGGGTTCCAGTGTCTTAATTACGATACTCTCAGATTATCAGAAGTTTGATGTATCTTATGAACTGTACACGTCTAGACATTGCGTTTGTCGTGAACAAGTTAAGTAGATACACCAGTTGTCCCGACAAGACCCATTGGGAAGCTCTTGACAGAGATCTGAGGTATATCAAGGGAACACGTTCCCTTGAGCTGCATTATGGTAAACATCCTTCCGTAGTCGAAGGATATAGTGATGCAAGCTGGATTGCCGTGAATTCTGGGAGTAATGGTGTCTCAGGATATGTATTCTTGCTGGGATGAGGAGCTGTTTCCTAGAGGTCTAAGAAACAGACCATATTTTCTCGGTCCACTTTTGAGGCAGAGTTGTGTGCTTTAGATGAAACTGGATTGGAAGCTGAATGGCTACATGGATTTATATCTAGTTTACCTATGGTAATGAAGCCGCTTCCTGCAATTTTAGTTCACTGTGACAGCACTACAACTATTGCCAAGATAAAGAGTTCCAAGTACAATCAAAAACAGCGTAGACACATCCAAGTCAGATTTAAA
Organism: Alisma plantago-aquatica; assembly: GCA_963693085.1. Classification (NCBI taxonomy): domain Eukaryota; kingdom Viridiplantae; phylum Streptophyta; class Magnoliopsida; order Alismatales; family Alismataceae; genus Alisma; species Alisma plantago-aquatica. The sequence continues at coordinate 395,028,292 of OY856411.1, read as the reverse complement.
TCTGTAAGGGAGTTAGTGTCTAATGGGGTCGTGGTTGTGGACTACGTCGGTACCAAAGATAATACAGCTGATCCTTTCACTAAAGGTCTTACATTGGCTTTAGTGGAAAAATCCAGGTTGGGGATGGGACTGAAACCCCTATAGATTTGCAGGCAGTAGCAACCCAACCCAAAAGAGTGGAGATCCCACAAATTGGGTTCAATGTGGTAATAACAAGCTGTCGGGTAAATCGGATGACACTATGTATTCTTATTTGATGCTTCTTGCATCTGTGTGTCTATTCCCTATGAAACTTGTTAGTGTCATGAATGCAAGTTAGTAAAAGAGTAGTCTCTTAATGGTGTCAAGTCTTAGGACAGGATGTTAGCAGTACATCCTTGGAGACTCCAGCTAAGTGATTGATGTTGTGTAGGCTGAAACAAGAGACTTGAGTTGTTCTTTGTTATCAATCATGATACAAAATTTTGTATGCATGGCCTTAATGCATTGTTTTTCTTTACTACCATGTCTTTATTGTGTTGTTACCAACCTATACTCTTGTATCCAAGGTTCAGGTTCAAGACTTTTGTTCACCTAGTTCCTACAGGGGTCACAGTTGGATAACTCAGGTAGATTCAAACCGAAAGGTATCTGCTGAAAGCACGGTATGGAAAACTGAATGGTAGAGCACACTACACATTAGACTTTGTGGGGGATTGTTAGATATATGATTACGTAGCTGCTAATTACTGTAGCTGCTAATTACTGTAGTAGCTTGTTACTGTAGTGCATTTACTGTAGTAATAATTTATTTAGCATGGGTTAAGCCCAATGTAGTGCACGAAGTACATGTGAGAATGTAGTGTTGTTTCTAGTGCAAATGGCAAAGAAGTTTTATCTCATATTGCTCACTCCTAGAACTTTTATGGTCCTCATATGTAGGATCACATGGGGCACTAGTGTCCAAAGGAGTCCTAGGAGGGAGGTATGCTCACCTCCTTGGTGGGTGGGATTGCCACATCACAACGCACGCACGCGCGCGCGCCACGCCACGCCTCGCCTCGCCTGGCCTAGCCTGGCCGGGCCGGGCCGGGCTTGGGCTCGGGCTTGTGGCTTGTGGCTTGTGGCTTGTGGCTTGTGGATTGTGGAGAATGTCTTCCGTCTTCTTTTTGCACTAGGATACAAGTAAGTAATTAATTACTCGTATAATTAATTGTTGTTTTCTTATTCGGATTTCTTAATCCTAATTAGAAAGTGTTTATCTTTTGCAAATTATTTTGTATTGTGTACAAGAGCAACCGAGTGTTTGTGTCTTACTGAGAATAGGATTAAGGACGTGCGCGGCTATATATACGCATCCGGTCATTAGGGTTAAACACACCGAAAACAATCTTCTGTCGCCGTGTGTTTTGAGAGCCTAACCCCGAGTGCAATAGTTGTCGTCCCCGGAGTCGCTTTGCGGAGTTGTCCTCATGTGCGAAGCGCGACTCATCTTTCCTGTCGTCAAGACACAGCTGTCAGGCGGTGGTTCCTGCGGTTGCTGTGCTGCACTGGTAGCAGTGCAACGAGCGCGAACGAGACGCGCAAGTTCCAGGTTCGTGGCAGATCGTGACTGGTAGAACGGTGTCTATCCGCAAGGATTGCCGGACACTGATTTCCTTAAGTAACACGTTCGTTTCTCAACGTTCATTTCTCAACAAACGATCTTTCTCAACGAACGATCTGGTTTGCGAATCTAACTCTTGTTTTTTGTTTTTCTGCTTCGTTTGTTTTTTTATTCTTATTTTGGATCTGCCTGAACTGGACCGTTAATTACATTGTACCTGTGTCGTTGTTGCATGAACGACAATAACTAATATTAACAACATAGTATTCAAGGATTACAATCCAAATCGATGGTTATAATGATTATTTTGGTATCAGCATAATGGGCATAACATGTAATTCAACAACATTTGCCGCCCGTTGAACAAAGTGAATCGTGGAGTCTGATCATAATAAAAAGGCACAATTCATGAAACTAGGAGCATCAACGGGGTTGTCAGATGCGGTAGATGCCGAGCAGAGCCATAAAGCCCATCTCGGCAATCAGGAACAACAGAAACACCACCGCGGAGTCCATCTCCTCTGGCGCAGCCAGACGACGGCATTGCCGAAGAAGTGCCAAACCACCGAGTGAGATGCCGAGGAGGAAGACCGCGCCAGCGGAATTCACCCAGTAGCGGCGGTCGGGGGCGGCCTAGTAGCAGCAGCAGCATCCATGATACAATATACTCTCTGTCTGGGGAGCCTTCCACGAAGGTTGTCCTGCCTTCCACGAAGTTTCCTACTTGGATTCGTGGCGGCTTTATACTTGGGCTCGTCACTCGTGGGGTTTGTCCCGCCTTCCACGAAGTTTCTGGCGTTTGTCCTGCCTTCCACGAAGTTTCCTACTTTCCTGCTTGCCGGCGTAACCGGTTACCCCTTGATCTGACTGCTTTCTCTGTGGCCCACGACTACCACGGAGTCCACTGACCGACCCCGCAACCTCTCTCAAAATTTAATTAATTTCTAATCCCCAACTATATAACAACGACAGGAGCGATGGGTCCTACCAAGCCATCTCTCGTCCAGTCGTCCTGGCTAAGACAGCCCAAATTGCCACTACTGAAACAAACAAATTCGTACTCTCAGTCTCGGGTAAGATTCTTCCACTACAGGTGTCTTTTGCTTATTTGTGTTGAATATGCACACGTCAAAAAATTAGGTGGGCCATAGTTGACATAATCAGGGATAGTGATGTCATCACCTCAGTAAGAGAGGGCTTAGACGCTTCGAGGGTTTCCTTTCGTTGTTTTATTATCGAACAAAGGAAAAAGATTCTATGAAGAATTCTCTAAAGTTATTTCATCGCCACAACATGTGCCTTTGTTATGATGTCTGCAAAAGTGTTCCTACCCAGATCTTAATGAGATTGGTATACATATTAAAGAAAATAGTAAAGTATATCTTAAGACAAGTTATACGTAGAAGACATAATTTTATTTGACTTTATTAATCTTCACAAAATTGTGAAACACAGATTAAAACGCTTAGAATAGAAATTTAGGCATTTTGATCAAGTTGTTGGCTAAATGGACATTCGTAAATCCCTTTGTTTTGATAATGACAAACATTTCATTCTTGTTGATATAATATGCTACTTGAGTGTTGCAGGAATAAGGTGGATGACAAAGCACTAGGGAATCTATATGCTTGAATGATTGTAAATGTCATGAAATGTAATCAATTGTAAACTTGTACAAATATATAATGTACAAGTACTTAGACTTCATGTAAATCAAGCGTTAGATCTTCTCTAGCCAATCACTACACTTAGATAGGTCATCCCCTTCAATAATGTCACATATGCACACTCATACACACACTTAATGCCTTAAATTGAAACATTGAAACAGGGGCAATCTCGGTCGACACACTCCTCGACCGAGACACTCTCGGTCGACAAGCTTCTCGACCGAGAAAGACCCAGGTAGCTGTTAGACACAGCTGACAAGGTAGTTGGCAGTTGGAGATAAACGTTGCAAAACACTTGATCCAGAGAGCCTGTCGGTCGACAAAACTTCGACCGAGTAGGTGTCTCGGTCGACCATTTCTCGACCGAGATGGACTCTGACAGCAACTGCAGAATTAATTAACTAGCCGTTGTTAAAGTAACTAACTTATATCTAACTGCTAGTTAAGCACTTAGAAACCCCTAGAAAGTGTCTAGAACGTCCTTAAGCACTTGTAGGACATTCCTATAAATAGGACATGCCTTAGGACACCTAAACTTACTTGTTTTTACACTTGAGCAATCTTTGAGCATACACTTACATTGAGCAACCTGTTTGTGAGCAATTGAGCATATTGACAATTGGCTATTTCTTCTCTCAGCTCAAATTTCGTTCCCTATAGGCTAGCATCTCCTATCCACAACAATCACAATTCCATACACATTGGTTAGGAGATCTACACGCTTGATCTAGGCAAATCAAGCCTTGTGCTTCAAAGGATAAGTTGTAATTTCCATTTTCCTTTCTTGTTCACTATTATTGTTTGTACTCTCCTTGCTACTCCTAGGTTGGAGGCTGCGGATTGGAGAGGTTGGAGATCTTCTTGGTGAAGAAGGGGACCTTGAGCTACTTCAAGAAGGCTGGTGCAACGGGAGGTTACTTCTAAAGAGGAAGACTACTTCAAGGGGGAGCTTGGAGTTACTTCAAGAAGGATACCTCGGGTTGGAGCATCTACTTCAAGTGAAGGCTGTTCAAGGGGTGTAAGAAAGTATTATATTTTGTGTAATTCCTTGTGAAGGTAATAAAATTGATACTTTCAAAATCCCGATTGGGTAAGCAACTGGGTAGTGGACTGACAACCTTAGTATTTGCTAAGGTTGGAACCACTCTAAACCCTTTGTCTCCTTCTTGATTTCTCATTTGTGGTTGTTTGAGTTAAATTATTGTTAAATAAGTTTAAAACCCTATTCACCCCCCCTCTAGTGGTTTTTCAATTGGTATCAGAGCAGGCTTCAAGGAGCTCTAATCGAGTCTTGAAGAATGGAGGGTGATGGTGATTACAACCGCAATAAAAGGAGCAACCTGGACCAATCTACAACATGTTGCAATTGGTGCTTAGGAACAAGCCACACAACATCTAGCTGTCCATGGAGATCAAAGAAGGAAGATGAGCACAAAGATTGTCTTATTGCTACAACAAGTGAAGAAGAAGAAGAGGTAAGTTTTTTTTATTTATCTAAAGATGAGCTAGTTGCTAGTCTTGAAGAGACACATAATAAATATATTGAGTGCAAGAAGAAATTAAAAAAATCTAATAAAACAAATGATGAATTACATGCTAAGCTTCTTGCTATTACATCTGAAAATGAAGATCTTAAAAAGATCATTGAAGATCATAATATTAAGATAAAATCTATAGAGGCAGATTGCAAACTTCTCTCTTTAGAAAAGATTAATTTGCAAACTCAAGTGAACGATCTTCAAAAACAACCCATCTTGTGCTCACATATAGATTATGATACTATCGTGAAAGAAAGAAATTCATTATCATCTAATCTAGAACAAGAAAAGCTAGATATCAAGAAAAGAATGGAGGAAATTGCTAAGCTACAACAAGAAGTTTGTAGTCTAAGTAACAATGGCATTCTTGATAAAATCCTAAATGATCCTTACCGTCAAATTGGAAGGAGAGGACTAGGTTACAAGCCTAAAGAAAAATCTTATCAACAACCTAGTAAGGGAAGAACACAAGCGCCAAAGAGTCAATCTATGTATGTACCTAAAGGTACAAATACATACGTACCCAAGAACAACCTAGAACAAAATCATAGAAAGAGATATGAAGTTGATTCTATATGTTGTCATTACTGCTTGCGTCTTGGTCACTATTCCTTTTCATGTCCTTACAAGAAAAAGGATGTCTAGTTAGTTTGGGTCCCAAAACCCTCAAACTAAATGAGCAAAAATAAGTTGAGATATGACCAAGGACCCAAATTGCATATTTATATGTCTATCTCAACTTAACAAATTAATTCAAGTATTTAAACATCTAACTTGAATATATAATTCTTTTAAATCTACAAAAACAATTCTGATTTACTTACTGAAAACAGCTCTGAAATAGTACAGAACCTTTCTCGGTCAAGAATCTGTCGACCGAGAAAGACAGTCGGTCGAAGACATGGTCGACCGATCCAGTCTCTGATAAATCTGCTGAATGTGTTTTCAAATTGATCAAATTGCTATCGATTTATTGTTAATGACTGATCTTACAAGTTGAGACCATCATGTGTTATGACATCTAGTATTTTATGAAATTATTATTATATGTTGTTCTATCATTACATCGTGGACATGCTTTCACTATTCAGCTCATAAAGTTGATAGAAAATGATTATTGTATGCATGGATCCTTGATGACACATAGGCAAGTAAAATGATTCATTTGTGATATGAAAAAGAACTTTAAGGCTTGCAACACATAAGATAAAAAATTTCTCAATTAAGAACTTGAGATATTGCTCTCAAGGATATATATTTTCTTGGAGAATCTTACATGAAAACAAGGGTACAAGAAGAAATAGAATTTGATATTTATGTACCTACAACAAAGCTTATATAAATATTCTAGGAGAATTACGAACGGAAATCTTCATATTGAGTATCACTCAAAATGCCTCAAATTAATATCTAATCGAGTTACATGCAGACATCATACTTCACATATGAATGATCAAATTGGAAATCTACAAAATTGCCTCTTGGTTAAAATCAAGCTTGACCAAGGGGCGCTATGGTCGTAGTCAAAGTCGACCTAAAATAAGTTTGGCTTAATACTTATTTGAATATCATTCTCTATATAAAAATTGTGATCAAAAGACCAATTAAATTATGACCACAAAATTGTTCAAAGATTGGTAATAATAATCATAATATTACTCCCTTAGAAAACATATATATGCTCTACAAATTCAGTCTATCATTTGCATTAAGAATCAACTTATAAATTCATCCACAGTAAGTTTGTCGGTCGACAAATTCCTCGACCGAAAACATCTCAGTCAACCTATCTCTTTTGACCGACAGACTTCAAATAAAAATTACATCGGCAAAACTCACACACACTTTCGGTCGACAATTATTCGATCGCGCCAATGTCGGTCGACAATTGCTCGACCGAGAATTGACCGTTGGGATATGACCGTTGGAATCTGACCATTTGAATATAACCGTTGCCGGTCGACCGTTGGGCGACTGAGTGGCGCACCTAGGATATGACCGTTGCCGGTCGTCGGTCGACAATTTGTCGACCGACCAGGTTACTGGATTGCTATAAAAAGGACCACAAACGGGTCATTGTATTACACCTCACATTCTTACTTCCTTGGCTTCCTTCTAGTCCATTTGTGTGCAACTCTTTAGCCTCTCCATCTCCAAGACTTTCTTGCTTCTTCTCCACCTTAAAGCCAAGAAATGGCTTCATCATCAAAACATGGAAAGAAGAAAGTTGCTAGCAGGAAAGAAAGGGTGGCTACTCCACCATTGACGATCATCAACGACATCTCCTTCATCGATGCAGCTGCCGGTGATCGCTACCTCAGGCTCTCCTCCAAAACTCCTCTTCCACGACGGCCGGTTGATGTCATGGACTTCTACAACATCGTCGACCTAGAGGATCTCTTCGAGGTGCAAAACTTGAAAGAGTTTTTGAACCCTTCCTTGCCCTCCTACTCTTTCAAAGTGGTAAATGAGTTCTATGCAAACTTAATCTCTCATTTCGAAAATGATAATGACTCCTTCTACTCTATGGTCAATGGGCATAGCTTTCGATTTATTGAGGAGGATATTCTTGACATGCTCAACATAGACTTAGAAGAATACCAAGACACTCTTGACCTTACCACTGGAAATCCACTCAATACTCTTTCCCAAGATGACAATACCGTCAATCTTAGTGAGATTAAACGAACCATTTTTCAATCTAATACAACTTGTCACGAAGATAGGGGTACCTACTATGCCATTAACCTCAAACCTGCAGCTAGGATTATCAACCTTATTGTTTCCACAAATATACATCCTAGAGCAAACAAGTCTGAAGTCCCTACCTTTCGCATGTATCTAATCTATGCCATCATCAAACACATTCCCATAAACTATATCTGCATCATCATTAAGAATATGCTTGAGTTTTCTGGCAATCCCCCTTACGCTGATTTTGTATGCCAAATCACTCAACACTTTCTTAAGAAACAACTTGAGGATCTAGGATACACATGGGAGAGAAAACCACAAAAGATAAGCAAAAACACAGTAGAAAAGATGGGAATTGATTTTGGTCACAAGAGAGCTAGGACGGTAGGTGAGACATCTACTCAGGACTTACCAACACCACCTCCTCCTACCAACCTACCCCATGATCCCATCCAAAACACCCTAACCTACATTGCTGGATCACAATATCATCTAAGTAAGCAATTAGACTATAGTCACCATGCCATGACCTACTTAAACCAAAGGATGCAAGTCCTCTCTCCAAATCAACCAGATGAATATCCTTACTCTTTAAATCCTGGCATGATCAACCCATATAACCCTTCCTACAACTACTACCAAACTCCACCTCCACCATCTCCTGATCTCACACACACTCAGTTTTCTCACCTGCAACTACAAGACATTGCTGCTCATTTCTGCTTTGATCGTGTTCCCACCTTCTTGGAAGCATATGCTTTAACCAAGACAAGTGCTTTGGAGTGGCAAACTTTAGTCCAGTATTATGGAGCTGAGTCATTTCTTGGAAAAGACCCAGATATCGATGTAATACTTAAGTCTTTTCAATGAGATCATGAGTGCCCATTGTAATAGCTGTAATGAAATGGTTATTTTACATGATTTGGTTATCTTTGCATGATTGTAATAATTCCATGATTCTAATGAATTGGTTATCTTTACTGATTATAATGGATATTCCTTTATGGCATCATTTGAACATGGCTTATAAGACTATTCTAGTAGAGCATACAAAGTAAGGGGAGTAATAAATATGTCATGAATCAAAAAGGATGAAATCTTTGCAAATACCTGAAATTTAAAATTGTGGCTAAATTGACCATCTATTGAAGAGGGATATCTATTTAAGGGGGAGCAATACTTTTCATATACTCTAAAGCTTACAATGTTTTCTTTATCACCTTCAAGATTTAATATCCTTTACAAGTGATTGAGTAATTACTAAAAGACTCACAAATATTTGTTTTTAACAGATATCTTTTTGAAATGACAAAGGGGGAGAAATAAATAGAAAACTTAGTAATTGTGCAAAACTCAATCAATGAGTTTTATAAACTCTTGGATTTACATTGAAAGTTGCTATATTCCCTAAAGAATTGGATTTCACGTTCCATAATTCATGGGGAATATTAAGCACACATTTTATAAACAAGAGAAGAAATTTACAAAGGTAATCTTCAAGTATGAAACTCACATGTTTTATATTTTCTTATTTTATATTTAGGAAATGTTTATCATCTTCAAAAAGGGAGAGATTGTTGGCTAAATGGACATCTGTAAATCCCTTTATTTTGATAATGACAAACATTTCATTCTTGTTGATCTAATATGCTACTTGAGTGTTGCAGGAATAAGGTGGATGACAAAGCACTAGGGAATCTATATGCTTGAATGATTGTAAATGTCATGAAATGTAATCAATTGTAAACTTGTACAAATATATAATGTACAAGTACTTAGACTTCATGTAAATCAAGTGTTAGATCTTCTCTAGCCAATCACTACACTTAGATAGGTCATCCCCTTCAATAATGTCACATATGCACACTCATACACACTCTTAATGCCTTAAATTGAAACATTGAAACAATGGCAATCTTGGTCGACAAACTCCTCGACCGAGACACTCTCGGTCGACAAGCTTCTCGACCGAGAAAGACCCAGGTAGCCGTTAGACACAGCTGACAAGGTAGTTGGCAGTTGGAGATAAACGTTGCAAAACACTTGATCCAGAGAGCCTGTCGGTCGACAAAACTTCGACCGAGTAGGTGTCTCGGTCGACCATTTCTCGACCGAGATGGACTCTGACAGCAACTGCAGAATTAATTAACTAGCCGTTGTTAAAGTAACTAACTTATATCTAACTGCTAGTTAAGCACTTAGAAACCCCTAGAAAGTGTCTAGAACGTCCTTAAGCACTTGTAGGACATTCCTATAAATAGGACATGCCTTAGGACACCTAAACTTACTTGTTTTTACACTTGAGCAATCTTTGAGCATACACTTACATTGAGCAACCTGTTTGTGAGCAATTGAGCATATTGACAATTGGCTATTTCTTCTCTCAGCTCCAATTTCGTGTCCTATAGGCTAGCATCTCCTATCCACAACAATCACAATTCCATACACATTGGTTAGGAGATCTACACGCTTGATCTAGGCAAATCAAGCCTTGTGCTTCAAAGGATAAGTTGTAATTTCCATTTTCCTTTCTTGTTCACTATTATTGTTTGTACTCTCCTTGCTACTCCTAGGTTGGAGGCTGCGGATTGGAGAGGTTGGAGATCTTCTTGGTGAAGAAGGGGACCTTGAGCTACTTCAAGAAGGCTGGTGCAACGGGAGGTTACTTCTAAAGAGGAAGGCTACTTCAAGGGGGAGCTTGGAGTTACTTCAAGAAGGATACCTCAGGTTGGAGCATCTACTTCAAGTGAAGGCTGTTCAAGGGGTGTAAGAAAGTATTGAATTTTGTGTAATTCCTTGTGAAGGTAATAAAATTGATACTTTCAAAATCCCGGTTGGGTAAGCAACCGGGTAGTGGACTGACAACTAAGGTTGGAACCACTCTAAACCCTTTGTCTCCTTCTTGGTTTCTCATTTGTGGTTGTTTGAGTTAAATTATTGTTAAATAAGTTTAAAACCCTATTCACCCCCCTTCTAGTGGTTTTTCACAAGTTGGAATTAAGTTTCGTGTTGAATGTGGCACTTGAACTTAGGGCACATTTGATTAACTGGATGTAGCCGTACTGGACTGTATTTTATTCTCCAGTAAGATGAAAACTATGTTTGATTCAAAGGATTGGAGAATTTGAAGCAATCTTGCAGTTTTGGGCAAGTAATAATTGCTGGATACCGTTTTCCATTTCAAAATGGTTGGACGCCATGCTCCGGCAAGTTTAACGCTGCGTTCCGTGAAAATAGAAGGCGACCAACCTGGCGTCCGCTACGCAAGTACAACCGAGTCCAAAGCTAAATTTTTTTTATCTGGAAAAATTTCTGAACCAGTAAAATCATGTACCAGGACTGTTTCGATGTTGCATTCCGTCTAATCAAGTTAAACGCAGCAAAACAAATGTGCCCTTATTCTACGTAGGACAGAGTGATTAGTGGGCTGACTTCGCTTCAACTCAGGCCGACTAAATCAGTAGTGCTGGGCTATTTAGGTTTGGTAGCAGTTTCCAACCATTGGCGAGTTTGGGTATTGACCGGTTTAAGTCGCCTAAATTGTCAATCATGCCAAATAAACCATGATAGATTACTCGATTAGCGGGGCCGACTAGCTAGGTCTTAGCTTCTAGTGCAGGGAGGGTCACTGCCACCATGTTCTTGGTATGACTAACGATTAGTTAACCGACTAATGAGGGCCCACAAGACAGAGTCAACTTCACACGTCTTTTTTAAATTTTGACTTATATAATTAGATAAAAGTTGAGGTGTGAGTTCATCCTGCATGCCTGCGTTCACATGTCCTTGCCGTCAGCTTGCGAAAACTTTGCCGAACAAAGCCTATACTATAGATAGATATGTCGTCCATACGCAATCGGAGGAATTGTCCGCTGTCGGGGCCACCGCGTGATAGCAACAGCAGCGGGTCCACTGAAGTAAGTGTCCCACGACGGCGTACGGAAAAGGGCGAATGACCTCGAGGTGGATTGTCAAAAAGACAAAAAGGCACACTGCTTGCAGCATGGGTCAGGGCCCAAGTCACATTGAACGGGAATAAGATATTGGTTTTACAAAGAACTTAACTTTCGAAACGCGTGACACAGTTTTTTATTTTTATTTTTACAATTTTTTTGGGCATAACTTTCAAAATATAAAGAATTTTTTAATAAAATAAAATGCATTAGAATGCTTACAAAAATACTTTCTAATGAGACCCATATTGACATATTTTAAAAAAAATATGTGCACAAATATGCATACTACTGTTATCGCATCCACTATAGTCCTTAATGTGCTCAATTTTGCTTGAATGCACCCACTGTACTGTTTAAATTCACATATTTTTATTTAAATGTGCCCTACTTCCCTCCTCAATGCACCCCATTATGCTTGATTACGTCCACTATTGTCCAAAATGCACCCATTATTGCTTGAATACGCCCATTTTTGTATAAATGTGCCCACTATAACTTTTAATGCACCCAGTTTTGCCTTAATATGCCCACTCTTTTCCTTGATTGTGCCACTTTTACTTGAATACACCAACTTTTACTTGATTGCACCTACTATTATTTAAATGTGCCCATGTTTGCTTGAATGCGCCGAGTTTTGCTTGATTATGCCCAGTTTTGTTTGATTGCGTCCACTTTTACTTAAATACGCCCATGTTTGCTTGAATGCGCCCAATTTTTCTTGATTGCTCCCACTTATGATTGAATGCGCCCATTTTATGTGCCTACTTTTATTTTAATGCGCCCACTATTTCCCACCTCAATGTGCCCCATTTTACTTGAACACGCCTACTATTGTCTAAAATGCGCCCATTATTACTTGAATGCTCCCACTTTTATATGAATACGCCCACTATATCCCTTAATGTGTCCAGTTTTGCTTGAATGCGCCCACTTTTGCTTGATTGCGCCAACTTTTACTTGAATGCGCTCACGTTTGTTTGAATGCGCCCAGTTTTTCCTGATTGCACCCGCTTTTGATTGAATGTGTCCACTTTTACTTGTTTGCGCTCACTATTACTTAAATGCCTCCAATTTGCGCCCATTATTGCTTGAATGCGCCCACTTTTGTATCAATGTGCCCACTATAGCCCTTAATGTGCCCGGTTTTACTTGAATGCGCCCACTTTTGTTTGATTGCACCCACTTTTACTTAGAATGATCCCACATTTACTTGAATGCGCACAGTTTTGCTTGATTGCGCCCACTTTTGGTTGTATGCGCCCACTTTTACTTGATTGCGCCCACTATTACTTAAATACGTCCAATTTTGCTTTTCTCAAAAATATATTAAATATTAGTTTTGTTGGATTGCATTTTCTGTAACAAATCCAATATTTTTATTTCATTAAAAAACTCATTACAGATAAAAAATTATGTGCAAAATAAACTTTTCTTCATATTTCCGTCTCAATCTCTTTAAAAAAAACTATCAAATCAGTCTCTTACCTACCCCTGCAAAACCACCTCCATCCACCTACCAGCGGACCCCATCCACCAAAACCAGTCACAGGCGGCAGGAGGGGGAACGTTAAAATGCGCGTCATCCCCCTGCACGTCCTGTGCCAATTTCCGTTTTACAAAAGCAATTCCGACGCTCCGGTTCCCTTCCACCTTTGGACGCGTGCGTCGTATAATGTATGTGCATGGGATGTAGCGCAAGCTGGTAGCTTAGCTGGCGACCGAGTCTCCTCCCTCTTCTCATTTGCTTTGCTTGACCCTCTAGTCTCTTCTTTTCTCCGTCGTTGTTTTCTATTGGAGGAAAATTGAATGCAAAGGAAAACATTCACACGCTCGCCTGGCACACCACACGGCACACGCTGCACACCGTCCGCATCTAGGTTGACGTTGAGATCTCATAATAAATATTTATTAAGTAGATATATACTAGAATGGAAATGAACTTTATTTAGCACGAAGATGTTGTTTTGGTTTGATGTATACTGCATTTCAGAATAGTAGGAAGGTCGACCTTTTGTACTATTTATTGGTGTAAAAATCATAAAAAAAACTAACATTTTCGGGAGTATGATGAATGCTATAGAATTTTTATATGGTTGTTTAATACTTTTGCCAAGATGATGCCAATATGCCATGAAATAAACCAAAAGCCTATCCTTACATATCAAGATGTGACATTTGTCTTAGGTACGAAGGGTCTGAAATCTTTCATCGTAAGAATTTAAGGTAATAGAATATTACGGGACGTCTGCAATAAAACTCTTTTTTTTGTGTTGGTTGTAGTGGAGAGTAGGGCTTGATTTATATATTATTATAAGAGGTGTCGTTGTCACTGAAAGAAAGAAAGGAGGACATTGCAGAAGAAATTCAAGTAGAAGAAAGAGGGGCGCGGGTCGGGGGATGTGGCAGGTATTATTTATACCACAACCCCACCCACCAAGTCCCTCTTTCCTGAAGAGAGAAAAATGGGAAAATCACAACTCGTGGTCGATGATGAGACAGAGCGTCGTCGACATCCTCCTCTTCTTCTTAGTTGCTTATGCGGGATTCACCATTTTCAAGTGAGGCGGCGATGAGGAGCCCGTGTTACTGGCCGCGGTGATGCTTCATTTTGCTGCGCAGCTCATGTTCTTCGCCCTAGCTTGCAGCATCATCCTCTGCCGAAACATCCCCCCACCCGCGCCCATCAACAGAAACGCCACCCAAGTTGGCCCCCGACTCCTCCTGCAGCTCTGTCCTTCCTACTCCAATTTTGATTTCAACCTAGAAACCATTTTGATCTTTGTTTTGCAGCGTCATCCTCCGCAAAAAGCGCCCATGTCCGCCAGAAATCAACGCCAACCAGGCTGGCTCCTGGCTCCCTCCTCCAAATTCAATTTCAACATGGAAACTCCCTTTTCATCTTGTTCCTTCCTATCTTTTCTTTCAGGAAGAACAAGTCGTGCACGGTACCACACACAAGGAACCTGCTAAGTGTTAACTATGTCACTCACTATCGGAAATCCAAAGTTTGTCGTGTTTGTCCTTTTTTTCCAGTTTATGTTGAGGTGTGTTTGCGAGACCGAGGAAACTTTTTGTTTTCTTGTTCTTTTTTATATAACATGATCATATTTATAAAAAAAATTGGGCCACAGTCACAAGTGTAAACACGAAAGTGGTGAGCACTTGGAGGGTCAACATACTGAAAATACAAAAAACATGATAAAAACATAAAATAGAAAAAAAGCCTACTACAGAGGCCCACCAAGGATTGGATGCAGTCCGTTCTTCCGTCTGACACTTTTATGCTACACACAATCTGACCGCCTCACACTTGTTTTTACCTATATATACACACTCCTTTCTAGAATTTTAAGCAAAAAATCGAAGATTTCAACTTTTTACTGGTTGACAACTCCATAACGACAGTGGGGCAACCTCACAAATTTAAACAAACAAACAATCAGATTTTTTCATTGAATCTGGAATCCAATTGCTCAATAGGCCTTTGGTTGGCCATGGTGTGATATCGTTGTTGATAACAATTACCTACTTTTAAGTTCTTTGATTGAGATATGTATTATTTAAATACGAAAGGAGTGAAAACGATGGATCATTAGATCGGAGAAACAAGTTGGGCGTCGGCAAAAAAGGAAATTTGTAAAAATACATTCCCAAAAGCGGGCAACAAACTAAGATGTCTATCCTTTTCGGATAGCGAAGTCTCTATAGATCTAAAATTAAAATTAATAGATTTAGATGATGATATCGTAATGTTCCTATTGATTTGTGTCAAAGATGTTGCAAAACAAAAGTTGTGTCAGCATCAAACACTTGAAAGACATCAAATGTAAAAGACAAAAACAATGATGGTAACTTGACATATAATACATTTTATGTAGCAGTGTAACAAGCTATTTAGCTTGTTCTAAAATTACTTGAAAGAGCGTATGTCATGGTAGAAACTCTAGAAAGAGTCATCTAGTTGTGTGAAAAGGAGGGTCACGTGAACTCCATGTAGAATACTATGAAAGACAAAGTCAAATAGAGTGTTAAGAACTACGTCATGTTGAAACTTATAGTGTAGTCTTGTGTGGCAATTTATATCATGATCACTAAAGGCGATGAGGACTATGTGTTTTCAAAGAAGATGAATGTGTGCAAAATAAGGAACCACACCTTCTGTACTCAACTTTTGTACCCCACATATCTTAACTATTCACTTGTGGGGACCACAACAACATGTACGCTCAGGATTTTTAGAGGGCAGTGTCCCATGCACAGAGGATTTGCTCCCTACAAACATATCCTGAGTCGATACATAGAACGATACTCAAGATGTGACACAGACAAATCAAGATCATCAGTGAACACCAGAAATAAGAAATCTTGTACATGGGTCGTCTTGAGGATAATCAGGGATAACTGGTTGATGTTGGAAATTCTATTTGTAGTGAATTGTTGGTAAACAATTTTGTAGTAAACGTATGTGAAATTAGAGTGGATGTTTGGGGTTATGACAGGTGTGTGATAACTTGGCCATAAAAAGATTGGATGATTAATAAATAATTGCAAGTGTGGCCCGTGGAACTAGTTTTGCTAATGTTTTTTTTAATTAGGTGACTAAAATAATTAATAAACTAAAATAAGATAAATCTTATCTGTGAAAAATAACTAATTATCTAAATATAATTAGATCTTGAAATTTTGAATTTAGCTTACTTATATGATCTCTCTTAATGGAAAAAAAATTCAATGCATGATTATGACCCTAATTAATTAAAGTAAGCATTTTATCAGTGATAGTCAAGGAGGATAAGTTATTAATAAATTTGCAAATAAGTAACTAAAAATAGATATGTTACACGGTCCACATTATAAAAATATTTTTTATCAATAATATGCAAATAAGATTGATTACTCTTACTGTTCTATTCATAGCATAAGAATACTCCAATTTCAATAATACATTTGTAGTTTATCTTGATATTATATTAGAATTAAAAAGAAAATAAGTGAACACCAATATCTTCGTTATATTGAATACGTTGAATGTATGTATTAAAGATTGGGAATGTAGTCTTGCCTCTCTTAACTCTTATTTCTCATAGTATCTCTGTATATGCTCTCTCTCTCCACCTCTTTGGTCTCTTTTTCTTCTCTCTTATTCTTTCTCTATATTTCTTCCCATTTATCTCTTTGAACTCCTCCACTCCTTAGATATCTCTATTCCATCTCAACTTTTCCCTTACTCTCGTAATGGCTTCTCCTAGCTTCTGTTTACTCTTAGCCAGCAAGCCAATATATTACATGGAAAGAATATTTATCAGGTGAGGCCATCCGTACAGAGTTGGGGGTAAGGCCGGAACATTTGTTGTCCTTTGAATAATAAGGCGTAATAGCTAGGCAGCCTCACCAGCTAGATTGCTTATACTTCTGTCACTACATCATGTATCTATAACCCTATGAATAAACGAAGGTCAGCTGTGTGCTTTTCTACATCCTTGTCTGTGTGCTTGCTGGGTATATATAATATTGTACGATATACAAAAAGCAACATCTTTAATTGGTTAAGAAACCTGGTTGTCTTCTTCACTTGGTAGCTCGACTGCTTTTCAACCTGTGTTACTATCTACTTTTCTTCTACGACAGTCAATTATGGGTTGTGCACTGAAATCGGGCCTCTAAAGGATTAGCATTAACATATATCTCCTATACCAGTTCTAGATGTATGTTTACTTGCTCAATGTACCAGTTTGGTTGCTAGCTTGGATTTTATCATTCCATCAAGTCAATCGGCTGTATGCTTTTTGTCGGTAAAAAGGCAAGCGGGGTTAGACATACGCTTAGGTGTTAATTGACATGTTTACCACTTTTATTTTTATTATTATTCTTTTATCACTTTTTTGATTTTTTTGTCAAACTGGATAAAAAAGGATGAAAATGGTATACAAGTGCCTCATTTTAGGTATGTGTTTTCGCCGGTCCAATCTATGCATGTTCTAGCAATTTGGCTATGTGTTCATTATTCTAACTAGACTATATGTTCAAATAGTTTGTAACAGATCCATTCTTTCTTTTAAAGGAATAACAGATCCATTCTAATTACATGGTTAACATCATCATTTTTTAAAAGAAAATTTTAGTAAATTATTCTCTTGCATCAAAGTGTTGGTCTATGTGATAGAGCTTAAGAGACCAAGCCTCATCTCTTTTATGATTATTCTTTTACTGGAGTTATATGGAGAACATTCAGTCTGGAATTTGGTGATTTACCAGAAGATGATGGTGACCTTACTAATTTTGGGGGTCCCAGAAAAGTATTGGCTTGTTCCATCTTATTTCACATTTGGGAGGAGCGTAATTATAGGATTTTTGGTAGCTTTAGTAACAACTCAGATAGGGTTTGGTTTTCTAGTCTTCAACTAGCTGATATATGTAAAAAGTAGATTCTTCTCTTTTTCTTATGTTTTGTAATTAGTTCTAAAAATTAATACACAAGAGGAAACACGCTGGGTACAACAAAAAAAAGTAATAAAAACATGTAACTTATAAATGTGATTAACATTGTTAAATGTACATCTATGTAATAAAACAATACAACTTACACCAGTGTCATCGTCATGGTGCTCATCCTCACGATAATTATCCTCATGTTCATCATACTCACGGTCAAATGCCATATGAAAAATGTCATAACATTTAAAAAATAGTCAAATAATAAAATATAAGTGATAAAGAATGGTAAATACACATCTAACATTTAAAAAAATACATCCCTCTAGTATTGATTGGATCTTAGATCAATTAACATTTCTTCTGTGTGATCTCCAAATTAGGGTTTAGGGTTACCAATTAGGATTTAGGGTTTATTGTTTATAAATTAGGGTTTGGGATTTACATGCTAAGATTTAGGGTTTATGATTTACAAATTAGGGTTTAGGGTTCAATAATGAATGTGTATACCACCTATCCCATTCTTGAGCTCCTAATCTCACTAGTAAGTGTATAATATATATTCAATTTTTAAGAAAATATTAGCAGCATTTATCTGTAGTTCTCCAAGTACACTGATGTAGATGAGAAAATATCCACCTACATATATACTTAGAGGACAAAGGGGGAATACTAACCAAACATCTTGAAAGCCGAATACACATTATACACTTACAACTGAAGTGACTGGCTATGCTAGCGGTGGTTGGATGTGTTGATAGACCTAGTGATAGCTCGAGCGACGGTGATGTCCAAGCTCCAATCTCCAAGTGGCAAAGGTGGCGTCCAAGCTCCAAGTGGTGGAAACGTATAAGATTCAAGCAACAACATTAATGAGATTGGTATACATATTAAAGAAAATAGTAAAGTATATCTTAAGACAAGTTACACATAGAAGACATAATTTTATTTGACTTTATTAATCTTCACATAATTGTGAAACACAGATTAAAACGCTTAGAATAGAAATTTAGGCCCTTTGATCAAGTTGGAATTAATTTTCATGTTGAATGTGGCACTTGAACTTATTCTACGTAGGATAGAGTTATTAGTCGGATGACTTCGCTTCAACTCAGGCCGGCTAAATCAGTAGTGCTGGGCTATTTAGGTTTGGTAGCAGTTTCCAACCATTGGCGAGTTTGGGTATTGGCCGGTTTAAGTCACCTAAATTGTCAATCATGCCAAATAAACCATGATAGATTACTCGATTAGCGGGGCCGAATAGCTATGTCTTAGCTTCTAGTGCAGGGAGGGTCACTGCAACCATGTTCTTGGTATGACTAACGATTAGTCAACCGACTAATGAGGGTCTACAAGACAACGTCAACTTCACACATGTCTTTTTTAAATTTTGACTTGTATAATTAGATAAAAGTTGAGGTGTGAGTTCATTTTAACTAAGCTTATCACTAAAATTCAATGTCTAGAAACTTCTTAAACTGCCTATCCATCTTTGTAGCCTTCAAACTGTTTGGAAATGGTACCGGAATCACAGATGCCCTTTGGTGAGGAGGAATGCATGCTTGAGTCTTATTGCCTCCTTCCTCATCAGCTTGTTCCTCTATGGTCTTCTTTTGGTCTGTAGTGTCTACTTCTTCTACTTCCACTGGCTTAGCTTGAGTGTCTACATCTTTTATCAGTGCATTATGTGGTGATCCATTCAGTATCTTTCTACCACTATGGAGCAGAACCACTTTCACCTGATGGTTTTCCGAAGGTACATTGGTGTTCGTCAAAAAACCCTACTGCATCGACTTCTTCAGAGCATTCACATCTACTACAATATGGGATATCTGTGTCTCGATACTACGAATGTGTGCCCCCTGATTCTACAAGTCCCTTTGTGTCCTGTGCAATCTACAACTCATTCTGACTCACCAACTTGCCTCCTTTGTGTTTGTGCAATCTACAGCTCATTCTGACTCACCAGCTTGCCTAGCATCTGTTCGATCTTATCAATCTTCTATTGTTCAGGTGTGTATTGGACTTGACCACCGAACTGTTGCGGTCTTGGTGGTTGTTGGTGTTCTTGAGAAGGATCTTATAGGAAGTTATTGGGGTCCTTCCATGAGAACTTGGGGTCTTTCCTCCATGAATAATCATTATTCTTATACTGACCCTGGCGCACGTATTTGCACTCCTCTTCCTATTCTTCATTTGGGCCTCTATCTGGAGCACATAGTGACTTAGCAATGAGATCCAACTTCTCATTCAAGGCAGATATCACTTTAGATTCACTGACACTCTTTATTGTGCATGGTGTCTCTCTTTCTTCTCCCCAGGATTGATTGTTTGACATGTTCTTGAGGATCTCTAAGCAACGAGCGGGCTTATTGTTAAAAAAGAACCCTGCTCTTGTGCTGTCAAGAGTTGTTCGCTCTCCTTTGTGTAAACTATAGTAAAAGATATTGGCCTATCCCTACAGATCAATTCCATGATGAGGCACTTTCCTAAGCATGTTCTGGAATCTCTCCCATGCCTCAGAATACGACTCATCAACTTGCTTCCTGAAGTTGTGAATCTTCTTTACTAGATCATTAGCCTTCTATAGAGGAAAGTAGAATTCAAAGAACACATCAATCATCTGGTCCCACGACTCTATGATCTCATCATCTAAATTATTGAACCATGACTTCACCCCATCTACAAGTGAGAATGAAAATAGCTTGAGGTAGATTGTGCTAGCTGGGATCCTGTCTATTTTTACCATGTCATAGCTCTCTATGAAATTTTTGATGTGTGTCACCGAATCTTCACAAGGATGACCATGGAATGCTTGGGCCTTAACTAGAGCAATAAGTCCAGGCTCTATCTTGTAGTTGCCCACGTTTATAGCTTATCTTTTGATGGGCCCTTTCTGGGTCGTAGATGATGAGGCTTTGATTTTCTCCCATATAGTTCGCTCTTCCGGTTCCTCTACTCTATCCCACATTTATCTCATTTTAGGTGCTACTAGTGCCTCTATTTCTTCTGACACAGGTGGATTCAGTGAAGGGGTTCTGCTGAACCTGTCCACAGGTCTGCCCTGTACTCACTCTCCATGCAAGAACTCTGCTTGCCCAAAACCTGGTGAAGATGGTTTGCCGTAGTCTTTCACACCATGCACTAGTGTACCTGAAACAGAGATAATGAACGTCATCTTCAAAAGATTATATTTGAATGAAGAGATTATTAGGATTCAGTTTGAATAATAAATTTTAAAAAATAGCCTAGAGTGGCCGACTTCAACACTCGTAGTGTTGGATGTTGACGCTTCCCCGAAAACGGCGCCAAAAACTTGATGTGTTGTCTACCATGCACAAAACGCAAGTGAACATATCGCAGTAATAATGGACCTGTGAGGCTCGAGTCAACAATGGGGGAGCGTTTCTCTAGAAACTACTACTAACTAAAAATCGATCAGCTAAGCCGATGATGGTTGTTTGAGTTGGGTTGAATTACTAAATCAATACTAAAGCAAACAAATTAAATGAATTGAGTAAATCAGAAAGATAACGAGTTCCTTAGGACGATGGTTTCACCACAGATATCACTTATAGTCTATCTTAGACACTAATACTTATTATCTCAATTCCTGGATAAGGAGCATGTAGCTCAAGTTACCTACTTTCGTAGTGTAATTCACTACCTATACTAATGCCAATCCCACTCCCACGGTTATTGGTTTGATTAGTTAGGTGGTTTACATCAATACTATGTGTTTCCCCCCTCATCTATTCGCCGCTTTTCCCTAAGGGTACAATAAATGAGTAATTCTTTGTTTTCCAACCCTTAATCCCTCTCATGAGATGATTAAGTGTCTATTAATCCATTCATGGTGATCAATCATAAATAGAATAGGCAACATCCATAGAATTATATCCAGTAATGAGAGATTTTTTTTTGATAAAACCTGCCATTATATTAAGAAGAGCCAAAAGGCAATTGCAAAGATCAGAGATCCATACAAGCTTGGAAACCCTATCATAAGAGGTACAATGTTGACAAACAAGAAAGATCAGATAAAGGTAAAACTTTTCAGACTGAATTCCTCCCCGACATGCTGGACCAAGCATCATTTAAATGAAATCTCTCCACGATCAAGGGTGGAACTTGCATCAACATAACCCCAACAATAAGGTCCCACGCTGACAGAACAAAGATCCTGGTAAACACTTTCAACCATCGCATAACAGAAAGGCAGAACAAGATCACGACTCTCATACCAGAAGGCACAAAGGCTAGACCTGACCACAAGCAGCGACAACACTAAAGGAGATAAACTACATGCATCACAAGGGAACAACAAAGGAAAAAGAAAAAACAGATAACCGACATCTTGGGCACAGACAATAGAAAAACAAGAAACCCAACAGGCATCGTCTGACCAGAGCAGAGAAAGGTAGATGATGAGAAAAAGAGGGGGGACTGAACGGAGAAAACCCACCACCTTGACCTAACCACTACCTCTTTCCCCCTTCTCAAGACATGGGTTGAGAAACCTAAGGGACAAGCAGCGTAGATGGAGGCCTCTGTCACCCTAACAAGGACCTCCAAATCCTCCCGCAAAAGCAGACCAGCAGGGTAGGTGACCAGGATCACCCCCAGCTAAGAGAAGCTGAGACCAAAACAAAGCAAAAGAAAGAAAGAAAGAGAGATGGAATGAAAAGGTGAAAAGACAAGGTAGAAATAAAAGAAGGGGGGGACCGCCTCCTCCAGAACCCAAGCCAGGACACCTCCACCAGCCACCCGGCTCAGCCCCAAGGCCGATCAAAGAAGGAGATGCCAAAGAGAAGAGCGCCACCACCCTCTGTAAGCAACCCGCCGAAGTGGAGGCTCGATCACGACCCGATCGCACGGCCGTCGCCAAGGGGGAAGAGAAGAGAAGCTCAGAGAGAAACCTACAAAAGAACCGGAAGAAGGGGCAAGACGAGGAGGAGACCCGAGGGAGAAGGTGGTGGCTCAGCAAAATGTGTGACCCCCTCCCTCAAGCTTGAGCGTTGTGCATGGGGGGAGCCCTAGATCGCCTCCGCGATCGCCAGAGCACTTGCGTGGGGGAAACCCTACCAAAATGAGAGATAAATTGATATTAATGCATAGAAATCAACTATAATGTATATCTGGGCTACTCCCGGGTCCTAAAGAACAAAGGTTTTTAGCCTTTCATGGTTTTCATGACAAAACATATAGAAGAGAAGAACAAAAACATGAGGAACATAGTAAAAACTAAGGTAACCCCTAGATCTTTGGATGTCTGGACGATCCCCTTCAAAGTACGTGCGGTCTGCTATCTTCCAGCGATAGAAACATCCTCCGTAGGTGCTTGGATCACTCCCGGTGAAGCTTTTGGTCCTTCGTCCTTCTCTTCTCTCTCTCCAGTCATCGTCTATTGAAAATGGGTTGTCCTTAGGTCTAGCCGTCATCCCCCTAAGTCATAGGCATGAGTTAGGGTGTGAAATTTCGTCCACCATTGGATTAGAAGAAAATCAGCAGCTGGCCTAATCGGTCCGACTCGGTGGTACCGACTTTATGTGTCGGTGGTACTCAGTCACTTAAGTTAGGTCGCATGATCCCGATCTTGTTGATACCATCAAAAATCTCTTGGTGGCGCTGACTTCTTGTGAAATCAAGCCGCCTCTCTGACATAAACTCGGTGGTACCGACTTTTAGGGTCAGTAGCACTGAGTTTTCTTGATTCACGTGGGGCTCTCTAATGGTAACTCGGTGGCACTGACTTTTGGGTCGGTAGCACCGAGATCTGGGTTGTTTTCGGGCAGCTCTCTGAGGTCAAGTCTGTGCCATCGACTTTTGTGGGGTTGGTAGTATCGAGCTGTGTCGATCTGCCTTGTACCTAAAAACACATAAAGCATCGTAAGTGCTCGAAATGCATAAAATGCTAGTAAAAAATGATTGAAATCATATAATTTGATGCAAACAAGGAAATATAGGCTAGCTATGACATTCCATGCATAATAGGACAAATAGATGTCCAAAGTACACATGAAAACAAAGGTAAATGATCCTATAAAAGTGAATAAAACCACATGCATCAAATCCCCTATGCGTTTCCCCCCTCTTACCCTTCTTGCCTTCTATTTTCCTTTTTTCGCTTAGGGGTACTATTGTCTTTTCGCCATCATGTTCTTTGCTTTGAGCGAGTCAAAGCCGCACCTTTGACATGTGACTTGGCCGACTCTGATTGGGTCAAGTCAGCGGGTCGGGCCCCGCTCTTCTCCTTTTCTTGCAAATTTCATCGCTTAAATGTATTTTCTTAATTTTCTTATTGGTCCATATTAGAAAATCATATCTTTTTATTACTTTGTCCAGAAATTAAAAATAAATATATTTTGGAATAAAAAAAATGTAATCTTTCTAATAAAAATACTTTCCAGGTTTGGGTTTGAGTTTTGTTGAAAGGTGTTTTCTAAAAATGAATTTAATACATAAAACACCAAAAATACACTTTAATCATCATAACTCCAAAATTGAAAAAATTATATGTTTTCTTAATTAGGAGAACCTAATAAGATTAATGGTGATGATTTCAGAGTCTAAATCGAGGTTTCTTTTAAAAAGTCCAAAAGTTAGGGTTCCTTTACCTTAATGCATATGAAAAACCTTAATACAAAATTATACATTGAAAATAGGAAAAGTGGACCTTGGACTCAATTAAAGTGGTGGAAGTGAGTAATTGATTTCATTAAGAGAGGTGTGTGTATCCTTACTCCTTAATATGGGAATATTTGTTAACATGACCTAATTTCCTTAATGAGGTACTTATTGAACTCTAATCTCTCTTTTGATAATTCTTTTTCTATATTTGCCTCAAAATCAATTTTGTTATTTATTTCTTGGGTCTTGTACTCCACTGCCATGTCTCTATTATTTGATGCTTTTACTTTCCATATTTCTTTAGCATGTTGATTTTATTAGACTATTTAACTAGTTTAGTGGTACTTTTGTACAACCACCCATAGATAGGACATGCGTAAATTCACCCAGGAGAATGTGTTACTCTCCACAATATAAGATATTTAATAGGTGATTGGAATGTGTTACTCTCCCTCACCTATTTATTTGAGGTCTGGTAGGTGCTTCAACCGTACTTAGTTAAGGTAGTAAATATTAATCATTCATGCAAAACCTTTTACTATTTTTCTTGTTATAGAGAACACTTATTTGATTATGCCTCATACTTTTGACCATCTTCATCTTATGCTGAAACTTTAGCCTTTCTTTCCATGTTATTTCTTATCTTTTGTCCTTATTCATTATTTTTGACACATACCTTGCTTCTTTCTTTTGTTGGGTGATTTCCCAACAACCTAGGGTTTGATCAAGGTGTTGAACAAGGCCAAGGAGATCAAGTTTAGGATTAGATACCAGTTTGCTGTCAAGGATGACTAGGTTGCTAATTGTTAAATCCCAATAGTTTATTTTTAGTTTTTCCTTTTTAAGAAACTCATGTAGTGAACTGAGTTCAAAAAGCAATATAATAACTTAGTTTCTTTTCTACTGCTATTGACATTTTATATGTGTCTGAAACATGTTTATTTACTTGGTTTATTATACATGCATTCCACAATGTCCATTATTTTTGAAAAAAAAGTTGATGTTTTGTATTTCCTTCAAATTTTAGTAAGGAGGTGATCTTGCCTCTTTATAATGATAACATTCAATGATATCATATTTAGGTCAGAGGACCATTAACAATAATCTAATGAAATTTTAGTAACCAATCAGAGGGAACTCTCAACATAAGATGTTTCTCAAAAGATTGCTAGAGTTAAGCAAAGAATAAAAATATTCAAATGAGATGTCTCATATAGGAAAACTAGGGTTTTTCAATCATCATAATGTCCAAAAGAAATTGAATGGATGCACATACCTTATATTTAGTCTTAAAAGAGTATAAGGCCAAACCCTACTGCAAGTTAGGATCCCAAATACCTAATAACATTTTAGATAAGAATTGGGGTTTACTTTTATCATATAATTAAAACTCTAAAAATAGAATTGTTCTCCTAGTCTAACTAGGTGTAGAAAATTAAACCAATATATAGATACAATTTCCTAATTTCAAAACAATTTTATTTTATCTTTATGACCTTCTAATGGTTTATGGTGAATTCTATAAATTCTAGTCAAGAAAACAACCCAAAAAATTTTGTATATAAATTATCTGGTTATTTAGGAGGACCCATCCGAAATTGGCCTAATGAAGACCATCTGAATATCCCCGTGTCTTCTCAAGCCATAGAGAAAGCATTATAAAAGAAAACATGTGAAATTGCTAAAATTTCCCTCAACTGAAAAACAAACAAAAGAGTTGAACATGGGAACCACAAGAAAACATGTGTACAATTGCTCATCCTACTAACCTTGAAGAATGCAAATGTAGAAGTTGTGACACAAACTACAAAACTAAAATAGAATGGAAAAAGCAATGAGATACATTTATCTTTGAAATCTTTCAAGGATCTCAAGCTCTAGAACCTAAAGCTCAATCCTTTGAGTTCATGTGAGCTTGAAGAAGCACTCTCACCATTGTTGGACTAAGAAGCAAGGTTGGAAACTCATGAAACTAAAAGCCAACAAGAACTGTGAGACCAAGAAGTTTTTATTATCACACCCAAGTCTTACATTGAAGAAAACAAAAAAATCATGAACTGAAACTAGAGTATTAGTCTAGGCATCATTAGAAGGGGAGAAAAATAAAACCATATATACCTTTAAGTATGGTAGTTGGTAGTCTAAAAAAGTTCTGTATTTCCTATTCAAGAGAAGCCAAACCCCAGTAAGGTTTGAGAACACATCTCTCACAAATGAGCCTACTCTCAGATCAAGTGGTAGCTGGGAATGGGAAAGGCAACTTCGAAGGAGAGGGAGAAAAACTGAAGTTGTTGAATGTTTTCAGAGTCCCGCTAAAGATCATGTGGTCATTAAGTAGTTGTTTATGGCCTAATTTCAATGGAAAGTAACTGGAGAAGGAAACATGGTAAACTAGAAAGGAAATTTTTGTTCTATGGGTAGAGATTGCAGAAGTGTAGGAAAGTTGAGATCAAATTGCTCACGTCCACGAGGGTAACATTGAGGAAAGTGAATCATGGAAAAACATGCATCGATTATGAATGTATATTCATCATGTTTTTGTTGTATTTTTATATTTAGTGTTACATGTTTATATTGAATTTCACTTAATAATTCTCTTATTTTAGAATTTTTACATGTTTATATTGAATTCCACTCAATATTTTCTTATTTTAGGTTTTTTATAGTTTATGCAATTTTATTGACATTTGGTGTGCTTTTTTATTTCAATTATAGATTGATACCAGAAGAATAAAGTAGTCATTATCACTCTACAATAAGCTTGAAAGATAAATGAAAAAGTTGAAGCCTCAATCTCCAATTTTGAAAATTGGAGTGAGGATTAGAAAAATATAGACGGTCAATAAAATGGCTCTTGGTTTTGCACCATAACTCAGAATCAAGTGACTTTAAGCCATTAGATGCAGCTTCAATTCTCTACAAAATGAATACATATACTGATATAACCATTCAAATGGCATGCTCTTGTGTCTGTCAATTGGAAAGTGGAGTAGAAAAATATAATATAGGTGAAACGATCAATTTATTTCTTCAAATGGTGAATTCACCTATATCAAAAGCTACTTAAAATATCCAATCAATCGTTTGGCTTGCCTAGTCAACTAGTTCACCTAATCGGGGAAAACGATACTAACTACTATTTCTTACTGGTACATTTTCTAGTGAGCCAACTGGAAAGTATACCTATCCACTAAAATGGCTCCATATATCCCCTATGATATAGGAATTGGGTGTTCAAGATACGTCAAAAGTATTATTCAATTATCAATAGAGAAAGTATATTTAATGATCAATTATAATCAACCAATTAGTCTTTGAGTCGACGAATTCCTTGCACTAAAAAATAAGTAGAAGGCTCATAACAGTCAAATTAGTTAAGTTTGTTTTGATCAATTGTAGACGAATATACAAATACTAGGAGAACAATAGGGTAAGGGTTCACAATCTATCTTTCTTGATCCACAGTCCTAATTGTCACAAAAGAATGCTAAAGACTTGACAACTTGATGTGCACTAAAGGACGTGTGATCAGAGACTACAAATACTGTTTGGAGGGTGGTTTCATAGACCATAGAGCATCTCTTCTAAACTATTACGTTATCCATTAGTCTCTCCTTCTTATCTCCCACTTTTTGTGTCATGAACATAATTCTAGAGTAGCTCATCTTTCTAGGGCACAAGAATTATCCATACTTCCCATATTAGTAATCTTGCATTGTGAATCACTATTAGTTTTAAATATTAGATTTAAATAACTATTTAATGAATATTTTATGGATTAACTATCCATCTTGCATGTCTATTTCAATCTTAGGCATAGAGACATTAAGACTTAGGATAAGCATGCTAGCTAATCATTGTTGAATCTCAGACATGATTCTAGAATTGTGTTCTCCGCAATGACATATTTGATAGCTTGCCTAGTCAATCATTGTTGCCTAATCTCCGCGAATACATAGGCAATGATAGTAAAACTCATTATTTTGATAGATTTATTATTGTTATAAGTCTTACTTTATTTAGATTATTTATGTGCTTATATACATTTGTTAATCAACAAACCATTAGATTGAATCTATCCTTGTTACTCTTTTTTATTGATTAAAGTACTAATTTTTTGTATAAAATTATATTTTGGATTCGATCAATAACTATACTGAAATAAGACCATCAGCTTATAAGTACAGTATGATTTGATATTTTAATCTCCACATGGGAACTTAAACCATGTTTGGTTCAAAGTATTAGACATGGGAAAATATTCTAATTTTGTGTCTGATCCCAATCCTATGTTTGGTTGTTGAAAAATCTAAATAGGATACACATCCATATGGTTTGGAACCCTCCTAACCATGGATAATAAAAGCAACCCAACATAAGGTATTTGTAGTCTGCCTTAAACTACCTGATAGTTGTGTTTCCCATTACTTCTCCCCCGAATCACATGGCTCCCAGTGTGTCCCCTTTACCTCACCGACTTCTGTCGTAGCTATCGATCATTGTTGTTGTCAATGAAACTTCCTCTCCAAACACCTATTTATACCTAGTACTCAGAAGCTCGTTAGGATAGTCTTCTTCTTACTGACAAAAGTACCATGCACCCATAGATCTTCTTCAGAATGCAAGAACTTTCCATTCATAGCCATACAATTTGAAGACAAAAGTCAACTCATAGGGGAGAATTTTGCTCGTTAAGGTGGACATCTAGCAATAGCTAGTATTCTTCTTCAAGCACATATAAAGGAAACCACAATGTGGCGCCTTCAAGATCAGATTGGTGAGGCATAGATATCTCAAACGGGGGGTGGGGTTGAATTTGATTCGGGTCAATGAGGCTCGCGGATGTGAGTAAAAAAAGACTTATTTCTATATGGGTCGTAAAAAAGTCCATTCAAATCCAATCTGACGGGTCACAGGTCAACCCGTAGATATTCATATAATTCGTAGTAAAAATCAAAATTCTTATTATAAATAATAATAATAATAATAACATTCTATTTTCTTCAGGAAACTCTCTTTTTATATGTAACACAAACTACCACATTTAATTTATTACATTTCACATCAATCATAATTGAAAACTATATTTCTTTTATCAATTAGTGTTTAAACACAAAAAATACTCAATTTTTGTGTATAATTTCAAATATAAAAAGAACAATTTTTCGATCCATGTAGATGTTCAACATACACAAACATGTTATTGTAATTTAAAGATAAGAATAAATTAGGATGATGTTATCATTTTTTCGATATAAAGTAGATATGTTTGTTAAATTATATATATACAAATAATGAAAAGACAAACACAAAGAAAAAACATTCACAAATATATATACATGTAAGTTCAAGTATGTGAACTACACATGACATGTAATTACAAAATACGATATATTCAAATGCCCACTAGGTATATAGTCATATATGTAAATTTTCATAAGCACTCATCTATAGAATTTACTTTTTAATTTATATCCTTTTCGAATGGGTCAGCCGCGGGTGCCCACAGGTCAACCCATGAGACTCTCCTAATAAACATATTGGGTGGAGTTTGAATTATTAAATAGGTAGTTAAAAATCCTAGCCAAATCTGTATTAAACAAATCGACCCACGGTTGCCCATGAATTGATGAATCATTTTGACAGATCTAATAAAGCACCATCAAAGGACCGTAATAATTCTTCTAAACTGATCGACCACTCACGATTAGTTGGTTAAAAGCTATATCAATTTATATTATTTTGGAAAATCATTTTATTTTCTGAGTTACGTCATATCATTTCCATTGTCACTCTGTTTTGCAAATCGTACAATCAGATTGATTCATTGAAAATGTATTTGGGTGTGATGGGGCTGTTATAGGTGATTATGCATATGATGTTTAGGTTGTTTCCTGATATATATTTATCGGTGTTTATTAACGACTATTTGCAGCAATCAAATCTTAAATAATTTTTCAAAATTATTTGTAGTAGGTTAGATTCATTTGAGCTTATCCTTTTCTATGTGCTATGCAAACATAGAATGCAAAAAATACAACCTACATTTGACTACATCCTGCCATATCTCAATTCTTGTTTCATCCTTTCTACATCCTTTCTTAGGATCCAAACCAAAAAGGCCTTCTATGAACCAAATGAAGCCTTAGTGCAGAAGTAGGTTAAGGTGATGTGCTATATCACACTTCTATATTTATATATGTATATATATTATTCCATTCAAAATCACAAAATATGATACATATATTTCTCAAGATCGAGACAGCCAAAAGTCTCCTCGACCTCATGTCACTAGTACAGGAATGGTCTGTAGCGTCGGTTTTTTTAAGCCTACAACGTCACTTTTTAACCGACGCCTAAGTGGCCATCGCTATAGAATTTTCTCTATAGCGTCGGTTTATTTAACCAAATAAAACTGACCTTATATAGTAAACACCAACGCAACATGTTGTAAAAATTCTGACCTAGGCAATAAAAAAGGAGCCTGTAAGGTCGGTTATTCGAAAACAACTGACCCTGTAAACGGTCTCGGTCGAGAAAATTGTCAACAGAAAGTTTTTCGGTCGACA
The DNA here is from genome assembly GCA_963693085.1 of Alisma plantago-aquatica. Classification (NCBI taxonomy): domain Eukaryota; kingdom Viridiplantae; phylum Streptophyta; class Magnoliopsida; order Alismatales; family Alismataceae; genus Alisma; species Alisma plantago-aquatica. The sequence goes on along the minus strand of OY856411.1, from coordinate 394,997,218 downwards.
ATTTTCTTGACCGAGAGAGTTTACAGGGTCGGGTTTTCGAAATAACCGACCCTAAAGATTGAATAAACATTTCAGTGTAACACTCGCTCGAGAAAATTGTCGACTGAAAATAATTCGGTCGACAAACTTCTCGACTGAAAGGTACATTGAAAATGTTTATTCAATCTTTAAGGTCAGTTTTGTAAATAACCGACCTTATATAGGACATTTAGAGTCGGTTTTGTACAAAAACCGACGCTAAAATTTGAATAAACATTTCAGTGTACCTTTCGGTCGAGAAGTTTGTCGACCGAACATATTTTGGTCGACAAACTTGTCGACCGAGGGGTACACTGAAAATGTTTATTCAATCTTTAAGGTCAGTTTTTGTAAATAACCGACCTTATAGAGGACATTTAGAGTCGGTTTTATTCAAAAAACGACGCTAGAAGTTATATTTTGGTCAAAAATTTGTTCGACCGAAGAGGGTACACTGACTTCAATCTTTAGGGTCGGTTATTTAAAAAACCGACGCTAGAAGTTACGATTTTTTTTAAAAATTTCTGCAGAAATTGAAATAGAACATAAGAACAAGAAGATTCATATATTCTGGGAGAGGGGAGCATTGATGCTCAACCGTCACCATTCAAAACCACACATTTATAACAAAAATGATTCATAATCACATCATAATTTACAAAATGATAGAGTGTAAGTCTGAGATGACAGATACAAAAGTAAATATGAAAGAGTACTCAAACCACATACATAAATGGAGCCGACATATTTAATCCAATGCTATATCGACTTCATTTATAAAAGACTCTGACCACTCTTCTCGGAATTCATCCAAGTCAACATGTGTGTAAGGCTGGGTTGTAAAGATCTGTAACAGAAAATGCACATGCTAATATTTTATAAAATGACTACAATCACTTGTAAATTTATGATGTTATTCTTTATTACCTGACTTATAGTCTGAATGTCATGTGATGCTTGTTTGACAATAGCTTGCATATATTTCATTACATAGTAGCCACAAGCCCAGTCATTATTTTGCATAGGGCACTACAAATAACAAATTATACTTAATGTTAGTAAACTACTATAAACATCAATTGAGATAAGAGTATAAGAGTTGACATATTACAGTTGAAAATTAATACATATAAGAGTAAGCAGTTGTCAAAGTAGCTACCTTGACATTTTTCAAAGTTAGTGTCTTTAATTTTGTGGGTATTTGTCCTCCAGCTTCACGAAAAGCCTTTATACCCCTATCAAATTAAACGATAGTTGGTAAAATAGAAATTATAAATAGAAATATCATGTTGAAGCATTAATTAAATTTATGCTTACTCCATAGCTGGCAATTTCAGTTTGTGACTCCTTGTTGTTTTACCCATTGGGTCAAGATAATAAAGAGTCATCAATTTTGGGGCAATCACCACTAATTCCCAATGTCTAGCTCTGAGTAAGAATAAAATAAACATTTAAATAAATAATTTTATTCATTATTAAAATTATATTGAATAATAATACTTACTGGACGTTAAAAGGAATTAGGATAATTTCCTTCCCCTCACTAGAAAAATATTTGAATGCATCAGAGAAGTACTCATTCACATCCTCAATATGTGTCTCCACCTAACTACTAACCGAAGGAACTAAGAATCCAACATTCTTTATATCAAAGTCTGTGGCCTCGGTATATAAATGGTTGTTAAACATTTGTAATTATTTTCATATGTAGAAATAAGCTAAAAATGTGTATTGGAATTTTCTATATATATTGATAGATCCTTACCTTATCCATACTTCTATTATCGAAGTGTTCAACCAATCATACCGGAACAACTCTATAATATCATCAAGAAAAATAAAATTCTAAAAGTCCCTCCCAGCTGCATCTTGTGTTAAATTGACCAACATATGTGATCCCGATCTTTGGTTGGCTAAGTATCGACACAAACATTTAGATTTGCTTCCCAATTCGTCGAATGTAGTTTCGGGAATGAAAGATGGCTTGGGCATAGGAGGAGGACTAGTATAAGTTTTACTTTTTGGTTTACAAACCTGTTAATTAAATTACATACTTATATTACATGAGTTCATATATGCAGTCAAATATGAAAAATATGGTAGAAATAAGGTATACCTTGTCATTGATAACCAAGTGTCTAGGCCAACCCACCATAGCACCCTCAGCTTCTTCAACTGTACTATATTCAGGATTAGGTATGGGTAGTGGTTTGTCCCACATTCCGTCATACACAAGATGGATGGACACACAACAAATATCATCAGTAATTTGTTGGCAATGCAATGTACCACTAAGGTTGTACACCTTGCCCGCTGCCACAACATTATATTCTGGAACCTCCACTGCAAGTTTACAGTTCATACCAACCTATATTGAAATAATATAAGTTATATAAGAAATAGTAGAACAGATACATGTTACAACTATATATATTATCATATATTTATCATACTAATAACACAACATATAGAACAAAAACTTACTGCAGATTGTTGTGGTGGGTCATCTGGAGTGCTCCCATGACCTTCTACAACTGGAGAATGGGCTTGTACCTCATCACTTGAGAGACGCGCAGTATGAATATGTTGAGAAGGTTGAGTAGGCTGAAATGAAGACATTATTTCTTTTACTTTCTGCACTACTAATGCTTCAACATCCTCTTGTGTAAGACCTCCTGCATGACCTCTTTTAGATTGCGAAGGGCCAAAATAAGACTTGAATCCTATGCCAGCTCCTAATCCCCTAACACGGCCAGGATGCTCCTTCGTACCAAGAGCAACTGCTAGTTCATCCATGTAGCCAGTTGGGATGAACTTTCCTTCCTTCCTTTGCTCGTGGAGATCAATCTATTCATAGTTAATAAAAATATTAAATCACAATATCAATTAGATATAAATAAATCTAAGTTTGTGGGAGTTACTCTTTATTTAGTTGGGATAAACCTACCATCTTTTGTGCCACCTCCTTAGTTGCAGGGTTGACAATTTCACCAGCTCGATTCTTTCTAGCATCAATCCATGTCAAGTGTCAGGGTGGTCGCTCAACTTGAGTTGTACTAGATTCTTCTCCAGAAGATGATTGCTTCTCTTGTAGTTGGCGGCGGAAGGCATAACCACCGGGCCCCAAGCGATGGTCATGCACATTTTTAGCCCATCTTTCCTTTTGAGCATGGTGAATATCCTGATCATTTAAAACGAGGTATTACAATTTATACTTGGCAAACATGTATAAAAATATTCACCTCCTTAATTGTATAAAATTAAATATTCATACAATACATCACAATCTTTATTACCTCAAACTCTTCTGATCTCCTAGCTGCAACAAATCTTTCTCACACCTCAGGATCTATAAAAATATATACATCTGTAGCTTTCTTCTTTTGTTTAGGATTATTTATAAATTCCCTTACAAGATATGTCTTAAAACCCCTCCATCATACACCACAACGTTGTAGCACTCTTTTCTTGTGATCTTTTTCATTTAGATGAAAAACACCCTATACATACAAAAGAAGCAATTAATAATGTTGTTTTGAAAATGAATTAATTCCAAGCAAACTAAATTAGAATCAATAGATAAAAAACATATTAAAATAATATCAGTTCCACTCACATATATATCTTTCCATATGAGGTCTTTTTTGGCATTAGGAACATCATGCCAATTTTCTATATCTATAGGCACCTTACTGTGTGCGGTCGCCCCTACGTAATGCTTGAAAGTACTAGCATGTTCCCCAATAGGTGCTCCTGTCATATCAAACTGGACTGGCAATTTATCCCCTTTAGCCCTGAGCTCCTGCAACCTACACATCAATGTAGGACCTCTAAGTTTCTTAGCATCACCACTACCATCCTCATGGTGCTCATGCTCAGAATGTTCATCTTCACTCTCCATTTTAGAACCTGCAAGTATACATGATAAAAAAATAAGTGATAATAAAAGCACAAGTGATAAGGTATACATGATAATAAAATAAATAATTCAAAGAATACATGCCTTTAATATTGGTTGAGTTGTTAGTCAAGGAAAATTCCTTCAGCATGGTCTTGACGTTTATAATATTCATCGGTGTTATCTTCAACATGTACACTTGGCAAACCAACTGAGAATGGACTGGAATCATCATACTTTTCGTAGTATTCTTCTTCATTTATAGGATCTACAGTAAACTGTCTTTTTCCATTAAGAACGACAGACCAATTTTTATTTACTGGGTCATCAATATAGAATACTTGTTTTGCTTGGTCTGCCATGATGAATGGCTCATCTTTGAAACCAATATTTTCAAAATTCACCAATTTGAAACCCAACTCATCCACTAAAACTCCTTTGTTGTTGTCAACCCAATTACACCTAAATATAGGAACTCGAAAATTTGTATAGTCCATTTCCCATATGTCCTCAATGACGCCGTAATATGACATCTCAGATTCGCGTGGCCTTTTATCTTTGGCACTAGCAAAATACAATGAACACGCTTTAACAGTGACCCCACTATTTTGAACTACACTACTTTCATCTTGACGCTTTGTGTAGTATGAAAATCCGTTAACGCCATAACCTTCATATGACATGACATCCATTTTTGGCTTCAAGGCGAGCCATTTTATGTTCTCAGCAACATTATTTGGTGATTCAGATAGTTGATTAAATACTTTCTCTTCAAACCACCTAATAAATGTTCGATTATGCTCTCTTGCAAGCCACATTGAACTGGATCGCGGATGATTTCTCTTGATAAGATCATTGTGTTCTGTGATGTAGCTACTAACTTCATCGATGTTGTGTAAAATATACAAATGTGCTTGTTCCCACAACTCATGACCGATTCCTTTCACTCGTCCTCCCAGAGTTCCTTTGCCACAATAAGATCCAATATGATGGGAATTTTTTTGATCGTTACAAGTTTCATTGCAATTCAAAAAATCATTACAAAAGTCCATCACCTCCCTAGCCACGTAACCCTCAACAATACTCCCTTCAGGATGATAACGATTCCGAACATCACTTTTAAAAACACTCATGTAGCGTTCAAATGGATACATCCAGTGTAAGAAAATTGGACCCAACATCTTCACCTCCCTTGTAATATGTACTACAAGATGAACCATGATATCAAAAAATGAAGGAGGAAAGTACATTTCAAGCTGACACATGGTAACAATTACATCTTTCTGTAATTTATCGAGAGTATCAGGATGTATCACTTTGTTGCATATTTCATTGAAGAAGAAACAGAGTCTTGTGATTGCAAACCTTACATGCTTCGGCAATATAGATCGAATAGCCACAGGTAAAATTTGTTGCATTAAGGTGTGACAATCGTGAGATTTGAGACCTATCAGTTTCAGATCCTTCATTGATACCAATCTACGAATATTACAAGAGTATCCTTGTGGAACCTTAATATTATACAAGAACTCACAGAAAGTCTTTTTCTCTTTCTTTGACAAAGTGTAACAAGCCGGTGGCAAATATGTGCGGTGACCCCTGATCTCCACTGATAATTCTTTTCTAATACCCATTAATTCTAAATCTTTTCTAGATTTGATGCCATCTTTAGTCTTTCCTGGTATGTTCAATAGCGTACCGATGATGCTATCACAAATATTTTTTTCAACATGCATGACGTCAATGCAGTGTCTAATTGCCAAAGATCTCCAATAAGGAAGATCCCAGAATATTGACCTCTTCTTGTATAGAGATTTGTCACATGTGAGTGTATGACTACTTGAACTCTTTCCAAATTCATTAACAATATGTTTCACCCTATCATATACAACATTTCCTGATATAGGTTTAGGAGCACTTCGTTCCTCAGTTGACCCATTAAAGGTTTTGCGTTGCCTTCGATAAGGATGCACTGGTGGGAGAAATCTCCGATGACCAAGATATACGATTTTACCACCATGTTTTAGTATGATTGAATCAGTATTTTCCTCACAAATAGGACATGCTTTGTATCCTTTTATGCTATATCCAAACAAATTTCCATAAGATGGAAAGTCATTAATTGTGCAAAATAACATAGCACGCAAACTGAAGATCTCTTTACGTGAAGCATCATATGTCATAATACCTTCTTCCCATAGTTTTATTAGGTCATCAATTAGAGGTTGAAGGTAAACATCAATATCATTTCCAGGTTGCTTGGGCCCTGATATCAATATTGACAACATCACATACTTATTTTTCATACACAACCAAGGAGGAAGATTGTATATAACAATCATAACAGGCCACGTGCTATGTTGGCTGCTTAATGTACCATAGGGATTCATTCCATATATACAGAGTCCAAGTCTTATGTTTCTTGGTTCTTTACTAAATTGAGGGTATAATAAATCAATTTTCTTCCATTGTGGTGAATCAGATGCATGTCATAGGACGCCATCATCATTGACCTTTAACTCCCCATTCCAAGACAAATTTTGCACATCTTCTGTATTAACAAATAAGCATTGAAATCGTGGTATTATTGGTAGATACCACATCACCTTGGCAGGAGAGCCATTTTTAGCCTTAGCTGAATTTGTAGTCTTATACCTTGACGCACCACATTTTGGACAATTTATTAAATTACTATAGTCCTTCTGAAATAACACACAATCATTTGGACATGCATGAATCTTCTTAGCCTCCATTCCCACTGGGCACATTATTTTCTTTGCTTGATATGTTGAAATTGGAAGCTCATTGCCTTCAGGAAGAATTTCCTTTAACAAAGACAATAGTGAAGTGAAACTCTTATCGCTCCACCAGTTTTGAGCTTTAAGAGTATATAATTGCATCACATCACTCAACCTCGTGAACTTAGTACAACCCTTATATAATGGTTTTTCAGCATCATGGACAATGTTTGCAAATAAAGAAGGTAGATCAATGACATTGTCCCGACAACTATGTAGCATCTCATCAACCATATCATCCTGAATCTGGTCATCTTGAATCGGTTCATCATTAACATTATCATCATTATCTATATCTTCTATGCCACAACTATTAGTATCGACATTTTCTGATCCATAATTCAATTTCTCTCCATGCCAATACCATTAATTATAACCTTGTATGATCCCATTGCATATGATATGATTCTTAATTTCCTCACCAGTATCAACTTTAAAATTTTTACAACAATTTCTACATGGATAATATAGCCTATCTGTAGGTAGTTTCCTATGTTCCTCAGCAAATCTAATAAATTCATCAAGACCTTTGGCAAACTTTGGACTGCAACGGTTCTTGATAGACATCCAACTTCGATCCATTTTCTATATCACATTCAAATTAATTATAAAACTAACAGTTTAATATTGATACTATAATAATATGTAAGTTTTTATTGATAGGAAGTTAATTACTTATATACTAAAGTGTACCACCTATCCCATTTTTGAATATTTAATCTCACTAGTAACTGTATAATGTATGTTTAGTTTTGAAGAAAATTTCAGCAACATTTCCCCTAAGTTCTCCAAGTACACCGATGTAAATGGCAAATAACCACTCACATATGTACCCAGAGGACAAATGAAGAAATCCTACTGAAATAATCTACAAAACTAAACATACATTATACAGGTACATCCTAAGTGAGATTAAAATATTCAAAAACTGTCCCAAACCGGGGACTATCCAAAGTTTACTCCTAATGAGTAAATATTGAACGGGTTTCTAAGTTAATATATAAATGCATCAACCCTAAAGTGTCAATCTAAGAATACACATGTCTAATCTCGTATTAATTTCTAGAATTTATATAATGATTACATATGAAAAAAGACATGTTTTTATTATTGGGTTATCAAATCATATAAAATGAAAAATACTTGTACAAATTAGCAAAGTAAGACCGTTTCCAACAGTCCAAAGATTGAAATCATTATAATATTCAGAACTATTTGTAAACATTACAACAAATACGATTAAAACATTTATAGCTCACACATAAATAAGGAGCGGGTCCACTCTCGGTCAACAATTAGTCGACCGAGTGCCCACCTGCGCGCATCGTCTAGGTCCACTCTCGGTCGACGAATTAGTCGACCAAGAGTGGACCTGAACGCTGCACGCAGGTGGGAACTCGGTCGACTAATTGCCGACCGAGAGTGAACCTGGACGCAACCATGGCGGCGGGCGGGAATGAAGAAAGCGGGAACGAAGGAACGGAAGCAGAGAACTTACTTGGTAATGGCGGCGACCTTCGTGGAGGATGAGACGACCTTCACGGAGAGGCGGCGACCTTCATGGAAGAGTGGAGAGGCGACGACGATGAGCTCTATTTGGCGGCGACGACAAGCTCTATTTTGCGGCGACAACGAGCTCTATTTTGCGGCGCGGAGAGGTGGCAACGGCCCGGACACCACGATCCTTTTGGCGGCGCGGAGAGGTGGCACGACTTCACAGACAGGAGGTAAGGGCTTCGCGGCGGGAATGACACAAGAAAGTAAAGGTTTCGCGGTGCCGCGGGAGAGAAAAATAGAACAAAAAAGTTTTCGCGGGAGGAAGAAAGACTAGGTTTCAGCTTTTTCACTTAGAGAAAGACATGTAGCGTCGGTTAAACCAAACAAACCGACGCTACAGATAAGTAATGCCCGTGTCGGGTTATTTAAAAATACTCAAACTCATTTTTGGTCGACGAATTTATCGACAGAAAAGACCTCTAGGGTCGGTTATAAGAAAAAAAATGACGCTACAAGTGCTTATACGAAGGAAATCTGGCCCCTTTCGATCGAAAAATTCGTCGACCGAGAAGGAGCAAGATTTCCTTCGTATAAGCACCTCTAAGGTCGGTTTTTTCCTTATAACCGACCCTAAGTTTATCTCGGTCGACAATATTATCGACCGAAGAGGACTTTAGGGTCGGTTATAAAGAAAAAACCGACCCTAGAGGTGCGTCTAAGAAGGAAATCTGGGTCCTTTCGGTCGTCGAATTTATCGACCGATATCTATCGGTCGACAAATTCGTCAACTGAAAGGAGCCAGATTTCCTTCTTAGAAGCACCTCTAGGGTCGGTTTTTTCCTTATAACCGACCCTAGAGGTCTTTTCGGTCAACAAATTCGTCGACCCAACGGGGCCAGATTTCCTTCGTATAAGCATTTGTAGCGTCGGTGTTTTCCTTATAACCAACCCTAGAGGTCTGTTCGGTCGACAAATTCATCGACTGAATGAGCTCTAAGGTTCTTACCAAGGTTTTGGAAAGCGCGAAGCGGGAAGCGTGCGGATTGACCCTTTTGAAGCGGGGAGCGGAAAGCGGGCTTTAAAGCGGACCAAAGCGGGCGCTTTTTGAAAAAGCGGTCTGCATTGTTTTAAAAAATATAGAAAACATTTGGTGACCGTCGTACTGCTAACATATCATTAATCAAGCATCTAAATGATATTTCATTACATTAGAATGACTTTTACATATGAAAAAGGGTCCTATAAATAAATTGTTACAAGCTAAAAATACTCAAACATCATAAAACCACATAGTCCTCGCTCAACAATCAAGTATCATACTAGTACAATGTACTTAATATTGTTTCAATAATTGGGCTTAGAAATTATCATTTAGTAAAAAAAACTGGAGGTAGTTGTAGTTGAATACTAGTACTCTGTACAAATATTGTTGACTGAGTAAGGTACTCTTCAACATAATATAAATAGATGCACATTTAAATAGTAATAAAGAGAAATGCATGACAATATATAGTAGAATCAAGGTAATTAAATATTACTTAGTAAATCCTAAAGAGCAATAAACTACTAGACTTAGTATATAATAAACAATATAACAAATTTTACCACCTTATTTGTTACAGCCTATAGATGGTTGTGCAAAGTTTTTGTACAATTATAAAAAATGGCTGACTATGAATTTGTCAGTGGTATTAAACTACATTAAACATACATGCCAATATCATACATAGTAAATCATAAAGAACAATAAGTTACTGCACTAAGTACATAATTGACAATATAACAATATTTTACGACATCATTTTGTTACAGTCCACAGATGGTTGTCCAAAGGTTTTATACAAGTATACTAAATGTCAGACTATTAGAGTATCAACGGTAATAAACAACATTAAATATACATGATAATATCATAAACAAACTTGAAAGTACAAAGTACTAGTCTAGCTGTACAGAGTGTACAGACATCAGTAACAAAGTAAAGATAAATGCTAATTACTAAACTTTCTTACACCTTTTGAGATACAATAGTTGGAGCATCACATCTCCCAAAAGTAGTGCTTTCATTTTTCTATAGATTTGGCGAGTGATTAGGTCACTCCAGCAATATTTGTCGTGAAGCGGCCTGAAGCGGTCGCTTAAGCGGGGCTGAAAAAGCGGCCTGAAGCGGCAAAAAGCGGGAAAAAGCGGCCGCTTCAGTCCAAAACGCTTCAAAGCCCGCTTCAGCTAAAATTACAACGGGACATAGGCTTGACCGCTTAAGCGGCCGCTTAAGCGGCCGCTTCACCCGCTTTTTAAATCACTGGTTCTTACACAACCCTAATAACGATGTTATGTGAAATCTGGCTCTTATTCGGTTGACGAATTTGTCGACCGAGGAGCCCTTAAGGGTCAGTTATAAGCGAAAAACTGACCCTAGAGGTCGTTAAATTTGGCTCTTATTCGGTCGACGAATTTGTCAACCGAGGTGCCTTAAGGGTTCTTATAACCGACCCTAGAGGTGATCCTAAGTCCTCCTCGGTCAAACTTATTGTCGACCGAGAGTGTCTCGGTCGATAATATTTTCGACCGAGATTAACCCTGTTTCAATGTTTTAAATTAAGTACCAAGAATGTTTATGAGTGTGCGGTTGTGACACTATTGTAGGGGATGACCTATCTAAGTGTTGTAAATGGCTAGGTAAGATCTAACACTTGATTTACATGATATCTAAGTACTTGTACAAGATATTACATGATATCCAATATAATCATTTTGTATGACTCTTTAGTTATCCCCCTTAATTTTATGCTATGCTTAAAGAGATATTTAATTTTAAAACCAAGTGATGCTTTGTCAAATTTAGCCATAATTTATTTTTCAATCATTTGAAATAACAATATTCTTATATAACATGTATATGTCCAAATGAAGCCATGGAAAACACTTTTATTCATAACAATTTAATGCCCATACACTTTATAAGATGAAGCATGACATGCTTTATAAAAAGATATCCATTACAATAATTACAAAGATATTTCATAATCTCACTGAAAAGACCGAAGGATTACATCAATGTCTTGGTATTTTCCAAGAAAGGGCTCAACTCCATAATAATTGACCAGTGTCTGCCACTCCAAGGCACCTATTTTGGTTAAGGCATAAGCCTCCAAGAAGGTGGGAACACGATCAAAGAGAAAGTGGGCAGCAATGTCTTGAAGTTGAATTGGGGAAAACTGAGTATGTGTGAGATCAGGAGATGGTGGAGGTGGAATTTGATAGTAGTTGTAGGAAGGATTGTATGGATTTATCATGCCAGGATTAAGGGAATAGGGATATTCATCAGGTTGGTTAGGAGAGAGAGTTTGCATCCTTTGGTTTAAATAAGTCATGGCATGGTGATTATAATCCAATTTCCTACTTAGGTGATATTGGGATCCAACAATGTATGTCAAGGTGTTTGTATTAGGATCATGGGGTAGGTTGGTAGGAGGAGGTGGTGGAGGTATGTCTTGGGTGGATGTCTCCCCTTAAGTCCTAGCCCTTTTGTGGCCAAAGTCGATTCCCATCTTTTCCACCGTATTTTTACTTATCTTTTGGGGTTTTCTATCCCATGTGAAACCTAAGTCGTCCTCAATATTCTTCTTAAGAAAATGTTGAGTGATTTGGCATACAAAGTCAACATAAGGTGGATTGCTAGAAAACTCAAGCATATTCTTAAAGATGATACGAATAAAGTTTATGGGAATACCTTTGAGAATGGCATAGATAAGGTACATACGAAAGGTGGGTACTTCAGATTTGTTTGCTCTAGGATGGATATTGGTGGAAACAATGAGATTTATGATCCTAGCTTCAGGTTTTAAGTTTATGGCATAATAGGTACCCCTATCTTCATGACAAGTCGTATTTGATTGAAAGATGGCTCTTTTGACATCACTAAGGCTAGTTGTAGTGTCATCTTGGGAGAGTTTGGTGAGTGGATTTCCAGTGGTGAGATCAAGAAAATCTTTATATTCTTCTATGTCTATGTCAAACATATCAAGAATACCCTCCTCAGTAAAATGGAATCATACCCACCAACCATAGAGGAGAAGGTATCATGGTCAGGATGTGGGGTTAAATTGGCATAGAATTCATTAACTACTTTGGAGGAGTAGGAATGGAAGGAGGGATTTAGAAAATCAGTCAAATGTTGCACCTCAAAGAGTTCCTCCAAATCGACAATGTTGTAGAAGTCCATGACGTCGACTGGCCGTCGTGGAACAGGAGTTCTTGAGGAGAGCCTGAAGTAGCGGTCTCCTGCAGCTGCGTCGTTGATGAATGGCAGCGTTGGAGAGATCGTCCTTCCTTTCCTACCTGCAACTTGCTTCTTTCCACGCGTAGATGATGAAGCCATTTTGTTGCTTTGATGTGGAGAAGTAGCAAGCAAGACTTGGATGTAGAGAAGCTAAAGATTTTCACAAGAATACACTAGAGAGGAGCTAGAGAAGTGAGAATGTGAAGGTGTGAAGAAATTGATCGTTTTGGGTGCTATTTATAGAAAAACAAAGGCCATTTCGGTCGACAATTTGTCGACCGACGCCCGCAACGGTCGTCTCCCGGTCGGCCAACGGTCGATCGAACTAGCCGTTATTACGGTCGATTTTCTAACCATTACGACGGTCGAATTTCTAGCCGTTATGATTTTTTTTAAATTATATTTTAATCAGAATATTGCCTTTTTAATTCAAGCAAATGGAGGTTCACAGGGTTGTCCTCGGTCGAACAATTCGTCGACCGATGTTGTCTCGATCGAACAATTCGTTGATCGAAAAAGAGCCAGATTTCCTTTGTATAAGTACCTCTAGGGTCAGTTTTTTTCCTTAAAACTGACCATAGAGGTACTTATTCATGTGTGAAATACTAAATTGGATCCTAAGTTTATCTCGGTCGACAATAATATCGACCAAAAACCCCTTTAGGGTTGGTTATAAAGAAAAACCGACGCTACAGGAGCTTATACGAATGAATCTGGCTCTATCTCGGTCGACAAATTCGTCGACCGAGAAACAACCAGATTTCCTTCGTATAAGTACCTTTAGGGTCGGTTTTTTTGCTTATAACCGACCCTAAAGTCCAATTCGGTCGACAATATTGTCGACCGAGATAAACTTAGGATCCAGTTTAGTTTTTCACAAGTGTGAACTAAATTGGATCCAAAATTCATCTCGGTCGATAATATTGTCGATCGAATATACTTCTAAGGTCGGTTATAAGTAAAAAACCGACCCTAAAAGTTGCTTATACACATGAAATCTGACTCCTTATCGGTCTTCGAATTTGTCGACCGAGAATATCGGTCGAAGTATTCGTCGACCGAGGAAAGCTCTAAGGTCGGTTATAAGTACAAATCCGACGCTAGAGGTGCTTATAAATGCGTGAACTAAACTGGATCCAGAATTGATATCGGTCGACGAATTTGTCGACCGAGGAGCCTTTAGGATCGGTTTTAAAGGAAAAACGGACCCTAAAGGTGCTCGTATACGTGAAATCTAGCTCTTATTCGGTCGACGAATTTGTTGACCGAGGAGCCCTTTAGGGTAGGTTATAAGGAAAAACCGACCCTATAGATCGAGGAGTGAAGCCAAAATCAAGCAAATTTTTACCGCGGGAAACTTGTAATTGAGTTTTTAAACCAATTATCTATAAGGTCGCTTATTTTATAAAAACCGACCCTATAGAGATGAATTACAAGGTCGGTTATTTTAAGAAAAGCGACCCAAGAGGTCTTAAGTGGTGCCCGCATTTTTTATAGACATATAAGGTCGGTTATTTGGAAAACCGACCCTATAGAGATACACTACAAGGTCGGTTATGTTAAGAAAAAACGACCCAAGAGGTATTAAGTGGTGCCCGCGTTTTTTATAAATATATAATGTCGATTATTTGGAAAACCGACCCTATAGGGTTACACTACAAGGTCGGTTTTTTTAAGAAAACCGACCCAAGAGGTCTTAAGTGGTGCCCGCATTTTTTTTAGACATATAAGGTCGGTTATTTGGAAAAACCGACCCTACACGTAGGGACGTTATAACCCATTTCTGTACTAGTACGTGGTTACCGTATGATAACATAGTCGCAGTGGCGGTACTAGGAGTTGGTGGCGGCCAAAAAATTTAAATGCCCAATATAGAAATGGAACTCATGACCTTAAGTACAATAACAAACATGTTAACTACTACACCAAGTGAAGTTTTGTATTTTATAGTGTCATAGACAATATATATAGCAACTGTATTCTAACGACACGTGTTGTGAAAAATGAGTAATGTATACACAAGGATTCAAACTTGAGACCTGTTGGATATAGTTACAGCCACAAACTACTCCACTAAATTCACATTTTTCACTAATATTTGATATAAATAATATATATTATCAATAACATTACAGACATATGTATATGTACATATATATGTACTATATTTTTAATTTTTGTTGGACGGCCGGGGCCCCTGCCCGCCCCCCTGAGTCTGCCCCTGCATAGTCGCATCTTTGGGTTACATTCAATAAATTTACTTCTCTTTGGCTTTGGATCATCGCAGGTTGAGAAAACGTAAAGATACTGACGACATGTTTGTTGGTTGTAGATATGTCTCTGGAGGTCTTCATTTTGTTCAAACAAATGTTGTATGCATATGTATAAAAAACTAACTATAACTTACAGCTGACTTTCTTGATAGTTCTCACATTAGCAACCAATTTTGGTTTAAGCATCCTATATTTAATATTTATATGTATAAATAAATATAAATTTAATGTGCATATTGTTACATTTCATGATTATCGTTATGTTAAATTCATATCCTCCTTACTTTTCATTTTCGGTAAATGGTTAAGAGTACGGTCAAGGAAATGGTAGTAGAGTGAGATAACCTTATCCACTAGAGTGAGATAACTAAGGATAAAAGGTTGTGCTGCCATATCTTCGTCATTTACAGCCGTTAGTCTAACTTAAGTACGACTACCTGAACATCATTCCCCTTCCACGTCGTCAACCGTGCCAGTGGCGAAGGCATATTTTGATGTGGGGACGAACGCTCCCGATCCAAATTTTTTGAAACAATGGAGTTACTAATAAGTGCTCAGCTACTGCTCTGCAAATGACTGAAGATGGTGACATGGGAGCTGTAGGTGTCAAGGGGCGTTGCTAGCCTTAAGTCAAAGACATGGATGGTTACTTGTGAAGGAAAATCTAAGGCATCTAGAAAACTATGATCATGATATCGGTGCTACGAGTATATATTGTGCTTATCAGTGAGCAACGAAATTTCATTTGCGCACCCTAAGTTTCTGTCAGATAACGCAATTTCTGCTACGACTGTTGTGCTTATGATTGAATCCACATGATTATGTGGCGATCTATCCTTACTGATGGAATTGGTCCCTACTGGGAGGGCAAAACTGTCCGAATGACATTTGCTGGGCATGGATTGTATCTGAGAAACAACAACTTTCTTATCTTCGTATAGAGGAAAAAAAAGGTTGAAGCAATTGGAAATTGTCGAGGTTCACCAAGAAAGGATTGACGAACCACGCTGCTAATGGGCGAATCTATGACCATTGGAGTAGAAAGAATAATTTTATTTAAAGCAGTAAGCAACCTATGACCATAGCACGCCCCCAGCTGCAGCATCATGCATTGCAGTGGCAATGTTTATACACGCTGCTGGTGGAGTGGTGGTGTGGTGGAAAGACAATAGCACACTACACACTGTTAGATGTATAAGCCAACAAGGTGGCTTTGTACTGTTTGGAGTTTCAGACATATCTTCCACGAAGTTTCATTGCAGGTCAAAAAATCAAAATGGCATGTTTAGGCATTTTAATTATCAAAATGACATGATTCAGAACTTAATTCCCAAAATGACACATTTTTGAGGCAATACGTCCCCAAAGATGATGTATTACTTCTAATGGGGCAAATACGTCCCCTCAGAGACGTATTGCTACTAAAAAAAATAATATGTCTCCAATGGGGACGTATTGCCTGCATCAGAGCAATGCGTCCCAATTGAGGATGTATTGCCTTTTTTTTATTTTATTTTTTATTTTTTTAATTATGATACCATATACGTTATATATACATATGTATGTTAAATTGCTAAATGAACATAATCTGCATTAACTTATATACAATTAACCATATATTTAAGATGGTACATGAACGTAATAAAATAATAACAGAATATTATATTTTATTAATACATAATATTTATAAATGTAGATAAAAGTATATAAAATTAATGGATACAATACTAAAATTATGTAATAAAGTTTAAAATTACAGAAATAAAGATACATATATATGTATTTATTTGTAAACTTAGAAAAAAAAGAAAACTAACATAGCAATAAAAATAAGAAAACACTAAAATAAAAAAACTAATATAGTAGTATATAAGACACACTAGTGCACATAAATATACACACACACAAATATATATATATATATATATATATATATATATATATATATATATATATATATATATATATATATATATATATATTAAAGGTATGATACACAATATCAAAAAAATGTAAACATGTCAACTATATAAAGTAAATATACACGAACAATAACAATATATAATCTAAATAAAATATATGATACATATGATCAGAGACGCAATACATAAAAAATTGTAATATATTATGGAGCATTCTTTTTATTGTGTTTAAAAAATAATATATTAACATAAATCATAATCATATAATAATATTTGTAACTTTTTATCCAGTTCATTTTCTCGATTTATTATCTAGTTCACAGACAAATATAATATGACAAAAATAAAATATATTATTGTTTTTTATTTAATTTAAAACCATATGTATCATATATTTTAATTTGATTATTCATTGTTATTGTTCTAGAATATTTTACTTTGCATAATTGACATGCTTATATTTTTATATTATATATTGTACTTTAATATATATATATATATATATATATATATATATATATATTGTGCATATCAACGTGGTATATGTTGCTATATTAGTTTTTCTTTCTTTTTTCTAAGTTTATAAATATATATATATATATACATGTATGTATGTATATATTTGTTTTATTTCTATAATTTAAACATTATTATATAAGTATTGTATCCATTAATTTTTTATACTTCTATCTACATTTATAATTTTTTTTAAGTGACTAAGTAAGATAGAGACAGAAGTACCATGGACTATAACAGAACATATATAGAAGAAGCAGAAAGACAAACTAAGTCGTTAATAACACAACTACATATTAAAGGATGACAAAATTCTGACCAACAGGCAAAACAAACCAAGAGCAAAGTTAACGACTACATAGCAGAAACAGACCCTAAACCCTAGAGGTTGATACAAAAAACTAGCCAACATCAGTTTAACAGATGACCAACAGATGCCTAGCTAGACGTTCCTTGTAGTCAAGACTTGGAGCAGTCTAACTCTGAATTTGGCAACCCTTATTCCTCTCTTAGTGATGAGTGACGCCAATGCTGCTTCCTTCCTGCCAACAAACATCTTCTTCAACTTCAGAACCATCACCTTGATATCATCATCGGAGACGTCCGAGGCCTTGAGAAACCTGTAGACATCAGACCCAAGTTCTTTTTCCTCTTCAGTCTTGGCTACTTTCTGACTAGCAGCAAACTGGGTTGCGATGGCATGAGGAACCTACTGCTTGGAGGATAACACTTTGGATGATCCTTCCCCAACTCGAACTGCCATACCCATTGTGATTTCATGAAGAGTCTTTTGTTGGGCCATCCCTACAAAACATATATATTTAAAATATACACCTCAAAGGATTAGATTAAAGTCCGTTACATATGGTTAATATTTTAAATATATTACAAAACACCATGGACTATAACATAACATATTATGTATTAATGAAATATAGTATTCTGTTATTTTTTTATTATGTTTAGGTATTATTTTAAATATATGGTTAATTATATATAATTTAATGTGGATTATGTTCATTTAGCAATTAACATATATATGTATATATATAACATACATGGTATCATAATAAAAAAGTAAAAAAATAGATAAAAAAAGTAATACATCCTCATTAGGGACACATTGCTTTGTTGGAGGCAATATGTCCTCACTTTCTTAAAGTAGCAATACGTCTCCCGAGGGGATGTATTGGCTCCACCATGAGCAATACCTCCTCGTTGGGGATGTATTTCCTCAGAAACATGCCATTTTGGGAATAAAGTTGTTAATCATGCCATTTTGGTAATTAAAATTCCCAAACATGTCATTTTGATTTTTTGGCCTTCATTGTAACTTGGGCATATCTTTATGGGGCGCTCATCCAGGGGGCCATATGCACAAGGAAAATGATACACAACCCTGAAGTCAGATCAGAAACCAACACCGATTTTGGATCCTAGTAACCTGTTGTGGTACAAGTGTTTAAATGTATTGCTAGCTAACGACGTGACAAATATGTTTTTGGCTGATGATGGAACATGTTGCGGCTGGAGAGAGAGGGGGAGTGACTGCAAGGAGAGATAAATCAAGAGAGATATATTTATTTTGCTAATAACTTTTAAATCATTATGTATGTTTTAAAAAATAAAACCATTAGTCTCCTAATAAAAAATACATTCTAATCAGACTAATGTCGACATATTTTTGAAAATATAACATACAGTCTAAAATAAAAGAGATGAGGGAAGTAGTATCGTTAACTTATTTCTTTAAACCAAGAGAGACAGATAAGTTTTTGGCTAACGATGGGACATGTTGAGTCTAGGGAGAGAGAGGGAGAGAGAGGGAGTGGTTACATGGAGAGAGAAATCAAGAGAGATATATTTATTTTACTAATAACTTTTAAACCATTATGTATTTTTTAACGAAATAAAAATTATTAGACTCCTAATGAAAAATGTATTCTAATAAGACTAATGTCGACATATTTTTAAAAATATAACATGTAGTTTAAAATAAGAGAGATGAGGGAAGTAGTATTTTTGCTTACAAATTTCAATTAGTGATGTATTTTTTGACAAAATAAAAAAGGTTAGATTTCTTACAAAAATATATGTTCCTACAAACCAATTACAGTAAATATATGAAGCAATGTTTGCTTGTTTTGGACCAAAGTGCAAATTACCCAAGATGAGGGGTTATTGATTCAACCCTATTTTAGGGCTTAATTTTGTGTCTTTTTGCTCTTCAATCACATCTATACCTATTAGATTGCATGTCATTCCCCCTAATATGCTTATTTGTATAAAATGCACTTATGTACATTATTTGCATGTTTTTCAGGCATTTGGACCACGCTTGATGGAAGAGAGAGAGAAGGGGCGATCCTAGGGTTCCTCTATACTTGGAGAGGCCCAAAGTGAAGTCTGATGCTCCCACGACCTACCCCTAGTGGCCAAAGATCAATTGAAGTAAAGAAGTCCAAGAAAAGCCAAAGATCCAAGTTAAAGTGCTGATCCAGGACCCAGCACGGCCGTGGTACCACAGAACGGCCGTGCTAGGTTATTTAGAAATCAACAGGTTCAACATCCAAGTGAAGCAGAGAGAACCACGGGCGTGCAGAGCAGCACAACCGTGCAATTGGTAGACACCACGGCCGTGCTCCGCAAAATGACTGTGGCACAACAGCGCAAAACGGCCGTGCAACAACACCACGACCACCTCCACCAAGCCCACCACGGCCGTGCCAAACACCACGGCCGTGGCACACCCCCTCCACCATGGTCATGGTGACACACCACGACCGTGGCCATTCTGACAAAAACCCTGTAACTTTGCCATTTTAATTCCCACGACTGTGCCCATATAACACGGTCGTGGCCTACCCTGCCCACCACGGCCGTGGTACCCCACCACGGTCGTGCTACTCACAGAATCCACCCAGTTTTCCACAGTTTTTCCCATTTTACCCCTAACTTAACCCTAGACCACCTAGATCCCTATATAAGCCCTAGTGGCGACTGGGGGTCGGGGGTTGGCTGCTTAGAGTCCCATTTTCGCCCCTTGTCACCTCCACTCCATTCCACTTCACCTTCACCTCAAATCCACTCCATTTCACCATTTCCACCACATAACCCCCCATATCTAAGCCTTCCATCCACTTCCCACCACCATTCTACACCTTTCCATCCAAGAAGAAGGAGGAGGACGACCCTACAACTGCTGGAGAGAAGGATTTTAGCACTAGTCCGAGCTCCATGGCTTCTTCTACCTCTTTCTTCTCTCTTTTTGTATTTTGCTTTGTTATGAGTAGCTAGGCCCCTTGGGTGGGCTGTTTGGGGGAAAATATGTTAATTTAATACCATGTTGGGGGAAAATGGCATGTAAACGTTGTAATTCCATTTGTTAATGATTATATTCTATTTCTATCTCTTTCTCCATGGATTGCTTGTTGGTTTATGTGTGAAATCACCTAGAAATTTAGGCAAATTGCTTGTATGTGTGAATTTTGAGATTTGCCCCTAGGTCCAGATCTTGGATCCCTAGGTTGCCTCCCATCTTCCTACATCCTAATCAATCTCCCTAAACCTAAGTGAGAGATCTAAGTAGCTAGATTAGATAATTCTAGTACAATTAGCATGGAGCCTTCTCAAGGCTAGAATGTGGGGGAATTGGGGTCCAAAACCCTAATTTCACCTCCCCATTACTACCCTCGGCCCCTAATTGCCCTAGGAATGTCTAATCTAGAAACCTAGACTTGATTATACTCTAATTGGATTGAACCTAACCCCTAACCCAATTGAGCCTCGTAAGGGTAGTAGGCGGTGTAAGGGACTAGTTCCCCTATACACAACCTAGCATATCCATGGCCAGTTAGTAGCTTAGGTTAATTCATTAGACTCTAACTTGTTGTTTGGTTTGGATAATCTAAATGAAATCATAATGTTCACATGTCACCCCCCAACTTAAGTGATAAGTGTTGGCTAAATGGACATCCATAAAATCCCTTTGTTTTGATTATGACAAACATTTCATTTTTATTTATCTGACGAGCTACTTGAGTGTGCAGGATGACACAACTATAAGGGAAATCCAACATGAAGTATTTATATTTTCATGCAAATGTAATCATTGTAAAAAACTTGTACAGAATTATAATGTACAAGTACTTAGAATCGCATGTAAATCAAGCATTGGATTTTCCCTAGCTAAACACCTTAGTCATCCATTCAATAGGACCACCTATGCACACATACGTATAACTAGTGCCTAACTTGAAACCTTAAAACAGGATCTCTCTCGGTCGACCAACTCCTCGACCGAGATACTCTCGGTCGACCACATTATCGACCGAGAAAGATCCAAAAGTAGCCGTTAGACACAGCTGTTGACAGTTGCAAATAAACATTAATCCAGAGAGCCTGTCGGTCGACAAATCCTCGACCGACTGGGCATTTCGGTCGACAAGTCCTCGACCGAGATGGTCTCTGACAGCAACTGCAGAATTAATTAACTAGCCGTTGCTAATGCGCCTAACTTATTCCTAACGGCTAGTTAAGCACTAGGAACCCCCTAGAAGTTGTCTAGAACGTCCTTAAGCATACTTAGGCTATTCCTATAAATAGGACAAGCCATAGGACACTAGAACTCACTTCTTACACTTGCTATACTTGAGAAAATACTTGAGCCCTCTTGTGCAATCTGTGTGAACTGAGCTTTGTGATAAATTGGCCATTTTCCCTTTAGCTCAAGCTCGTCCTATAGGCTAGATTTTCCTAACCCTAGCAATCACAAGTCCATCATATTGGCTAGGAAAATCCAAACGCTTGATCTAGGGAAATCAAGCCTTGAGCTACAAGGATAAGTTGTATTTTCTTTTATTCCTTTCTTGTTCCTTGTATTACTTGTACTCTCCTTGCTACTCCAGGTAGGAGGCTGCGGATTGGAGAGGGTGAAGCTCTTCGTGGTGAAGAGGAAGACTTTGGACTACTTCAGAAGGCTGTCTTGACGGGAAGCTACTTCGAGAGGAAGGCTACTTCAAGGGGGAGCTTGAAGTTACTTCAAGGAAGGCTGCTTCGAGGTTGGCAAGACTACTTCAAGGTGAAGGCTGTCCAAAGGGTGTTTAGAAAGTATTGTAAATTTTATGTAACATCCTTGAGAGGTAATAAAATTTAGTACTTTCAAAATCCCGGTTGGGTAAGCAACCGGGTAGTGGACTGACTCCTTAGTATTTGCTAAGGTGGAACCACTCTAAACACCTGTGTTCCTCTTCTTAATCTTTAGTTTGGTTGTTTGCGTTTAAATTATTTTAAAATCTATATAAAACTCTATTCACCCCCCTCTAGAGGTTTTCAATTGGTATCAGAGCAGGCTTCAAGGAGCCCTAACAAAGTCTTGAAGAAAAGATGGGGGATGGAGTGCTCAACAACCTTAACATTGAAGGAATGCTCGTTGCTCGACCTCCGGCATTTGACGGGACAAACTATCAATACTGGAAGAGAAGAATGCAATTTTACTTCCAAGGAATCAATTGGGATCTTTGGAGAATGGTATCTACACCATACACACTCCCACAAGACGAGTTCGAAGTATGGGATGCTAATACGGTAAAAATGGCCCAAATGAATGCAAAGGCAGTAAGCATTTTATATTGTTCCATTTCAGTAGGTGAATTTAATAGAGTATCAAACTGTGATACCGCATATGACATTTGGCATAGATTATCTATAACATATGAGGGTACTGTTCAAGTTAAAAACTCTAAAGTTAGTTTGCTTAAAACCAAATTTGAACATTTTCATATGGATCCAAACGAAACTATTAGTGAAATGTATTCAAAATTTTCTACTATTGTTAATGGTTTGAGTGCTTTAGGGAAACCTGTTCTTGAGGAAGATCAGGTATCAAAAATACTTCGATCTCTTCCTCCAAAGTACAAACCAAAGGTGACAGCTATTGCAGAAGCAAACGACCTCACTCGCCTCAAAATGGAGCAGCTCATCGGAAACTTAGAAGCTCATGAGGCAGACCTAGAAGAGGAAGAAAGAAGAGAACATGAACATCAACGTGGGCCAAAGAAAGACGTGGCTTTCAAAGCATCAAAATCTCTCTCACAAGAGAGTGAGGAATCTAGTGAAGAAGAAGGAGAAGAAGCATTGATAGTCAACGGTAAGAAATATAGAAGGTTTAAATCTAATAAAATTTCTAGCTCTTCTTCCACTCCCAGGTGCTTCGAATGTGGAAAGAAAGGACATTTCAAAAATGAATGTCCCAAAGCTAAGAAGGGAAAGAAAAGCTCACATAAGAAGAAAGAAAAAGCTTATAAAGCGGCATGGGATGAAACGAGTGAAAGTGAAAGCGGAGAAGATAAAGTAGAATGTCTAATGGCAAGAGAAGATGAAGAATCTCAAGAGGTAAGCCTAGTTGATCTTCCTAAAGAAGAGTTAGTAGCTAGCTTACAAGAAACTTATGATAAATATGTTGATACCAAGAAGAAACTAAAAAGGACTATAAAATCAAACAATGAGCTCATTGCCAAAATAGATGAACTTTCTTCCGAAAAGAATAACATTGATCTTGAAAATGTATCTTTAAAAACATCTTTAGATGATTGCACTAGAAAGCTACTTACTTTGGAGACTAATGTTGATCTTCTATCAAAAGAAAAGACTGATTTGTTAGCTAAACTACAACCTATCTTGTGCAATCATTCGGACTATGACAATATTGTAAAAGAAAAGGATTCATTGCTTTCTGATTTAGACCAGGCAAGAAAAGATATACACAAGAAAATGAATGACATTGCTCAGTTGCAAAGAGAACTTTATGAGTTAAGAAGAAAAGATATTCTTGATAACATATTGAAGAGTGGTACGGCCTTCAATGGAAGAAAAGGTTTGGGATATGTTCCAAAGAAAAACCAAACCAAAAAGACCCAAACTATGTTTGTACCCAAAAACACAATGGCTAGAAAAAGAAATGAAGTTGATTCTATTACTTGTCATTTTTGTTTACGTCTTGGACATTACTGTTTTTCATGCCCCTACAAGACTAAGAAGTCCAACTTAGTTTGGACCCCAAGACCCCAAACTTAGAAGAATGGAATGAAGTTGAGATATGACAAAATACTTAATTTTTGCAATTTATATTGTCCTATCTCAACAAACGATGCTATGCTTATTGGTATTATTTTTTCTGCATTGGTGTACTAAAACAGAAACTTCGTCGGTCGAAGTACTGTCGACCGAGCTCTGGGTCGGTCGAAGTATTGTCGACCGACTGGATGTCTTTAACAAATCGAAAATCTTCCAGTACTCATTTCGGTCGAAAATTGGTCAACCGAAAAATTTTCTGTTCTTTTTGATTGTGATACAGTAACCTGCTCGATCGACAAATTGTCGACCGAGAATTATATCGGTCGAACAATTGTCGACCGACTAGTTTTCTGTATCAGAACTTTTATACACATATGCATTTTAAAAGTTTCTAACCTTATCGGACCATCACATGGGTACCAAAATCTAAATTCTAATGCAGGAATGGGTAGTTGATAGTGGCTGCTCCAAACATATGACCGGGAACAAGGACGCCTTTCAAACCTTTGAAGAAAAGAAAAGTGGAACGGTTACTTTTGGAGACAATGGTAAGGGAAAAATCGTTGGAATAGGTAATGTTGGAACAAATCTTGAAATCAAAAATGTTCTACTAGTTGATGGATTGCACCATAACTTAATAAGTGTAAGTCAACTATGTGATAGTGGTTATGATGTGTTATTCAACAAAACCTGCTGCAAATTATTGATAGAAAATACTACAACTGTTGTTTATGAAGGAAATAGAGTTGGAAATCTTTATATCCTTAAACCAAACTCTATGAAATCAGTAGTAGGTAAATGCTTACTTGCAAATGAAAACACCTTACAACTATGGCATAAAAAGCTTGGTCATGCTAGTTCACATGCTATTAAAAAGTTAGTAAAATATGATCTTGTTCGTGGATTACCTGCTTTGTCTTTTGATCAAGTTGCAAATTGTGAACCTTGTACAATGGGAAAGCAAACCAAAACATCTTTTAAATCAAAACACGTACTTAGCACCAGTAGATCCTTAGAATTAATTCATATGGATTTATTTGGACCAATGAGAACACAATCTATTGGTGGTAAACGATACTGTTTTGTTATTGTTGATGATTATAGTAGATTTACATGGGTACATTTTATTGCAACTAAAGATGATACTATTCATGTCTTTATGCAATTTTGTTCTAAGATTGAGAATCTTTTACAACATAAAATATGTACCATTAGAAGTGATCACGGTGGCGAATTTGAAAATCATACATTTGAAACTTTTTGTACTTCTCAGGGGTATACTCACAATTTCTCTGCTCCACGTACCCCACAACAAAATGGTATTGTAGAACGGAAAAATCGATCTCTACAAGAAATGGCTAGGACCATGATGCTTGAACACAACACACCTAAAACCTTTTGGGCTGAAGCTGTAAACACTGCTTGTTATGTGCTAAATAGAGTCACGGTTCACTCTCATTTGAAGAAAACTCCATATGAAATAATACACTCTAAGAAACCTAGAGTTGACTACTTCCATACTTTTGGCTCTACATGTTACATTTTAAACACCAAGGATGATAGAGACAAGTTTGATTCTAAATCACACAAAGCATTCTTCTTGGGATACTCTACTTCTAGCAAAGCGTTTAGGGTATATAACACTATCTCTAGAAAAGTTGAGGAATCCATTCATGTTTCTTTTCATGAAGAATCAAAATCCACAAATTTAGATATCATTGATCTCACTAATCAGTTTGAAACTATAACCATTCCCAATGATAATGAGAAAACTCCCACATCCGATCCTCCAGTTGAAACACAACCTACACCTAGGCTGATCAAGGATCATCCCCAAGAGCTAATTATTGGAGATCCAAATGATAAAGTCAAAACTAGGTCCTCTTTCCAAGATGTTGCAAACATGGCTTTTGTCTCTATCATTGAACCTAAGAAAATATCCGAAGCTCTTAAGGATGATTACTGGATAATAGCCATGCAAGAAGAATTAAATCAATTCACTAAAAACGATGTATGGGATTTAGTTCCTAAACCACAAGATAAAACTATCATAGGAACTAAATGGGTTTTTAGAAACAAGCTTAATGAGGCAGGAGAAGTCATAAGGAATAAAGCACGGTTAGTTGCACAAGGATATAATCAACAAGAAGGAATAGATTTTGATGAAACATATGCACCCGTAGCTAGACTTGAAGCTATTAGGATGTTACTAGCTATTGCTGCCCATAAAAACATTCAGCTATATCAAATGGATGTCAAAAGTGCATTTCTAAATGGCATCATACAAGAAGAAGTTTATGTTGCTCAACCACCTGGCTTCGAAATACCAGAAAAGGACGATCATGTTTATAAACTTAAAAAGGCACTTTATGGTCTAAAACAAGCACCTAGGACTTGGTATGAACGGCTCAAGACATATCTTTTTGATAATGGTTTCTCTATTGGAAATTCAGATTCTACTTTATTTTTCAAAACATATGCATCTGATTTCTTAGTTGTGCAAATATATGTTGATGACATTATTTTTGGTGCCTCAAATGAATCATTATGCACACAATTCAGTGACATTATGCAAAAAGAATTTGAAATGAGCCTTATGGGTGAACTAACATTCTTTCTTGGTTTTCAAATTAAGCAAACACCCGCCGGAATTTTTATAAGCCAAGAAAAATACACTAAAGAACTGTTAAAACGCTTTGGGATGGATCAATGCAAACATGCTACTACTCCTATGGCTACTTCTATTAAAATTGATAAGGATGAAAATGGGGAACCTATTGATGATTCCTTATATAGAGCCATGATTGGTAGTTTGTTATATTTAACCGCTTCTCGACCGGACATTATGTTTTCTGTTGGTCTTTGTGCTCGATTTCAATCCCAGCCTATGCAATCTCATTTTCTTGCGGTTAAACGAATTCTTCGATATCTAGCCGGCACTACTTGTTTTGGTTTATGGTATCCAAAAAGACAATCCTTGGATTTTAAAGCATATACTGATGCGGATTATGCCGGTTGTCGACTTGATCGCAAAAGTACTAGTGGTGGATGTTTCTTATTAGGTAGAGCCTTAGTATCTTGGTTTAGCAAGAAACAAAACACGGTTGCCCTATCTACAACCGAAGCTGAATATATGGCAGCTGGGTCTTGTTGTGCTCAAGTGCTTTATATGCAACAGGTTTTAAGCGATTATGGTTTTCATCTTTCATCTACACCTATTTTGTGTGACAACACAAGCGCCATAAACTTAGCACACAATCCTATTCTACACAGCCGGGCCAAACATATTGAAATCCGTCATCACTTCTTAAGGGATCACATCTCAAAGAATCATGTTTTCCTTCATCATGTTGATACGGAAAATCAATTGGCTGATATTTTTACAAAACCGCTTCCATTAGATCAATTTAACAACATTAGGAAGCAACTACTTATTACTCCGTTGGAGGATGTTTTCTTTGATATCTGCGGTTCTTAAAACGAATACTTATGCTTTTATGTTTAGTATCACCATTGATATGCACGTTTAAATTGGAAATCTGCAAATTGTTGCCTCTTGGCTAAAACAAAACTTAGCCAAGGGGCGCTACGGTCGTAGTCAAGGGCGACCTAAAACAACGCTTTGCCAAATATGCCTCTTTGGACATCATTTTCGTAAACTTCATTGCTTCACATTTTGGCTATTCAATGGACATCTTTTTCGTTCGTTTTTGATGGATATCTAATTAAGGGGGAGTTTTTAATAAAACGGTTATCTTTTTGAAATGACAAAGGGGGAGAGATATATAAAACTATAATTTAATATTTATGACAAACTCAATCAATGAGTTTCAAAAATATACTCTTGGCTTTACATTGAAAGTTGCTATATTCCCAAATGAACTGGATTTCATGTTCCATAAGTCATTGGGGATACTAAGCACACATTTTACAAATAAGAGGAAAAGTTCCGAACGGCAATCTAAAGGTATGGCATTTATATGTTTTATATTTCCTCTATTCATATTTTGGAAATGTTTGTCATCTTCAAAAAGGGGGAGATTGTTGGCTAAATGGACATCCATAAAATCCCTTTGTTTTGATTATGACAAACATTTCATTTTTATTTATCTGACGAGCTACTTGAGTGTGCAGGATGACACAACTATAAGGGAAATCCAACATGAAGTATTTATATTTTCATGCAAATGTAATCATTGTAAAAAACTTGTACATAATTATAATGTACAAGTACTTAGAATCGCATGTAAATCAAGCATTGGATTTTCCCTAGCTAAACACCTTAGTCATCCATTCAATAGGACCACCTATGCACACATACGTATAACTAGTGCCTAACTTGAAACCTTAAAACAGGATCTCTCTCGGTCGACCAACTCCTCGACCGAGATACTCTCGGTCGACCACATTATCGACCGAGAAAGATCCAAAAGTAGCCGTTAGACACAGCCGTTGACAGTTGCAAATAAATGTTAATCCAGAGAGCCTGTCGGTCGACAAATCCTCGACCGACTGGGCATTTCGGTCGACAAGTCCTCGACCGAGATGGTCTCTGACAGCAACTGCAGAATTAATTAACTAGCCGTTGCTAATGCGCCTAACTTATTCCTAACGGCTAGTTAAGCACTAGGAACCCCCTAGAAGTTGTCTAGAACGTCCTTAAGCATACTTAGGCTATTCCTATAAATAGGACAAGCCATAGGACACTAGAACTCACTTCTTACACTTGCTATACTTGAGAAAATACTTGAGCCCTCTTGTGCAATCTGTGTGAACTGAGCTTTGTGATAAATTGGCCATTTTCCCTTTAGCTCAAGCTCGTCCTATAGGCTAGATTTTCCTAACCCTAGCAATCACAAGTCCATCATATTGGCTAGGAAAATCCAAACGCTTGATCTAGGGAAATCAAGCCTTGAGCTACAAGGATAAGTTGTATTTTCTTTTATTCCTTTCTTGTTCCTTGTATTACTTGTACTCTCCTTGCTACTCCAGGTAGGAGGCTGCGGATTGGAGAGGGTGAAGCTCTTCGTGGTGAAGAGGAAGACTTTGGACTACTTCAGAAGGCTGTCTTGACGGGAAGCTACTTCGAGAGGAAGGCTACTTCAAGGGGGAGCTTGAAGTTACTTCAAGAAAGGCTGCTTTGAGGTTGGCAAGACTACTTCAAGGTGAAGGCTGTCCAAAGGGTGTTTAGAAAGTATTGTAAATTTTATGTAACATCCTTGAGAGGTAAAAAAATTTAGTACTTTCAAAATCCCGGTTGGGTAAGCAACCGGGTAGTGGACTGACTCCTTAGTATTTGCTAAGGTGGAACCACTCTAAACACCTGTGTTCCTCTTCTTAATCTTTAGTTTGGTTGTTTGAGTTTAAATTATTTTAAAATCTATATAAAACTCTATTCACCCCCCTCTAGAGGTTTTCAATAAGTTCATACCCCTAAACAACCCACACATCTCTTTACTACTTAAAACCCTAGTTTTGTGCTTTCTTTGCTTAGTTAGTTTCTTGCCTTGTTTACGCTAGTTTAGTTCTTTAATTGCTCTTTTGCTTTTCTCTTGCTTTCCTTAGCATAATTTTTCATTTCATACCTAGCTTAGTCCTTTCCTTGCTTTCTTAGTCTTAATCTAACCTAGGGTTAACATAGATGTCATTCTCACCTTTGATTGCTTGCTTGTTCATAATAGTTTAACAATCAAAATCACCTTTAAACCCTTAACACTAGTCTTCGCAGTAGGAACTTAGCCAATCTAACCTAGCTCTAGCGCTCCCTCTTTTCCCTGTGGATCGGCCCTATACTTGCAACCTTCCTATACTACGACACGACCCCGTGCGCTTGCGAGTGTAATGTTTTAGTGTGAGTAGGTGTTAAGTTAGGTTTATAAATTTCGAAAGCAAATTCCCATCACGTGTGTTCCGACCTCGTGGGGCGCATCTAGCCGGGTCAAATCGACTAGTGTGTTGCACCTCTAGTAGAATCGCACCAAGCTTTCTAGTGTCGTTGTCGGGGATTAGAGGAGTTCGGCCTAGCTAGCTAGTTTTGCTTTGACTTTTCCTACTGCCCTCATCATTGCTATTCTTTATTCATTTTTCTTTGCATTCTTTGTGTATATTGGTTTGCTAACTTGCTTTCTTTTGTTTGGTTGTGCTTTGTGCATGTGACAAGCCATTCGGGAGGAAACAAGATGGAAGACCAAAGTGCACCTCACAAGCCGCTTCAAGACTACTTCATGCATAGCAACTACAAACTGCCAATTACTAGCAGGGTTGATCAAATGCCAGGGGAGCAATTCTCTATTCCTCTAGGTCTTTTTGGGCTCCTTCCCATCTTCTACGGCTTAGAGAGTGAGAACCCTTACAAGCACTTGGACTCCTTTCTTGAAGTATGCTCCACCTTCAGGACGTCGACGACTAGTGATGATACAATTCAGTTGACCTTGTTCTCTTTCTCCCTCAAAGATAGAGCCAAAGACTGGTATGACTCAAGAAAGGACATCATGAGTTGGGAAACAATGAAGAATGCTTTCTTGAGACAATTCTACTCTATAGCAAGGTTGACACAAATGCGGCGTTCCATGACAAGTTTTAGTTAAATGGGCAATGAGCAATTTCATAATGAATGGGAGAGATTTAATAAGCTTTTGAGAGAGTGCCCGCACCATGAGATCCCTTTGTGGCAGCTAGTTCAATCATTCTACTATGGTTTGTCTCTAAAGGACCAAGACACAGTGGACTCTTCTTGTGGAGGAGTTTTCATGGCTAGGCCACCTGAGGAGATATGGCCTTTGTTTGAGTAGTTGGCTGAAGGATCAAGAATTTGAGCTTCTAGCATGATGAATGAAAGAGGGTATGCCTTTGGTGTGACACCCCCTACTCATGATGACTCAACCCCGCAAGTGATAAAGATTCTTGGTGACATGGTGAGCCTCATGAAGAACCATGTGACAAATGCTCCTTGCCACTCGGTCAATTCTATTGAGTTCTATGGGGAAGAAAAGAAGACACCTCACTCATATAGCTACTAGGAACCACAAAGTCCCACATATAGCTCAAGGTTTGAGGAAGAGGTTCTCTCTAAATTAAAAGTATTTGATGATGTTCAAAGGGATGTTGCAAGGTTAGAAGAGAGAATAGAGCAACTATCTTCCATAATTGCTCTCCAAGAAGAAAAGTTGTCTTCAAGACCCATCGTGAGCCACCATGAAGCAAGTGGACCCATGCCCTCTTCACAAGTTTTCTACAGTCCACCCACCATGCAAGTGCATCCCATTCACTCCTTCCAAGGCTATCCCCAGCCTTACACTCCTCCACCACCTTCACCACCTCAATTTTCCCAAAACTTCACTTTCCAATCCCAATTCTCCCCCCCCCTCAATTCTCTTCCCCACCTCAATTTCAATCCCAAGTGTCACCCCACCTCCTCCACAACCACAACATGCTCCCTCTCCCCATCATGAGCAAGGTAGTGCTGTGATAGTTCTAAGGAGTGGGAAAACTCTTAAGCAGCCCGCAAGTCAAAGAAAGGTTGATAAAGCAAAGCAAAGGCAGCCAAGTGGTGATACTGTGATTGATATTATTGAAGATGATGTTGTGATACCACATGTTGAGTTTGGGATTCCATGTGATCCACCACATATCCCTTTTTCATGTCCTACCATCCCTAGAGTTCCGCCTCATGTTCATGTGAGTGCGGCAGAAATTAGTGATCCTCCATTTGTAGAAGCACTAGATGAGCCACCAGAATTGAAAAGGAGGCAAAAGCACAATGTTGATATTCTTGAGGTGTTTCGCCAAGTAAAGGTGAACATTCCACTATTGGATGCTATCAAGCAAATCCCATCATATGCCAAGTTCCTCAAGAACCTATGCACTGTGAAAAGAAGGTCAATGGGGAGGATTCCAAAGAAGGTGAGATTGAATGAACAAGTGAGCTCCATCATACAACACTCACTTCCCATGAAGAGAAAGGACCCAGGAGCCCCACTCATACCTAGTTACATAGGGGGACATCGCATAGACATGTCCTTACTTGATTTGGGATCAAGTGTGAATTTGATGCCATATCATGTCTATGTTAAGCTGGGCTTAGGCAAGTTGAAGCTGGCACATTGCACTCTCCAGTTGGCAGATAGATCCATAAAAGTGTCCAGGGGTAGAGTGGATGATGTCTTGGTGATGATAGACAAAGAAAAAGGTGTAGTGTTCCTGACGGATTTCATTATACTTGATATGGAGCTAGAGGATAGAAAGATTCCCATCATCTTAGGGAGGACGTTCTTATCTACAGCTGATGCCGACATTCATGTACCCAATGGCACCATGACAGTCTCATTCATGGACATGAAGATCAACATCAACATGTACAAGATGCCAACCCAGCGAGTCCGAGATAGGGATATTGGACATGGTCACTTCACAAGTCCAAATGGGCATTTGAGAGATGGAAATCAAGGTGAAGAAGTTAATGATGATTATTGTGATCAAAGGGACGAGGAAAATAGATTGCGTACAAAGGAAGGATGCATGTTTTGCAAGAATGGACACATGAGAATGCCAAACGGATGAATGAATGAAGAATCACCAAGAAGCCTAGCTGAAGGCAAAAAACTCAGCGCTTGTGGGAGGCAACCCACCTAGGTTTGGGAATTTTTGACCCAATCTACGTTTTTTATACTTTTGATTTGTTTTTACATTTTTCCAAGAAAGCACATACACACATTCGTATTTGATAGTTTTTGTATAATTTTGATATGTGCAGGTGAGAACAGAGTGAAATGAAGAAGAATAGATGAAATTTTAACAAAGAGTCAATAGAATATCAACTTGAGATCAATTTTGATGTTTGAATAAAATTTGAGTGCTATACTGCTGTTACAGTGCCCAACACGGACGTGGTACATCAACACGGTCGTGGTGGTGCACTCACATTCAACAAGGAAATGATCAAAAAATTGAGAAAATTGACTAAGTTTCGAACCAGGGCAGCACAGCCGTGCAAGGCAGCAGGGCTGTGGTACATGAATCCACCACGGCCGTGCCACTCAGCACGGCCGTGCCACAGCCCGATTCCAGCAACTTAAACTCAAAATTTGCAAAATTTCTATTTTCTTGCTCATTTCTCCGAAGAACATAACGGCCGTGCTCCGCGCCCTAGCACCCGTGCAACACTCTT
Organism: Alisma plantago-aquatica; assembly: GCA_963693085.1. NCBI lineage: Eukaryota > Viridiplantae > Streptophyta > Magnoliopsida > Alismatales > Alismataceae > Alisma > Alisma plantago-aquatica. The sequence continues at coordinate 394,963,774 of OY856411.1, read as the reverse complement.
CCCACTTTCTCTAGCCCTCGAATACTCACCAAATCACTCTCAAACCACTCCCAATCATTCCCCTACAATTTCCACTACCTTAATCTCCTGATCCCACCCATTTCCATCCACAAACACACCACTTTCTCTCCATTCCACCCCAACATCCCCGTTCTTCGGAGAAATCCGAAATTTTCTAATTCCACTTCAATTTTCGAGCAAGAATGAAGAAGTTAGCAAGGAAGGCAGTAGAGAAGATTAGGGGTGTCATCCCCTACCAAAGGAAGCCAAGGAACAGCCACCCCCAGTTGACGGAGGCAGAATTGGATGCCACTGTGGAGCGTATTGCTGAAGAAGCCTCTGTACAGCCACAGCGGGGGGGCGCCATCTTCATCGTAGCCACCGCCGTCTGCCTCCCGACACTCCGTATCATCTAAGAGACCTTACGCCTCAGCTGAGCTGCCGTCAGTTTCAGCCGCACGACCGTCCATCTCCTCCGCGGCACAACCGCAACCCGAGACACAACGACGACCGCGTCGACGCCTCGTATTAGGTGATGAAGATGATACTGAGATGCCTGATATTGAGTAACAACCAAGCACGCCACAACGCCTGTTTTTAGAGCCAGAGGTTACTACAGGCAGGGAAAAGGAGCCCAAGCACCCTGGGTGCCTGACACGCAGAGTGCTAGCTACTCGATATGCATGCCAAGTGTCAATGGAGGCAATGGGGTTCTAGGCCTATTTTCAAGAATTGATGGAAAAATTGGGGCTATTTGAGATATTGACGCTGCAGCAGGAATCATACATCGAGTTAACACAACAGTTCTTCGCCACACTAGAGAAATCAACAAATGATGGAGAGAATGCAATTAAGGTAACGATTGGGGATATGAGATGGAGGATAACCTCAGAGATGCTAAATCAAAATTTTTCCCCAAGTGGAGAGATGGCTGCCCTCCTTGATGGAGGAAGGACAAAAAATGACTCTAGTTCCACGTATCCAGCCATATGAAAGTGCTTCACCGGCCAAAGTACATTTTTAGTAGGGAAATCAAAGACAAATGGTATCCATAGCCCATTTCTCCGCTATGTTCAGAAGGTGTTGGCAAACACCATCTTTGGCAGGTATGAAAATCAAGGCAGCTGTACCAACAAAGATCTTTTTGTGCTTGGTTGGATGATAAAAGAGAGACATGTGAACCTAGGGGCGTTATTGATTGATCACATGAGGACAATCCCGTCCAAGAGCACAAATCCATTTGTAATGGGAGGGATTGTAACATCTATTGCCACTGCTTTGGGGCATGACATGGAAGGATCTACAAAGGCAGAGGGTGGCAAGTTGGTTGATTTGCACTACCTGGATCGCTCATCCATGATTATGGTTACAGATCAAAAGATCATTTACCAAATCAACCCACCCTACCTAGGAGTCGCATTAGAGCTTCCATACCATACTCCTCCCCTCATGGCACAGTATGGACCAACGCCAGATTTTCTACAAAATTTGAGGGGGTACGAGGAGGAGAACCCCAAAGGAGAGGCAATCCCTGAGGTGAGGTCTGCAGGGGGTCTAGGAGAGCCTTCACAGGCGGCAGAGCAGAGGCGGACGACAGAGGAGAGAGCGGAAAGATGGGTGAGGCAAAGAGAAGAAAGAATGGGAGCGTCCGAGCCACAATAGCCTTCAGTGAATGTATATGACATGGGTACCATTCATACACAACTGGAGAACATTCAGGCGATGTAGGAGAGGATTTTACAGGCACAGGAGGGCATTCAGAGGACTCAGGATGCCATGTGGTTGGACCACAAGTAGATGCATTATCAGGTCAACCACCTTTATCAGTTCCAAAATGCACAGGGCCAGAGGAACCTACAGTGGGGTGAAGATTGGTGGGGTTCTTTGTCAGCATTCCAGGACAACTATCCGCCTCCACAATCCGACTACTGGGGCACCTACTATAGGCAGGGAGGAGCACCTCCACCACCTCCGCAGTGATCATCAACCCTATCACCCTAAACTTTAGTGTCATGCTGAGGACAACATGGTTAAAAAGTTTGGGGTGGTAGGGAAGTATGCCCTCATTCTTCTTTCACTCATTTTTGCATCTCATCTACTATTTTACTTTTTGTTTGTTGTTTTTAATTTCTTTTGCTTGTCCTTCTATCTAGTCTAGAATTTTACTGCTTTGCACACCTGCATTCCATGTAGTTTACCTTATTGTCATTTTTTGCGTAATTTTCTAAAATTTTGCTCTTTTTGCCATGCATTACACATCATGTAGATTTTTGGTAATTTCTGCATGTTTTAGCTAGGATTTGCTTGTTTGCTATTTTAAGTTCAGTAATATAGGCTTAGATGTGATTGGAGGCAACTTGGCACCATTTTGGCCAATTTTTCCCAAATTTGGAATTTCTTGTCTAAAAATTGGGTTTTGACCCAATCTCTAATGTTTTGAATTAAAATGTTGACCTTTGACAAATGCAAGTGAATCACCATTGCTTATTGCTAAGTGGTATCAATGTTTGACTTTTTACATGTGCATCACCTCTCTTAGGATTATGATTGAATTGGTTGAATTGTAAAATTGAGCAAGCTTTGAACGCTTAGTGTTTGTGGAATTACTTGTTTGATATATCAATTTAATTTTGTTCATTCATGTGGTGTGATATCTTGGATGAAGTGTTGGATTAATTCTCATGCATGATGTCTTATGTGGAAAATCATACCAATGACCCCTCTTTGACCCGACTATTCTTCCACCATCTTCACACCCCTCCGCCTCATAAAAAGATGCCCTAGTGCACATAATCAACCTTGGCCACCTCCAAAAGTTTGGGGTGGCCATATCTCTACCTCCCCGCTTCACTCTATCCACTATATGCCCTATCTACACCAAGGGCAAGAAAGAAAAGAAGAGAAAAAGAAAAGCAAAGATAAAATAAAAGGATGCTCCTGTTTAAGAGCATTCAAATAAAGAAAAGATGAGTGTGTAAAAACACTCCAAAAATCTTACCGCATCCCTTTCTTCCACTTTCATACCCATTGAGCTAGGAAACATCAAACTTATCTCCTTTTACCCTTTTCCACAGCCACGTGGGTCTTTTGGTATGATTTGAAATATAAGATTGAATGCATGAATGTGAAACAACACTCCTAGTCATTCTTGATTAATGCCACAATGAAACGGTTTACCCGGAACTTAATGGAAGAAATATAGATAACTTGTGTATTCTATGCGCTATATTTGAAGTTCATATGCTTTGTGCTCTTTTCATGATTGGATTGTGAAAGAAGGAGAGGAGAGAGGTGAAATGCATGTACTTAGTCATCTTTGATCCCATTCAGCAACAATCGTCTTTTATATTGCATTTGTCATTTCTTTTTGTGAAAGTTTCTAGAGAGATTGAGTTGGAGCATACTTGAGGACAAGTATGTTTTAAGTTTGGGGTGGTGATTCAACCCTATTTTAGGGCTTAATATTGTGTCTTTTTGCTCTTAAATCACATCTATACCTATTAGATTGCATGCCATTCCCCCTAATATGCTTATTTGTATAAAATGTACTTATGGACATTATTTGCATGTTTTTCAAGCATTTAGACCACGCTTGATGGAAGAGAGAGAGAAGGGGCGATCCTAGGGTTCCTCTATACTTGGAGAGGCCCAAAGTGAAGTTTGATGCTCCCTCGACCTACCCCTAGTGGCCAAAGATCAATTGAATCAAAGAAGTCCAAGAAAAGCCAAAGATCCAAGTTAAAGTGTTGATCTAGGACCCAACACGGCCGTGGTACCACAGAACGGCCATGCTAGGTTACTTAGAAATCAACAGGTTCAACATCCAAGTGCAGCAGAGAGCACCACGGGCGTGCAGAGCAACACACCCGTGCAATGGGTAGACACCACAGTCGTGCTCCGCAAAACGGCTGTGGCACAACAGAGCAAAACTGCTGTGCAACAACACAACAACCACCTCCACCAAGCCCACCACGGTCGTGCTAGACACCACAACCGTGGCACACCACCTCCACCATGGCCGTGGTGACACACCACGGCCATGGCGACACACCACGGTCATGGCCATTCAGACCAAAACCCTGTAACTTTGCCATTTTGATTCCCATGACTGTGCCCATATAACACGGTCGTGGCCTACCCTGCCCACCACGGCTGTGGTACCCCACCACGGTCGTGCTACTCACAGAATCCACCAAGTTTTCCACTGTTTTCCCCATTTTACCCCTAACTTAAGCCTAGACCACCTAGATCCCTATATAAGCCCTAGTGGCGGCTTGGGGTCAGGGGTTGGCTACTTAGAGTCCCGTTTTCACCCCCTTGTCACCTCCACTCCATTCCACTTCACCTCCACCTCAAATCCACTCCATTTCACCATTTCCACCACATAACCCCCCATATCTAAGCCTTCCATCCACTTCTCACCACCATTCTACACCTTTCCCTCCAAGCAGAAGGAGGAGGATGACCCTACAGCTGTCGGAGAGAAGGATTTCAGCACTACTCTGAGCTCCATGGCTTCTTCTACCTCTTTCTTCTCTCTTTTTGTATTTTGCTTTGTTATGAGTATCTAGGCCCCTTGGGTGGGCTGTTTGGGGGAAAATATGTTAATTTGATACCATGTTGGGGGAAAATGACATGTAAATGTTGTAATTCCATTTGTTAATGATTATATTATATTTCTATCTCTTTCTCCATGGATTGCTTGTTGGTTTGTGTGTGAAATCACCTAGGAATTTAGGCAAATTGCTTGTATGTGTGAATTTTGAGATTTTCCCCTAGGTCCAATTCTTGGATCCCTAGGTTGCGTCCCATCTTCCTACATCCTAATCAATCTCCCTAAACCTAAGTGAGAGATCTAAGTAGCTAGATTAGATAATTCTAGTGCAATTATCATGGAGCCTTCTCAAGGCTAGAATGTGGGGGAATTGGGGTCCAAAACCCTAATTTCACCTCCCCATTACTACCCTCAGCCCCTAATTTCCCTAGGAATGTCTAATCTAGAAACCTAGACTTGATTAGACTCTAATTGGATTGAACCTAACCCCTAACCCAATTGAGCCTCGTAAGGGTAGTAGGGGGTGTTAGGGACTAGTTCCCCTATACACAACCTAGCATATCCATGGCCAGTTAGTAGCTTAGGTTAATCCATTAGACTCTAACTTGTTGTTTGGTTTGGATAATCTAAATGGAATCATAATGTTCACATGTCACCCCCAACTTAAGTGATAAGTTCATACCCCTAAACATCCCACACATCTCTTTACTACTTAAAACCCTAGTTTTGTGATTGCTTAGCTTAGTTAGTTCTTTTCTTGCTTAGTTAGCTTCTTGCCTTCTTTATGCTAGTTTAGTTCTTTAATTGCTCTTTTGCTTTTCTCTTGCTTGCCTTAGCATAATTTGTCTTTTCATACCTAGCTTAGTCCTTTCCTTGCTTGCTTAGTCTTAATCTAACCTAGGGTTAACATAGATTTCATTCTCGCCTTTGATTGCTTGCTTGTTCATAATAGTATAACAATCAAAATCACCTTTAAACCCTTAACCCTAGTCTCCGCAGTAGGAACCTAGCCAAACTAACCTAGATCTAGCTTCCCCTCTTTTCCCTGTGGATCGACCCTATACTTGCAACCTTCCTAAACTACGACACGACCCCGTGCGCTTGCGGGTGTAGTGTTTTAGTGTGAGTAGGTGTTAAGTTAGGTTTATAAATTTCAAAAGCAAATTCCCATCACGTGTGTTCCGACCTCGTGGGGCGCATTTAGCCAGGTTAAATCGACTAGTGTGTTGCACCTCTAGCGGAATTGCACCAGTTGCCTTGTAATATGTCACATGTTGAGTGTTCGCTTAGTTCTTTATCATCATAATATAGAGAATGATGCTAAGGGATGCCTTGTGGAAAGCCTAAGTTCCATGTTGAGCTTGTGTGGATGATTCTTGTGCTTTATGTGCTAGTTTTGATGTAAATTGCAATTTACCTAAAGTGAAAGTTTAATATGCAGTTTACCATCTCTAGGGTGTTCCCTCTCTTGTTTGAAATCATATATAGGATAACGGAAGAGGTGGTAACCTTGATTGGATCTCAGTTGTATGGTAACATCTTTGGTGGTATGTGGAGCACGTGGGTGATATTTTTTTCTCTTAGATGGGTTATCTTGGGTTAGAGAACCTTGGAAGAGGCTACCTATCAGTTTGTGAGTGTGTAGGGTTGTGACCTATCAGTTTCTGAGTGTGTAGGGTTGTGCCCTATCGATTTGTAAGTGTGTAGGGTTGTGCCCTATCAGTTTGTGGGTGTGTAGTTGTGCTCTATCAGTTTGTGAGTATGTGGAGTTGTGCCCTATTGGTTTGTGAAGTGTGTAGGGTTTTGGCATATCAGGCATGACCATAGTAGGAGATCAAGAGGGGAGATCTAGCCTAGATCTTATCACCATGTCTTTCATGTTGTTGCATGTGACCTTTGTACGTGGACAAGTATCACCTAGACTCTTAAGGTGATGACACCTCTCCTTTGATCTCTCTTTCTTCCCTCAAGTATATAACCCTCTCCTTATTCATACAAGTAAACCCTTTCATCCATCCTTGTTCTTATCCTCTTGGTGGATGAGCTTAGAATCTTAAGGATCTAGAGGATGCCCCCATGGAGCTTGAGAGGTCGAGTTCCTTGCTCATGGTGGTTTCTTGTTCAACTTCCACCTTGGTGAGTCATGTTTATTTGATGGCCATTTCTTTGAGTTCTCTTCCTCATCTTCTTCTTCCTCTCTCAACCATGGATCATACCTTGGATGAAGCTTGACTAGGACGTGGTTCTCTCTCCTTCTTTCCTTTCTTCTTGAGCTATCATAATCATGACATCTTCTTCTTCTTTCTTGAGGTGATGTTGAGATCGAGTTGGGACTCTTGATGGATCATCTTCAAGTTGATGAATGTGTGCTTTGGAGATTTGATCATGGAAGCTTGAACTCTTAATGGAGACCTTCTTGAAGCGGGTTATATAACTCTTAATCTCCTTTGTTATAATCACTCTTTACATGCTCAAGTTGTTCTTCATCTCTAGATCGTGTACCTCTTATATGTTAGCAGTTAGTGATTGTTTTGAGGACTGTTTTGATGAAGGAACTTCATTTTAGTTGTTTCCCATGTCTTGCTCTTTCTTGCATTGTTAGTAGATGGACTAGTGACTGAGTTCCTAAGGTTGAAGATGACTAACTCGATGCTTAGGTGGAGAATGGTCATCATGATTCATGATGCTTAAACTGACACAACATGTAACAAGTCATCATGACTTGGGAGTACTTAGGCTGATAGGTTTGGATGGGTGCTAAACCTTCACACCCTAGAGATGCCTAGAACAATATGATTGGTTAGGCTGACATGCCTTGATGAGGCTAACCCATTATATCCTAGAAGGTGCCTAACCTAACATGATTTGATGGTGCTACCCGACATGCCCTAGATGGGGTTAGACTGATATAACTTGCTAGCCGGTCATGACCATGAGGACACCTTGTGTAACTGGTCTGTTTTGAGTGCTAACTCGTGATGCCCATGATTGTGCAAAAGGCTGGCATGACCTAACTCTAAACAACCCATCACCCTAAGTGATGTCTATCACACCTTCAAGAGGTGATGCCCGTCAAACCTTCAAGAGGTGATGCTCGTCACACCTTCAAGAGGTTATACCTGTCACCCTTTTAAGAAGGGCTAAACCGATACACCAAAGGTAAGCTTGCTCAACACACCTTGTTGTGGTCAGACCAATACATGAGGGTGATGAGACCAAAGCTGATCCAAGAGTTTGCAATCTGATACACCCCTTGAGAGCTAAACTGATATAGCACAAGAGGGTCTACACTGATACCCTAGAATGAGGTTGCCCGACACATTATGATGTGTATGAGGTGAAACCGATATCACATGATGAGGGTTGAAGGGTATGATCTGATACTCAACGATGTACACATATGAACAATGCATGATATAGAAGAGCGATGTTTTGGATAATGTATGATTGATCTTAATTTCTCCTCATATACCTAGTGCACCATATGATGATGTTCTATGAATGGTCCATCCTTAACCAAAGAGCTTAGCCCTAAACTCTCCAATAATGTGGGAAGTAATGTATGTAGGGTTTAATGGTTGAGTATCCATATGCTAAAATTAATCATGGAAGAATATGACTCATGTACTCATCTTAATGAAAGTTCATAATCCATGAAAAGTGTCTACTACATTTCCTTCTCATATAATCTTAACTTGTGAAGTGAGGTTAATGACACAACTATGTGAATATATATATATATATATATATATATATATATATATATATATATATATATATATATATATATATATATATATGATAGTGGTGATGATCCTTGTTAGAATCAAGGGGTGATAGCTTTGTGTAGAAAATAATATAAACAAGTCTAATGATCTAATAAGCGCCTTGATGATAGTTTGAAGTGAAACCCTCTAGTTATGTAATCTAAGGTTTGACTCCCCTTAGTATCATATGTTGTTATGATTTGTAAGAAGTAAAAATGTATGGGTCACCTAATTATGAAACACGATATTGGTTCAATAGACAACATATTTATATAATGTATTGTTGTAACCCACACATAACTTAATGAAGATGATACACATATGTATTTATGAAAGGGTGATACCTGGTATTGATGGTATGATGATTGATTCATATCTAACTAATGTTGTTCAAACCTAAATCAGTTTCAAGAAAGAAAAAATTGGTGTAATTAGGGTTTGGTGGTATAACCATGAGGTAAAACCCTAATCAGTTTCATGTGAAGAGCATTGACCCTAATTCTAAGAGTAGGTCATATTATTGAATGTGTGTGAATAGAAATCATGATATTGTTCTCTCTCTTCAATTACATGACTTTAACCCGATGGGTTAATTGGGTGTTATAACTTGTGAGTACCATGAAGGTGGCTAAATAATATTAAGCTTTGCCTATGAATCTGGATAAGGGAATATAGGAAGTATAAATAGGTGAATGTGCATACTTGGTTGAATTTTCTAATTCTTAGCCTCATATACTTCAACTTATGGGAGGAAGTGAAAGTTAGAGATTTGAAATAGAATGGTGCTTGAGAACTTTAGGTGGAATAAGCATGAAGTCTAATCCTAAGTAGAGAACTTATAATGCATTGCTTGCTTTATTTAAAGATGTTTAATGTGATGAAGTGTATCCTATCTCTAAAATATTGCTATGATATGTGTATGTGATGTGGCACAAATTATGATTGGTATAAGTAATGATTATATATTCAATGAAGCATGATGAGGTAACCATGAATCACAAGTGTGATCTGATGGGTCTTATGACTTGGTAAAGGCTTAGTGCCTAGTTGAGGTGATATCCTCTAGTATTGGAATGAGAGATTGATATCCCATAGTGATGTGACATTGGTGATAGCCTTGAGAGGCTATGCAACAATGGTTATGGTATTTTGAATGGCAAATGATACATACTTTATGTGGTGATAGTGTGGCAAGCCCACACCCTATATTTTTAATTCTGTTTAAAGTATGTTATAGAGATTGTCTATGGCTTGTACATTATAACTTGATTGATGCTAAAAGAAATTAAATTGGTCTAATTAATCAAGTAGAATATAATCATGTAGCTTACCATATGTCATAGATCCATTCAGTTTCATCAATTGCTGGATGGTGAAACGAGTACCTCCTACGGGAAACTAAGAACACATACTGTTGAGTATGCGGGGACAGCTTGGTATCCTAATATCAAGCAATTGAGGGTGACTTTGGTCATGCGTGAGCCTCAGATCATGTATCAGGATGTGTGACTGTGGGCCATACTCTGGAAAGAGTGCGGCTTCGGGTCGTAGCTCAGTGATATTATGTTTATGAGATCTCATAGGATTGGATGCGAGCTATATCCTAGAAGAGTGTGGTTGTGGGTCATAGATCAATTTCAATTTGTCGTGACCTGTAACAAGGCAGGCTAGGTTTGCTCAGCTAGACTATATGTTGTTGGAAGTAGTCGACTTGTGATGTCATTGCATGTTCACTCATACTGACTGAGGAAGGTGAGGTCATGGATTCTAGCTATTTAACTAGACCTTATATGGAGCCGATTTCGACTTAGAATTAGTCGGTTGGATTTGGGTGGTACGACTCAAATCTTCAGGGTATAATGAAATACATAATCATCTATGTAACATACATGTATATGATCAAATACGAGAACATTGGATGAGGCCTTTCTTTGCTTTTGTACTCTTTAGTTTGTAATAGTTATACATGTTTTTCGTATTCCTTTTCAAGCATAAAGATAAACTACTATGTGGTGTAGATGTCTAACTGCTTAAACAAGTGATAGTTGCTTTACTTAAGAGAATTGTTGAATCTGCCCATTTTATAATAACATCCCTTCCTGCTTAGTTATCTATGATAATAATAAAGTTGGCGGAGAGTTATATCTCTCACTGAGACTTTTGTCTCACCTTATTGGTTAAAAATCTTTAAGGTGGACGTACATGCCAAGCTAAATATTGGATAGCCGAGGACATAAAATGAAGAATATCTATACCTAGTGGATCATGATATATGGATAGTATCTAGTAATAGTGTCCTATGTGTCATCCCTGTACACTTAGCTCCATGGGGGTGTTTTCGATGTGTTTGTTAAAAATGATGATCGATATGTGGTTTTTAGCTTGTGTACCTTTGTTGGTATGTATATACATGTAAAACTATCATCTTATGTAACAGGTTGTTTGGGAAACTGCTCCAACCATATTCTAGGGTTGTATCTTGTGTCATTTTGTACTTTTATCACATTCAAATGCATTAGAATTACATATTATTCTCCCCAATATGATTATCATTGCAAATATTCTTATGGATGTTCTTTGCACTATTTTTCAGGTACCTGGACCATGCTTAGATGGAAGAGAGAGAGGGAGTTCTAGGGTTCTGCCACTCAAGGAGGGACCCAAAGAAGGCCCCAAAGTCTCCCTCAACCTACCTCTAGTGGCCGAGAATCATCCCCAAGCAAAGACATCCAAAAATGACAAAGTTAGAAGCGAAATCAAGAAGTCAAGCCTCACCACGGCCGTGGCCACTATGCTACGTTTATTGCCAAGATCCAACACGTTACAATAGGGAAATTCCATAAAGCCCCACGACCGTGGCCCCCCAGCCATGATCGTGGCCATTGAAGACAACACGATCGTGCTGTCGTGGCCATCAGCACGGTCGTGGTCAGGAGAAGAGAACACGGCCGTGGCACCCTGCCACAGTCGTGGGAATTAATTGCAAGAAGTCAGTTGCCAACAGGGTTTTTTCCCAGAACGCCACAACCATGGCCAAGTTGCCACGACCGTGGCCAAGTCACCACGACCATGGCCGAAGACAATCAAGACGCCCGTGGCCCCTCCCCACGGTCAGATCCACCTCCAAAATGGTCGTGTTACCCAACACGGCCGTGGTGCATGTTACCCACCACGACCGTGGTACTCCGCCACGTCCGTGGCCACCATCGTCTCACCACTTCCTTCACACCATGACCGTATTCACCCCCCATGACCGTTCCCCACTACCCTCACCATGGCCGTGGCACACCCACCACGACCGTGGTGATCACCTACCCTACACAACTTTTCACTATTTTTCCTATTATACCCCCACTTAGCCCTAGCTCCTATATAAGCACTAGTTTCTTCTAGGGCTCGAGGGAGAGCACTTCCTAGCCGCAACCCAGCTTCTCCCTTGCATCCATTACTCCCATCCACCTACTTTCCTTGCATTTAATCCCATTTCCACCCACTTTCCACTCATTTCCACCATAGAAACCTAGTTTCTCTAGGTTTCTATCCATCCATTCCACCATTTCCATGCTCTTGGGCACCATTGGAGGAGGAGGCTCGTGGCTGGAAGCAAGGAGGTGAAGAAGTCAAGCTTCATAAAGCATCCATGACATTTCCTACTCTCTTTCCCTTCTCCTTTGTTTCTGTTTTGATCATGTATAGCTAAGCCCCCCCTTGGGTGGGCTGTTTGGGACAAAAATGTGACTTTGATACCATGTTGGGGGAATATAATTTGTAATGAACATATTTCACTTCTATGATGATTGCCTTTACTTGTATCTCATTTCCCATTACTTGTGCATGTGATTGTTGTTTAATTACATTGATTGCTTGCCTTGTGGTGTTTGAAGACATTTGCCTCTAGGATGTTTTGGTTTCTATGTAGATATCATAAGATTGGCTCCTAGGTCCTTAATTCGGATCCCTAGCTAGCGCCCTATCTTCCTACATAATCACCTTCTTCCTACATGCAAATGTGAGTTCTAAGTGACTAGTATAAGTGTGATTAGTGCAATTGCCTAGGATTTCCTAAAGGCTGAGGTGGCTAGTGGCATGAGGTCAAATATCCTCATCTCTACTCCCATCCTTACCCTTGGTCCTCAATTGACTAATACCACTTATCCTAGAGACCTAGACTTGGTAAGTCCTATGAGAATTACACCTAGCCCTAGTTCTCCAACTAGTAGCATAGGGTACATATTAATTTGAGGCTTCAATTGAGATAATATGATGGGTCAATCCTTAATTTTGTATTAAGAAAATAATAGGTCTTGTGGACCCTTTGGAAGACCAAGGAATGAGCCATGGGCCTTAAAATCAAATCAATTCCAATTGGCATATTTTAGTGTCAAATATGTCCATTGAGATGCATGCTAAAGAAATTTAAAATATGAGCATAAATATGATTATACTAATCTTATTTGTTGATTTCTTAACTAATTATGACATAATGAGCAAGATTGTAGATGATCTTAAAGTGATAAGCACCCTAGATAATTAAATCAGACAATATCTAGTATTTTCTTGAATTTCAAGCTACATGCATGATATAAACCTAATTAGATCTTAGTCCAACATGAGATAATGGTCAAATAAGGATAAATCCAAGTTTTGAGGTAATTAAATGATTATTTGTGAGCTAGGAGATTAAATTAAATAGATGCATAAAGAGAAAGGAAGGGCTAATTATTGTTCCTTTTGACCCCAATCTTTGCCAAGCCTAAGATTATGATAATGGGAAGCTAATCCCACAATGTGGGGTCAATTGATTCCCTAGTGATCCATAGAGTATTTCAAAGATAGTTCTAAGTTAATTAATTATATAAGATAAATCAGATTTGAGTAAAATGTAACATACCTAGGTTGAGAGGAACATAGACCTTGGGCTCAACCATATAATGTGGCCACTTCCCTTAGTTGTTGGGTAATGATCCAACATGAGCCAAATTATCTTCATCCTTCAGACAAGAAGCCAATGCACGTTGATTACTCTCTGGTCCATCTCTCTCTCTCCTGTCCATGTATCACTAAGATCACCCTACCAATGGCTTTTGAAACCCTTACCCAATCTAACATACCCTAAATTCACCATTATCTCCCATCATGGATACAACATGTACATTGAGTTTGGGATGGATCTGTGTGACTTGAAAAGATGGTGGTTTATGAGCCACCCACGACTATATAAGTAGTATAGTAGCTCCATCACAACTCTGAGAATTAAACCCTGTATCATATTGAACCTCTTTCACCCTGCTAATAGCTTCCCCATCATAAAACTCCTACTCTCCATGTCGAACCTTAAACCGCTCCGCCCCAGTCACCTCATGCCACTACAAAAGGGCCAAAAAAGATTGCCAGAATGTGGCAAAGATCCATGTCCCCTCTATTTTTCCACTAAGGTCTAGGAGAGTTGGGAAAGTTACTTACTTACACTTGAGTTTAACACTTTGAGGTAGGGGGTATGTTTGTCCTTTCTTCCCTTTGTCTTGTTTTAGCCAAGTAGGCACGAGGTGCAAAATTGGCATGAACCCATTGGCTCAGGCCCGACCCGACCCCAGGGAGGGTTTTGGATAAAATAGGTCGTGCTGACATGGAGAGATTTTAATGGTCCACTAACGGGTAGTTTAGAAAAAAAACGTATAAATTAGATGCAAATTCTGACCATAGTCAGATTATATATCAATTTTATCATAATAATATGTAGAATATAAATATATTTGTTTGAAAGTCAAATTTTGATCGTAGTGTAAAAAGTATATGTTAGAACATATTTTGATAATCATGATAATATGAAGATCATAAGTTTCATGGAAAATTTTTGATATTTGGTTCAGTTTATGAAAATGGTCTAAGATATGATAAGGTTTTAGTATGATTGATATATAAGTTAGGGTTACAAATAATGCATAATTAGGGTTTGTAACTCTTATGACTTATAAAATATCAAAATTAGGTTTTGCTGACCCTAAACCCCAAATTTGACGAATAGAATGTGAAATACATTAAATACGTCCATTAACTGATATTTTTGAGTAATGGTAAGATACCAAGACAATGATGATTATGATGATGACAAAGATGTATATTTGGGTTTCTAAAGTCTTATAAATTGTTCACCAGGAAATTAGGGTTTTAACCCTAACCCTATTATTAACTCTAAACCAAGGAAACCTAAAACCTAGACTCAACCTTGATTTCTATCATATGGATACATGGTGACTATTACAACCCAAAATTTCCTTGAATTTATGAATTTTTGATGCAATTTATGTATGGTTAAGGTTATATTTGAAAACCCTAAATTTTTATGATTTGTTCTCTATCTTGGGTTATGAATGCAATTTCTCCAAAAAGAAAGTATTTTAGATTTTTTTTCCACTGATATATTTTGAGTAAAGGATAAATGGATATAAGAAATCCAAATAATTTAGGATATTTTAAAAATATTAATTAAATGAATGATTAATGCATATTAATACCCTACGCAACTAGATTATCAAGATATGGAAAATAATGAGCTTGGTTGGACCCCAATCCTAGCCTATGTGGGGAAATATCTACAAAAAGTTAATGGTCAAGTCTGGATAGATAATGCATTAGTATATGGCTTAAATAATTGAATTATGTATTGCTTGGAAGAAAAGGAACGAATATTCAAATTTTGTATTTTGTTACAAACTTTTGCCTAAACTGAGATAATGCTATTAAGAAGCTTCCCTCATTATTTGGGAGAAATTGGAGTTTTCTAGATGCCTATAGGAATTCCTAAAGATTTGGATAAAGTAGATAATCCTAGGGATAATTGGATATTAATAAAATGTAAATTAGAGCTATCAAACAAAGGTATGCATGAAACAGACTATAGTTGTGTGACTCATGTTCAACTTGACCAATGGATCATAATTGGATAGAGGATGGTCATCATCCACCTATGAAATGAGTCCCTAATAGAGTAAAATCTAACCTCTCAACCAATGTTTCTCTCCTCTTCATCATTTCTACTCAAACCTCTCCCATTGTAATCGAGAGATAACACCGAATCTAATGAGATAAACCTCACCCATTATGATCCTGGAAGTGGGAAAAACCCAATCCTAGGATAACTATGGAATCTAGCACTTCGGGAAACCACCCTCGACTCTACACTCCATCCTAAAAATATGATAAGTTTAGCACCCTTAACCCCTCTTACATCCAGGGCTACCCTCAATTGATCACCACACACTCCCATCTTCCCAATGTGTTTCACCCTTTCACCGGTGCTCTGTCACTTTCACCCTAAAACTCCAGTGTGCCTCAGGCCAATTGCCTTGGCTGGGAGCATCGCGAGAACCTCCAGATCACCATTTCCCTAGTCATAGAACCTAAAGCTTGAAGAGTGTCTCCAGGAGTGTGTCTCCGACCACCGCAACATGTGACGAGAGGTGGGAACTTCCTAGTAGACATCCAAGAACCTCCTCACAAACACAGATTGTCGAGTTGACAAGTAGTTGTTGACTTCCATACTCACTCTTTTTTCTTATTTTCTTAGACCTTTTGACCCCCCCTCCTGACATTCTATGTCATCGTACTTGGGATGCTTGGGTTTGGAAAAATCTAGTGAAGATCACTAGATCATCAGCTACGACTGTCGTGCTCCCAACAACCAAGTCAACCTTCTTATTCACCCCATGGTCGATATCCTACTCAGCTGGCGTGCGAGGAACAATTCGAGGAGGGATTGGACCTTTATACCCAAATACGTGTCATATAACTATCAGAATGCAGTGGGCATTTGTGTCTTTTCCTCAAGATTAAATGATAATTGTAACACACAAATATTTATATATCCAACTTAGATGGTGATCTCTGATAGGCCAATAAATAGTTAATCTTATAAAATTATAGAAAATAGAGGCTATCTCCGATAATAGTGAATATGTGTAAATATGAAATTGATTAGGAGAATATGTAGGTTTCAATAAAAGAAGTTTCATTGTCTGATTTTTTCATCTACTCCAAAAGTATATAGTAATACATACTTTGATGGTATTGAATGCATATAAACCTAAATTTGTGAAATTAAGAATCATATTTCGATTGGTTAGTCTTAATGAATGATGTCTGGTCTAAGATGACAAATAGGATAAAATTTGGGAAGTTCACATAATGACAAATTAGGTTTTCTTGATTCATAAAGAATATATCTATAATAAAAAAAGGTTTGGGAAGCCTAACCCTAATGCAACCCTAATTTTGCCCAAAATCCCAACCTATGACCCAAGCCAGACCCCAGTATGGTTTTGAGACATAAAAGTAATACTTGCATTTTAAAATTTTAATTATAGGTTGATTAATTGGTTGCTTGATTTCTCCTATTTTCTTGAATCCAAATCACTCTTGAATAACGGTATGTGGTTACTTATGAATTACAACCTTGTTGATTACTGATTTTTTTTGAAGTTTCACGTGTACTAAAATTAAAATGCTTGCTTGTTTATTTAATTCTTGTAAAATTATAAGGCCCTATGAGTATGACTTTATATAATAATAACTTTATTGAAACCCAATAATGCAATCTCTAAAGGGGTAGTAGAAGGAGGTAATACTCCATGAAACTAAGAATGAGTTACTAAGGAAGTGACCAACATTGTAGATGTACATATGACCAAGTCTAGTCATGGATAGTCACCATGAGTCCAATGTTGGATCTGACCTAAAAATCCAATGATGGATCAAGGGATGAATGTATCCTTTGAGATTAGGCAACTGGGTTGGGAAGTTATAAAAAAATGCAATTTTTATTATTTAATGTTAATTGTTGATATGCTTGATTACATTGTTACATCTATATGCACATATTGTGATTGCATCACCTAATCAATATAGAAATATGTTGACCACAATTTTGTTTGTGGAAATGTATGCCTAGAGAGAGACTCATATTATGATTGTAATGGCATATCCTATAATTAATTTTATTAATCATAAAGGAAATCTTCTATTCATTCTATTTTACTCAATTATGAGATAATGATGTTACGTAATAAATGTCTAAGGAATGATGTTACTCAATGAAGTATGTATTCAGGTTGAGGACCTAAACAATGAGATCATATGGATGTTAAGAGTATATACATTCTTGTTATGTCCCTAGTCAGTTGTTATTATGGAAGTTGATAGACAACAATAACACATAAGACTAGAGTTTGTGTTGGTTGATGACAAAATCTCATTAAGTCATGATATGTGATATTAAGCCAAGAACATAGATACTTGTTAGAGAATAGTGTATCATACAGACCCACCTTGAGAGTGATACAAGAAGTCCATGGATAGGTAGTCAAAACCATCTCTCATAGTGGTGGTGGTAATTCTGGTTCTTAGACCTAAACTCATAACACTCATCACATGTCATATAATGTTCTTTGACATCATCCAATGTGATCTTGAGTAAGAGTTATGATAAAGGTTATTCTTAGATACATAGGGATACATGGTGATTGACTATGAGTGATGTAGATGGGATTTATCCCTCCTACATGAGTTTGATATCATGTCTACTTGATAAGAGAAATTGAGAAATGCATGGTCATGCTCGTGTGAGTCAATATGTGATATTGAGCTAAAATATATCTCATACAGTCTGCTCTAGTTAAATGAACATGGATTGAACATTGAAGAGGCTGATGATTCCATTCCTCGAGTTCAATCTGGATAGTAGAGACAAAGGAATTATATGAAAATTGTAACACTAATCAAATATTTTAGGTTGAAGTTGTTCTCCAACTTTCCATTACTTGGCTAAAAATGATGTCGTGCTGGATATCACTCATTGCATGTGATGTCATAAATCAATTATGGACATTCACTGTCAACGAAATTTGGGACATATAGGTCACATGTATAGGATACACCTGGAATAGGAGTTTACTCATGAATATGGTTTAAACTTGATTACTAAAGTGTTACATATTAAATTTAAACAATATTGGCAATCAAAACTCTAAAACAAATAGTTTAGCAGGTGAATCAATCAGCTCATATGTCTGAACTAATGGTTGAGGTTATGAACGTACCGTTTGGTTGATCAATGTGATTGGATCAAATATTGATGCTAACATCATATTATGCATTAATTGAATATTAAAATCCAATACAATTGCAAATAGGAAACATACTAAATTGACCGGTTCAAGTGTTGAACCAATCATCACACGTGCAAATCGAATGGTTCACTAGTGAACCAATTAGTTCACTATTCGCAGATTTTAGAAAATTCATGAAATTCCATCTTGTCAACTCTCAATTGACTTATTTCTCACATCACGAGCGAGTAGTGCACTTTCGCTGGGGTGCGGGGACTAGCCCCGCTGCCCATGCAACCATGTCTTTTCATTTAACATTTTAAGGCAATGTATATAACTTTTCATTTCGTTGTTGATTGGTATGTTTGTAGTTGATTATCTTATTGCTTTCATCTTATTCTTACCTATATTGCGAAATCTTCTATATGTAGGGTGGAATGGCGGTTTACGAAGTTTGACTCCTTGATTAGAAATATGATAAGATTCCTTGAGGTAGTAAGTGCATGATCTATAAGGGGATGAGCCATCTAACCTTCAGTGATGCTTCTGTGGCCTAAACATCCCTCTGGGAGGGCCACGACCTTAGTTGGATTCTGTATCATCTTTGTTTATCGTCGATGTTTGCCTATAGATTAATCACCTGCTTGCTTATTGATTAGCACGGTTGACACCTTGACTAGAAATAGAATGGGTTTCCTTGAGGTCGTAAGTGAATGATCTGTGAGGGGACAAGCCATCTAACCTTCGGTGACACTTTTGTGGTCTAAACATCCCTCAGGGAGGACCACAACCTTAGTTGGATGTTGTATATCCGGAGCCGTAAGTATATGAACCGGATGGTGACGAGACATCTGATACCTAAGGTGATGCTTACACAAGCCTAACACCCATATGGGGGGTTTTACAACATCTCTATTTGGATAGTAAGATGCTTGCCTGGATGTTATGTGTTTGCATGTGTTTGCATGTGCAGTGGTGGTGAAACCCGATACCATCCCAGCGATTCCATATCATTAATCTAGAACAAACTTTAATTCTGCTCTTTTACTTTCTTGTATTTTGTTTAATTAACCTCAACCAAATCAATCGTTTTAAATATTAGTCTTACTTGAGCTAGATTTGATTAACAAAGATTCTTAAAAACATTGTCTCTTGGGATTTGATCCTTAACTATACTGAGATAAGACCCGTCTGCTTGCGGGTGGTATTATTGCATGAGGTTTTGGTAAAAGCTCAGGGATTTTAACCCCGAGTGAATTTGTTAGTGTTATATTTGCCACGTCACCTTGGACATACAAGAAGTCTCTATGATCTATACTCTTGCATTGCCATGAAGCCTTAGCCTAAGGACACATGGAAAGTAACATAGACACTCATGCTTGCCCCCTTCTTTATAAAGCCATGCCTACCCCTTCCCACCTTCCAATCCAAGAAGCAATCCTCTCCTTCTATTTCCCACAGCATAGAGCATCATCCCTTCTATGTTTGGCCACGAAGTTGTTGTCCCAAGGTAAAAGAGGGTGTCTACCTTGGTAAAGAAGGCTCCTAGGGTTCCAAATTCCTCTATTTAGGATTTCTTAAGCTCCTCCTTGGTAATTTTAACCAAAACTAGTAAGAATCCTCCATTCATTTCCTATTTTCATGTTGTTAGTATTCCTCCCACCTTCTTGCAAGTTGGAACCATGCCCTACCATGGTAAAACTCCACCTAGAACCGTAAAACATCTCATCTCCATGCTCTTTTGCTAGGGTTTGCACCTCTAAAGTGGAGAAGGTGATCTTTGCTCAAGAAAGGAACTTGGCTTGGAGAAACCAGACCTTCTAATCTCAGGATCCTTTCTGTTTGGACCTTCTTCCTTACTAGAGGCAAGTTTTGTTAACCCCCTTCTCATATATTAATTTGTACATGTTTAAAACTCCTGCTTCTTTGTTTAAAATCGATGATTTGCATCTCTTTTTACCATGATCTTCTAGGGTTTTGGTTTCTTACTGTTTTACCTTCTCTATAAGCTCTAGTTTGATTATCCATGAAACTTCAAACTAGATATTGGTTCGAATGGTGTTTTCTCCCTCTCCCTTTCTCTTCAATTATCTCGATCAGTTTGATGATGTGGCAATTTTTATTGGTCAATATTGAAAAATTCATATCTTCTAATCCACTTATCCAAATTTGACAAATAAATATGTTTTGGAATTGGAAAATTAATCTCTATCTAATAAAAATATTTTCAAGGTCCGATTTAATGGTTTGACGAAGGGTGAGTTTTGTAAAATGAATTTACATAAAACCCATAAAAATTACATCTTAATCATCATAACTCCAAAATTAACATAAAATATGTTTTCTTCATCAGGAGAACCTAATAAGTTCATTGGTGATATTTTCAAAATCTAAATCTGTGTTTTGCTAAAAAGTTCTTAAATTAGGGTTTCTATATATTAATGTGATGTATGTACTCTAATACATATTAATACATTGAAAATAGGTGAAGTGTAACTTGGACTCAATTAAAGTGGTGAAAGTTAGTAATTGATATCAGTAAAAGAGGTATGTGCATTACTTACACCCTATGTTGGGATAATTGTAGCAAAACCCTATATTTCCCCAATGAGGCTTAAATGAACCCTAAATCTTCTATTCTTGAATCCTAATGTTGTTCATACCTCAAATCAGATTATAATTTCTTCTTGTTTGTGTCTTATACCCCACTTCCATGCTTATTGAATATTATGACTACTCTTGCCATGACTACTTTTTAGCATGTAGATTTATGTTGTATTTAATTTAAAGTAGAGGTACTTATGTACAACCACCCATAGAGGGCATGTATTTAATTACCCTGGGGAATATTTGTATTCTCCCCTATATAATTGTGTATGTGACTGGGAATGCCTTATTCTCCCCTCACCTATAGGTTAGATGTTATGACCGCATCCGAGCTTAATTGGTAAACTAGGGTTTACCTGGATGATTATATGCTTATTTGGATTGATCATTGCTTAAATATAATTAATGATGATAATTAAATTATGAAGTTTTAAACCTAATAAGAACGTTAAGTGTTCTATTGTTTGAGAAATTAGGGTTTGAGAAATATAAACCCTAGTTGGCTGAAATTAGGGTTTTTATGGTACATGAGTATTGAATTTGATCAGGATAGCAGTTTGGTAAATGATTCTTCATATTTTATACAAATTTTATATATAATTGAATTTTATATATGATATGGATAACTCAACCATGCATATTGGAGAAAAATTTCAGAATATTTGAGTGTTCTTTGAATGTGATTCTCAGTCAAACTATACTTCGACCAAAATGCTGACATAGTGCTTTTCAGTAGTGTAGTGTTTTATTTTAATTATTTATTGGTAACTTAAAATTATCTGAAATTTTAATTGGAGATATGAAACTCAATCATAAAAAACATGTAAAATTTTCATAATTTTTGGATGCATTTAGACCTTATCAGTAGATGAATTACAGTATCTAACATTTTTGTAAAATTCTAGATAGCAGTGCACTATTAGATTTTTATTTAATTAATGAAAGCTTGGAATGATCTCAAATTTTAAATGAAGATTTTTAACTCAATTATACACAACATTATAAATTATAGTAATTTTTGGATAAGTTTTGATCTCTAAAATACACGAATTAACATAAACCTTTTTATGATAGAAAAATCTGCTGAAATAAAAAAAGTTTAGTGAGGGGTCAATGTGCAATTAACCCAAGCAGCTCAATTGGTATATATGGTCAACCTAACACACAAGGAGATCTAATAATTTGTGATTCAATCCAGAGAAACTAAATCCTAGAGAGGGAGAGTTAGGGTTTGAGAGGAGAAATTGATGGAGATGCTGACCTAGGGTTTTGCGGTCCGAGGAATGATGAAATCAGGTAAGTTTAGCTTTTTTGGATATAGTTTCATGGTGAATATTCTCTCACATGTCAAAATTCCATCCCTCCTCTAATTTTATCCAAAATGGTATCAAAACTTCCCCTTTTCTCACTCTTTCTTCATAATCGCTCATGTTTAGGGTTTCCGAGTTGAAAGGAAGAAGAATTGGGTGAATTGCTAGGGATTTGATATGGATTCGAGATTTTTAGATATGGGATATGTTTTTAAGGTGTTTTCACACCTTAGGGTGAGTGGGAACTTCCTTTAAACATTATATTGCACGAAAATTGGTTAAATCAACCATAATCTTTAATTGCTTAGTATGCGACTACAAACCCTGAATTGTCTATTTGTTCTAAGTTGTTGCAAAATGATATGAAATGGATTCTTCCTTTGTTTGAATGAATTTCAGATGATAAAATCATATTAGAAATGTATAAAATGCATTCTAATGAGAATTTCCTAAGTATTCACAAAGGTTATAAGAGTAAACTAAAATATAGGGAATTTGTCTATGACTGAAATTTGTTGTATAAGTAAATAAAGAAAGTTGATTATCTAGATCCCCTTGGTCTTGAATGATTATTTATCTAAATTTATAGTACATACATGTCAGATACTATCTTGGATTTTGTTTAAAGTGAGTAGTGTTTGTTTGGTATCTTAGTGAAGAGGGTGAAACCCTAGATGCGAGGAAAGTTGGATATTTGCGAATAGATATCGTGAAATCCATTTGAAGAGATTTTCTTGACATGATAGATTTTATTTATTAAATGTTATTATTGATGCATGATATCCCAGTAAATGGCATGGAAACCCAAATTCATCTCAGTTCCAAGGTTTCATACATATATTGATTTTATATGATTTGTTGATAGTAGTCTTTATTCAGTGAATGCTTATGTTGCATGAAATCTTTGTGGGAGCCATGGGAATGAGTTGTTGCCTAGTGAGAGGTGACAAGATGTGTGATGGACTTGTGAGCCATGAGAATACTTGTACAACTAGGGAAATGAATACCTTGGTCTAAGGACCTAGAGGTAATGGTTACCTGTTACAGAGGTAACAATGCTATGTGATGATCTAAGGGTTTGAATACCCATATCCATTAATTATGATAATGATGTGAAGGGATGATAATTCCCAGTAATGTGATAAGGGATTGAGATATGAGGTATCATGTGTTGTAAAGATTTGAAAAGTACATGATAGATGTATTACACCTTTCTTTGTAGCATTTGTTGTGATTAAATGAAACCCTAAGGGTATGGTGTTCAATGAATCAAGTATTGTGGTATCAATGTTCTCAATTTTTATTAATAATTCTTGTCATGATAAGTAATTAACTCTTAATTGAGTTATGAGATGCACAACTCAAGATTTGGGTTGATATGCACGTTCTTTGAGAAATTATAGATAAGTTACAGGTGCTATTGAGGATTACTCATATGTCAAGTAATTAACTCTTATTAGTGTAATAAGATGATAAATTGCACGATTCTAGTATGTATGTGCCAAGTGGACATGTAATCTATTTATTTAAGAATTTTAGTCTGCCTGCATGTATAGTATGTTGATTACTCGGTATATTATAGTGTTTTGAATATACTACTCTACCAAGTTTAGAATGATATAAATGTTGTATTATAACTTCAAATAAGTAGACGCGACACCATAGAGATACCAGAGTCAAGTATAAGTAAGAGAAGGGTACAATGTAGTAATAGCTTTATAGGAATAATAAAATAATAGACTTAGGAGCCATGAACACCATAGAACCCCTATGTGAGGTCTGCGCCTTAGGGGTTAAATGACCTAACCCTGGCAGCGTCCAGTATACGGGGGTCGGAACGTGCTATCAAGTGGTACGGGGGATGAAGCCCTAGTGGAAGTATCCTTAAATTATAGTTTGTAGTGTCCAACATCAACCAAAAGTCCTGGTGGCACTAGAGTATAGAAAAGCTAAGAGGTGGCTTGACTCTCCGCCTGTGTGCTTAGGTTAGAGGAGGAGTCCAGTTTAGGCCAGAGAGCCATTTCCTTGTTGCAGACCAAGAGAATATTCAGACTTAGCATTTCTCGGGTG
This sequence comes from Alisma plantago-aquatica, assembly GCA_963693085.1. NCBI lineage: Eukaryota > Viridiplantae > Streptophyta > Magnoliopsida > Alismatales > Alismataceae > Alisma > Alisma plantago-aquatica. The sequence continues at coordinate 394,939,362 of OY856411.1, read as the reverse complement.
TGTCTGCTAAGTCTTGTACTGTGTGATCGTAGTGCACTACGAGTCTTCATATGTAGAGTATACTGCATATGATCAGGGCATAATAAAATGAATGAGAGGTCAAACAAGTGTGTACAATTATTCAATTATTCTTTGTATGTTTCTGAATTATTAGTTCTCTTTATGATCAATCAATCATTTCATATATTGATTCACTCTTATAGATATTTAGAGTATCCTGCCATATTTATGATTGTCAATTATTAGACTCTTTAAAGCTTACTACTGTTATAATTGATATCAATTACTTAAAAGTATATCTATAATTATATTAGTGCTTTAGACGGTTTCTTTGAAGTACTCATTCACTGAGCTAGTAGGCTCACCCCTCTACTCACAATTTTTAGGGAAATCACATGGACTTGAAGAAGATATCATTGCATCAGAATAGATCTTCCACAAGAGTTAAGTCTGAGTATAGTTAAGTTCAATCGGTCCTTGTCACTCTAGGTCCTTGTAAAGAAATAAGAGAGAGTTGTAAATGATGATGTATAACATTATTCCTCTTTTAGCAATATATGCGAATAAGCAAGTCTTATGTGCTTAAAAGTATGAGAAACATAATGAATGTTCATACATGCATTTTTACAGTTGAATTCAGATGAGAGAAATCAATGTTTAAATTCCCTTGTAAAGTTAGTCTATGTGGTTCAATGTGAGAAAACAAAGAGTTTGAAAAAGAAGAAAAAATTAAGGGTGATCTTTGTATTATGTTAAATCCTCAATTTATGCCATAATCTCATGATTAATGACAATTGTGGTATTGGGGTGTAACTTTAGAGGTCCGATAGGTGCCTCAACCCTACTTAGTTAGGTAGACATAATTATCTTACATACAAATCCTTTTTGATATAATTGTTAATGGCAAGTTTCTTTTGAATATAGACTCATACTCTTGTTCTGTTCATCTTATGATGAAATCTTAGCCTTTACTTTCATGTTATTTCCTTATCTTTTGTTCTTGCTCATTATTTGACACATACCTTGTATTTCTCTCTCTTACTGGGTGATTTCCCAACCACCTAGGTTTAGATCGAGGTGTTGAACATGACCAAGGAGAGCATAGCTTCCAACATGGACCTAGCTCTTGGAGATGTTGCTTGGTGACATATTTGAAGTAGTTTAGACATCCCTCTACTTAAATCCTTATGTTGTATCATACATGTAAACCCTTATGGGAGATTATGATATACTTTTGTAATATTTTGTGAAATTTGAATATTTTCATCTGTTTAATTCTGCTGCTACACTTTGGTCTTTTGCATACCATTATAATAAATTAGGAAAATTTATACCTATTCCAACATACCCTTGAGTGTGTTTGGAATGGATGTTTTATTCTTCAATTTTTTTAGTAGGGAGTGTGTCCCACTCCTTACAACATGGTGTCAGAGCCCATGGTAGTGGAAATCTGACTATTTCAATTTTGTCTCCCTAGTTAGAATACTTGCCTTACCTGTAAGTGTCATGTTTCCCTAGAGTTGATTAATAGACGATGAAGGGTTGATTTAGGATCCTATAGTTTCACATCAAAATAATGATGAATATGCTCCTAAAATACTTACAACTAAAAGATGCATAAGTAACCATAGTAACTTGAGGTTGTTTAGCTTGGCCTTTAGGCAGCTACTAGGACATGATGTTGAAAGCAAAGGTGTCTAGAAAGGATCACAATTTGGGGGCTGGCAAGATTTTCCTCCGCACCACTAGCTTGGTTTACGAGGACTCCCGAATCCATATGATACTGACCTGGCCTAAGCTGATATGAATTGTTCGAAATAGTATGGTTTTAGGCAATAGTAGCCTTAGACATCTATATGATTTATCTTTAGGGGCCCTAATATGTTGAACTAGTCTCCCATGTGCAATGACTTGTTTGAGGATGGATACCCAAAATAGTTCCCTTATGACCCATAGAACCACATGATTGGATAGTTATCCCTAGAACCTAGACTTTGAAGTTTTGGTGTTTAGTAAGAAATTAGAGTGCACAGTGAAGCGTGATGGATCTTGTATATGGTCTAGTTAGACTCACCCTTTTACCTCTAGATTAGTTTGGCTTGGTAGGTCAAACCTTTTAAGGAGTGGAGAGCAGTTGGTTTGATGATGTTTAGGCAGTTAGATTTTGAGGATGAAATCTTCTCCAAGGGGAAGGAGTCATGTAACATACTGAAATATAGCTATTCTAACTTTAGAAACCCTAACTCCCTAATTCAAAAGTTAGTGTGCTTGAATACTTAGTTTTGACCAAACAAGTTATAGTTGTAACCACATGTTTCTTGGTATCCAAAAGAAAATATAACAATCATCTAGTGAATAGTTCATATGTTTGAACTCTAATGAATGTCTAATGCACAAGTAAGAGTAACTCACATTTTAATATTGATAGTGGATAAGCATGATGTTGACCATGTCATAAACCAATAAACCCTAATGATGTGATGGGTAAGATAATTGTAGTCTAACCTTGGACTTAAAGCATCCTAAGAAGGTATAGGTGTAGAAAATGATCATGTTAACCTAAACCCTAATTTGTAATAATCTAACCTTAACCTATACATCCTAAATGACATTCATGATACATTCGTGTCACTGGGTGTCATAATCAGATAACATAATTTAATACACATAAATAATACATTAATCTAGTCATTAATATGAAATGCATATCACCTTGTTCTCGAATACACACCTAATTAATCACCTAATGAATTAGTATGTGAATCAAATCATTAATGTGTAATATGTCCCACCTTGATCACTAAAATACATATAATGACTTCAATATGGATAAGTAGTAATTGATTCACATAAAAGTGCATAATCAATCATAAGAATTGAATAAATACGAGAAAATGATTAATGATGACATTAATGTGAATAAGAAAGTTAATGTGACAATGTGACAATGTTAAATATAGATATAAGTGATTAATGTGACATTATATGGATTACTTGTAACAAGTTGGATAAAATGTCTTAATTCATGCAAAACAATTTGCTATAATTCAATATGTTGATAATAGAGACTCAATCCAATAATTATGGACAATAATCAAGTATATTGATAATTGAGTAAACTCTAACTGTGCTAAAACTCATAATGAGGTAAATAATATATATATATGGTTTTAAGAATAAGAATGAAATATAACACTTTTGGAAACAAAGTAAATATGACATGAAACAAATAAAAGAATAATAATGAATGTGATATCAAAATGAATATAATTCTAATAAGCCAAAAAAATTAAAAATAAATCATAAAATTGGAACCTATAGGTGATCCATGAGAATCTGATCTATGTGGAGTTGCTTGAAAATATTCTGAAATCCCAAGTTAAGTAGTTGAAAAACAAGGAGTTTAAGTTGGTAAAAGTTTTGGTGGAAGTTTAATGGATTCAACCTGGGAGTTTAGTGGTGAGATGCTGCATACTCACCCTTCTCACTTTGCTTGAGATTTTAAGGACAAAATCCTCTTGAAGGGGTGGAGTGTTGTAACATACCAAAACTTAGATATATTCTCTTTTTGGCCCTTTCCCAATATTTTCCTATCATTTCTATCCTTTTTAGCCTTGATGCTTAAATTGTGGAATTTATAGTGGTTTGGTGAACATTTGTTAAATAATTATACCAATGGAAGGGTTTATGCACAAATGCCTTGGTGAAATCTTATTTAAAGATCTAAAATGTAAAATCACCGCTTAAATGGAACAATGGTAAATAAATTCATGTTAGAAGTGTAAGGCCCCAAACCTTACTTAATATATTGAATAAGCTTAACTACCATAATTAAGTACTCTAAACCTGGATATAACCTTTTCAGGTGTTTTGAAATCATGATACAAGATTAAGTTTCAAGTTTGGTCCAATTTGGATGTTGTTTGTGCAAGTTATGCAATTATATGCATATTTTGGACTTTTATGCAATTTGCCCAATTGGTAGGTTTTATTTGCAAATTATCACATGTATTATAATCCTTAGATATTTCCTTACAATTATCAATATTTTGAACCATGGGGCACCTGGTTGCACCTTGGTTTAAAGGTGTTTCTCTCGAAGGGTATTATAGGGATTACCCTCTTTATAAATAAGTTTATCTTTGAAAGCTATCAACCAATGGGATTATTTTTTTATTTAAAGGATAGTGGGGATGGCCTAGAAGTCCCCAAGGGATTTTAGGACCGACCTTGGACATACAAGAAGTCTCTATGAGTTGTCCTCTTGTATGGCCATGAAGCCTTAGCCTAAGGACACATGGAAAGTCACATAGACACATCATGCTTGCCCCCTTCTTTATAAAGCCATTCCTACCCCTTCCCACCTCCCAATCCAAGAATCAACCCTCACCTTATCTTTCCCACAGATTAGAGCATCTTCCCTTCTATGTTTGGCCATGAAGTTTCTGTCCCAAGAAAAAAAGGGTGCCTACCTTGGTGAAGAAGGCTCCTAGGGTTCCAAATTCCTCTATTTAGGATTTCTTAACCTCCTCCTTGGTGATTTTGATCAAAATTGGTAAGAATCCTCCTTTCCTTCCCTGTTTTCATGCTTTTAGTATTCCTACCACCTTATTCCATGTCGGAACCATGACCTTACATGGTAAAACTCCACCTAGGACCCTGAAACATCTCATCTCCATGCTCTTTTGCTAGGGTTTGCACCTCTAAAGTGGAGAAGGTGATCTTTGCTCAAGAAAGGAGCTTGGCTTGAATCAACCAGACCTTCTAATCCCGGGATCCTTTCTATTTGGAACTTCTTACCTTCCTAGAGGCAAGTTTTGTTATCCCCCTTCTCATATATTTCTTAGTACATGCTTAAAACTCATGCTTTTTTTTGGTCAGCTTTAAAACTCATGCTTCTATGTTTAAAATCGATGATTTCCATCTCTTTTTACCATGTTCTTCTAGGGTTTTGGTTGCTTGTTGTTTTACCTTATCTAGAAGATCTAATTTGGTTATATATGCAACTTAAAACCTGATCTTGGGTCAAATGGTATTTTCTCCCTCTCCCTTTCTCTTCAATTATCTGGACCGGTTTGATGATGTGACAATTTCCTATTGGTCAGTATTGAAAAATTCATATCTTCTAATCCGCTTATCCAAATTTGACAAATAAATATGTTTTGGAATTGGAAAATTAATCTATATCTAATAAAAATATTTTCAAGGTCTGATTTCATGGTCTGATGAAGGTTGATTTTTGTAAAATGAATTTAATGCATAAAATCCATAAAAATTACATTTTAATCATCATAACTCCAAAATTAACATAAAAATATGTTTTCTTCATCAAGAGAACCTAATGAGTTCATTGGTGATATTTTCAAAATCTAAATCTGAGTTTTTCTTAAAATTTCTAAAATTAGGGTTTTTATAAATTAATGTGCAGTATGTACTCTAATACATGTTAATACATTGAAAATAGGAAAAGTGGAACTTGGACTCAATTAAAGTGGTGAAATTTAGTAATTAATATCAGTAAGAGAGGTATGTGCATTACTTACATCCTTTGTTGGGATAATTGCAGCCAAACCCTATATTTCCCTAATGAGGCTTAAATGAACCCTAAATCTTCTATTCTTGAATCCTAATGTTGTCCATGCCTCAAATCAGATTATAATTTCTTATTGTTTGGGTCTTATACCTCACTTCCATGCTTATTGAATATTATGACTACTCTTTCCATGACTACTTTTTAGCATGTAGATTTATGCTCTATTTAATTTAAAGTAGCGGTACTTATGTACAACCACCCACAGAGGGCATGTATTCAATCGCCCTGGGGAATGTTTTTATTCTCCCCTATATAATTGTGTAGGTGACTGGGAATGTATTATTCTCCCCTCAGTTATAGGTTAGAGGTCTAGTAGGTGCCTCAACCCTACTTAGTTAGGTAGACATAATTATCTTACATGCAAATCCTTTTTGATATAATTGTTAATGGCAAGTTTCTTTTGAATATAGCCTCATACTCTTGTTGTGTTCATCTTATGGTGAAATCTTATCCTTTACTTTCATGTTATTTCCTTATATTTTTTTCTTGCTCATTATTTGACACATACTTTGTATTTCTCTCTCTTGATGGGTGATTTCCCAACCACCCATGTTTAGATCGAGGTGTTGAACTTGACCAAGGAGAACATAGGTTCCAACATGGACCTAGCTCTTGGAGATGTTGCTTGGAGACATATTTGAAGTAGTTTAGAGTTCCCTCTACTTATATCCTTATGTTGTATCATACATGTAAACCCTTATGGGAGATTATGATATGCTTTTGTAATCTTTTGTGAAAGTTGAATATAGTCATTTGTTTAATTTCACTGCTACACTTTGGTCTTTTACATTCCATTATAATAAATTTGGAAAATTTATACCTATTCCAACATAATTTTGAGTGTGTTTGGAATGGATGTTTTATTCTTCAAATTTGTTTTAGTAGGGAGTGGATCCCACTCCTTATAGTTCCTCAAATATCTTATGGGTAAGAACTCATATATAAGGAGGAGGGAAATATTAGAATTCCCTAATGTGGGACTAAACCAAAGACTTTTGATTTGAAATACATAAAAAATACAATAGTTATTTCACACCAAGCTACATGAAAAAAAGATAGAGGACCACACAATTGGTGAAGAATCTTCTCCAGCGTGATGTAGGAAGAAAAAGATTTGCATGATGTACACGTTAGTTGTGGTTTATGTGGAGTTAGACCCAAGTTCAACTTTGGTTGTTTGTTGTTGTTTGCATGTACTCCCATCCCAAAATGTACAAAATATGACTTTATGCAATTTAAATTTTTTTAAATCTTGTAGTAGAAGGGGAAACAAGTGTTGTGCAATATTTTCAACATTCACAATGTTTCAAAGCTGCTTATATTTAAGCGCTAAATCAATTAAAATGGTCATGGTCATTTATGTGGTTGTGCCCATGATTGGAAAAATTGTTAGTAACCACCCGATCACTCTAGAAATGAAAGAAAAAGGTTGTACCCTCTTATTCCTTAATGATGACATGTAGTCGAGACAAAGAAAAACAACCATTTTGTCAGCACAATTTTTTGTTTCATTGCTCAAGGAATGGTTTTATATGAACTAGATATGAAGAAAACCAAGTTGGGTAGATGAGAAATAGACTTTACAATGAAAAATAAACAACTTGTAGAAATGATCATGTCTCAGATAGATTTTGAATAGTTGTTCTAAAATAATAACTTGTAGACTGCGAGTGACTTAGATTGGATGTGTGGCATCATTTTCTTATATTGTTGGTTTTTTTTAATCTCTAATTGAAACCTTTGTAGTTCTAGTGTCACATAGAATCAATCCAAATTAACAAATTTTGATTACAATTAAATTGGAAAATATCAATGATATGGTCTACTCCAGTACGATCCAGGAACAAAAAATCTACACTCAGTAATTGGCAGTGGCATAGCCACATAGAGATCAGAGTGGGCACATAGCCTATCCTTAGTTTGAATATAAATAGTAATTATGCATTAAAAAGAAAAAATACATGTACAAATGTTCAATGATGAGTGGCGGAGCCAGAAACTATAGTTCGGAGGGACACCGCCTAACAATGTCGGTCAACAAGGTCAAATGTTAAGAAAACTCAAAAACCAAAGGGGACACGGAAGCATCTATAGCACAAATATACCACACATCTGATGTATACTAATGTAGAATTTGAAACATGAAGTAGGCCACCCCGAGCCTATATGTGGCTCCATGAGTGATGGTGTCCACCCTCAAAACCTTGTTTATACTCCCAAAATTAATAATGCCCTTTATTTTTTAACAATATCTGGATTTATTTATTTCTACAATGGGCGTACAGACAGGCATAAATGAACGGAAAGAAGAGAGGGGGAGGGAGGGGGATGGAAAATGTGAGAAAAATGGAGGAAAAAACAAGCATAAACAGGAGCAAAGACAAAAAAAGAAGTCAGGATGAGATGGTATTTCTCACACACTCATCAATTCATTCTCAGGCGCAACTCCCACTGTGGTTGGCACAGACTTACAAACCGGTTGAACCGGCCATCCAACTCAGTAAACCTCAGCCCCGCTAAAAATTGATACTACCCTTCTCGGTAAACCTCAGGATCTCACTTGCAGATCTAAGCAGAATCCATCCTTGGCATGAAAAAATTCTACTTGAGATAGAGTGAGACCTCACTTACTGAATTAATCAGAATCCGTCCTGCCGACCTCCGTACGCCAATGACCAAATCTTTCATGGGCCTCACGACAACCAGATAGAAAAATATATAAATGAAATAAGTCCTTGGAGACACTACTACAGAAATAGCATTCAGTGTCGCTTTTCTGGGCGTCGGTTATTAAGGAAAACCGACGCCTTATATTAAAGGCGTCGGTTATTTAGAAGAACCGACGTCTATATTCAATGACCAGCCAAACACGGGTACCGCTTTGTATACAGCGTCGGTTGTTTATACAAAACCGACGCATTATTTCATCCAATTTTCGAGCGAAAAAAATAATGTCACTTTCGGCGTCGAGTCTGTAGTTAAAACACCGACGCTTATGTGCGATGGAAATTTGCGCGAAAAGTGTCCTTTTCCGCGTCGGTCGTCCTTTAATAACCGACGCTGAATGTGGTTCCCGCCAAACATTTTCACGAAAATATCGTCCAAATGGACGTCGGATGTTGCGAACGACCGACGGTAAATATGTTTAGGCGTCGGTTGTTGTAAACAACCGACGCTATTGGGGAACTTCATAACCTTTGATCGCCCGACTCTTCCCCTCATTGCTACCCTATTTCCCTATTGCGGCGATTTCTCCGGCGATTTCTCTACTGCTGGTACTAGTTTTTCTCCGGCGCTTCTCTCCGGTGCCCCATCTCCGGCGTCCGCTCTCCGGCGCCCCTCTCCGACGCGTTTCTTCTCTGGCACCCCTGCGCCGCCGCCACGCCTGACAACCGGCGCCCCTGCTCCAACTGCCTGCGCCGCCGCACGCCTGACAACCGGCGCCGCCGCAACGCCTGGTGCCCACCTGCCTGCCACGCCTGAGAACCGGCGCCGCCGTACCCCCTTCTCCTTCTCCTCCGCCTGGCCGCTGCCTGCCTGCCGCCGCCTGGCCGCCTGCCTGCCTGCTGCGGCTGACGCTCCTGCTCGTCGGAGTCACTGCCGCTGGTTCTGGAGCTCGTCGGCCGCCACCCACGTACTCAACCAGCTCGACCTCACCCTACTCTTCTTGCCCAGGTACCTGCAGACCTACCCAGGCGCGAAATTGTTTCTTTATGTGCTGACATAATCTGTTGCCTAATCTGCTTGCACGAAATTGGCTCCCTACTATGCTTGCTTAATGTGCCTAATCTGCTTTAAGTGGTCCTAATATCATAACATGATAGTTTTATTATATGATTTGTGGCACTTTAGGGTGTATATACATGCAAATTATATAAGTGATAGATGTTGGATGTTTGTCAAGGTTTCTTGAAGATTGAATAAGTGATAGATGCTGGATGTTTATTTATTTCATCTATCCATGTTGCCTATAGTTTATAACATTGCATTGTGAATTATTGCATGTTTGAAACTATGAAATTCTTGATTTATTAGATGATATTCAAGAAAACCCTAGTTTGATGAGCATGTTGTTAATCATGTTAATTATGATTCTTCTATATATTCTGATGTCATTATATAATTATGTGATCCCAACATATTAAATTGAATTAGAATGATTTCATGAATTATAGGGTTTATATAAGAATGACAACACATGTATTTGTTGGCCTAGAAACCCGTCCAAGATTTACTCAGTAGGAGTAAATCTTGGATAGTCCCCAGTTTGGGACTGTTCTTGAACACCTAATCTCACTTAGGATGTAAGTGTATAATGTGTATTGGGTTTTCGAGAAAATTTCGGTAGCATTTCCCCGTTTGTTCTCTAAGTACATATGTACTTAGAGAACAACGGGGAAATGCTGCCGAAATTTTCTTGAAAACCAAATACACATTATACACTTACATCCTAAGTGAGATTAGGTGTTCAAGGATGGGATAGGTGGTACACATTTATTATATATAAGATTGACATCAAATGTGTTTGTTGGCCTAGAAACCCGTCCAAGATTGACTAATATATACTTGTTTCCTAATATATACTTGTTTAAAAGGTTAACTGATGTTATACAACTTTTTCTGAAAATATATAACATCGTTATATGTACTTACACTTTGTTAATACTAATATTGTGCAGTCTCTGTCTTCCCATAACAATGACTATGAATTGGGCCTCTATGTCAATGTTAACGTTCCCTATTGAAGAACAATTGGACATCATCCTAGATGATCGTTCCTTAAACCAATTGGTCATACCCAAACATTGGCGTTTTCTAAAAGGAAGACACTACATGCCTGGTAAAGTGACCCTAACTTTTGGAAATTATTCACATGTAATCGAGGTTGAGTATGATTTGGCGGGAAATCTTGTATCAAAATCCGGTTGGCGTGATTGGATTGGAGAGCTGCATGTGGTCCGTTGGAATAGGCTTTTTCTCCGTCCAGTTGGCGATAATTCCATCAAAGTTTGGATAACCAACAACAACTGCGAGACCCCCGATCATCTTCTGCGGTATGAGCGCACGACGTCGCATATCAGCTCAGACAAATCTGAATCTGAGGCCCCTATCAGTTCAGATTCGTCTAAATACAGTGAGGAGCTTCGTGACACAGCTTCATCATCAAAAAGAAGTTACTGATGCATGCGGGACCATGTTGGTGTAGTATTTAGTTGTCTATCTATCTAGACTTGTCTGTAGTAATAGTTTTTTTAATTATGCGCATGTTTAGGGGTACACCAACCCCTTTGTTTAGTTATTGTTATAACTAAAGTGTGTGTTCCCATGAATGGAACTGTAAGTTGCTACATGAATGCTTATAACTGAAGTGTGTGTTCCCATGAATGTTCCCATTTACATGATTACACTACTATTTTCTCATATTGTCTTGCCTCAAAAAAAAATTCTTTTATTGTTTAGTCTATTTTAATACGACATACTTGCTTATATCTTTCTTAATGATGAACTGTAATACGACATACTTGCTTATATACTTGTTTCCTAATATATACTTGCTTTCCTAATATATACTTGCTTTCTCTGATCATAGAATGGATAGATCATGGATGTCCATTCGTAATCGTTGCACCCCAGAGTTTATATCTGGTCTTGATCAGTTTATTAGATTTGCCGAGGAACATAGGAAAAAACCTACAGATAGGTTCTACTGTCCATGTAGGCATTGCGGTAACAACTTGAAACTCAACACTGGTGAGGAAATTAAAAGTCATGTCATGTGCAACGGGATTGTACAAGGCTATACAGAATGGCACTGGCATGGAGAGATTTCAAAATCGAATCCAGTAGATGTCAATAGCAGTGCTTGGGTGGAAGAAGAAATTGCCTCCGATGACGTAAATGTGAACGAACCAGTTCCAGCAGACATTGTTGATGCGATGCTGGATAGTTGTAGGGTAGAGCACACCGATCCACCTCCTATCTTTACAAACATTGTGCATGATGCTGAGATACCGTTATACACAGGCTGTGCTAAGTTTACGAAGCTTAGCGCTGTGCTGAGATTGTATAAGTTGAAAGCTAACAATAGATGGAGCGACAAAAGCTTCACTGAATTGTTGACTTTGTTGAAAGAAATTCTTCCTGAAGGAAACGAGCTGCCAATCTCAACATACCAGGTAAAGAAAATGTTGTGCCCAATGGGAATGGAGGCCAAAAAGATACACGCATGCCCGAATGATTGTGTATTATTTCAAAAGGACTATGTAGATTTGAAAGATTGTCCAAAATGTGGTGCATCACGATATAAATTGACGACTTCGGGGGAGTCCAAAACTGGTTCTCCTGCCAAGGTGTTGTGGTATCTACCTATAACATCACGGTTTCAACGCTTGTTTGCAAATCCGAAAGATGCGAAGAATTTGAGGTGGCATGCAGATGTTAAGAAAAATAATGATGGGATCCTACAACATGCGTCTGATTCCCCACAGTGGAAGAAGATTGATGTATTGTTCCCTGAATTTGGTGAAGAAGTCAGGAATCTAAGACTTGGGCTTTGTACAGACGGGATGAATCCGTACGGGACATTGAGCAGCCAACATAGCACTTGGCCAGTCATGCTTGTTATATACAATCTTCCTCCCTGGCTGTGTATGAAAAATAAGTACGTTATGTTGTCATTGTTGATATCGGGCCCTAAACAACCCGGAAATGATATCGATGTTTATCTTGAACCTTTGATTGATGACTTAAAGAAACTTTGGGCTGAAGGTGTGATGACCTATGATGCTTCTGCAAGAGAGACATTTCGTTTGCATGCTATGTTGTTTTGCACTATTAATGACTTTCCGGCATATGGGAATTTGTCTGGATATAGTGTCAAAGGAGCTAAAGCGTGTCCTATATGTGAAGAAAACACTGATTCAATAAGACTAAAATATGGCGGCAAGACTGTATATCTTGGTCATCGAAGGTTTCTTTCAAAATTCCATCCGTATCGTAGGAAGCGCAAAGCATTCAATGGATGGAATGATGAACAGAGTGCACCTAAACCTATACCAGGGGATGTTGTTTATGAAAGAGTAAAAGACATTGTCAATGAATTTGGTAAGAAATCACAATGTAGTATGGCCACACGGAGTGACAATTCTTCATTAAAAAAGAAGTCAATATTTTGGGATCTTCCTTATTGGAGTTCTTTGTCAGTCAGGCATTGTATCGATGTAATGCACGTTGAGAAAAATGTCTGTGATAGCATCATTGGTACTCTATTAAATATACCAGGTAAGACTAAAGATGGGATAAAATCCAGACTGGACCTACGTGAAATGGGAATAAGGTCAGAATTAACAGAATTACGTGAAATGGGTAATAAAAGAACATACTTACCTCCCGCTTGTTACACGTTGTCTAGAAAGGAGAAGAAAACTTTTTGTGAATGCTTGGTAAATGTTAAGGTGCCACATGGTTACTCATCCAACATCCGTAGATTGGTATCAATGAAAGATCTGAAGTTGATAGGTCTTAAATCTTACGGTGTCATTGAAGACATTTGGGAATTTGACTACATAGATTTCAATATTCTGCTCTTTAAATGTAATTGGGTTGATAACACCAAAGGAGTTATAGTGGATGAATTGGGTTTCACTTTGGTGAACTTTGAAATGATTGGCGAGAAGGCTGAACCATTCATATTGGCATCACAGGCAAAACAAATATTCTATATCGATGATCCTGCAAATGATAAATGGTCGGTTGTTCTTCATGGTAAAAGATAGTTCATTGAAGATCCTATAGATGAAGAAGAGTACTATGATAAGTATGATGACTCCAGTCCATTCTCAGTTGGGTTGCCAACTCCACAAAATATTGAAGCTAATGATGACTTATATGTGCGCGGAGATCACAATGAAGGATTGTTAATTGATAAAAGATCACAATTTTAGAGACATGTATGTTTATACAAATGGTAAATGTTTTCCTTTTTCTAGTTTATACAAATGCTAAATGTTTTCCTTTTTCTAGTTAATACAAATGCTAAATGTTTGCCTTTTTAATGACATTTTCAGATGCGCGGAGGCAGCTGCAAAAATGGTAAAATACAAACGTTTAGAGTAATGTTTGCTTTTTTAATACAAATGCTAATTTAGTGTGTTTATTTTTGTCAAATTTTAGGTTGATGATGCACATGTACCCACTGAAGCACTGGAGCAACTTGATGTGTGGAGAGGGACATTCCAACTCAAGATATCGTCTACCGTTTCCTCCTCCTCCGCAGTAATATCCTCATCTCTAAACGTTTCTCGTAGGATTCTGAACCCCTTCCTTCCCTCTACTGCATCGAAGCCATGCTGCAGTTGAACCCTTTCGCCGAGCCCTACCCGGCCAAGTAGGCGTCGCCTGAAGCACCACTGTCGTCGTCGTCTCCACCTCCATCGCAACTTGTTGTGCTAGTCCTGGCAGTTTATCACCCCACATGCCTTCCTCCCCAGTTCCTGCCGCTAGACGACCACACAATGGATCCAAGAGGATATGCAGGAGTTCGCCAAAGACTATAAGCTGAGTATACTCATCCTATAGTCTGTGGCGAACGCCTGCATATCCTCTTGGATTCCATTGTGTGGTCGTCTAGCGGCAGGAACTGGTGAGGAAAGCATGTGGGGTGATAAACTGCCAGGACTAGCACAGCAAGTTGCGATGGAGGTGGAGACGACGACGACGGTGGTACTTCAGGCGACGTCTGTTTGGCCGGGTAGGGCTCGGTGAAAGGGTTCAACTGTGGCATGGCTTCGATGTAGTAGAGGGAAGGAGGGGTTCAGAATCCTACGAGAAACGTTCAGAGATAAGGATATTGCTGCGGAGGAGGCAACGGAAGATGATATCTCGAGTTGGAATGTCCCTCTCCGCACAGGAGTCTGTGAGGGAGATACTGGAGGAGAGTTCTATACCATACACAGGCGAAGAAAGACATCGATACCATACATGAGGTATTATATATAGTCTCATTAGTTAGTATAAAATATATCAATCTTATTTTTATATTATTACTTATATACATCATTCTCTTTGCAGGTGTTTAAAACTGACCACACTATAGGCAAACACTTAAAAAATGTACATGCTCCATATACGAGGGAAGCATTAGATGAAGTAAGAGAAGAATGGGCAATAGTTGTACAAACAGTGGCAACTGTAAGATATAATTGGGATGTTGATAGTGATGATGAATGATACTTTGTAAATGAATGTTTCTGAATGTTAAAACATGTATTTGAATGATTCTATATGTGTGAACGTGACAATTGAATTGATGTCTGAATGTATCTACTTGTGTGAATCTTTTTATGTTAATTTTGCAGGTTTGTGGCCTGTTTGTAGGCTGATATCAATGGATGTCGTAAACCTGCAGTTCAGAAAACTGAACTGCAGGTTCTCATCCTGCTGACCAGCCACAGCAGGCCTGCAAACAGATTTATAAAAAAAAAATAGATATAGGCGTCAGTTATTTACCAATAACCGTCAGCACAGACTTACAGCGTCGGTTTTTTGTTGAACACCGACGCCAAAAGTGTTCGCGCTACAGGAAATGGGAGTCATCTAGGAAACTTTTCTGCGTCGGTTTTTTAGTATATAACCGACGCAGAAAGCGTCCTAGATGACGCCGTTTTCTGTGGCGCGAACCCTTTTGGCGTCGGTGTTTTATAATAAACCGACGCCTTTATGTTAAATAGGCGTCGGGTTTTTAACCGACGCTGAAGTGTCCAACCTTTTAGCGGCGCCCACATAGGCGTCGTTCCGAAACTGACGCCAAAGGGGGTTAAACAACCGACACTAAAAGGCACTTCTGTAGTAGTGAGATGGGATTGGAAATATCATCATCTCATCGACCTTCTTCTCCGGAAGCATCTAGGAAAGCATCAAAGGATATTTGAGATGATGCATCCGTCTTAACACATCATCTTCTACTAAAAGGGCTCCACGATGGACATGATATTTATTCTTCTTGGGAGGTAACTAGTGATCTGTTGAAAGTGCACCATGTAGAATAGAGATTGGAGATAAGATAAGGCAAATCAGGTCAGTAAGATAAGATAAGTGGTTATCATAAAATATTCTACTCCATTCACACCAAATTGTCCAAAAATACATGTAGGCCATGGAAGATTTTGATTGAATAAAATCATCGATGCAATGATTATTATGAAAAAATTCTAATTATGTCCACATGGAGGACTTATACGAATCATTACGAGGAAGTGCTCCCGTAAAGTTTGACAAACGAGCATGTATAAAATATATGGAAACGGTCTCCTGAACCCATGAGACAGAGAATGTATATGCGAGGACCAGAAAATCCACAAGAGTGTCAATGTTGTCCATACGGGAGAAAGGGGGACCACCCTATGACGCCTGACATATTCCTCTATGACCGATAGCGTAGAAGTGTCCAAAGAGCCAAATGTGTGAAAGGACTCAAGGTGGACATTTTTATTTTTCAAAATATTGTGTCAAATATGGGTCAGATGCATAGTTCATGAAGTTGTGGCATGCTTTGGAGACTTGAAAATTGGAGGGCTATCTGCAAGAGATATAGGGTGAATAGGATGACAATGAGAGGTCATGGATAATAAGGTTGATGTCTTTCAGGGTAAAGTGATTATCAACAAAGCATCATCTGGACATGTTGTTCTTTTAGGGTAAAGTGATTATCTGCAAGAGATATTTATTCTTCTTGGCAGATGCAGCAGGTGATATGTTGAAAGAGCACCATGTAGAGTGGAGATTGGATATTAGATTAGGGTAGTCATGTCAGTAAGATAAGATAATTGGTTATCATAAAATATTCTACTCCGTTCGCACCGAATTGTCCAAAAATGCATGCAGGCCATGGAAGATTTTGATTGAATAAAATCATCGGTGCAATGATTATTATGGAAAAGCTTAAATTGTGTCCACATGAAGGTCTTATACAAATCTTCACCAAAAAGTGCTCCTGTAAATGTTTGACTAACGAGCATGTTGAAAGTATATGGAAAATGTCTCCTGAATCCATGAGACTGAGAATGCATATGTGAGGATCATAAAATCCTCAAGAGTGCCAATGTTGTCCATAGAATTCTAAGGAGCCAAATGTGCAAAAGGACTCAAGGTGCACATTTTATTTTTCAAAATATTGTGTCAAATAAGGGTTTGATGCACGGGTCCATGAAGTTGTGGAATGTTATGGAGACTTGAAAATTGAAGGCCTATCTGCAAGAGATATAGGGTGAAGAGCATGTCAATGAGTGGTCATGGATAATCAGGTTGATGTCTTTCATGGTAAAGTGATTATCAACAAGGCATCATTTGGACATGTTGTTCTCATTTGAAGGATAAAATGTGCTTTGGATGTTATAAGTCAGTAAAGGCATTATGGAGTATTAATGGTGAGTTTCTTGTTCTTGATAGATCCGAGTCTAGGTAAGAGTTAATGCCAAAAAGAATCTTAAGAATGATATGAAGATCTTTGATCATATATCTCCTGTATGATATTTAAAAATATTATGTTTGGGATAATACTACATCTTCATTAAGTTGAGCCATATTGTTTGTTTTCTTTCAAATAATGGGGTAGGTATTTTACTCATGAGATAGTATGAGGCAAGGATTTTACCCATTTTTGGGTGCAAATTTTTGTATTCCTAGCCAAAAGTTTCATGTATTTCAAAACATCTCAGTCACCATTTGTCTCACATTGTTCAATTCTAAAGTGAGAGAGATCCACATAACTAAGAGAGGAGACCAAGATTTGTGGTCCTTTCATGGGACTTTTTAATTTAAGGTTGATAAGACTTGTATGTGCTTTGTGTTGGATCTATGGGTGATTGGATCTAAAGGGGGGTGAATAGAGCTAAAAGCACTTTAAAAAATCATCAGACCTTCAAGATATTTCTAACTTAATATGGAAAATATGAAATTTGAGTGCAACTAAACATACAGAATAAGGGAGAGAGATTGAACAAGCACTAGAACACACGCTATGTATATTGGTTCCAAAATCCAAACTAGGAGAGTGTACATCCACTACCTACATAGGTCAACCTCTACGTTTTTTCAACCATTGCATACTTATATTCCATATAAGACATATAATAAGGCCTTCCTTTTTTGGGCCAAAGACACCCAACCTTCTCTTTGATGAGAAGGGAGCCAACAACCTACTAAAGGAACTTACCTATCCAAGAACAAGAGTCTTCAACCTCACCAAGGACTTACCCACTTTTATAATGACTCTCCCGCCTTCACCAAGGACTTACCCACTCTTACAACAAGTCTTTCACCTTAAAGGAATTACCCACTCTTCTTGGATCTTCCGCCTTTGGCTTCACCTTCTCCAAGGAGAAGCTTTCACTAAGGGACTCCTTACCTTCTTCTTCTACACCTCTATTAGCCTAGAGAGAGAATCTTCATCATCAAGGTTGAATGAGAAATTGGGAGGTGGAGGAAGTGCGATACTCACAAGATATACATGTAGGGCTAGCTCTAATACAAATCTCCTACTCACTCTAATCGATGTAGTGAGTGATTAAGCTTGAGAGTGGAAGGAGGCTCTTGGAGGCACTTAACTATAATATAGGAACCTTCATAGTGCTTGGCTAACCATGGGATGAAGATCAAGGGGTTCTATTTATAGTTGGGGATGCCTACTAGCCAGTAGAAACACTTAAGGACGGATTCTAGCCATTTGGGATGTTGCAGCATATATGTTTTCAAGTTATGCAATAATCTAATGGTTAGAAATACTTTTGTTGCACATTCCGTACAATTTGGTCAACAACTCGACCGATTGCACTACACAACAAATCAAATTTGAAGCGTTGGTCAAATTTATCTTGGATGAAACTCTACTGATAGCTTAAATTTGGTTTGCCTGTGCAAGGTGTCGATTGAGTTTATTCTTGGGTAAACTCGACCAAACCTGAAAGTTCTCAAAATCCATCAAGGGTATCAGTCAAGTTTATCAAAGATGAAACTCAGTCGAAAAAAGTTCATGTAATGAATTTTAGAAATTTCCATTAAATTGCTTAAATATATGTTTAAAGTGCTCCTAATTTTCTGTAAGCTTAATTGCAAGTCATACGATCATTACAAGTGATTTACAACATGATCCTAATAGAGATACATCATATTCCAAAAAAGTGCACTTACATTGATTTTGACTTGTCTTTTCTCCAAGATATGATGCACAAGTTAGGGTATTTAGAGTGTGTCTATACCTAGTCTAAAATCAATCAAGTAGAAGCATATAAAACAAACAAGTGTAATGAGTTAGTCATCATAAAAACAAGGGTTCAGTCAATTAAGACCTTGAGTCAACATTCTCTCCCTTTTTAAAGATGACAAATTATTCCATAAATTTATTGAAAGCCTTTAAGTAAAATCATACCTTTGGAGAAACCTAGGGGTTTCAATAGAATTGAGTTCATATTCTCCCCCTCAATTGATTCTAGTGGAGTTCTCATACTCCCATTCAATTGAACTTATTTCTCCTGTATGGTTAGATTTTATAACATTTATAGAAACTATGTATTCTACTCATATATGTTCTACATGTATGTCTTCTCCCCATTAAATAAGACATGTCTTTTCCCCCTTTTTCATTTCAAAAAGTGAGGGGGTTGAAAAACACAGCTTGTTAATAAACAGGAGATACCAAAAGTTATCATGGAGAGTAGAAGAGTAAAACTAGGGGTTTGTCTAAGAAAAGCATATAAAACAAAACAAGACATTCACTAGAACAACCCTAGATGTAATTTTAGGATATATAAAGGCAATACTATATAAGAAAGTAACTCAGGATAGTATATATGAAAGTTAAAAAACAAACTTGAGTATGTGTGAAACAAGATACAAACATAGCATATAGTTTAATATCACTTGATGTGTCTAGATATCAAATTATAAACAAGGCTAGAACTACATGTAGATGGGCTATTAGTAGATGATATCACAAGTTATGACTACTAATAGGATCTAGACCATAGAAAAAGATTCATAATGTGATGACCTCTATCAAACTAACAGTGACATCGCACAAAACTATACAGAAATAACCATTAGCAGTAGATTACTAAAAATGACTAAAAATTAAAACATTTTTACTAAGAGATCCACTACGAGGAAACTCTTTATAGAAAGAACCAAATCCATATGTACATCATGGTTCACTTCATACATATATCGTTCCATCACATCACAAGGATATGAGATATCAATTGCTTTACCAAAACATATACAAAAGCAACACTGTACATCGAAGCGTTCTAGCCAAAATCTCAGATCGATTATATAGATGTTTATGCACTAGCTTCCAAGGACTTGAGAGTACAAAGACGACACATAGGACTCTATTTCTACAAGACACATAACCACACACTCTACTTGAGTTGTTACTGTTGTCCTTGCTGCTACTGTCCGCTCCCTACTACACGATCTTTACCTCCTCATACACGTCCACCTAAAAAGTTGTGGAATCCAGGGGGTGAGACAAAAGTCCCAACGGGAGATGAAACTCCCCGCCAATACTATTATTATCAGATATACTGTTATTAGAATAGAAAGTAAAGTTGCACTATACTAAACAGATCTGACCATATATTATGAGCATGGCAGAATATTATCTTAACTGGACAGTTTAGATAACTATGATTGAACAGTATATCAAGTAATCACTTTAGAAGGAATATGAACAACATGTATGACAACTACCGATTATGTCATATGAATACAATTACAGACCCATTCAATAATTCTATATTCCAATTTCAAGAGAAACATGCTACACAAATAACTGAATCTTTCAATAATAAATCTCATGACTATGCATACACTTATGCATACAATGCTCAAGATTATGATGCAAAGTAGAGAAATATCATCATTTAAGTAGTTCAGATATCTATGACTAAGCAATAGATCATCTAATCACTTTTAAAAGGAATATGAAGAACATGTATAACATTTATCAACTATGATATACATAAGCAATTGCAACCTCATTCAATGTTTACATATTTGATCCTTAAGCAAATACACTACTCGTCTAATTACATCTTTCAACAATCAATCTTATTCCATGAGGAGATGAGGTATACTGCTCTTGATCCAACAAACCTAAATTAGGTAGCATCAGTGCCATACAAGGTCCATGGAAGATCCAAACTCCACAATCTCTCCTTTCTCAGTCAGTCAGAGATTATTGGCAATGACATTATGAGTTAAAGTACAATTTAGCTAGCTTGGGTATATAGGCTCATCGCTAGAGAGATACAACTCATAGTTGTTCCCTTATCAGGGTATGACCTGTAGTTAATTCTGATTTTATCAGGGTATGGTCTATAACCAATCATGATTGGACTCTTGTTAGGGTATGGTCCAAAGTCAATCCTAATGTATATTGAGTCACAGTCTACAACCACACTCTCTTTAGGGTATGACCCGCAACCAATCCTGTGAGTTAAGGATACAAGGGCATACCTCAAGTTGCATTCCACATATTCAACAAGATGCGCTCCAAGTTTCCCGTAGGAATTGCTCGTTTCACCATTCACAAGTTCTGACACTGAATGGATCTATGGCCAGGGAAAACTGTATTTTTAGTTTGACTTGATAAGTTAAGTGCATTAAAACATCTTTTAGTATCAATCAAGTTACAAGCATAAATTATGTATAAATACTATACACTACTACAGAAAATATTTTTTACAATGAGAGAAACACAACAGTTTTGCTAGTTGTGTTGTAGTTAGCATACTTATCACAAATAGTCTATTTGTGTGTTGTATATTGTATATTTTATACAATACAAGTTATTCACAACATGTGAAACCCGTTGTAGAATACATAATACTATAACAGGTACTTAGTTGTTGTAATACACTGTAGTATCACAACATACTCAAACTTATTGTAAAAGACCTTAATTACACAACATATTGTCACTCATTGTAATAGTCACACATGATAACGTGTTATAGTAGACCATCATTACACAACATAGACTAACCCGTTGTAATATATCATAATAAAAAAAAGTGTTCACCTATTGTAATAAGTACATGTTGTAATAGACCACAATAACATTACATGTTGAAATCTGTTGTTATATACGAAGATCACACACCATACTCCAACCTATTGTTATATACAATAATTACACAACATGTTGTGACTCGTTGTAATAGCCACACATGATAAGTCGTTGTAATAGACCACCATTACACAATGTAGACTAACCCATTGTAATATACCATAATCACATAATAAGAGTAAACATGTTATAATAACTACATGTTGTAATAGACCACAATCACACAACACGCTGTAACCTGTTGTTATATACCAACATCATACAATAAACTCCAAATTATTGTTATCAATCATAATTGTACAATAGACTCAAACCGTGTATAATCACACTACAATAAATATGTTTTTTCCCTGCACTAAATCACGGCATATTTTTATACGTGTGTCGAGAAAGTAGGTAACACAGAACTCTCGTTATCTTCATTAGAAGATAAGAGCGCGGAATTATTTGGTTCCCGTTCTCTCGTTATCTTCATTAGAAGATAAGAGCGCAGAATTATTTGGTTCCCGTTTGATAGAAGTTTTGAACAATACTATAATTTTACAGTAAATATAAATGGCTCGTCTTATAAAAAGAAAACTATTGACTAAACCTAACACCCTAATTCATAAGGACTAAGATTCTATCACCCTCACGTCTGTAATGCGCGACCTCACGCGCAGGTGAAAACCACCACCCAAACAGTCGCCACGTTGCGGATGATGATTGGACCGTTTTTTTGGAATTATACAAAAGGTAAATAATTTTGTTTCGCTGATAACTTTTGAACCGTAATGAATTTTTTAATAAAACAAAAACCGTTGGTTTCGTTACGAAAAATGTAATCTAACAAGCCTAATATTGACATATTTTTGAGATACAAAAATAAAAAAAATGATATATATATATATATGTTAATTGACAACCAACTATGGTGCCCATAAAAATGGTGCCCAAATAAGGTGATTGACGCCCAAATAAGGTAATTGACACCTACAAGTTTAAAATGACGCCCACATACGGTATCGATAACCAAAATAACATAACGACACTCAAATAACTTATTGGCATCTAAAAATAGCTAATGACACCCAAAGACACCCATAAATGGCTAATGACACCCAAATATGGTTATTTGACGCCTAAAATGATTGACTTACACCTAAAATTATAACGACGCCCACAAATGCCTAATGACACCCATAAATGCCTATCGATAACCAAAATAATATAACGACACCCAAATAACTTATTGGCATCCAAAAATAGCTAATGACACCCAAAGACACCCATAAATGACTAATGACACCCAAATATGGTTATTTGACGCCTAAAATGATTGACTTACACCTAAAATTATAACGGTGCCCACAAATATCTAATGACACCCATAAATGCCTAATGACACCCAAAAATGGTTAATTGACACCCAAAATAACATATTTATTTCATTTATATATTTTTTTTGTTAAAAATATATCAATATTAGCCTTGTTGAATTGCATTTTTCATAACGAATCCAACGGTTTTTATTTCGTCAAAAAATTCATCACGGTCCAAAAGTTATAAGCAAAATAAATTATTTACACATTACACACCCTTTACCAACCCATCCAATTAAATGCTGCCACGTCATCATCCGAAAACTACCTTTAAAAAGACAAAACTTCTCAAAATTTCTCAAAACCACCTTTGCCTTGCGCGTGACTGGCGCGTCACGGTAACCCACGCGTTACCAAATCATTTCCGAATTCATAACATGGCATTACGCCAGCCCAGCCGCCTCACCGCTGCTTCTACCATGACAACACGGCATGACAGAATACATTGGTGGACGCCCGAGTTAGGTGTGGACTGCTTCATCGTACATCCAGGTGATCACGGGCCTTGCCAAATGAGTAATGGCTTTTAGGCTTCCATGCCCTCCTTTCATGTCAAATATTTTTTCATTTGAGCAATGGTGTGGCGGCATGCTGTCAATATTGCTACTCAGCTATGAACGATGAATGAAATTGGCTAATACAGTTCCGTGCATCATTGTCTTCATTTGTCTGCCATTTCTTTACTTTTTAGGGACTTTAAAATGTAAAAAGCGGGAGAGAGTACATGGGGAAAGGTAAGTCCTTCCGATTTTTAGCCATCTCTTTCTTGGTGTCAATTGATTTGTTTGACTACAAGGTGAAATTGTACATGAGACAGATTTAATTTGACAAAAAATAAGAAAAGATACTTTATCGTATATGGATTGATCAAGAAATGTGGCAACTGTGTACGGTGACAAAGACCACTACAGTCAGGACCAGGACTCATCTATGATCTTCTTGCCTATATGATCTCCGTCTCACCTTTCCTTTTATTAATAGTTGAACCGCTCATTTCTGTTATTACCTTCGGTTTATTTAAAGCATGTGCCATCCGTTTTTTTGGTGAATTGGCAGCATGGTACCCTTGTGTTTCTAATTTTAAACTATATAATATGCTCTTGGGCGATTTTCGTTTCCGTGCTGCAAGAAGAAGCTATAGGCTTCAATATGCATAACCTAGTCAAGGTCACCGTGAGGTATCGTTAGATTATATGATTGTTTTTATGTTTAAAGATGTCTCCATTTCTTTTCCTTGTGCGAGTTTTTTTTTTTTTGGAAAGGACAGAGCTTATATATTCATCCTGCGCTCTAAAGTAGGCCAAAAGTTGGGTAAACTGACATCAAGACTCTCTAGTGGCCAGAGTGGCGTGGTACAATGGAAAGAGAAGGAAGTACGTGAAGACAAAGATAGTTTTGCAGTTCTGTCAACAGCTTGATTCAGATCTCTTGGGGTAGGCATGACCAGGAGACAATTTAAAGCTGCCTTGGTGACATGAAATTTCCTCCAGAGTTGCTGGAGCCTCAGTGAGTTGCAGGAAGACTCATGTATGAGCTGCACCGACATGCTGGAGTAAGAAACAATGATAGTATTGTGCATATTTCGAGCCCTGCAGATAGAGGCTGCAGTTGTGATGGCAATGAATTCGGCTTGCAGCGCCGATGAGGCTTTGAGGAAGATACCTTCGCCCTGAATAAATTGACCAGAGTGATCGAGGATGTGAATACCAATACCAGCGTCCAATGTTGGACTGTTGAATGGGCCATCAACGAACAACATGTGTTCAAAGGGGTCTGGACAAGTGAAAGTTTTGTTGGGCAGAGTTGACTGGTGCAGACTCAGGTCCATGCAATTCAAGATTGCTCTCGTTCTTTCCTTGATAAAAGCAATCTGATCATTTTCTTTCGGATGATGGTTCTCATGGACTTGTTTGTTTCGACAGTTCCATATGTGCCAGCACGCCACAATATAAAGAATGGTAGAAACCCCATTGGCCTTGGGAGTGGAGATGAGCCAGTTAATCCAGTCTTCCTCGTTTAGCAGGAGAGAGTTCGGAGGGGCATCAAGTTTCCTCCAGATGCCCTTGCAATAGGTACAGTCTCGTAGACAGTGTAGCAACATATCGTCCTGGTTATTACAGAGGGGACAGACGGTGTCCACCTCCAAATGGCATCTTCGTTTCTCCATGTTGGTAAGCAAGGCTCAATGTTTCAGTAGCCAAAGAAAGAACTTTAGACGTTCAGGGATCTTCAGATTCCAAATGGATATCCAATCACCCGGTGAATTGCAGTGGTCGTCTTCTTTGATCCAGGTATAGGCGCCTTTGGCAGTCAGGTTGGCCATCTGATCAGAGGGCCAGACCCATGTGTCTGCACCGGTGTCCCCAGTTGGCGGGGGGATATGTTGGATGATCCTGTAGGCTTCTGGTGGCATGTAACTGGATATGAACTCATAGTCCCATTCGCCGTTATCAAGCCGGAGAGAGCTAACTTTCAAGTCCTGCAAATCAGGTGGGATAACCCAGGTAGGGTTGAGCTCTAGAACAGAGGTACCATTCATCCATTTATCTGACCAAACGTAGGTTTTCGATCCTGAGACAATGGATTTATGGCACAAGCTGGTGATTTTATACATGTTGTGTTTGATAAAGGCCCAGACCGAGGAGCATGGTTTTTTGGCAACTCGATTATCCTTCATGTACTTTTCTTTAAGGATTTTAACCCAGAGGGCCGGGTGGTTGTTTAAGAAAGACCAGGCATTCTTCAACATTAAGGCATCATTTTGATCTCTTGCATTCTTGATGCCCAGCCCACCAACGGATTTGTGTCTTGTAATCTTTTTCCACGACACAAGTGAGTTTCTTTTGCTCTCTACCACCAGACCAGGTGAAGTCTTTGATGTGTTGGTTGATGTCATCACAAAGCATGGGAGAAAGCTTTACAGTCTGCATGGTGTATGTCGATATTGCTTGTAGCGTTGCTTTTGCTAAAGTTATTCTTCTTGCTATGGAGAGGTGTCGGGCAGCCCAACTCGACATTTGCTCGTTGATGCCTGTAACAAGGTGCTGGTGGGTGCTTTTATTAATACGGTGGTGGAGGATCGGGACCCTAAGATATTTGCCTAGATCGTTGGCGTGGGCTATCCCCATGGTGTGGGAGAAAGCTCGTTTTTCCAGATTAGTGGTGTTAGCTGAGAAGAAGCAGTATGACTTCTCTTTTGAGATTACCTATCCTGAGACGTTGCTAAACTGGTTGAGGACATCAAGAATAACGCCTGCTTGGCTCACGCTTGCTTCAGCCATAAGCAGGATATCGTTAGCGAAGAAGTTGTGGGATAGAGGTGTTCCCTGTCTCATCAATCTAATTGGCTTCCAAAGGTTGTTGCAAATTGCTGCATTGATGGCCTGGGAAAGGCATTCCATACACAGAACAAAGATATAAGGGCTGAGAGGATCCCCTTGGCGGACCCCCCTGGTCGATTTGAACGCCGGCAGTGGTGCACCTTCCCAAAGGATGGAAGTGTTCCCACTAGAAATGATATTCATAATGAGTTCTATAGTAATGGAGGGGAGACCTGTCCTCTTGAGGGTATCCTCAATGAATTGCCAGCTCATACAGTCGACCGCCTTGGAAAGATCTAGCTTGATGGTAACCCATCGCTTACCACCATACTTTTGCTTCATGGAGTGAATAACCTCTTGTACCAGGAGAATGTTATCACTTATCCTCCTGCCGGGAATGAAGCTGGATTGGTTATCCGAGATCCATCCAGGTAGGAAGGGTTTTAGGCGTTCTACGAGGATCTTCAAGATCAACTTGAAGCAAGAGTTGTTGAGGAAAATAGGGCGGAGCTCCGTGCATCTTTGGGGCTGCCTAACCTTTGGAATGAGGATCATATAGGATTCTGCCACTTTTTTGTCAATCGAGCCAGTGTTGAAAGCTAATTGCACAGTTTTGATGATAGAAGGACCAAGCTTGTGCCATTGGTTGTGAATAAACTCATTGTGAACCCCGTCGGGGCTAGGCGCCTTGAATGGAACCATTAAGAACATGGTTCTCTTGATTTCTTCATGGCCAGGCGTACGGGCGATAATGTTGAGCATCTACAGGGGGAGTTCCTGGAAAGAACCAACATAAGAAGCTACGTTAGTGTTAACCGAGTTCTCACCATCGTGGTGCACCATCATCCGATGAAAGTGATTCAGGATGAGTTCCTTGAGGCCTGCAGGAGACTCTACCCAATCACCGTCGTCGTTCTTCAGCCTGCTAATTCTTGTGGCATGTCGTCTTGCCTTAACATAAGGGTGAAAGAAATTTGTGTTTCTGTCTCCGCACTTTAGCCATTTTATGTGGGCTTTATGTTTCCAGTCCAGTTCTTCTGCGAGAAGGATGTTGTCATGTTGTTCTTGTAGGCCAGTAGAGCGCAGGTCGTTGGAAATACTGGGGTTGACACTGTCAATAATCTGGCATTGTTCTAGCTTGGAGATGACATAATTTTTTACTTTGTTCTTCTTTCGCTTGGAGTCCTTCTCCCATTTGAGCACAACATCTCTGAAGGGGGGGAGAGCCTCTAGGAAGGATTTTGAATTGTCCCAGGAAGGCATAACTGCTTGATTAAAGTCAGCCGAGAGTTTCCAACTCGACTTTGTTCTGAACACTACATGCTTAGCGTCGTTGTTGATAGAGCTTGAAAGGAAGATGGGATTGTGGTCGGAGTTAAGCCTTGGCATGACTGAGATTTGGAAGCCCCCTTCCACGATTAGCCACAGGTCATTAGCAACGACTCTGTCACGTTTCTCCAAGAATTGAAGGCACTTGAAGGTGTAGAAGAAGCCATTCATATTGATGTCGGCTAGACCTGTGCTATTCAGCGTTTGGTTGAACAACCGACTGTTGGCTCTGTCAAAGTACTTGCCACCTCTTTGCTCCGAGATGTCAAGCATGGTGTTGAAATCACCAAGGACAACCCAGAGGCCAATTGTGTTAGTTGAAAGCTCCAGTAAGCGAGGCCAGAGAAGCTTCTGTTTGGAGGGGGTTGGACTTGCGTAGATGAAGGTTGCAAACCAGGAGTGGTTAATTTTATAGTGAATGAATTGTCTATGATTCAAGATGATCTCAACATGACATTTAGTATCATCCCATAGGATCCAGATTCCCCTCGAGAAGCCTATAGCTTCGACGCGGTGGGAAGAGGGGAAGCCGAGCTTTTTAATGGCATTAGCAGCAGACGTACCACTACATCTGGTTTCCAAGAGAACCAGGATGTGAAGACGATATTTTAATTTGTATTCTTTCAATAGTCGAATTTTGTTCTTGGATCAAGCTCCTTGAACGTTCCAATAGATGATGCTTGACATAATGAAGGTGGGGGGAGAGGGGTTATAGACGGCGGCTAGTAGGCCGTTGGCCTGGTTATCATCCGCCTTCCCAGAACTATTAGTAACTTGCATAGGGGATGTTGCCCCTTCTTCCATAGCTCTACTCTGCTCGGTGAAGACGAGGTTTTTCTTGGCACCTGTTGAGTCTTGCTGGTTGGCTTCCATGGTGGCTTTGCCTTTCTTGCGCACTCTATCAGGACTAGTGTACACATGCTGATACACTACTTTCCGATTCCTCAAGATGACCCCGTTGTTCCCTTGAGATGAGTTGCCCCAGTTAAATTTGTTAGGGTGGACCTCCAATGTGTTCTGCTGTGTTGTGCCGCCAAATACAAAGGCTGCCCCAGAGTTGGGGATCAAGTTCCTACCCTCAGTGACCTCATCGTCAACCAAAGTGACAGAGGTGTCCATCTGAGAATTGTCCTGAGGGGCCTTGCCCCTCGCAGAGGTATGTGTTTGCGACTTCTGCTTTGGGTGTGTTGTGCTTTTCTTTTTATTTTTTTTGTTCATGACTACTTCCCAGTCAGAGTCCTCTCCATCCTCAGTTGCATCCTGTGCAACCTCAGAGGTCGCTGCAGACTACCTGGGTTCTTTGTCTTGACCCGACGAGGGCTTAGTTTGTTGAGAGGAGTTAGGGGCCACCTTCTTTTCTTACCGCCGTTGCGGTTTGGGGGCATGAATGGCTTCAGTGTAGGTATAGGGTGTGAGCACCACCGCCGTTGAGGTGGATGCAGTGTCATTGTGGGCGAAGGGTTTGGCATGAGTGCACTCCTTTGCCGCGTGTCCTATTCGACCGCATGTCATACAGATAGTAGGAAGGTTTTTGTAGTCCAGTATGTATTGCTCGCCATTGAGCAATACTGCTGGCAGTAGGGGTTTGGATGTATCGACTTCAACCGCCAGATGTGCAAACTTCCCTCTGTCGCCGACGATTGTTGTGTTTTCGATCTTTATAGTTTTCCCAACCAAGTTTCCGATGCACCAGAGCAGTTGGTTTTGGAATAGGAAGATGGGAAGGTCCTTGACCCGGAGCCAGACAACAAGTTTTCTTGGAATAGGGTTGGATGGGTGGAAGTCCACAGACCAGGATTGGATGGAGAGATAGTTTCCAAAAACTATACAAGGGCCGCCTGTCATGGCCTTCACGTAGTCCGATTCATTCACCAATTGTATAATGTAGTATCCAATCTCTAGGTCGATGGCTCTGAAGGAGTTGGACGGAGACCAAAGGATCGAGAGACAGTTGATTAGGGTTTGAAAGCCTATGCTGCCACCAATCAGCTTGACGATGACTGCATATTTCCAGGGCTCCAAGAGAGGCGACAGTGAGGAGGGATTGATGGTGAGAGTCGGGAGGGCACCACTAATGTCCACCAGGATGTCCTTTTCGGTGAGAGTGTCGGGGGATACCAGTGGGAGCAAGGACGAAACTTTGCGCCCTATCATCGCATCCTTATATGAACGTTCATTAGGTTGATCGGGACCGTCAGTAGTAGTTGAAGGGGATCACGGTGTTCCTCCCCGTAGCGAGGGGGACCAGGTCCACGGCCCTCTGTTCCTCTTCCTCCTCCTCTACCTCCGCGGCCATGGCCGCTGCTGCAACCTAACCCTTAGCGGTCTCCAATGCTACCGAACCCTAGGAAGAAATCAAGATAGAAGAAAAGAAAATTATAATCTATCATGTGATTCGATTTTGTGATTGATGGGAAAACATTAATAAGCTATAAAATTGGTCTTTTAATTTTTCATGTGTATAAAAATTGCCTATCTTATTTGTTATTAAGTGTTCTATTCCAACAAAATAACATAAGGTAAAGTCTTTTCATGTATCATTACCTGTTAGAAATTATACTATGACAACATTTGGTAACACGATTACATTGGATACAATAGTGGTGGAAGACCAAAATTCAACCGTAGGTAGTCAAAAACATTAGTCCTATAATTAGAGATGGCAAAAGCTGACTCGACCCGAGAAACCTGACCCACCCTATCTGCAACCCGACCCAATTAAACCCAAAGAAAATATAAACCAGAACCTAACCCGACCCGACCCGATGTTTACTGAAACTCAATATGACCCAAAATTCTCAGACCCAAGCCTGACTCGACAATTGATCCGGTGATATTTCTTGACCCAAATCAACCTAACTTGACCTGACTCAATATCAACCTGATTTGTAATTGACCTGACTCAATATCAACCTGACTTGACATTGACCCGACCCGACATCAACCCACCCAACACCAACCCAACCCAATGTCAAACTGATCCAACACCAACCCGACCCAATAGCAATAATCGACCAAATGTCAACCCGGTCTGAAATCAATCCAACACAACACCGACTCGACCCAATGTCAACCTGACCAAGTATTAGTGAGTAGCAACTAGCGAGAAGCCAAGAAGTCCAATATTATTTTTATAATAGATTTTGTTATGGCTTTATCAATATATTATTTAATAAGAAATAGTTTGCTTGATCATTTAATACAAGGAAAAGAAAGGGGAAATATATGGGATAATGGATAGTAAAAGAAAAAAATAATAAGTAATTTTTTAATTAATGCAACATATTAGTCATTACTTATTATCACAAGTCACAACATGACATGAATGCGGTCCAACTCAAAACAACCTGATTATACAAATATATAACCCAAACAACCCCAACTCAATAACTACCCAATTCAAAATGACTCGATTCGAACTTGAGTTAGCCCAAGGAAATAGTATAAATTGAAATGACCTAATGTGATTTGACATGAACCCAAACCAACCCAATAGATGAATCTAAAGAAACTTGTACCAAAATTGACCCGACCTGAACCCGAGTTGACCCAAAAATGCAAAATGAATCGAAAGGACCAAATCGATACTAACACGATTCGACAGGAAAGGATAAAATAACCTCAATTATCTTTGACCCATAGTGACCCTAGCCAAACCCAAATTGACCCTCTTGATTGTCAACTCTCCAATCAGAACAGACTGAGACCCAACCCAAAATAACTAGACCCGAACCAAATATACACAACCTAAGAAGACCCGATCTGATTACTAACCAAACCAAAAATGATTTGACCCAAAACCGAATTAGTCTGAGGAAATAGTGCAACTTGACCTGACCCAATATTAATACGATTCGAAATGATTTAACTTGAATCCAACCCGACCTGATAAAGTTATCTGAAAAATTTATACCAAAATTGACCCGACCCGAACCCGAGCTGACCCAAAAATACACAATGACCTGAAGGGACCCAACCCAACCCAAACCGGACCCAACCCAAAAGAATAAAATAACCCAAATTATCTCTGACCCGTAATGATTTGACCTGAAATGACCCGACCCAAACCCAACCCGACCCGCCCTATTACCAACTCTACCTATAATACCTGATTGACAACTACTAAATTTGTACATAATTTTCTCTCTCATCTGTGATTACCCAACTGAGATTATCCACTGGACCAATTTGATGTGGTGTCTCATCTTAGATGCATGACGGTGGTTAAAATGATCGTGCTGCCAAACAGAGCCTATTTGAATTTTGGTTGTTAAAATAAAGTTTTTCTTTCTGGTACATCAACTTTATGTAGTGACATCATCTAGATTGCTTTTGTTGGTCATCCTAATAAGAACCATGGAGGCATTCACCTATTAAACTATTGCACTCATTTTTTTTTGTCATTGATTGCGTATGTTCAAATCCACTCTTCTCCTAGAAGGATCTTTGATCATATCCTAGGAATAATATCTACTAATGTGTAACAAAGTCCTTTTCGATATTTCCATTGTTGCAAATAATGAAATGACATCTACTTCCACTATAATCCTCACACTCTCTTAGAGAAGAATGTGGCTATAAGTGTAAGGACCCTGACCTATGTTTTGGGCTTATCTTATTTGCTTTACCTAAACCCTGTGCTTAGTTGCTTGTTAATCACCTTTAGTGGTGATTAGGGTTTTCTTGTGTTTTGTTGAGTGTTGGAGGTGCTACTTGCAAAATAACCTAAGTTTAGGGTTGATGAGCAAGTTTGTCACCTTGAGAGACGATTTTCTCTTTCCTTCATTCCTCTAGAGTTGAGAGGAAGGTTTGGGCTCGTGCCTTGAGTTGTCTTGGGCTTGGTTGAGCTCTGTTGGGCCTTATTTTTCCTTGTTTGGGCCTTGCCTTGCTTTGAGGAGCCCTGTATCGGGCAAGGAGCACCTTGTGTCGGCCATGGGGGTGTCGCCCATGGGTGTGTTGGCCAAGGTGGTGGTGTGTGTCAGCCTTTGACCCCTTTGACCTTCTTGCTTTGGTTGTGTCACCCTAGCTTGGACATGTGACCAATCCTTGGATGAGTGTGTGGCATGGAATGTGCATGAGGTTTGCAAGGTGGCAAGATGTTGGACATGTTGGGTTTTGTGGAGAAAACATGCGTGGCGGAAGCAATAAAATCCACACAACCCGAAATAGGATCTCGTCGACAACAACATATTTGGAAGGATTTTTTATGGGATATACCTTATCGTGGAGCAAGTCCGGAGATGTCCTGCTGCATGATGGTTTAACGTTGCTTATCTACACAGATGAAACTTCTCTCTTGTTCGCTGTCACAGGTTGATCCGGCGGTGCTCCTTTGCGGCAGTGATGTCCGCCGCTCGTAGCGCGTAGAGGTGGTCGTCGACGTCCTCTGAACGCAGGCATCAATGCGTCTGCGTCTCTACTTCATCCACACGGATGGACGGAACTCCATGTCGTGCTTCCCAAGCTGGTGGGAAGGAGTGTGTCTCTGCGGCGACGTGCTAGCGACACATTGCTCTCCTTCCTCTCCTAAGGACGGTGACGACTAGGGTTTACGTGCGTGAGTGTAAACTAAAAGCGTCTCTCGAT
Organism: Alisma plantago-aquatica; assembly: GCA_963693085.1. NCBI lineage: Eukaryota > Viridiplantae > Streptophyta > Magnoliopsida > Alismatales > Alismataceae > Alisma > Alisma plantago-aquatica. The sequence goes on along the minus strand of OY856411.1, from coordinate 394,906,047 downwards.
ATCTTATATAGATATCGGCCGTCAATACTCCTTTAAATAGGATATGAAGGGATGTAGGGTTTCCTAAACCCATTGTTAAACAGAAACGTTGCATTAATTAAAACGCTCATGGATTAATTAGAATATTTTGGAATTCATTAATTAACCAAATAATTGCATTAATTGATTAATTAATATCCAACTCCATGCAATCGCTTGGGGATGGCTCTATGGGAAAATATATACCAACAGACTCCCACTTGCACTTAGAGCCAGTCACTCCAATATTATTCTAATCCATTACATAAAAATTTCAGTAATCAATGTGATTCAGAGCAATTCCAATCAAATCCACAATTATACTCCTATTCCAACACATCCTATGTGTGTGACCCGGTAGGCTCCAAATTACATTGGAAGTGATATCCATAATCATATTATGATTTCACAAGCAATGATTGGTATCTAGCAAGACTTCATTGCCACCCAAGTAATTGGAGAAGTTGGAGAACAACTTGACCTATCATTCATGACTGGTGTTACAGTGATTGTATAGTTCTTTTGTCACTGATATCCGGATTGAACTCGAGTCATGGAATTGTTATCCTTTTCAACGCTCAATCCATGTTCCTTGAACTAGAGAAGACTGTATGACATATATGTAAGCTCAATATCACATATTGACTCGCATCAGCATGGCCATGCATTTCTCAGTCTCTCTTATCAAGTGGCCGAAATATCAAACTTCCGTAGGAAGGACAAATTCCATCTACATCACTCACAGTCATCCCCATGTGTCACAGTGCACCCAAGCACCATCTTTATGGCAATCCTTATTCAGGACCACGGTGAATAATGTCAAAGTACATCAAACGACATGTGATAAGTGTAGTGACTTCAGGTCTAAGAACCACAATCACCACCATCATTATGAGATGTGACTCTAACTACCAATCATGGTATCCATGTGTCACTCTCAAGGTGGGTCTATCCGATACACTGTTCTCTAATAAGTATCTATGTATTTGGTTTGATATCTCCATATCATGGATAATGAGATTCTTCCATCAACCAACATACATTCTAATCTTATGTGTCATTGATGTCTATGGATATTTCCACAATAACTACTGATTAGGGACAAAACAAGAATACATACTCTTAGCATACATATGATCTCATTGTTCAGGTCATCAACCCGAAGACATATGTCATTGAGCATATTATTCTATAGACATCTATAAGTTTTATGGTCATCTCACAATATAAAACACAAACATATAGATTGGAAACTTGCCTTTATTAATATGATCAATGTAGTATTACAAATCGTTTACATAGTATCCCATTACAATCATCGAATGATAGTATCTATGGGCATACATACCAACAAATTACCACTTGCACTTATACCCAATCACTCATGAATCTCAATCCAAGTGATCGAACATGTCCGCCATGTTTCTGCTGTGAAAGTGCTTTTGTGAGCGGGTCAACCACATTGCTTTCTATAGGTACTCTGCAAATCTTCACATCTCCTCATTGTACGATCTCTCGTATGAGATGGAAAAACCATAGAATATGTTTGGAACGTTGGTGCGATCTTGGTTCTTTAGCCTGTGCAATTGCTCCATTGTTGTCGCAAAGCAACTCAATTGCATCACCAACGCTTGGAACCACTCCAAGTTCAAAAATGAACTTCTTGATCCACACAGCTTCCTTCGCAACATTAGATGTGGCAATATATTCGGCCTCTGTTGTAGAATCCACAACCGTCTCTTACTTGGAACTCTTCCAGCTCATAGATCCGTTGTTCAGGCAAAACACAAATCCAGATTGCGATCTGTAGTCATCTTTGTCAGTTTGGAAGATAGCATCGGTGTAACCCTTTACCACGAGCTCTTCCTCACCGCCGTATACTAAGAATTGATCCTTAGTCCTTCTCAAGTACTTTAGGATGTTCTTTACGGCTGTCCAGTGACATTCACCTGGATCTGACTGATACCGGCTCATCATGCTCAAAGCATAAGACACATCAGGACGAGTACGTAACATTGTGTACATGATAGATCCAATTGCTGATGCATATGGAAACTTTACTCATGCGTGCCCGTTCATCACATGAATTAGGACACTGGGCTTTAGAGATTGTAACCCCATGGGACATGGGCAAGTTACCTCTCTTAGAACCCTCCATGCTAAACCTCTTTAGCACCTTGTCAATGTATGTGCTCTGGCTTAGGCCTAGAAGCCTTCTAGATCTATCTCTATAGATCTTGATCCCTAGTATATAGGATGCTTCACCTAAATCCTTCATAGAGAAGGTCTTCCCTAGCCAACCTTTTACTGTCTGAAGAGTAGGGATGTCATTTGCCATCAATAGTATGTCATTCACATACAATATGAGAAATACGACTGTGCTCCCATTAACCCTTTTGTATACACAAGGTTCATCTTCATTTTGACTAAAGCCAAACTTTTTGACTACTTCATCAAAACATAGATTCCAACTCCGAGATGCTTGCTTCAATCCATAGATTGACCTTTGTGGCTTACAGACTTTATTGGCTTCCTTTGGATTGATAAAACCCTCAGGTTGTGTCATGTACACATCCTCAAGTAAATTCCCATTAAGGAATGCTATTTTAACATCCCTCTGCCAAATATCATAGTCATGATAAGCTGCAATGGCAAGCATGATCCTGATGGATTTAACCATGGCAACTGGTGAGAAGGTCTCGTCATAATCAACACCTTGAATTTGACGGAATCCTTTCACAACCAATCTACCTTTATAGGTTTGAACATTTCCATCCATGTCAGTCTTCTTCTTAAAGACCCACTTACACCCTATGGGTCTTACCCTTTCGGGTGGATCCACCAAGGTCCATACCTTGTCGGTGTACATGGATTCCATCTCAGATCTCATGGCTTCAAGCCATTTCTCAGATTCTGGTCCCTTAGTAGCTTCTAGATAGGAATTTGGCTCATCTGCTATGCCCAATTTGTCACTGTCTTGAGTCACGAGAAATCCAAATCTCTCAGGCTCAAGTCGTGTCCTACTAGACCTACGAGGTTCATGTGTTACATTTAGAACTTGAAATTCCACAACAACTTGTGAGTCTTCATGTTCCTTATGTACCTCCTCAGGTTCTCTACTTTCTTGTTGGTCTCAAACTTCTTCGATCTCTATATTCCTCCCACTAATTCCTTTGGAAATAAATTCCTTTTCAAGAAATACAACAGTCCTAGCAACAAACACTTTGTTGTCAGTTGGTGTGTAGAAGTAGTATCCCTGAGTTTCCTTGGGGTATCCAACAAAATAGCATTTTTCTGATTTGGGTCCAAGCTTTTCAGGAAATTGTTTCCTAACATAAGATTCACATCCCCAAATCTTTAACATAGACAAATTGGGACGATTCCCATTCCATATATCATGTGGTGTCTTTTGAACTGATTTGGAAGGTACATGGTTAAGTGTAAACACTGCAGTTTCAAGAGCATATCCCTAGAACGATATTAGAAGTTCGGTTGAACTCATCATTGATCGTACCATGTCTAATAATGTACGATTCCTTCTTTCTGACACACCATTATGTTGTGGTGTACCAGGTGGAGTCCATTGCGATACAATACCATGGTCTCTCAGAAGGTCCTCAAACTCTTGGCTTAAGTATTCGCCACCTCGATCTGAACGAAGTGCTTTAATACTCTTACCAAGTTGCTTCTCTACTTCATTCGTGAAAGTCTTGAACATTTCAAGAGTTTCTGACTTGTGTTTCATAAGATATACATAGCCATACCTACTGAGGTCATCAGTGAAGGTAATGAAGTATTGATAGCCTCCTCTAGCATTTGATCTAAAAGGTCCACATACATCAGTGTGTATGAGCCCTTGCAGATCACTAGCTCTCTCACTGTGTCCAGTGAAAGGAGTTTTGGTCATCTTCCCTAATAAACATGCCTCACATATCTATAATGATTCAAAATCAAAAGAGTCTAGATAACCATCCTTATGGAGTCTAGATATGCGCTTCTCGTTTATGTGCCCAAGACGACAATGGAATAAGAATGTTTTGTTTGAGTTGTCAAGTTTTAACCTTTTAGTATTTACATTATATATGCTAGTCTCAAGTTCTAACAAGTAGATACCATAAGACATAGGGGCATTGCCATAAAAGATCTCATCTTTAGATATAGAAATAATTCCATTCTTAATGTGAAATTAAATTCACTCTTGTCCATACAAGATATAGAAATAATATTTCTATTAATGGTAGGTACATAATAGCAATTCTCTAATTCTATTACAAGGCCCGTAGGCAAAGATAAACTAATAACTCCAACTGCGGTGGCAGCAACTCTTGCTCCATTAGCAACCCGCAGATCGACTTGGCCCTTTCGTAAAGGTTTACTTCTTATCAGATCCTGCATATCAGAACATATGTGAGATCCACATCCGATATCCAGTACCCATGATGAAGAAGTATTTAAGTTTATCTCAATAACATATATACCTGAAGTGGAGATCTCTAACCCCTGCTTCTTCTTCCTCAGTTCCTCCAGGTAGAGAGGACAATTTCTTTTTCAATGTCCAGGCTGGTGACAATGGTGACAACCGCCTTCTTTGGAGGACTTTGGCTTCTGTGCGGTTTTAGAACTTTTCTTAGCCTTGCCTTTGCCTTTTGACTTTCCCTTTGTCTTGTTGATCATCATCACAGACTTGGGCTTGTCTTTCTTCATCTGTGCTTCAGTTGTCCTCAACATGCCCAACAATTCTGACAATGGCTTGTCAAAATTGTTCATGTTGTAGTTCATGACAAAATGATTATATGATTTAGGCAACGATTGTAGAATCACATCAGTGGCCAACTCTTGACCTAGGGGAAATCCCATCTTGGATAGGCTTTCCACGTACCTAATCAAGGTGAGTATATGGGTGCCAACTGAGTCTCCCTCTTTCATCTTTCTTTTGAACAAAGCCTTTGAGACATCATATCTCTCCTGTCTTTCTTGATGTTGATACATGTTCTTGAGATGTGTTACCATCTCCGTGACATTCATGTTCTCATTCTGCTCTTGCAACTCATAGTTCATTGAGCACAACATCAGGCACTTGACATCCATGGCATCATCAAGGTGCTTCTTGTAAGCATCCTTTTCATCCTTGGGTGCATTTACGGCGGGCTTCGCTAGCTCTGGTTTTTTAAGGACATAGAGCTTACACTCATGTGTAAGAACAATTCTCAGCATCCTAAACCAATTTTGAAAGTTGGTTCCGGTAAGTTTTTCCTTCTCAAGGACTGATCGCAACGAGAACGTGTGAGTGTTGTTTGCCATTTGATTGCTACAAAAGAAAAAATTGCATTTAGTCCAAAACATTTTGACTTGTAAAGATTTGATAAACGAGATTAATTAGGCCTTTAATTAATTATGCTCCCACTATTTTATTCAAATTGATAGCCCTCACTATCAACTCAGAAGATTGCAACACACAACCTTCTAGTGAGCCAAGATCCAAAATAATTGGATCAATGCCCAGCCAACGCCGGCGTCAAAGACCAAATACTAAGGTAGGCAACTTTTTCCAATTGCATCATATGCAACTCTTGGATAGATGATCATGCACAAATCCTTGCCATGATGCATCTGTGTGCCTCTAGGTACTTGATGCTATCAACGTTCCCTAGTTAAGTCCAACCCATAAGCCAACACGATGAGTGTGCACCCTGCGAAGGCATACCCACACACCCACCATCACACTTCCACGAGATAGACAGTGTACCATGCGGAGGCGTGCCCACACATAGTCGATCAAGCTTTTCATGTGTGTTGCTTTTTGGAAGGCAACTAAAACTTAATATTATTAATTGAGGGTTTTTATTAATACATATACATATCCAAACACCACATACTTATAGTACGTATCATATACTACTATATCCACAACCGCAAACGATATACATGCAATCATAAACACAAATACATCGGTTATGGCCATACTATTGTAATCCTTTGGAGCAACAAAGGATTACAGTCCACCTATGGTCTTATGCATCTCATGCAACACCTGTGAATCAACCTATAAGCATGTAATGATCAACATTACAATGAACAACTTCATGGATTCTTTGTGAGGTTGGAACTTCAAGTTGCTTCTTGGAATTGGATCTTCTTGTTGCTTCTCCATGGACACTCCTTGGAGTTGGACCTTCAGGTTGCTTCTTGGAATTGGATCTTCATGGTGCTTCTCCATGGACACTCCTTGGAGTTGGATCTTCAAGTGGCCTCCTTACATCAAGTTTACAAAAACTAAACTAATCCTATCTCTATTACATCATATGAGTACAAATATAAAAGGAAAGAATTAATTACACTTTGAAATAAGAGATGAGGCTCAGCATGAAAGGCAAAAACTTTATACAAAGGATCCATATGTAACCATTATACATCCATAGAATTCACAAACAAACATATCCACAAGATCAACATCCACATTCATTCACAACATTCACAAAAGGGGATACTAGGCCATAACAGTGTATGCATTCACCATATAAAATAGATTTTAAAGGAGACATGTATGCTATCATAGGTATATCTACATATACATATATACATATTAAAATTTCAGTACTTTTAATGCGGGACAGTCCCCATTAAATGATTTTTTTTTGACTCCCACGCAGACTATGCGGGGTACACAGGGGCAGCGCACCTGTGCGGGGGTCGAGGGGAGGCCGCCCCTCGCAGGGTCTTAGGGGTAGAGCCCCTGAAAGGTCTATGGAATTTTACTTCTGTGCACTTAGGAAAATCAATATTTTCCATAGTCGACCCGTCCAAAACAATAAAAAATAGAAGCCTACGACGTATGTGGAATTAGGTTTAGATTTGCACATTAGCAGGTTTAATTCGCATCGTATGCAACATAAAAAATAGTATACAACGATTCGATCATATCGAAACGAATCCAAATATGATGTAGATCGATGCTGCTCTGATACCACTGTTGGGTTTTGTGGAGAAAACATGTGCGGCGGAAGCAATAAAATCCACGCAACCCAAAACATGATCTCGTCGACAACAATGTATTTAGAAGGAATGTTTACGGGATATACCTTATTGCGGAGCAAGTCCGACAATGTCCCGCTGCACGATGGTGCAACGCTGCTTATCTACATAGACGAAACTTCTCTCCTGTTCACTGTCGCAGGTTGATCTGGCGGCGCTCCTTTGCGGAAGTAATGTCCGCCGCTCGTAGCATCTACAGGTGGTCGTCGACATCCTTCGAACGTAGGCGTCAAGGCGTCTGCATCTCTACTTCGTCCATGCGGATGGACGGAACTCCACGTCACGCTTCCCAAGCCGACGGGAAGGAGTGTGCTCTCCTTCCTCTCCTAAGGATAGTGACGGCTAGGGTTTACATGCGTAAGTGTAAACTAAAAGTGTCTCTCGATATCTTACATAGATATCGGCCGTCAATCCTCCTTTAAATAGGATACAAAGGGATGTAGGGTTTCCTAAACCCATTATTAAACAGAAATGTTGCATTAATTAAAATGCTCATGGATTAATTAGAATATTCTGGAATTCATTAATTAACCAAATAATCACATTAATTGATTATTTAATATCCAACTCCATGCAATCGCTTGGGATGGCTCTATGGGCATATATATACCAACGGGACATGTGTCCCTAAGAAGGGTGACACCTTGCCTTGGTTCCCCTTTGATCCTCATCTATATATGCCTTGCCTTTCTCTTCCTTAGGAACCCTTTAGCTCTTTGTTGCTCCTCTCTTCCTTGGTAAACGATACACCTACCCTTTGGTGTGTTTGATGGCTGATACAACTTGGTGGAGCAAGTTGGTGGCCGATCCTCTTCTTGAAGTCTTCTTGTTCTTCTTCCTCTAGCTTGGTGGCCAAACCCTAGGTGGAACTTGTTTCCTTGGTAAGCATCTTCCCTCTCTCCTTAGCATCTTCTTCTCCATCTTTCCTACTCTTCGGCCATGGTGGTTATGGTTCTTGTTCCTTTTCTTGTGGTGGTCGAAAGTGGTGTGCTTGGAGCTAGGAGCTTTGGAGCTTGAGGAGCTTTCTTAAGGCGGGTTACATAATTTCTAACCCTAGCTATACTACCTTCTTTTATGTTGCATGATTCATATATGTTTATAATCGGCCATGCATGTTGTGTTTCTTCTCTAGCACATATCTTTGATCTTATGGATATAGTGAGCATGATGTTGTTGATGGTTTATATGGCTTTGGATCTACTTGGCCGAACCATAGTTGGGGTTTTCTTATTGAGCAAATACCCCTTTCTCTCCTTGGTTTTTGAGAAGTGAGTTTGAGCTCTAGTAATGTGGGTAATACCCCTCTCTCATTAAAGTTGAGAGGTGAGCCTACATTCTAGTTTCTTGGGCAACACCCTCCTCTCACCATGGATTTGAGAGGTGAGCTCTTGGATATGTGATGACCTAAGTTGAGGTTGATCCATCATGTTGCCCGATTGGTGATGGAGGTTGTGCAAAACCCCTCTCTCTTGGTTGTTGAGAGGTGAGCCAATTCTCTTGATATTTTAGGGTTTTGATGATGGTGGTCTTGAGCTTGAAGATGACCTTGTCAGGTTGGGGTTGATGCCTTGCACGATACACCCTTGATGAGTTGATGCCCGGCACCTCTTTTGCTTGGCCGATATGGCATTTTGAGTGTTGTTGGCTTGATGCCCGTTATGGCCCTCTTGACCTTAATGGTGACCTTGAGCGATAAGTCTTGATCTAGAGGATCCTTTGACCTTATAGAAGTTGCTCCTTGGCCGATAGAGTGCCTAAGTGGATATCCCTAGTTGAGAGCCTTGGGCGATATAGGTTAGGATGGTCTCTTGAAAGGTATGGGTTGAGTGGTGCACCTTAGTGAGTATCTTAGTGGTGACTGATATGATGTGTTTGATCTTGTTGGACGATAGGCCTTCTCAGGGTTCCTTGGTATCAGTTGTTGGCATGAGCATGGTGGGCACTACAAGGCTGAGCTTGGGTGCCATGCTGCTGGCCGATACCAGTGTTGAACGTTAGGGAAGTTGCTGCCCGTTACAAACCCTAACTCTAGTTGGATGATGGGCTTTCTTGTGACACCTTTGTGGTCATCTTGCACATGGATGACATGATGCCTTGGCCGACATGAGGGTCCTCTGGACGACATGGTTTGGTGATTGGATGATCGGCTTCTTGGGCGTTATGACCTTGGTCATTATGGCCTTGAGTGCTATGAGGTTGGTGGTTGCCCGACATGAAACAGTAACGCTAATGGGCGATAGGGTCTTGGATGATAAGAGGTGCCCATGTGCTGCCCGATACCACCTTGTAGTTGCATGCACGATGCACCTTGCTTGACACCATGTGAGATGGTGGGTTCTTGTTGCATGATAAGTGAAGTGATAGGTTGGCCGATATGGTGGTGAGCTTGCTTAGGGCTGGGAAACCCAAGTTGATGCATCCTTTGGTGAGGGTATGACCATACCTGATACATCTTGTTGTGAGGGTTGGCGCTGCCCGCCATACCTATAGTGAAGGTTACATGAGCTTTGGTGAGGGTTCTGATAACTCAGAAGGTATATAGGTGATAGTTCTCTGTTAATAATGATAATACAAGTGATATGGTGTAATCACCCTAAATCCTGCAACTATAATAATGAGATAAGATGATAGGTTGTGAACCAACAAGTTTGAAAGGATATGATGTTGCTACACATGATGATGTGACACATGCATATGATCACAAGCATGGGGCATGATATATGCTTATGATTCATAATAAAACTATGATTTCTATAGCTTATGTGTAATATACTCATGGATGTTGCTTTATATTTGATAGCATGATAATCCTATTAATCCATGATGGATTCAGTTATCTCTATGAATGTGTATACTAACCATGCATGTATTTTTATGTGAACTCATGGCCTGGTAAGAGCTATGAGATGTAAGTTCTTGAGTAGCACCATGTGGCAATGAGATAACAAGTTGATAGGTCTGAGGACCTGATCTAAGGATGAGTACCTAGTTGAGGTGTTATCCTATGATGATGAGATAAGGGATGCGTTCCCAGAATGCTGGTGCATGATTATGATGCCTTGGGAGGTAGTGATTGATATAATGAGGGATTGAGGTCTCAGGATTGTATGATGATGGCAATAATGATATAATTCTATAAGGTTATGTTTATGCTTGGTGGCCTCAACAACTCACTTAAAATATACTAATCAATCAAAGTGGAACATATCATGTAGTTTGCCCTAGCCATAGATCCATAATTGTCAGTATCATGGTGATAGTGAAACAGGTTTATCCAGCGGGATCTTCCTGGAGCGCATATTGTTGAATATGCGAGGGTTTCCCCTAACCTAAAATAGGAGGAATCTAAGTACCACTGTGAATATATGGAACATGGTGAACAGACCCATGGATCAGGATATGTGATGATGAGCATGATGCATTCATGGCTTTGATATATGCACTATCACCTATTTTGAGGTGAGCTAGAGATATGGGTAGCTTGCAGAGCTGACCCAGAGGCTGAGGCCCTATAAGCATAAGACTGCGGTCTTGCTTGATGATTCATGTACTGACTACAAGGAGGTGAGGTCATGGAGCCTGGATCTTCTTAGACCTTGTATGGCACCGGATTGGGCTTCGTTGGCAATGGTTGGATTTGAGCAGGGAAGGCTCACTTCCTTAGGGAATAATAAAATGAAATATAGCCGGATAGTATACGCTACATAGAATAAATATGAAACATTATTTGAGGCCTTGTTTATAGATAGTCCAGTTACCTACTTACAATTTCTTATATGATCTTGATATCTTGTGCTAAGTTCATGTAATGCTTATCTTGTCAATCATGTTTCATAAATAGAATCTGGATATAGGCCTCATGGATATCCTGGTAAGGATGATGGATAAAACAGTCTTGCTTAGTATGTTGTTCATAACAAGTTATCTATTTTATCTGCTTTTATCAAATAAGGTTTATAGTTGCGACTGGGAGTTATGTTTCTTGCTGGGACTATGTGTCTCAGCCCGCTAGTTTACAACCTTTTTTTGGTGATCGCTCTAGACGTGGTGGTGGTCGTGAGGTTATGGCCGAGCAGCAAGAAGAGAAGTAGAAGGCAAGAGATGGACATGCTGCTATTTTGGTGGTTTTGTAGTAGAGTCCTAGAGTCATCCCTATACTCTCAGGTCCTCAGAGGTGTTTGACGATGTTTCACGATGACTAGCTGATGTAATTTTGGTATATCCTACTACTGGCCGTATGTGGCCCGTTATGTATGTATAAACATGTGATGATATCTGGTGCTGTCAGTACAGCTGGTTCCGATAAGCTGAGGATATATATCAAAGCTCATAATATTTTTATGATGTGTTTCTGATGCAGGATCTGGATGCAAAAGTTCTCTTATGTATGTCTTCCGCAATCGATTTTAATTAACCCGTGTTTTGGGTAATATGTGGCTTATGTTGTTTCTGCACATTTTCACGTGGCATTTCGTTGTCTGTGTGATAGTGGGGTGTCACAGTTTGTTTGATATCAGAGCTCTAGGTTTGCTGAGTCTACAGGGATCTAGGGCTAGGTTTGCTTCTGTTCTTGTGAGTTTTCTAGATTTTCTTACAATCACCTTCTGCCCTCAGCAGAAGATAAAGCTTAAAGATGTCTGGAAACCATGAAGAACATGTTGCTGAGAGCAGTGATGCTGCATCAGTTGATGGAGTAAGAGTGTAGGCACATGAACATCGGGTGCCTATGGTCCTCCAACTTGACCTAGCCATTCTTGAAAACCCTGCCTACCAGCAGCTTATGGGGTAGTTGATGGCTATGATGAATCACATGGTGGAAAGAGTGCTAGTGCCTCAGCGAAGAGCACAAGCTCCCCATGGTGAAACATCGGGTATTGGAAAGACCTTTGAGCGGCTTCGCTGAGTCAGAGTTTCATATTATGCTAGAACAGCTGATCCAGCAGATGCATATTTGTGGCTGACAGGTCTTGAGAAGGCCTTCCAGATCCTCGACATCCCTGAAGCAGACAAAGTCAAGCACATTGTCTACCTTCTGAAGGGTAGTGTTGGCCACTGGTGGGCCATCGAGGAGGAGAAGAGACCCGATGAGGAGATCGGTTGGGAGGTTTTCCGGCAAGAGTTAGTCAGCAGATACTTTCCGAAGACATATCTAGATGAGAAGATCAACTAGTTTGAGCGTCTGTGTCAAGGATCGATGAGCATCACTGAGTATGAAGCCAAGTTCATGTACTTGCTGAGGTTTTGTCCTCACATGGCGGCGGCAGATGATGAGCTAATCAGGTGGTTTGAGAAAGGTTTGAGTGCTGAGCTATCGACACCTACTGCTGCTTTGGAGAATCGTTAGCGGTTTGCCACATTCTTTGAGTCCATCCGCATGATTGAATGGTCTGTCCAAGAGAAAAGGGAGTCCATGACTAGGAAAATGCATGTTCGGTTCTAGGGACAAAGATCTGGTGGCTTCAAGAAGCCAAGGTTTTCAGCACCTTCCGTAATGCAGAGTTCTCGTACACCATCTTAGTGGTGTCCAAGTAAGGGCCGAGGGCGTAGATTTTCGCCATCCAATGCACACAGTACAACTTCAGTGGCAGTGACAGGGCCACCTAGGCTGCAGATAGAGGGCAGGTCATGTTACCACTATGGATAGAATGGGAACTTGAGGTCAAAATTTCCAAAGATAGATGTTGAAGTAAGACAACAGCTGAGGCAGAATCAACAAGGGTCAGACAGACAACAACCCAGTGGTAGCAGAGGGTGAGGACGCAGTCAAGCGTCACAAGAGGGATCATCTGCTAAAGGAAGCAGAGGACGTGGACAACAAGCAATGGCTCGATTCTATGCTATGGGTCAGCCAGAGGCAATAGTCAACCCACGAGTAGTGACAGGTCAGATGGATTTATTTCATTCTGATTTGTCTTGTTCTTGCTTTATATCTATTTTGGTTGACCCGGGTGCTACACACTCTTTTATCGCTCATAGTCTACTTGATAACTATCCTTTACATGTTAGTTGTAAGAAAGGTAGCCTATTGTTAGAAACCCCTCTCGATGGTTCCTCGATGCTTCAAGAGGAGTGTCTGTCTTGTATCCTATCTTTCTCAGTACATAGTATACAAGTGGATCTTATACCACTTGATATGCATGGATTCGATGTGATCCTTGGGATGGATACCTTAGAGAAGTATAAGGTTGTGTTGGACTGTGGTTCCAAGCATGCAGTGTTTGATGATAACAAAGAGAAGTGGATTTTCCAAGGAGACAAGAAGATTCTTCTGACATGTTTAGTGTCAGCAATGGTGGCAGAAAAGTTGTTGCGGCAAGGTTGTAAGGCATTCTTAGCTCACATTGTGGATACCAAGGCGAAAGGTCCTAGCCTTGAGGAGGTGACAGTTGCCCGAGAGTTTGCGGATGTGTTTCCTTATGAGTTCCCCGATGTTCCCCCACCCCGAGAGATTGATTTTGAGATCAATCGGGTACTAGGAACACAACCAGTAGTAGAGATGGCAGAATTGAAGAAGCAGTTACAGGAGTTGTTGGAGAAATGTTTCATCCGACTGAGCACGTCGCCTTGGGGTGCTCCGAAACTGTTCGTAAAGAAGAAGGACGAGTCGATGCAGCAGTGTATAGATTACCGGTAGTTGAACAACGTCATAATCAAGAATAAGTACCCATTGCCGAGGTTAGATGATCTGTTTGATTAGTTGCGTGGTGCTACAGTGTTCTCAAAGATTGATCTACGGTCTGGATATCATCAGTTGAGGATTAAGGTAGATGACATACCGAAGTCAACTTTTAGGACGAGGTGTGGTCACTTCGAGTTTGTGGTTATGCCGTTTGGGCTAACCATTTGTTTCTAGATCAGTTTGTTGAAGTCTTCATAGATGACATCTTGATCTATAGTCGGGACAAGCAAGAGAATGAACAACATCTTCAACAAGCGTTGACTCTTCTTCGCCAACATCAGTTATATGCCAACTTCAGTAAGTGTGAGTTCTGGTTGAAATAAGTGACTTTCTTGGGTCATGTGATATCTGCAGAAGGAGTCAGATTGGACCCTAAGAAGTTGGAGTCAGTGGAATATTGGGAACAACCGAAGATGCTAATGAAAGTTCGTAGTTTTCTGGGTTTGACAGGATATTACCGGTGGTTTATCAAGGATTTTAGTCTGATTGTGTTGCCGATGACAAAGCTGACCTAGAAGGATGTACCTTTTGTCTGGGACCAGTACTCCAGTGTTGGTGCTGCCAGAGCCCGGGAAAGGCTATGTTGTTTTCTACGATGCTTCCAAGAAGGGCCTAGGATGTGTGCTGATGCAGGAGGATCATGTAGTTTCTTTTGCTTTATGACAGCTTAAGAAACATGATGAGAACTATCCGACACACGATTTGGAGTTGGAAGTGGTGGTCCATGCATTAAAGATTTGAAGGCACTATCTTTATGGGGAAGTGTGTCAGATCTTTACAGATCATAAGAACTTGAAGTATATCTTTTTGCAGAGTGAGATGAACACGAGACAACGTCATTAGATGGAGCTAATCAATGATTATGATTGCACCATTGAGTATCATCCTGGTAAGGAAAACATGGTAGCAGATGCACTTAGCAGAAAGTCTTCTTCTCTCCCCACGAAGAAAGCAAAGTTGAGTTCCTTGGTGTGCCATAGGTGGGATATGTTTGTCTCCTTGCGACAAATGAATGTGCAGTTGGAAGTTTCCTTGATAGAAGGACTATTGGCACATATGTAAGTCAAGCCTATGATGAGATAGCAAATCAAAGACGGACAACATGTAGATGATACAGTGTAGTTGATCAGGTCAGAGCTCGGCAGTGAAAAGCGTGATGGGTTCCATGAGTCTGAGGATGGACTAGTTTGCTATCAATGTAGGATGGTAGTCCCCGATGTTGATAATCTAAGAAAGCTAGTGCTCGAGGAAGCACACACATCAATGTATGCTATGCATCCAGGAGTCACCAAGATGTATCATAATCTGAAGGACATGTATTGGTGGTCTGGCTTGAAGAAGGATGTAGCCGAGTTTGTGGCTAAGTGCGCAGTATGTCAGCAGGTTAAAGCTGAGCATCAGAAGCCGGTAGGTATGTTACAACCCATGCCAATACCACAATGGAAATGGGATCATATAACCATGGATTTCATAGTTGGTCTATGTAAGACAGCTAGGTATCATGATTCCATCTGGGTAATAGTGGACAGGCTGACAAAATCTGCTCATTTCATACCGGTAAAGATGACATATACAACAGAGAAGCTTACTCAGGTGTATGTAGATGAGATAGTGCATTTGCATGGTGTACCAACAACAATAGTCTCCGATAGAGGTCCTCAGTTCACGAGTCATTTCTTGGAATAGTTGCACAAAGCATTGGGGACGCAGTTGAGGTTCATCACTGCCATCCACCCGCAGACGGATGGACAGTCGGAAAGGACTATTCATACTTTGGAGGATCTTCTTCGAGCTTGTGTTTTATAGTTCCTAGGTAGTTGGGACGTGCATCTCAGTCTACTAGAGTTCACTTACAATAATAGTTACTAGCAGAGCATTTACATGGCTCCTTATGAGGCTCTATATGGAAGGAAGTACAGATCCCCTTTATGCTGGTATGAGTCTGGTGAGTATCAGCTTTTGGGTCCTGAGTTAGTGCAGCAGACAACAGAAAAGATCAGAGTGATACAACAATAGTTGAAAGCGGCACAGGACAGACAGAAGTCTTATGCAGACAATCAGTGATGACCTTTAGAGTTCCAAGTGGGAGACAAAGTGTATCTCAAGGTCTCACTGTGGAAAGGCATGCTAAGGTTTGGACGAAAAGGAAAGCTGGCACCCAGGTATATGGGGCCATACCCGGTGATGGCACGTGTTGGCAAGGTAGATTACAAGTTAGAACTACCGCCAGAGTTGCATAGGTTGCATCCAGTGTTCCATGTCAACATGCTGAAGAAAAGTCATCCAGACACAGGGATAGTGATACAACCAATTGAGGTTGAGCTTGATGAAGATGTGACTTATGAGGAAGGTCCAGTGACAATCCTTGATAGGAGGGTAAATAGGTTGAAAAGGAAAGACATGGTTCTTGTGAAAGTTATTTGGCATCATCGTGGCATTGATGAAGCCACGTGGGAGCTTGAGGAAGAGATGAGGTGGAAGTATCCCTCGCTTTTCTCTTTGGATTTTAGGGACAAAATCCCTTTGTAGAGGTTTATGGCATGTAAGGACCTTGACCTCCATTTTGGGCTTATCCTGTTTGCTTTACCTAAACCCTGTGCTTAGTTGCTTGTTAATCACCTTTAGTGGTGATTAGGGTTTGCTTGTATTTTGTTGAGTGTTGGAGGTGCTACTTGCAAAATAACCTAAGTTTAGGGTTGATGAGAAAGTTTGTCACCTTGAGAGATGGTTTTCTCTCTCCTTGCTTCCTATAGAGTTGAGAGGAAGGTTTGGGCTCGTGCCTTGAGTTGTCTTGGGTTTGGTTGAGCTTTATTGGGCCTTGTTTTTCCTTGTATGGGCCTTGCCTTGCTTTGAGGAGCCCTGTATCAGGCAAGGGGCACCTTGTATCGGCCATGGGGGTGTCGCCCATGGGTGTGTCAGCCAAGGTGGTGGTGTGTGTTGGACTTTGACCCCTTTGACCTTCTTGCTTTGGTTGTGTCACCCTAGCTTGGACATGTGGCCGATCCTTGGATGAGTGGGTGGCATGGCATGTGCATGAGGTTTTCAAGGTGGCAAGATGTTGGACATGTATCCCTAAGAAGGGAGACACCTTGCCTTGGTTCCCCTTTGATCCTCATCTATATATGCCTTGCCTTTCTCTTCCTTAGGAACCCTTTAGCTCTTTGTTGATCCTCTCTTCCTTGGGGCATGATACACCTACCCTTTGGTGTGTTTGGTGGCCGATACAGCTTGGTGGAGCAAGTTGGTGGCCGATCCTCTTCTTGAAGTCTTCTTCTTCTTCTTCCTCTAGCTTGGTGGTCGAACCCTAGGTGGACCTTGTTTCCTTGGTAAGCATCTTACCTCTCTCCTTAGCATCTTATTCTCCATCTTGCCTACTCTTCGGCCATGGTGGTTATGGTTCTTGTTCCTTTTCTTGAGGTGGCCGAAAGTGGTGTGCTTGGAGCTAGGAGCTTGAAGCTTGGAGCTTTGGAGCTTGGGGAGCTTGCTTAAGGTGGGTTACATAACTTATAACCTTAGATATACTACCTTCTTTTATGTTGCACGATTCATATATGTTTATAATCGGCCATGCATATTGTGTTTCTTCTCTAGCACATTTCTTTCATCTTATGGATATAGTAAGCATGATGTTGTTGATGGTTTATATTCCTTTGGATCTAGTTGGTCGAACCATAGTTGGGGTTTACTTGTTGAGAAAATACCCCTTTCTCTCCTTGGTTTTTGAGAAGTGAGTTTGAGCTCTAGTGATGTGGGCAATACCCCTCTCTCGTTTAAGTTGAGAGGTGAGTCTACATTCTAGTTGCTTGGGCAACACCCTCCTCTCACCATGAATTTGAGAGCTGAGCTCTTGGATATGTGATGACCTAAGTTGAGGTTGATCCATCATGTTGCCCGATTGTTGATGGAGGTTGTGCAAAACCCCTCTCTCTTGGTTGTTGAGAAGTGAGCCGATTCTCTTTATCTTTTAGGGTTTTGATGATGGTGGGCTTGAGCTTGAAAATGACCTTGTCGGGTTGGGCTTGATGCCTTTCACGATACACCCTTGATGAGTTGTTGCCCGACATCTCTTTGTCTTGGCCGATATGGAATTTTGAGTGTTGTCGGCTTGATGCTCGTTATGGCCCTCTTGACCTTGATGGTGACCTTGGGCTATAAGCCTTGATATAGAGGATCCTTTGACCTTATAGATGTTTCTCCTTGGCCGATAGAGCACCTAAGTGGATATCCCTGGTTGAGAGCCTTGGGCGATATAGGTTAGGATGGTCTCTTGAACGGTATGGGTTGAGTGGTGCACCTTAGTGAGTATCGTAGTGGTGACCGATATGATGTGTTTGGTCTTATTGGACGATAGGCCTTCTTAGGGTTCCTTGGTATCAGTTGTTGGCATGAGCATGGTGGGCGCTACAAGGCTGAACTTGGGTGCCATGCTGCTAGCTAATACCACTGTTGAACATTAGGGAAGTTGCTTCCTATTACAAACCCTAACTCTAGTTGGACGATGGGCTTTCTTGTGACGCCTTAGTGGTCATGTTGCACATGGACGACATAATGCCTTGGCCGACATGAGTGTCCTCTGGATGACATGGTTTGGTGGTTGGGTGATAGGCTCCTTGGGTGTTATGACCTTGGTCATTATGGCCTTGAGCGATATGAGGTTTGTGGTTTCCCGACATGAAACCCTAACCCTAATGGGCGATAGGGTCTTGGACAATAAGAGGTGCCCATGTGCTGCCCGATACCACCTTGTAGTTGCATGCACCTTGCCTGACACCATGTGAGATGGTGGGTTCTTATTACATGATAAGTGAAGTGATGGGTTGGCCGATATAGTGGTGAGCTTGCTTATGGTTGGGAAACCCTAGCTGATGCATCCTTTGGTGAGGGTATGACCATACCCGATACATCTTGTGGTGAGGGGTGGAGCTACCCGCCATACCTATAGTGAAGGTTACAGGAGCTTTGGTGAGGATTTTGATAACTCAAAATGTATATACCTGATAGTTCTCTGTTAATAATGATAATATAAGTGATATGGTGTAATCACCCTGAATCCTGCAACTATAATAATGAGATAAGATGATAGGTTGTGAACTAGGAAGTTTGAAAGGATATGATGTTGCTACACATGATGATGTCATACATTTATATGATCACAAGCATGGGGCATGATATATGCTTATGATTCATAATAAAACTATGATTTCTACATCTAATGTGTAATATACTCATGGATGTTGCTTTATACTTGATAGCATGATAATCTTGTTAATCCATGATGGCTTCAGTTATCTCTATGAAAGTGTATACTAACCATGCATGTATTTTTATGTGAACTCATGGCCTGGTAAGAGCTATGAGATGTAAGTGCTTGAGTAGCACCATGTGGCAATGATATAACAAGTGATAGGTCTGAGGACCTGATCTAAGGCTGAGTGCCTAGTTGAGGTGTTATCCTCTGATGATGAGATAAGGGATGCGTTCCCAGAATGCTGGTGCATGATTATGATGACTTGAGAGGCAGTGGTTGATATAATGAGGGATTGAGGTCCAAGGACAGTATGATGATGGCAATAATGATATAATTCTATAAGGTTATGTTTATGCTTGGTTGCCTCAGCAACTCACTTAAAATATACTAATCAATCAAAGTGGAACATATCATGTAGTTTGCCCTGGACATAGATCCATCATCATCAGTATCATGGTGATGGAGAAACAGTTTTATCCTGCAGGATCTTCCTGGAGCGCATATTGTTGAATATGCGAGGTTTTCCCCTAGCCTAAAATAGGTGGAATCTGAGTACTACTATGAATATATGGGACATGGTGAACAGACCCATTGCTCAGGATATGTGATGATGAGCACGATGTGTTCATGGCTCGGATATATGCACCAACACCTATGATGAGGTGAGCTAGAGATATGGGTAGCTTGCAGAGCTGACCCAGAGATTGAGACCCTATAAGCATAAGATTGCAGTCTTGCTTGATGATTCGTGTACTGACCATGAGGAGGTGAGGTCATGGAGTCCAGATCTCCTTAGAACTTGTATGGAACTGGATTGGGATTCGCAGCCAATGGTTGGATTTGAGCAGGGAAGGCTCACTTCCTTAGGGTATAATAAAATGTAATACATTCGGATAGTATATGCTACACAAAATAAATATGAAACATTGTTTGAGGCCTTGTTTATAGATAGTCCAGTTACCTACTTATAGATGCTTATATGATCTTGATATCTTGTGCTAAGTTCATGTAATGCTTATCTTGTCAATCATGTTTCATATATAGAATATGGATATAGGCCTCATGGATGTCCTGGTAAGGATGATGGATAAAATAGTCTTGCTCAGTATGCTGTTCATAACAAGTTATCTATTTTATCTACTTTTATCTTATAAGGTTTATATTTGCGAAGGGGAGTTATGTTTCTCGCTGGGACTGTGTGTCTCACCCCACTGGTTTACAACATTTTTTAGGTGATCGCTCTAGACATGGTGGTGGTCGTGAGGTTGCGGCTGAGCAACAAGAAGAGCAGTAGAAGGCAAGAGATGGACATGCTGCTATTTTGGTGGTTTTGTAGTAGAGTCCTAGAGTCATCCATGTACTCTCAGGTCCTCAGAGGTGTTTGACGACATTTCATGATAACTAGCTGATGTAATTTTGGTATATCCTGTTGCTGGCCGTACGTGTCCCGTTATGTATATATAAACAGGTGATGAACTTTGGTGCTATCAGTATAGATGGATCCGATAAGATGAGGACATATATCAAAGCTCGTAATATTTTTATGACATGTTTCTAATGCAGGATCTGGATGCAAAAGTTCTCTTATGTATGCCTTCCACAATCAGTTTTAATTAACCCGTGTTTTGGGTAACATGTGGTTTATGGTGTTTCCGCATGTTTTCACGTTACATTTCGTTGTCTGTGTGATAGCAGGGTGTCATAGTTAGTTTGGTATCAGAGATCTAGGTTCGCTGAGTCTACATGGATCTAGGACTAGGTTTTCATCTGTTCTTGTGAGTTTTCCAAATTTTCTTACAATCACCTTCTGCCCTCAGCAGAAGATAAAGCTTAAAGATGTCTGGAAACTATGAAGAACTTGCTGCCAAGAGCAGCGATGCTGAATAAGTTGATGGAGTAAGAGTGTAGGCACATGAAGATCGGGTGCCTGAGGTCCTCCAACTTGACCCAACCATTCTTGAAAACTCTGCCTACCAGCAGCTTATGGGGAAGTTGATGGCTATGATGAATCACATGGTGGAAAGAGTGCCAGTGCCTCAGCCAAGAGCACAAGATCCCCATGGTGAAACATCGGGTATTGGGAAGACCTTTGAGTGGCTTCGCCAAGTTGGAGCTTCGGATAATGCTGAAACAGTTGATCCAGTGGATGCAGATCTGTGGATGACAAGTCTTGAGAAGGCCTTTTGGATCCTCGACATCTCGGAAGCATACAAAGTCAAGCATGTTGTCTACCTTCTGAAGGGTAGTGCTGGCTACTGGTGGGCCATCGAGGAGGAGAAGCGACCTGGTGAGGAGATCGGTTGGGAGGTTTTCCGGTAAGAGTTCATTAGCAAATACTTTTCGAAGACGTATCTGGATGAGAAGATTAACCACTTTGAGCGTCTGCACTAAGGATCAATGAGCATCTCCGAGTATGAAGTCAAGTTCACAGACTTGCTGAGGTTTTGTCCTCACATGGCGGTGATAGATGATGAGCTGATCAGGCGGTTTGAGAAAGGTTTGAGTGCTGAGCTGTGGACACCTGCTGCTTTGGAGAATCGGGAGCGGTTTTCCACGTTCGTGGAGTCCGTCTGTAGGATTGAACGGTCTGTCTGGGAGAAAAGGGAGTCCATGACCAGGAAAAGTCCTGCTCAGTTCTAGGGACAAAGATCTGGTGGCTTCAAGAAGCCAAGGTTTTTGACACCTTCCGTAATGTAGAGTTCTCGTACACCATCTTAGTGGTCTCCAAATAAGGGAAGAGGGTGTGGATTTTCGCCATCCAAAGCACACAATACAACTTCAATGGCAGTGACAGGGCCACCTAGGCTGCAGATAGAGGGTAGGTCATGTTACCACTGTGGACAGACTGGGCACTTGAGGTCAAAATGCCCAAAGAGAGATGTTGAAGTAACACAACAGCTGAGGCAGAATCAACAAGGGTTAGACAGACAATAGCCCAGTGGTAGAAGAGGGTGAGGACATGGTCAAGCGTTACAAGTGGGATCGTCTGCTCAAGGAAGTAGAGGATGTGGACAACAAGCAATGGCTCAATTCTATGCTATGAGTCAGCCGGAGGCGATAGTCAACCTGCGAGTAGTGATAGGTCAGATGGAGTTATTTCATTCTGATTTGTCTTCTTCTTGCTTTATATATGTTTTGGTTGACTTGGGTGCTACACACTCTGTTATCGCTCATAGTCTACTTGATAGCTGTCCTTTACCTGTTAGTAGTAAGAAAGGTAGCGTGTTGTTAGAAACCCCTCTCGATGGTTCCTTGATGCTTCAAGAGGAGTGTCCGTCTTGTATCCTATCTTTCTCGGGACACACTATACAAGTGGATCTTACACCACTTGATATGCATGGATTCGATGTGATCCTTGGGATGGATACCTTAGAGAAGTATAAGGTTGTGTTGAACTGTGGTTCCAAGTAGGAAGTGTTTGATGACAACAAAGAGAAGTGGATCTTCTAAGGAGATAGGAAGATTCTTACGACATGTTTCATGTCAGCAATGGTGGAAGAAAAGTTTCTACCACAAGGTTGTAAGGCATTCTTAACTCACATTGTGGATACCAAGGAGAAAGGTTCTAGCCTTGAGAAGGTGACAATTGTCCGAGAGTTTGCAGATGTGTTTCTTGATGAGTTCCCCGGTGTTCCCCACCCCGAGAGATTGATTTTGAGATCAATCTTGTACCAGGAACACAACCAGTTGCATAGATGCCATATAGGATGGCTCCAACAGAGATGGAAGAGTTGAAGAAGTAGTTACATGTGTTGTTGGAGAAAGGTTTCATCTGACCGAGCACGTCGCCTTGGGGTGCTCCGGTCCGGTTCGTAAAGAAGAAGGATGGGTCGATGCGGCTGTGTATAGATTATTGACAGTTGAACAAGGTCACAATCAAGAATAAGTATCTATTGCCGAGGATAGATGATCTGTTTGATTATTTGTGTGGCGCTACAGTGTTCTCAAAGATTAATCTACGGTCTGGATATCATTAGTTGAGGATTAAGGCATATGACATACCAAAGTCAGCTTTTAGGATGAGGTATGGTCACTTTGAGTTTGTGGTTATTCCGTTTGGGCTAACCAACGCGCCTGCTGCTTTCATGGATCTGATGAATATGGTGTTCCGTATGTTTCTAGATCAGTTTGTTGAAGTCTTCATAGATGACATCTTGATTTATAGTCAGGATAGACAAGTGTATGAACAACATCTTCGAGAAGCGTTGACTCTTCTTTGCCAACATTAGTTATATGCCGAGTTCAGTAAGTGTGAGTTCTGGTTGAAAGAAGTGACTTTCTTGGGTCATGTGATATATGCAGAAGGAGTCAGAGTGGACCCTAATAAGGTGGAGTCGGTGGCAGATTGGGAACAACCGAAGACGCCAACAGAAGTTCATAGTTTTCTAGGTTTGGCAGGATACTACCAGAGGTTTATCCAGGATTTTAGTATGATCGGGTTGCCGATGACAAAGCTGACCAGGAAGGATGTACCTTTTGTCTGGGATGATCATTGTCAACAACCTTTCCAAAGTTTGAAGGAGAAGCTGACCAGTGCTCCAGTGTTGGTGCTGCTAGAGCCCGGGAAAGGCTATGTTGTTTTCTACGATGCTTCCAAGAAGGGCCTAGGATGTGTGGTGATGCAGGAGGATCATGTGGTTTCTTTTGCTTCGCGACAGCTTAAGAAACATGAGGAGAACTATCCGACACATGATTTGGAGTTGGAAGCGGTGGTCCATGTGTTAAATATTTGGAGGCACTATCTTTATGGGGAAGTGTGTCAGATCTTTACAGATCATAAGATCTTGAAGTATATCTTTTCACAGAGTGAGCTAAACATGCGATAGCATCATTGGATGAAGCTAATAAATGATTATGATTGCACCATTGAGTATCATCCAGGTAAGGAAAACGTGGTAGCGGATGCGCTTAGAAAAAAGTCTTCTTCTCTCCCCACAAAGAAAGCATAGTTGAGTTCCTTGGTGTTCCATAGGCGGGATATGTTTGTCTCCTTGCGGCAGATGAATGTGCAATTGGAAGTTTCCTTGATAGAAGGACTTTTGGCACAGATGCAAGTCAATCCTATGTTGAGACAACAAATCAAAGATGCAAAGTAGGCAGATGATACAGTGCAGTTGATCAGGTCAGAGCTCGACATCAAAAATCTTGATGGGTTCCATGAGTCTGAGGATGGACTATTTTGCTATCATGGTAGGATGTTGGTCCCCAATGTTGATAATCTAAGAAAGCTAGTGCTCAAGGAAGCACACACATCAATGTATGCTATGCATCCAGGTGTCACCAAGATGTATCATAATATGAAGGACCTATATTGGTGGTCTGGCTTGAAGAAGGATGTAGCCGAGTTTGTGGCTAAGTGCGCAATATGTCAGCAGGTTAAAGCTGAGCATCAGAAGCCGACATGTACATTACAACCCATGCCAATACCACAATGGAAATGGGATCATATAACCATAGATTTCATAGTTGGTATTCCTAAGACAGCTAGGAATCATGATTCCATCTGGGTAATAGCGGATAGGCTGACAAAATCTGCTCCTTTCATACCGGTAAAGACTACATATATAGCAAAGAAGCTTGCTCAGGTGTATGTAGATGTGATAGTGCGTTTGCACAGTGTACTAGCAACAATAGTCTTCGACAGAGGTCCTCAGTTCATGATTCGTTTCTGGGAATAGTTGCACAAAGCATTGGGGACGCAGTTGAGGTTCAACTGTTCCTTCCACCCGCAGACATATGGACAGTCGAAAAAGACTATTCATACTTTGGAGGATCTTCTCCGAGCTTGTGTTTTGTAGTTCCTAGGAAGTTGGGACGTGTATCTCAGTCTGATAGAGTTCGCTTACAATGATAGTTACTAGCAGAGCATTGACATGGCTCCTTATGAGGCTCTATATGGAAGGAAGTGCAGATCCCCTTTATGCTGCTTTGAGTCTGGTGAGTATCAGCTTTTGGGTCCTGAGTTAGTACAGTAGACAAAAGAAAAGATCAGAGTGATACAACAATAGTTGAAAGTGGCACAGGACAGACAGAAGTCTTATGCAGACAATCGCCGACAACCTTTAGAGTTCCAGGTGGGAGACAAAGTGTATCTCAAGGTCTCACCGTGGAAAGGCATGCTAAGGTTTGGCCAGAAAGGAAAGCTGGCACCCAGGTATATGGGGCCATACCCAGTGATGTCACATGTTGGCAAGGTAGCTTACAAGTTAAAACTACCGCCATAGTTGCACAGGTTGCATATAGTGTTCCATGTCAGCATGCTGAAGAAAAGTCATCTAGACACATGGATAGTGATACAACCAGTTGAGGTTGAGCATGATGAAGATGTGACTTATGAGGAAGGTCCAGTGACTACCTTGATAGGTGGGTAAAGAGGTTGAAAAGGAAAGACCTGGTTCTTGTGAAAGTTCTTTGGCATCATCGTGGCGTTGAGGAAGCCACATGGGAGCTTGAGGAATAGATGAGGCAGAAGTATCCCTCGCTTTTCTCTTCAGATTTCGGGGACGAAATCCCTTTGTAGAAGTTTATGCTTGTAAGGACCCTGACCTCCGTTTTGGTCTTATCTTGTTTCCTTTACCTAAACCTTGTGCTTAGTTGCTTATTAATCACCTTTAGTGATGATTAGGGTTTGCTTGTGTTTTGTTGAGTGTTGGAGGTGCTACTTGCAAAATAACCTAAGTTTAGGGTTGATGAGCAAGTTTGTCACCTTGAGAGATGGTTTTCTCTCTCCTTGCTTCCTCTAGAGTTCAGAGGAAGGTTTGGGCTCGTGCCTTGAGTTGTCTTGGGCTTGGTTGAGCTCTGTTGGGCCTTGTTTTTCCTTGTTTGGGCCTTGCCTTGCTTTGAGGAACCCTGTATCGGGCAAGGAGCACCTTGTGTCGGCCATGGGGGTGTCGCCCATGGGTGTGTCAGCCAAGGTGGTGGTGTGTGTCGGCTTTTGACCCCTTTGTCCTTCTTTCTTTGGTTGTGTCACCCTATCTTGGACATGTGGCCGATCCTTGGATGAGTGGGTGGCATGGCATGTGCATGAGGTTTGCAAGGTGGCAAGACGTTGGACATGTATCCCTAAGAAGGTTGACACCTTGCCTTGGTTCCCCTTTGATCCTCATCTATATATGCCTTGCCTTTCTCTTCCTTAGGAACCCTTTATCTCTTTGTTGCTCCTCTCTTCCTTGGTACACGATACACCTACACTTTGGTGTGTTTGGTGGCCGATACAGCTTGGTGGAGCAAGTTGGTGGCCGATCCTCTTCTTGAAGTCTTCTTCTTCTTCCTCTATCTTGGCGGCCGAACCCAAGGTGGACCTTGTTTCCTTGGTAAGCATCTTCCCTCTCTCCTTAGCATCTTCTTCTCCATCTTTCCTACTCTTCAGCCATGGTGGTTATGGTTCTTGTTCCTTTTCTTGAGGTGGCCAAAATTGGTGTGCTTGGAGCTATGAGCTTGAAGCTTGGAGCTTTGGAGCTTGAGGAGCTTTCTTAAGGCAGGTTACATAACTTCTAACCCTAGCTATACTACCTTCTTTTATGTTGCACGATTCATATATGTTTATAATCGGCCATGCATGTTGTGTTTCTGCTCTAGCATGATGTTGTTGTGAGCATGATGTTATTGATGTTGTTTATGGTTTATATGGCTTTGTATCTAGTTGGCTGAACCATAGTTGGGGTTTTTTTGTTGATCAAATAACCCTTTCTCTCCTTGCCTTTTGAGAAGTGAGTTTGAGCTCTAGTGATGTGGGTAATACCCCTCTCTCGTTTAAGTTGAGAGGTGAGTCTACATTCTAGTTTCTTGGGCAACACCCTCCTCTTACCATGGATTTGAGAGGTGAGCTCTTGGATATGTGATGACCTAAGTTGAGGTTGATCCATCATGTTGCCCGATTCGTGATGGAGGTTGTGCAAAACCCCTCTCTCTTAGTTGTTGAGAGGTGAGCCAATTCTCTTGATGTTCTAGGGTTTTGATGATGGTGGGCTTGAGCTTGAAGATGACCTTGTCGGGTTGGGTTTGATGCCTTGCACAATACACCCTTGATGAATTGTTGGCCGACACCTCTTTGTCTTGGCCGATATGACATTTTGAGTGTTGTTGGCTTGATGCCCATTATTGCCCTCTTGACCTTGATGGTGACCTTGGGCGATAAGCCCGTGCTCAACTCTTTGAGTGAAAAAGATTGGCTAGGATTGAAGATTGATTGGAGAAAAGAAGAAATCAAGCATTGATTTGTGATTTCCACCATGAATTCGTAGTTGAAGATGATCAAGGAGCTTACCTACAGGTTGGAGTTCGTTCCCCTGATGCTCCTAAGTTCCCTTGTTCTCGTCCAAAGCAAGGAAGAAAGAAAATATGAAAAAGAGTCTTTGGTTGAATGGGAAATGAAGTGTTTATAAAGGAATTTCAAGGAGAGAGAAAGTTGAAAAGCAATCCTTCAACTCCCCAAAATGGTGCCACTTAACCCCCTATACTCCTTGCATATGAAGGCATACTTCTTTGCCTTTAATTCTTCTTCTTTATCCACAACTTAAAGGAAAAGCAATTACGCACCCTAATTCATATAATAATAATATCCATAATTGAGTGGATATTACTTTTGATTAACCAATGTGAGTGGGCTCTCCAATCACTTAGATATTTTCTTGGCCTTTGAAAGGAATAAGGAAGTACACACTTTTCTAATTTCAACCATCTCATTTTTGGTTGAAGGGCACTTCAATTAACATATTTATTTTTGCATTAATTTGAAGTAAAGTTCCATTTATGCTTAAATCTTGATTATTTTAATATCAAGATTCTCTCTCTTCCAAAATGATTCAAATGAGGCGCCCCTATCAAATTATTTTCTATACATGATGCCAAGAATCATGAGGGACCCTCTTGAAGTGGTATTTTTCATATTGAACCCTAGGTTTTTGGTGAATTGCACATTACACCAAAACTAGGTTTTAATGCACAAAGATTGCTCAACAAGCTCTATCTTGGTGCTCAAGCTTGTGGAAGCCATACCACTGCATCATACTCATTCCTATGATGCTTCAACATCTGAGGAACATTTTATCATGTACAATTTGCAAGTTAACCCCTCAACTTGGGTAATTTGCACTTTAGTCCAAAATAGGCAAAACATTGTTTCAACATTATTAAAAAGGACTAAATTTGAAACATAAGTTCCTATTGAGCGTTAATTACTTTTCAAAAGATAAGAGCAAGCATATAATAAACTTTATTAAGAAAAACATCTATGGTTGAGGCTTAACCCAGGTCAGGGGTGTTACAGTTCACTTGTGAACTGGTCAGTTGGGAGTGTGAACCGGTCAGTTCACTTAGTGAACCAGTCGTTTCACTTCCTAGACTTGCCCACAATTGATTTTCCTTATTTGTTTCTAATTAACACAAATATTAATTCTTGTCCCAATCGAATTGAACAAGTGAAACAAAAAACTTTTCTCACAAATCGGGAAAATCCAACACTACTTGTTTGGACAAATGAACTGATCGGTTCATCTCACCGGCCATGAGCTGATCAATTCACCCAATGAACCAGTCAGTTGGTGGTTCAGATTGTGCAGAGCACAGTCAATTCAGTTCTCAATCAATCTGACACTCAAATCAATTGGTTCAACACTTGAACTTGATGATTCTGAGTCAAGTCTATTGATTGAATGATTGATTGAGTACCTAAACACTTTAGTAATAAATCCAAACATAATTCATGGATAAACTCCTCCTCCAGGTTAATCCTTTGTGTGTGACCCTATAGGTCCCATTTCACATTGGCAGTGAATGTCCATAACTAGCTTATGACATCATAAGAAAAGAGTGTCACCTAGTCGTACATCATTGCTACCCAAGTGAAAAGGAAAGTTGGAGAACAATTTTCAATGCTACATTCTGTGATTGGTGTTCCAATAAATGTATAATTTCTTTGTCTATGATACTTGAATGAACTCAAGGCATGGATTTATCATCCTTTCAACGTTCATTCATGTTTCTTGAACTAGAGAAGACTATCTGAGATATGTGTGACATCAATATCATATATTGATTTACATTTACATGCACATGCCTTTCTCAGTCTCTCTTATCAAGTGGCCTGGACATCATACTCCCTTAGGAGGGAAAAATCCCATATCTATCACTCACAGTCTGTGTCATGCGTCAAAGCTACCCGATCATCACTGTTATAACAACCCATGTTTTAGGATTGCGTTTGATGATGTCAAAGTGTACCCAATCACATTTGATGAGTGTAGTGATTTTCGGTCTAATAATCACAATCACCACCATCACTATGAAAGATGATTATGACTACCATGTCATGGTTCAATGTATCACTCTCATGGTCGATCTATTTGATACACTATTCTCTAACATGTATCTATGTGCTTGGTTTGATATCATATATCATGACTAATGAGACACTGTCATCAACCAACACACGCTCTAGTCTTGATGTGTCATTATTGTCTATCAACCTTCCACAATGACATCTGACTAGGGACATGACAAGAATGTACACACTCTTAGCATTCGTATGATCTCATTGTTCAGGTCCTCAACCCAAAGACATACGTCATTGAGTATTGTCATTCTTTAGACATTCATTCTGCTCCATCATTTATCTCATAATCGATTGAGCTAGAATAAATTTGAAGCTTGCCTTTGATATTTGTCAAATCAATCATGACGTATGCCAATCCAATCATCATACGATTGGATCTCAGGGCATACATACGGACATAGATAGCCACATGTCTGATATTTAGGATTCTCTCAATAATGTCAGCCATGGTAGAAAGTAAGTTTCTACAAGCATCAGGATGGCTCCCAGTTAGAGAAGGTCACTCCAAAGACTTCTTCTAGACAGTACGCATATGAGGAAGGAGGATAATATAGTGGACATGTAGTTAATGCATACAGAATGGAGGATCATGCTCTTGATGTGGGATTACATCGATAGGGGGAGCATCAAAGGAAGGTTTATGAGTCTTACTACAGAAGGTCAGAAACACAATTTTCGTCCAGGATGGCTCGACTGACCGATCTAGGGGAGCAAAGAATGTTCCAGGTGTGGGCATAAAGAGAGAAGTGGCATTTCCAAGATACTTCTTTTTAATTGCTTGGGAACATAGTGAAGTCAGGGTGGTACTTCAAGAAAAGGGGTGAAAATGACAAGACGCTGACATGCTTGAGGAGAATGACCTCCTATCAGAATCCATCACAAGTAGTGATGGAATTCAGAAGTTACTTTGGATGATTGCTGAAGACAACATCTTGCTTATGATCCAGAGGGGGTTATTGTTGGAAAAGGATTGTTTTGGCCCATTTCCTAATTGGATTTGGGTTTGAGTAGGAGTTGGTATTTTGTGTTGCCAATCTTAATAGGAGTTGAATCTAAGAAGGAAAGAAGATGGTTCCCTATTTGCAACATTAGAGTTGGATTAACTATTAGACTATGAATTGGAGTGATATTCTTATTTGCTACCACATGTCATGGAGGCCTATAAATATAGGCCATGGGGAGGCCATTGAGATCATCCCATTAGTTGTTTGTTGTTGGTGCCTTTCGTGGTAGAAGAGCCAAAAAACAAGAACAACTGGTAGTGCTCTCTTGTGGTAAGAGAGTGTCAGCAACTTTGTCTTGAAGAGAATTAGAGGCTTACAGTCAGCAACACATTGATGGTGCTTCAATAGAGATGGTGTATCTAATAAACAAATGACAAATATCAGTTGGTGGCAGTATGTTGGTGTTGCGACAACGACTATGACAACAGTCCATCCGTTCAACAAAGGACATGCATTTGCTCTCTCAGGTAGATCGAGCTTTTGGTTGACGGTGAGGTAGGCAACCTCATCAGGAGCAGAGGTGGCCCAGTCAGCAGTCACAATGGTAATAGGCAAGGGAAAAACCATGTGTCTACCCCCTACAACGATAGAGGTGTCGTGAGGAGAAAAAGATAAGTGGGATATTTTGTACACGTTAGGTGTAATTCTGTTCTTCCTATCCTTGTTCTCGTATGGGGGGATATCTAGATTTAGGAGTAATTAAGTCTGGATGGTGTGAGTTGTAATCTTGATTGCATAGTGCTTGTTGGCCGGTATTGTCTCATGATTTTCTATTTTTGTCTTGGGGAGAGTTTTCCACGTTAAATCTTGTACTTTCAGTTTTTTAGAACACATCACTTTCCCCACGATAATTCCTAATAAATGTCTTGGGCGTCACGACAGTCATGGCACAACGTCATTGAGAAACTTTTATCCTGGGCATGACAGTGGATAAGAAGCAGCTTGGGTGTGGCAATGGGTTGTTGCGAGGTCATAGTAGCATACATGGAGTGGCGGCGGTTCGTGCTTGAGTACAGTTTGAAGTGGGAGAGACCACCAGTAAAAAGAGCCATCCAAATTTGTTGTTCCAATTTTGTTGTCCTAGTATCCCAGAGAATCCTTGTCATTCATTTAATCAGAAGCCGACATATATAAAAAATTAATGAGGTGTATGTATGGTAGACCCTAGACAACATATTTGAACCCTAAAAGAGGGAGAGAGTGGGTACATATTGGATTTATATAGTCTCGATTGGTTTGTCTTCTCACACTGTGTTTATTTTTGTCTAAAACTATGAGCGTGTCTTCTCGATATCACATGCAGACAGATGAATTTAATGTCTCTTGTAAGTCTCAAGGCTAGGGTGGAAAGGTTGGTGTAAATAGTATGTTGTATATCATTACAAAAGCCATGCATCAATCAACGTCGTAGCTACATTAATGAGTTAGTTGTATAGGAGAGTTGAAAGAAGTTGTGGTACCTTGCGGTCTTCATGATGTGATATCTCATCATCGTTGAAATTGAAATGTTCAAGAGAAATAATTCTAAGTGTCCCGTTGGACAATCCCAGATCCACCACAAATAAGGTACGAGCCTCACTAGCACTATGAGAATCAACAAAATTGATTTCAATATTTAAGAAAACTTAATGGAACGTGTGTAGTTATACCGAGATATGCAATTCTTGATAGGTCTAGATTATGACTAGTTCTTGTTGTTCCAATTGATATAAATAGAAAAATTGTAAACAAAAAGTAATACCAGATTTGTTGAAGCGTACAAGTATGTATTGTCCTTAAGAGTATTTATGTCTTATTCGACGACGAATGTCAGTGCAGTAGTAAATGTGGTGGATACTCTCCCAAGATTCAACATCATTTGGAGCAGTGATGCGTGCACTCAGAAGTCACACTCTCTGATGAACAACACTTGATCGTTCTTCCACCAATTACACAAACACTGTTGTCGACAATAGTAAAACACAGAAGAAATGAGTGGGAGAGAGTTTTGTTTTCTATATGTGAAAGACTCGACAATGTTTTTATTTCTAGAGAGGTTGCAATAGCACTTGCCAAGAAAAAATAAATGGGTGGTTTCCAACTGAATAAACACGTATAGTTGGTCTTCCAAACAATCCCAACCGCACCCTTAAAAGGTTGCGATACATGTTAAAATTGACCAGTGCACCAAGTGGCAAAACCGAGTCGGGGTTGTGCCCACACAAGAGCTCTGGAAGGCTGGATTTACACCCCTCCTTGCACACAAGATGCGACGTGTGCTGACGCTCCCAGTTAAAGGGTTTCCGGACCTGAACGACTCAAATCCAATTGGAATGTCCCACCATGTGCATGTGAATCCCTTGTCCCATTGTGTTCCTCAAATATCCTATCCATAAGAGTCCATATTAAGGAGGAGGTAAGTATCAGAATTCCCTAATGTGGGACTGAAGTCAAAGCCTTTTGGTCTGAAATACAATAGAAATACAACAATCCCTCACTATTTCAAAACAAAATAAAATAAAAAATCGAATAAATCTATGGAAGAACTTAAACAAATGGCACGAATAAGCTTTAGTAGAACTATGTTCTTTGAACCAAAACATAGAGTAGATGCACGTAATCTATAGAATATTGGTGGAACTATGTTCTTGAACCAATTCCTCTTTTCTGATTAGAGGTTCATTACCACATGATATTTATAAAATCAATTGTCATTTTTACGGTTTGACACCTTAGGACATGCACCTACTGGGAATATTCATGAGTGCTATAGAGACTTGCCCATGTCTCAACAGGAGAGGTCCCACTCCACACTCATATAGTTAGGCTTTCATCAAGTATATATAACAATTATATACACTACCAATAATGGCTATGAAGTCTATTAAGAATAAAATGTACTCAACTAGTTCATTGCATGTTATTTTTTACATCATAAGAATGATGTACAAATCAATACACTACATTGAGTCGACAATGATCTTGTTTTTTCCATTGAGCCTCCTTCCCGAGATCTCTATTCATGAAGGTTGGGTGTTCATCACATTGATTTTGGGTATGAGCATAATTCCATTCTTCTTGATGTTTTGCTCACAAATCTTTGACTTAGTGTCTTTTTCATATGATCGACCAAGTTCAACTCTAATTTCACATAATCCATAGAGATTATGCTATCATATTAAAGTTGCATCACAATATTGTGACGTAGATGGATATGTCTACTCTAACCATTATAAGCTTTGTTTTTAGCTCTCTCTATGGTAGCTTGATTATCACAATGTATATACACTAATGGAGAAGGTTTCTCCCAAATAGGAAGATCCATTAGAACATCTCTTAGCCATTTAGTTTCAGTTTCAGCCTGTTCCAAGACAATAAACTCAGATTCCATAGTGGAACAAGTGATACATATTTACTTGGTGGATCTCCAAGACACAACACCTCCACTTAAATGAAGATGTAGCCACTTGTAGATTTCAGTTCATCTGAATAAGAAATCCAATTGGCATCACAAAATCCTTCTAGCACATTTGGAGATCAACAAAAAATCAATCCATGATTCATTGTGCCTTTTAGGTATCTTAGAACTCAATGTAGAGAATCTCAATGGTCCTTGTTAGAATTTTGAGTATATCTACTTAATGTCCCAAATGCATGTGCTAGATCAGGATGAGTACAATTCATTAGGTACATTAGGCTTCCAATTACTAGTGCATATTTTACTTGTTGAATACTCGCACCTTTACTTTTCTTGAGATTACAATTTGAATTAAAAAGTGTACTAACAAAATTACAATCAAACATTGAAAATATTTTAAGAATTTTCTTAGTATAATGTTCTTGAGAGAGCATGATACAATCATCAATTTTAAGAGTTTAAGTTCCTAAATTTCAACTGCTTCTCTCATATCTTTTATATCAAAATTTGAATCCAAAATACTTTTTGTATTTTAATGATATCAATATTAGTGCCAAATATGAGCATGTCATCCACATAAAGACATATAATAACACAACCTTGATTATCAACTTTAGAATAAATATATTCATTTCCTTCATTTATATGGAACCCATATGATATAATTACTTTATCAGATTTCTCATACCATTGTTTCAGTGTTTGTTTCAAGCCATAGAGAGATTTGATACGTCTACATTCAAGAATGCAATTTTGACATCCATTTGATGTAATGATTTCTTAATAGATGCTAAAGCTATTAAAATTTTGATTGAAGATATTCTAGTTACATGACCAAATGTATCAAAATAGTTGATATCCTTTTGTTGTTTATATCCCTTAGCAACTAAACAAGCTTTATATTTATCAACTGTTCCATCAATTTTTAATTTTCTTTTGAATATCCATTTACAACCTATATGTTTAATACCTCTAGGAAGATTGACTAATTCTCATGTGTGATTGGATAACATAGATTTAATCTCACTATTAATTGCTCCTTTCCATAGAGAGGAATTAGATGAGCTAATAACATCATGATAAGATTGAGTATCACTATCCACCATAAAGGAATAGAAGTCATCACCAATATTCTTTTCCTTCCTTATCCTAGTGGATCTTCTAGGTTATGAAATATCAGGTTCAAAAGAATCATTATCATTAGACGTACTAGGTATATTTTCTAAAGTTTCATCTAATGGACTAGAACTTATTTTCATAGGAAATATATGCACAAAGAATTCTACATTTTTAGATTCAAAAATAGTATTTGATTCTACAATATTGTTTTTACTTCTAAGAACTAGAAATCTATATGCAACACAATTTTGAGCATACCCTATAAAAACACCACCAAGAGTTCTTGGTCCTAATATTTTTTTGGAAATTGGTAAGTGTATTGCCAAAAATAGATAGCTAAGCTACCACGTACATCTTACAAAAGGTGTGGAGTATACAGGGTGTACTCTATAAAAAAACCCAATATAACCTAGCTGTGGGACTCATTCCCTTACACAGGCCTCTCTTGGCCTTGAACGCCATACCCAAGTCTATTTTAACAAAATGGAAAATGTCCCTAGTATTAGCACGCCCATGAACAACATGGTTGCGTACTTTCCAAATGTTAAAGCAAATGTTGGTACAACATAGCCCAAAAAAGCTCTCGTCATGTCTGTTTCTTGCTTTGTTTCTCAATTGTTCTATCATATCTTCAAAACTAGCAACTACAAGTTGGCCCCATCCATTCTTAAGCCACATAAGTGCCCACACGTACTTTGCCTTGGAGCATTCGAAGAAAAGGTGTGCACAAGTCTCCTCTTCACAGAAAGAGCATTTCGGATTAACAGGGATCCTCCATCTTACAAGTCTGTCCTTGGTAAGGTGTTTCCCAATTACAACCTTGTAACACACCACACTCCACTTAGGAACATGGCCTTTTCCCTACAGTAGTTTGAACCAGGGAACAAGAGCCCCCAAAGCCGTGTGGATCCACGGTTTTTGTTGGTTAACCAGCGAATGACAACCGTTGCCATCCACACGGTATAAGTGCCCCATTTGGCTCCACGCCCAGACCAAGCCTACCCAAGTCCTCGACGCGTGGTTTTGAGCTATAGGCAGGCTTCCATATCTAGCCTTCATCTACCTCACCCAGACCCCCTCACGGTCAGTGAGAAATCTATGGAGTCTATGCTGGTTGCTTTGGAAAACTGTGTCTTCGACCTTCATCAAGTTAAGACCTCCTTCTTTATAAGATTTAGTCATAGTATCCCAAGCGATGCCCCTTGCTTTACCACACCATATGAAGCTGGTGATTAGTCTGGTTATGTTGTTGATAGTAGGATTGGGCAAGATTCTCATCTCGCACTAGAACCTCACCATGGCTTGGATCACAGATCTAGTGAGTAGGAGATGCCCCGCCATCGACATACGGATCCCTGACCAGCCTGCGATCTTCTGCCTCACTCTATCAAGACACATATGGAAGTCCTTCGAGTATCCTCTACTTCCTGCAATGGGTAAGCCTAAGTTCTTAGGTTCATTTAGCAATCCTTTAGCTAAACACCCCCACACTTTCAAATATTATTAGTTAGGAGGATATCCTTTTTATAATTCATATATAGTTTTATTTGTCTTTCTACTAAGAATGCAATTTTGAATTAAACAAGATGATAAAATTGCTTCCCCCCTACAAGTTGTTGGGTGCTCTTGATTTTATCATGATTGAATTCATCATCTCTTTTAATGTTCTATTTTTACGTTTAGTGATTCCATTTGATTGAGACGAATAAGGAGGTGTATATTCATGTATAATCCGATGAGTTACACAAAAATCATTAAATAGTGAACAATCATATTCGCCACCCGTCTCTATTCGAAGAAGTTTATCTTTTGGTTTAGTTGGTTTCTACTTCTGTTTTATATTTAACAAACATCTCAAAAGCTTCATCTTTTGAGTGTAACAAATATAGTTTTTTATAGCGTAAAAAGTCATCTACAAAAATTTTGTAAAATCTTTTCCCACCTCTAAACATAGTTCCTTTTAAATCTCCCAGAAATGAGCACATTAATTCTAATAATTTAGAATCCCGGTGTAGAATTCAAGGACACATTTTTTTGTTGATTTAGCTTCAGCACAAACTTGACACTTATCATTTAAATCAACAATGTCATGCATATTTTTGAGCAATCCTAAGTATTTCATACATTGTACGTATATAAAATTAACATGTCCAAGTCTTCTATGCCAAACATCAAAGGAATCAATGATATAAGCACAAGGAATAACATTATTTACAAAAATAAGGAGAAATAAACCATTTGAACTGTAACACACACCAAAATATTCCCCAAACTTGAAAAGTATGGCTTGATCAGATTTAAAGGATGCATTTATCCCTTACTTAACTAGTTGGGAGATAGAGAGTAATTTTACTCTAAGGTCAGGCACAAACAACACATATTTTATCACTAAGAATTTC
Organism: Alisma plantago-aquatica; assembly: GCA_963693085.1. Taxonomy (NCBI): domain Eukaryota; kingdom Viridiplantae; phylum Streptophyta; class Magnoliopsida; order Alismatales; family Alismataceae; genus Alisma; species Alisma plantago-aquatica. Next base: position 394,868,818 of record OY856411.1, on the reverse strand, counting down.
CCATAATTCATCTTGATCTCAACATTACCCTTATCGACCACGAGGGATGCGCTTGAGTTTCCCATGGTAGCTCAATGTACATCTCTTTCTACTTTAGTGTAGGTCAAGAAGGCATCTCTATTTCCACTAATGTAGCGTGAAGCTCCAGAGTCAATGATCCAATCACGATTCTGAAATGATTCCATATTTTCAATGTTGAGGAATGCCACAAATACTTCTTCAGTCACAAGGTTAAGAGTTGATTCTTTTGAATATTCCACCACTTGCTTCTTTCTATGCCTACACTTAGGAGAAGTGTGACCATATTTATCACAAACATAAAAAAAAATATTGTTTTTCTTAATGTCTTTGTGTCCTTTATTTGTATTGTTGTTTCTTTTATCCTTTCTATTTTTCCAATGATTTTAGCATGTTGAAATGATTTATTATTTTGTTTAACATCAGTGTAACAAAATTCACGGAAGACGTCAATTCTTTATTTAAACCAAATCTTTTTCTTGAACGGTTTTTATCTTCAACTCGGATGTGTATAATTACATCATCCAGTGACAGTCTTTCTTTTATGTTTTAAATTGTTCTTGTAAATTTTCCAAGAAGTAGGCAATTTTTCAATTAAACAACCAACTATGAAAGACTCAACAAGATCTATCTTTTTATTTTTCAAATCATCAAGGAAAATCTGAAAATCATGAATTTGAGTTGTTATTTTCTTATCTTCAGACTTACCGAATTCCAGAAAATTTATAATTGTGAACTTTTGGGCCGAAGCATCTTCTAGAACATATTTATTATTTAGACTTGTCCAAATTTCAGATGCAATTTTAATTTGAAAATAAGCATCAAACAACTGATTAGAAATTATGTTTAAAATGATATGACGACAGATCCAATTTTCCTTTCTCATTGAACATAATTATTTTTTGGTTTAGGTTCAGATAAAACAAAGGCTACATTAGCAACTTCCAATACAATGTATACTTTTTCTTGTCAGTGATGATAGTGCAATCCATCAAAAGTTTTGATCTTAGTTATGCCAGGAAATGAATTCATAAACACGGTAGAAATAGTAGCGATCTGATTAGAAGAGGATGACATCATAGGAGTATGAGGGGTTTCAAACCCTTCCATGTTAGTACCCATTAAAAAATAGAATACTCTTAAGTGTTATTCTAGTGAATATAAATAGGAAAATCATAAATAAAAAATAATACCATATTCGTTGAGGCATACAAGTATGCACTGTCCTTAAGAGTATTTTTGCCTTACTCAACGATGAATGTTAGTGTAATAGTAAATGCGGAGGCTACTCTCTCAAGATTCAACAACATTTAGAGCGGTGACGTATGCACTCGCAAGTTGCAGTCACTTGATTGTTCTTCCAGTGATCACACAAACGACGTTGGCGAAAACAACAAAACATAGAAGAAATGAGCGGGAGAGAGTTTCATTTTCTATATGTGGAAGACTCGACAACATTTTTGTTTAATAGAAGGATTGTGGTAGTGGTTGCCAAACAGACATTTATAGTTGGTCTACCAAACAGTCCCAACCGCAACCTTGAAAGGTTGCAATACATGTTAAAATCGACCAACGCACTAAGTGGCAAAACTGAGCCGAGGATGTGCCCATGTAAGGGGCTCTGGGAGACTGTTGATGCGCCTGATTAAAGGATTTTTGAACCAGACCACCCCAAATCCAATAGGTTGTCCCACCATGCATGTTGAACCCTTTACCCATTGTATTCCTATAACATACTGAAACTTGGCCCTTTCCCAATATTTTCCTATCATTTCTATCCTTATTGGCCTTGATGCTTAAATTGTGGAATTTATAGTGGTTTGGTGAACATTTGTTAAATAATTATACCAATAGAAGGGTTTATGCATAAATGCCTCGGTGAAATCTTATTTAAAGATCTAAAATATAAAACCACCGCTTAAGTGGAACAATGGTAAATAAATCCATGTTAGAAGTGTAAGGCCCCAAACCTTACTTAATATATTGAACAAGCTTCACTACCATAATTAAGTACACTAAACCTTGATCTAACCTTTTGAGGTGTTTTGAAATCCTGAGACAAGATTAAGTTTCAAGTTTGGTCCAATTTGGATGTTGTTTGTGCAAGTTATGCAATTACATGCATATTTTGGACTTTTATGCAATTTACCCAATTGGTAGGTTTTCTTTGCAAAGTATCATGTGAATTATAATCCTTATATATTTCCTTACCATTCTAGAGATTTTGAACAATGGGGAACCTGGTTGCACCTTGGTTTGAAGGTGTTTCTCTCCAAGGGCATTATAGGGATTACACTCTTTATAAATGATCTTATCTATAAAAGCTATCAACCAATGGGGTCATTCCTTTGTTTGAAGGATGGTGGGGATGTCCTAGAAGGCTCCAGGGACTTTTAGGACCGACCTTGTGATGAATGCATATTCATCATGACTTTCAGTCACTTTCTAAGGCTCTTTTTTTTTAGGAAACTAAGAGATTAGTATTTATTCATCCCGTTCTCTTATACGGGCAAAGAAAGAAGACACAACAATGTTGATATCCAGAGTAAGCCAAGGTGGCAAAACAATGGTGAAATGATGGGGAATGGAGGAATATAGGGTGTGTTTCACGATGTGATCTGCTAATGTTTTCATGTCACGAGGGACATAGGAAATTTGCAAGGAAGGAACAATAGCTAAGATGGTGGTTGCAGACCTTCTCAGAGGTTCAAATTTGTTTACTTCACTCATAGGCTGAATGAGTGCGCTGATAGCAGTAGTGGAGTCAGAGTAAATAATAGAGGACGTCCATCCCCTCGTCCTATATAGCTTCAAAGTTTTAAGAATTCCAATCATCTCCGCTTCTTTAGCAGAAGAGGCATAACCAGGCTCACCAATTCCAAAGAGGCAGTGGCCAAATCTATTAATGACATGAATCCCGATTCCGGTCTTAAGACTATGTCCTTGGAAGGCAGCATCCAAGAAGATGATGTGTTTGGAGTCTCCTGGATGTTTGATGGTGAGATTGCTCAAGTTCTGATGCTGTCTCGGAGTTGTTTTAGGAAGATTCAAAGTAGCTTGTACACGACCTTTGATGAACGCAGCCTGAGAGGCCGGTGCCATATGCTGTCCATTATGTATAGCATCATTTCTTGCCCTCCAAATAGCCCAGGAGCCGAAGCAGTGGGTCAGCTTTTCCTCAGGAGTACCTTTCCCATGAGCAATGAGATGGATCCACTCGCATTCCGAGAGTTGGAAGAAGTGGATGTCTGTGCCAAGGCGCTGCCAGACCTGCTTGCTAGCAGGGAAGTCACGAAGACAGTGCAAGATAGATTCGCAAGCTAAATGAAATCACAGACAGTTACCATCAGTGCTAATGTGTCTTCTAACTTTCTCTGCATTTGTGAATATGGCTCTATGAAGGAGGAGCCATAAAAAAGTTTGGACTTTAAGAGGAGTGAGAGTGGACCAGAGTTCTTTCCAACTCGATGCCTGAGGGTGAGGTGGTTCAGAACATAGCCAATTATAGGCAGTGCGGCAAGAGAACACCCCATTAGTTTCCAGTGGCCAGCACCAAGAGTCAGGCTCTCCATCCATCGCCGGAGGTTGTGTGCTTTGTATGAGTCTCCAGGAAGCTTGCGGAAGGTGGGAGTGGATGAAGTTCCAGTCCCATTCGCCATTTTCTAGGACCATGCTTTTGACCTTGAGGTCATCAAGGTTTTCGGGAATCACAGTGCTTGGACCAATGTCCATAATGGACATAACCAAGAGCACTCGTTTAATTTCTACTGCGTCAGGAATGTGGCCAATGGATATTGCCTCTGGGATGTCCGGGAAGTATCCAATATAGTTCGCAATTTCCCTCTGATCGGGCGTCGGGGAAGCGGGAGTGCATATGAGATTACAAAAATAAGATCGGACCAGGTCCCGAAGAGCCATGGGGGACTCTGTCCAGCTGCCATCCTCGGCACGGAGACGTGAGATCTTATTGCAATGATGGAGTGACTTCACATAAGCCTGAAAGAATCTATTGTTGCCATCGCCATATTGAAGCCAATTGATGTTCTCCTTTTGTTGCCAATCTACCTCTTCATGAATGAGGATTGAATTGAGCTGCTCTTGCAAGTCAATGGAAAGAAATTGGGTAGCAGTGCTATGAAAATTGGACGATACCTGGCAGGCTTCCAGACGGCGGAGGATTTTATCCTTCTGCTTGTGTTGCTGTTTGATGCGCTGACCATCCCACTTTATAGCAGCAACTTGGAAGGCCGGGAGGGCATCCAAGAGTGGGAGAGAACTATCCCAAGCCGGAAGGAGTTCAGACTTGAAAGAGGGGGTTTGATTCCAACTCAATCTAATTATAATAAAAGGCTTCTGGCGTTGAGACGGGCGGTGACCAGAGATAAGGATGGGGTTATGATCACTGTGAATAAGAGGGAGGACGCTGACCGACATGCCATTATCAATGGACAACCAGTCTACATTGGCTATAACATGATCAAGCTTCTCGTAAATATTGCCCTTCTTATAGGTGAAGCGATTCCCTGAAGACTTGATATCAGCGAGCCCCGAGTTAAGTAGGAAGGAATTAAACTTTAAGTTGGAGCGCCGGTCAAAGCTTTTACCTCCAGTCTTCTTGGAAGGATCCAACATCATATTGAAATCGATGGCAAGGGCCCAAGCCCCAGACATGAGGGCGACAATGGCAGCAAGTCTTTTCTAGAGCAGGTCCCTTTTAATGGGGTTCAGAGTCCCGTAAACAAAGGTAAGGTACCAAGAATTGTTAATGAGACAGTGGACATATTGCCGATGGCTCTACACAATGTCCACACTGCACTTGTGAGAGTCCCATAGGATCCAAATACCTCTCGAGAAACCCAGGGCTTCCACACAATGCGAGGAAGTGAACCCCAATTTCCAAATGATACTGGCATCTTTTGGACCACCGCACCGTGGCTCTATGATAGCAAGAATGTGGAGATTATATCTTCTTTTGTATTCCCTGAGAAGATTCATCTTGTCCTTGGAGAAAGCTCCTTGAATGTTCCAGCAATAGATGTTTGTCATTAGGTAACCGCTGGAGAAGGTGAGGCCCAAAAACCTCAGTGGACATCAATGAGAAGACCAGAGGTCTCCTCTGTGCCATCCATACATGTATCTATTCCTGTGTCCAGTTCATCAAAAGGGATGGACCTCCTAGCGGAGGAGTTGGGTTCATTGTTGTTACCCAATAGCTGGGCCAGCTTACCCTTCTTGCTTTCTCTGCCTGGACTGATTGTATGATAGACAATCTGTCTATTCCTGAGGAGAACACCTCCCTTACCGATGTGAGAACCCCAGCTGAACTCAGAGGGAATCCCGTTAGGATCAGCAGGGATGGTGGCTTGGAACTTGAACGCGTCAAGTTTTTATTGATCATGCCTCCCGTCCAGGGTCTCGTCGTCAACCAGGACCACGGCAGTATCATCACCCTGCAGGACTTCTTTGGATGACGAGGGTATGTCCTTTGCCTTGTGTGAGTTCGGGCCAGAGGTGGCATTAGCGTTCTTCTTCATCTTATATTTATTCTTATGGTTAACTACTTCCTCCCATTTACTGCCAGGAGGGTCTTTGTTGCCCGCCGTCTACTGGCTGGTACTATTGCCCGTGGCCTGACCACTATCACGTACTGGAACCTCCTTGGCCGCCCCTGAGGGCTGAGTTGTGTAAGCCTTCTTGGTGAACATATTTCTTGGCGGCATCTTTGCATGGATGGCCTTGGTATAAGTAGGGGTAGATAGAAGTGGCACTATTAGCACAGACGGGTCTACCGACACAAGGAACTCAGGCACAGACTTGCAGTCCCCCTCGGCATGGCCTAACCTCCCACATTTCATGCAGAGTGTGGGAAGGTTTTGATATTCCAAACGGAACTTCTCACCGTTCATCTCGATTGCAGGTAGTAAAGGTTTTGAAGTATCCACCTCCACCGCAATCCTGGAAAACTTGCCTCGATGGTTGGATTGGGTGGTTGTGTCAATTTTGTTAGTTTTGCCGATGAGATCGCCGATGCTGGAAAGTAGCTAGTTTTGGAAGACATATACCGGCAGGTCGGCGATCCTCGCCCACACAACTAGTTTGCGTGCGATAGGATCCGAAGGACGAAATTCTTTAGACCATGATTGAACCGAAAGGTAGTGGTTGAAGATCAGCCATGGGCCTCCCGTCATGGCACAGGCAAACTCATCTTTGTTGGCAAGTTGGATTATATAATATCCCATGTCGAGATCGATCGCACGGAACTCCCCCGTCAGGTTCTAGAGCATGGCGATCTTGTTCATCAGGGCATTGAAGCTGACCGTGGTTCCCATGACCTTGATGATAACCGTGAATTTCCAGGGTTCCATCAACGGCGGGATGGAGTTAGGGTTGATGGTGATCTTTGGTATATTTCCGTTATGGTCTACATGGATATCTTCGGCCTTAAGCATGTTTGGCGGGACTTGAGTGAGAGTTGCAGGAGTCTTGGTGGTGCGCCTGAATATCGCCTCCTTGTACGATAGTGATGGGGCTTCATCAGCCTGTGACATGGTGGTATATGTATCCGGTTTTTGGACAAGGAAAGGGCTGCCCTCGGGATGGACAGAAGTTGCAGTGGAAGCAGATTGATGACGAGGGAGACCGACACCGGCACCACGACCACCGCGGCTGCCGCCTCTCCCTCCGAACCCTAGCACCGCTTTCTTAGGCTCTTTTTGATTTAATACATCTAATTACAATTACTAAATATCAAAATGTGCAAAATTTCCTAATTGGTTCAATTATCAAGGTTTCTAACTGAGTTTATATCAATTTTACACAGGTCTTCATGAGGTCGAACAATGAGCAAGTCTTGACCATACGGTCTTGCCCATACGGTCTCGCCCATACGATTTCATCCATACAGTCTCAAGACCGTATGGACATACTCACCTCAAGACTGTTTAGAGAGTACCGGTTTGCGAGACCGTTTGGTTCCGGACTAAAAAACTATTTGATCATCCAGTGTCCAAGATCGATTGGAGAGTGCAACACCAAACCGTTCGGAAGAGACACGTGCATGAGGACCACATGCAAACAAGACCGTTTGATAAGTTGGCCCCAAGACCGTTTGGTCTTTTCGAGCTGCATGAAGACCGAATGCTGAGCCAAACCATTTGGAGAAGTCATACACATGCTAACTGAGCAAACCATATACTCAGGACCGTATGAAGGCTGAGCAAACCGTTTGATAGCAATTAGTCTCACAGACTGTTTGCTTCTCCTCATGCAAGACCGTTTGCTGCTCGACTAGTCAAGACCGTATGGAGGAAGCTCTACCACAGACCGTTTGGTGGGATGTTCAAGATCATTTGTGTCAAACCGTATGATCATCAAACCATGAGGTCATGCCAATTAATCAAAACCGAATGGGGCAACGTGCAAACCGTTTGGGAAACTACTGGGAGAAAACCAAATGAGAATTGCATGCATGAAACTGAATGGAGCTGAGAGAACATCTGAGCAAGATATTTACGCAAGAACGAATGGCCTCATACGTGAAGACCATTTGCCTCTCCTGCATCAAGACCATATGGTCACATGCATAGCAGACCGAATGAAAAAGTAGCACAAGACAAACTATTTGCTAAAGGAGAATGTGAAGAGCAGCAAAACTGAATGCATGAATACCACATGCATGCAAGATCGTTTAAGTGGCTGAAGTAAAGACTGAATAAAGTATCAAACTGATTGGATTAGCAGGATGAAGACCGAATGGAGGTCAGCATGAGACCATTTGCTAAAGCTGAAGGACTCCAGACCGTTTGGTAAAGGAAGTAATATGAGATCGAATGGAATAACAAACCGAATGGAAAAGTGCTTGAAATGAAACCGTTTAAAAGAGATATTTACCAAACTGTTTGCTGCCAAAGCCTCAAGACCGTTTGAAGTTAAAATATACAACAAACCATTTGGACTCACACCAAAAGAATGAGGCCCAGATCTGTGCCTCTAAATAGGACCAGCAGGGTCCCCATTTTGGTATCGGTTCCGGGACGCCGACAGGATGCCTGTATACAGGTCCGATCCAGTTATGTCCACACTGTTGTCGTTTCACGTACCGCTCGTGCTGCAATCAAGGAGACCGAGAAGAGAAGGAAGGAGGACTAAGAAAGACTGCCCGGTCTGTCTTGGTATCCCTCGTTCTTTGTCCAAATCTGCTCCGACACGATGTAGAAGACCACATCATCTTCACCGAGTTGCGACCACCTTCTACATCACGCTCATGGTGGAATCCTCTCTCTTTCTTATTCTTCTTGTTTCTCGCATCATGAGCGAGTAGTCCACTTTCATTGGTGTGTGGGGACTAGCCCCACTACCCATGCAAACATGTCTTTTCATTTAACATTCCAAGGCAATGTATATAACTTTTCATTTCGTTGTTGATTGGTATGTTTGTAGTTGGTTATCTTCTTGCTTTCATCTTGTTCTTCCCTATATTGTGAAATCTTCTATATGTAGGGTGGAATGGTGGTTTACAAAGTTTGACTCCTTGATTCGAAATAGGATAGGATTCCTTGAGGTAGTAAGTGTATGATCCGTAAGGGGACGAGCCATCTAACCTTATGTGATGCTTCTGTGGCCTAAACATCCCTCCGGGAGGGCCACAACCTTAGTTGGATTTTGTATTGTCTTTGTTTATCGTCGATGTTTGCCTATAGATTAATCAGCTATTTGCTTATTTATTAGCACAGTTGACACCTTGACTAGAAAAAGAATGGGTTTCCCTGAGGTCGTAAGTGAATGATCTGTGAGGGGACAAGCCATCTAACCTTCGGTGACACTTCTGTGGTCTAAACATCCCTCAGGGGGGACCACAACTTTAGTTGGATGTTGTATCTCCAGAGCCGTAAGTATATGAACCGGATGGTGATGAGACATTTGATACCTAAGGTGATGCTTACGCAAGCCTAACGCCCGTATGGGGGGTTTTGCAGCAGCTCCATTTGGATAGTTAGATGCTTTCCTAGATGTTATGTATTTGGATGTGTTTGCATGTGCAGTGGTGGTGAAACCCAATACCATCCCAACAATTCCATATCATTAATGTAGAACAAACTTTAATTCTACTCTTTTACTTTCTTACATTTAGTTTAATTAACCTCAACCAAATCAATCATTTTAAATATTAGTCTTACTTGAGCTAGATTCGATTAACAAAGATTCTTAAAAATGTTGTCTCTTGGGATTCGATCCTTATCTATACTATGATAAGACCCATCCGCTTGTGGATGGTATTATTGCATGAGGTTTTGGTAAAAGTTTGGAGATTTTAACCCTGAGTGAATTTGTTAGTGCGATATTTGCCATATCAAATTCTGGCACCGTTGCCGGGGATAACGAAATCAGTTAATCAAATCTAGTTCTTTTAAGGCTAATCTAGGATGTTACTTTTTCTTTTTGATACAATCAATCATTTACTTGAATTTCATTCATCTCCATCAATCTCACTTTAGATCTCTTAATTTCAGGTACCCCCAAGACTGGTGTATGCACCATTTGAACAGTCCCAGACTCACTGCCAGCTTTGATCCAGAGATTGATAGAACCTTTCACTGAAAAAATAGAGAGAACCAAGCAAGAATGGATCAAGAGGAGGAGATAGCTCAAAGGATAGCTCAAGCCCTTAATGCACAGAGAGAAAGATTCATGCAAGAAGCTAGAGCTACAGTTCAAGAAGAAATTCAAGCAGCACAAGAAGCGATGCAAGCAACAAAACTACAAAAGGATCTTAGAGAGTTCTCGATCCCTAAAGTTGCTAATGTTCATCATCCAGTACAACCTTCTCCCATCAATGCTTCCAATTTTGAGATTAGGGCACATTGGATCACATTGCTTCAAAACAACCCATTCCATGGAAAACAAGGAGATGATAACTGGGAACATCTTTTGAAATTTATTGATCTATGTTCCATGACAAAGCAAAATGGAATATCTGATAATGCCATTCGACTCCGTCTCTTCAAGTATTCCCTTGCTCATAGAGCTATAAGTTGGTATAATTCGTTGCAAAGTGAAATACCCATCACCACTTGGGAACAACTCCAAAATGTGTTTCTGGAAAAGTTCTACCCTCCATCTCTCACCTATGAAATTAGAGGCCGAATAACAAATTTCACTCAAGTCCTTGGAGAAACCCTTGCTGAAGCCTGGGATAGATACATAGAGCTTCTACTCAAGTGTCCACACCATGGAATTCCTAAGAATCAACTCATCAAAATTTTCTATAGGGGTGTGGACGAAGATATCAAGAGATTCTTAGATTCCTCATATGGACGAAGCTTCATGCGTCAAAGTTATGACAGCACATGGAGGGTTGTCACCCTCGGAGCTGAAAATCAAGCTAATTTGGGTAGATCTGTAGATAAGGGAGTATTGAAAGTGGCTATGGCTGAATCTACTCCTGAGTACAAGTCTATCGCTGAAACCCTAAAACTCTTAGTTGCCAAGAAAGACCATAGTGAATCATCTCTTGCTGCAATTGGAAGAGGACGTTTGCCCACTCAACAACAAGAACAAATCAAGACTGCTTCTATGTTCTGTGAAGCATGTAAAGGAACTAATCATTCCACTTTAGCATGTAATGTTCCTTACAATGTTGTCCTAAGCAATGAATGTGGACAATGAGATTATAGTCAAATGGAAAATCTTAATGTTGTTAATGCCATCCCTGGTCAAGGTTATTACAATTCGAATCATAATAGGAACCATCCAGGGTTTCAATATGGAAATCCCTCTGGAGCAGTAAACTCACATCAATTTAGTTCAAACAATCAACCACGAGGCCCACCAGAATTCCAACATAATCAACAATAGAATTTTGGAAATCAAGGAAATTTCAAGGGAAACTTTCAGAATAGGAACTTTAATAACTATCAAAACAGTTCTCAATACCAGAATCTTAATCAGCCTCAAGGACAACAAGTTTTCCCCCTCTCACTTGATGACAAATTGACAACCATTGAGAAGATGTTACAGTCACAGCAGAATATGATAGCTAACCAACAAACCTTGATAGCTAACCAGCAAGAACAACATAAGGCTATTGAATCTCAACTAGCTCAACTTGCAACTAGCATTAACCCACCAGCTGGGGTTTTTGCTGGCCAACCCGAGAATAATCCTAAGCATCCTGAACAATTGAAGGAAGTCACCACTAGGTCAGGAAAAGATTATTCTGATCCTCCTATCAAGACACCTGTGGTTATTATAAAAGAGGATGAACCTGGGATTGACCAAGACTCAACAACACCTGAGTCTCAACCAAAAGAATCAGTAATCACCGATAAGATAGATAAGGGAAGTCCTGAGAAACCTATCGATGAAGAAACTGAAACACCATAACCTGATATCCCTATATACAAGCCTCGTATACCTTTCTCGTTTAAGGAAAACCAAGCTTGATACCCAGTTCAATAAGTTTAAATAAGCTATGAAGAAACTTCATGTTGATATACCCTTTTCGGATGCGCTGGCTGAGATACTAGCTTGGACAAAGTACTTAAAGTCACTCCTGACCAAGAAATATATAAATGAAGAACATGAGACAGTCAAGTTAGCTAAAACCACTTCGGATATCATTCAGAGTAAGATGCCAAAGAAGCAGAAAGATCCAGGATCTTTTGGGATTTCCTGCCATATTGGCAATTCTTCATGCAAGAAAGGACAATCAAATCTTGGTGCTAGCATATCCATCATGCCACTCAGCCTTTGCAAAAGGCTAGGGTTTTCTGAACTTCTTCCAACTGGCATGACCATACAACTCACAGACAATTTGTAAAACACCCATTAGGAATTATTGAGGATGTACTTGTCAAGGTAGGAAAAGATTTCTATGTTCCGTGTGACTTTGTCATCATGGACATAAAAGAGGATGCCAGATATCCTCTCATCTTTGGACGTCCATTCCTCATCACTGCAAGAGTTCTAATTGACGTTGAAGTAGGAACCTTGCTGCTTAGATTAGGTAAGGAAACTCTCGAATTTAAAGTTTTTGAAAGCATGAGAAGACAAAGTATGCAAGAAGAAGTCTATTTGATTGATTGCATAGAGCAAATGTCACTTCTGACTCAAGAGAATCATGAATCAGAGAATCCATTAGAAGTCACTCTAACGGATCCATCAGTTGATGAACCTATTGATGAACAAGTAAAGGATTGCATCGAATTCGTCGACTCTGCAAAAGAATATGTTGAGGGCACTTGTGAGGAACTCAAAGTTGAGGAAGCTACTGAAGAAACATGTGAAAAACCAGAAGCTCCCGAAATGAAGCCCCTGTTTGAGGGACCAAAGTATGTGTTTTTGGATGACCTCAAGGTTTGTCCAGTAATAATAAATTCTGATCTTACGACCGAACAAGAAGATAAACTCCTAAAAGAATTGAAGGAGAGGAAGAAAGCGATTGGCTACAAAATGAATGACCTCACTGGGGTTAGTCAAGTGCTGTGTATGCATAAGATCCCTATGATGGAAGATCACAAGCCAACTATTGAACATCAACGGAAACTGAATCCAAATATGAAGGAGGTAGTCCATAAAGAGGTCATTAAACTACTCACTGCTGGAATTATCTATCTGATATCAAACTCACCATGGGTGAGCCCAATGCATGTAGTCCGGAAGAAAGGTGGAACAACTGTGATACGAAATGAAAACAATGAACTCATCCCCACTCAAACAGTCACAGGGTGGAGGATGTGTATTGATTATAGGAAGTTAAACAAGGCAACTCGAAAGGATCATTTTCCAATGCCTTTTCTTGATCAAGTATTAGAGAGGCTAGCCCATCAGGAGTATTTCTGTTATCTCGATGGTTACTCTGGATTCTATCAAATACCCATACATACAGATGACCAGGAGAAAACTACTTTCACCTGCCCATTCAAAACATACACATTTAGAAGAATGTCATTTGGCCTCTGTAATGCACCTACAACTTTCCAGCATTGCATGGCTGCCATATTCTCCGGTCTCACTAAAACAATTATAGAAGTTTTCATGGATGATTTTTATGTGTACAAAGATTCATTCGATTAATGACTAAAACACCTCTCCCTTGTTCTCAAATGGTGTGATGAAGCACATATTGTGCTCAACTGGGAGAAATGTCACTTTATGGTAAAGGAAGGCATTGTCCTCCACCATAGGACTAGTAATCGAGGAATTGAAGTAGATAAGGCCAAAATCGAAGTGATTTCCAACATTTCCATCCCTATCAATGTAAAGGAAGTTTAAGCATTCCTAGGTCATGCAGGCTTCTATAGACGGTTTATAAAGGACTTTTCAAAGATAACCAAGCTGATGACAAATCTGTTACTAAAGGATGCTGAGTTCAAATTTGACGAAGAATGTGTTAAAAGTTTCAACAAACTAAAGCATGCCCTTACAACCACACCCATCATTAGAGCTCCCGATTGGGATCATCCTTTTGAAATTAAGTGTGATTCTAGTGATTATGTAGTGGGAGCTGTCTTGGGCCAATGCATAGATCTACTATGCGTCGAAGACCCTCGACGAAGCTCAGAGGAATTACGCAACTACCGAGAAAGAACTTCTGGCAGTTATGTATGCCTTTGAAAAATTCAGATCCTATCTCATTGGTTCAAAAGTCATTGTCTATATGGATTATGCTGCTATCTGTTACCTTCTGACAAAGAAAGATGCAAAACCCAGGCTAATTAGATGGATTCTTCTATTGCAAGAATTTGATCTAGAAATAAGAGATAAAAAGGGTACAGAGAATGTGGTAGCAAACCACCTCAGTTGCATCCACACTCAGAATACTGAGAAGATTCCGATTAATGACTCTCTTCCAAATGACCAACTAATGAAGGTCTCAGAAGCTACACTGTGGAACTCAGATTATGTGAATTACCTTGTTGCTGGGGTTATTCATCCTCAATTCATCGGAAATGCACTGAAGAAATTTATGCATGATGTGAAACAGTACTACTGGGATGAGCCATACCTTTTCAAACTATGTGTTGATGGTCTATATAGATGATGTATCGCCGAAGAAGAAGCTCAACTTATTTTGAAGCAATGTCACTGAGGGCCAGTAGGAGGCTATATGAGTTCGAAGAAAATAATTATAAAAGTTTTTCAAAGTGGGTTCTTTTGGACAACCATATCCAAAGATTCCCATGACTTTGTCCTATCATGTGACAAATGTTAAAGATCTGGCAATATAACAAAGAGAGATGAGATGCCATTGAATATGTGGTAGGAAGTAGAGATATTCAATGTTTGGGGGGTGGACTAAATGGGTCCATTCCCATCTTGTCATGGATTTTCATACATCCTAGTGGAGGTAGACTACATCTCAAAATGGGTTGAAGCCATACCAACCGTCACTAGTGATTCCAAACCCGTCATCAAATTATTCAAAGATATTATCTTCCCCCCTTTTAGAGTACCACGAACTGTGATATCCGATGGAGGGTCACATTTTATAGAAAGAAGCTTTGAAGAATTATTGAGAAAGTATGGTGTAACACACAAGGTAGCCTCGCCCTACCATCCACAAACAAGTGGACAAGTAGAGGTTTCTAACCGTCAACTCAAGGTTATTTTGGAAAAAACTGTAGGCCGCAATCGGAAGGATTGGTCAGTGAAAATCAACGACGCATTATGGGCCTATCGAACTACTTATAAAACTCCCCTCGAGACTACACCTTTTTTATTAATATATGGTAAGGCTTTCCACCTTCCAGTCGAATTGGAACACAAGGCATGGTGGGCAATTAAAAAACTAAATTTTGACATGAAGAAAGTGGTCCAAGCTAGGATTCTGCAACTCCAAGATCTGGATGAACTCAGGATGACAACTTATGAGAATGCACGAATCTACAAAGAACACACCAAACTTTGACATGATGGTCATTTGAAAAGAAAAGACATACAAGTGGGAGACCAAGTTCTGCTATTCAACTCAAGGTTGAAGTTATTCCCAGGGAAACTCCACTCTCTCTGGTGTGGACCATACATTGTCAAAAACATCTCCCAACATGGTGCTTTCTCTTTATGGAGTGAAAAGTCAGGTGAATTCGTGGCGAACGGTCAACTTTTGAAAAGATATTTCACCACAGCCGACATAAGCACCGAAGCAATAATGGATCTCTCCAATCCAAAGGAACCACCGTGAAGTTGAAGATATCAAGTCGAGCCATCGACGTAAAACAAAGACGCTTGTCGGGAGGCATCCCAATAAATAAATTCAAATTTTATTTTAATTTTGAATTAGAAAATTTTCCTTATTTTTTTACTTTTTAGATAATTTTGCACCAAACAAAATTCACATCGCGAGATACTATCTTGAGTTCTGATTGATCTTTCTTTTCTAGATTTTTAGATGGAGGACGCACACTGTCTGGAATGCAACCACATCTCGTGGTCCAACCAGCACGAAGTTTCCCCTCCATCTCAGATTTAGAGTTTGTTCGGGACGAGCAAATTTCTAAGTTTGGGGTGGAGGGTGGGGGGTACGTATCTTACTCTCCACCTTCACCCATCATTGTAATTTTGACCAAAATTTTCTAAATTTTTTGAATAAAATTTCCAAAATTTTAAAGTTTTTTTTCAAACAAATTTGAACAGATACTTGATGAAATTTTGACACATTTTCAATTTCTATGGTTTTTTCACTATACCTTCCTTATTCGAAGCAGATCCTCAAAAGGACCTTCTTCTGAAAACTAGACTTTTGATAGAAATCATCTTGTGAAGCTTATGATTCCCAACATCATGATACTTATGCAAAAATGACAAGTGTCTGTCAAACTGATAGGGATCAAACACATCGTGCTTCCTAACTGACTAGTGGAACAATAGCATGGAATCCCCACTGGACCCTCATAAGTCATTATTTTAGTAGAGTTGGATAAAGAGAACAACCTGGTGCACTGAATAGTAAATCAAGTTGCACACTGATATGAACTCTCTTCTACACTTCTTCTATCATCTTCGTACCGCTCCAACCATAAAAAAGAAACAAAATAGCCAAAATAGTGCCAAATCCTAAATTCAGGGTGGCATGCCACTTCCCTCTATATCCACTTCTTCCATACCCCTCGCAAATAAATAGGGGCATACCACCAAGAAAAGATGCCAAAGCGCACACAAAAATGCAATCGCGAGTCGAATAGAGGAGAGATTCGCACAAAAAAAAGTAATAAATGAAATTGCAAAAATAATAAAAATCTCGAGTTGAATAGAGGAGAGATTTACTTCTTCCTTCCATACCACCCTTCACTCCCTTTTCTACCTAAAGGTACAATAAAAGCCTTCAATACCCTGAAAACCACCAATGTCAGATCAGATGCACGCTTGTCGTTCTGCGGGTATCTCTGGACTCTTACAAAACTCTTTGACATGCTTGTTGTTGGAAAAAAGTGAGGAGGAAGTGATATTGGAAAGCGAACTCAGGAATGAAGATATGGTAAGATGTGTTTAGTGGTCTCAGGAGGTTGAGATACTGAGTCATAATGAGCCGAAAGAAAAAAATCGTGATGTGAAGATGAGGCAATCACATGACCAAAAAATATTCATTTGGCGACTATTTCAGATTTTGTGTTACTCGAGGATGAGCAACGTTTAAGTTCAGGGTATTTTGATGAATGCATATTCATCATGAATTTCAGTCGCTTTCTTGGCCTCTTTTTGATTCAATACATCCAATTACAATTACTAAATATCAAAATGTGCAAAATTTCCTAATTGGTTTAATTATCAAGGTTTCTAACTGATTTTATATCAATTTTACATAGGTCTTGATGAGGTCGAACAATCAGAAGGTCTTGACCATACGGTCTTGCCCATACGGTCTCGCCCATACATTTTCATCCATACGGTCTCCAGACCGTATGGACATACTCACCTAAAGACCATTTGGAGAGTACCGGTTTGCGAGACCGTTTGGAGCTGGGTTTGCGAGACCGTTTGGAGCCGGATTACGAAACTGTTTGATAATCCGGTGTCCAAAATCGATTGGAGAGTGCAACACCAAACCATTCGGAAGAGCCACGTGCATGAGGACCACATGCGAACAAGACCGTTTGATAAGTTGACCCTAAGAACGTTTGGTCTTTTCGAGCTGCATGAAGGCTGAATGCTGAGCCAAACCGTTTGGAGAAGTCATACGCATGCTAACCGAGCAAACCATATACTCAGGAACGTATGAAGGCTGAGAAAACCGTTTGATATCAATTAGTCTCACAGACCATTTTCTTCTCCTCATGCAAGACCGTTTGCTACTCGATTAGTCAAGACCGTATGGAGGAAGCTCTGTCGCAGACCGTTTGGTGGGATGCTCAAGATCGTTTGTGTCAAACAGTATGATCACCAAACCGTGAGGTCGTGCCTATTAATCAAAACTGAATGGAGCAATGTGCAAACCGTTTAGGCAACTGCTGGGAGAAAACCAAATGAGCATTGCATGCACGAAATCGAATGGAGCTGAGAGAACGTTTGAGAAAGATATTTACACAAGACTGGATGGCCTCATAGGTGAAGACCGTTTGCCTCTCCTGTGTGAAGACCGTATGGTCACATGAATAACAGACCGAATGAAAAAGTAGCACAAGCCAAACCATTTTCTAAAGGAGAACGTGAAGAGCAGCAAAATCGAATGCATGAGTACCGCATGCATGCAAGATCGTTTGAGTGGCTGAAGTAAAGACCAAATAAAGTATCAAACCAATTGGATTAGATCGAAGCCATCTCCAAACTCCCACCACCAAAGTCTGTGACTGGGGTAAGAAGTTTTTTGGGCCAGCGCGAGACCGTTTTCTAAAGATGAAGGACTCCAGACCATTTGGTAAAGGAAGCAATACGAGACCGAATGGAATACCAAACCGAATGGAAAAGTGCTTGAAATGAAACCGTTTAAAAGAGATATTTACCCAACTATTTGATGCCAAAGCCTCAAGACCGTTTGAAGTTAAAATATATAGCAAACCGTTTGGACTCACACCAAAAGCATTAGGGTCAGATCTGTGCCTATAAATAGGACCAGCAAGGTCCCCATTTTGGTATCGGTTTTGGGACGCCGATAGGCTACCTATACACAGGTCCGATCCAATTCCGTCCACACTGCTGTCGTTTCACCTACCGCCCGTACTGCAATCAAGGAGACCGAGAAGAGAAGGAAGGAGGAGTGAGAAAGACTACCCAGTCTGTCTTGGCGTCCCTCGTTCTTCATCCAGATCTGCTACGAAATGACGTAGAAGACTGCATCATCTTCACCGAGCTGTGACCACCTTCTACATCATGCTCATGGCAGAATCCTCTCTCTTTCTTAATTTACTATGTTTCAGGATTTAATTAATATGATCGTATTTTTGTTTTTATCATTTTTTATTGCATACGATGTGAATATTTTAAATGATTCATTTGTATATCTGATTAAACACCACATTTGGTCCCCAATATATATATATATATATATATATATATATATATATATATATATCTGTGTGTGTGTGTGTGTGTGTGATAGGATATATATGTAATTTAAGTGTCACCCTAAATTTGGTTTTGATTGTGGGTGTTAGCATGGTTATGGCCAATAACCCCCTAGATTTTTTTGTTTGGTTGGATGGTTGATATTCCTATTTATATCTCAATTTACATATTGATCCTCTCTCTCCTTTTCAATATATAAAATTATTAATGCTTTCCTTCCTATGATCCGATCAAATGTATCTCAAGATTTTACTATTATTATATAGGAATAAGATAGTTTTTTATTTCCTATTATGGCAAAAAAGATGTTTTGCGCTAGATTAACTACACGACTCAGAAGTCCAACTGATCTACTGGAGGACCAAGGAGGCCAAATGGTAGGAGGAGCTAACCGATCGGATAGTGGCCCAACTGATTGATTGTAGGAGTCCAGATGTCACTTGAACTGGAGGCCAATCGACTAATCAAAGAGACCAATCGACTGACCATGAGGTCAAGAAACTAGTTCAAGAGTTGAATTGATCAGCTCCAACTTGTTCCACCACAGATCTTCATTAACAACAAGTTTCTACATATGGTGTGGAACTTAGGTGAGTAATTCTTTATGGATCCAATGAATTACAATAGTATGTCCAAAACCATCACTCATGTTTTATAATTCATTATTTCTTATTTTTGTATATTGAATGTATATGATACATACTACAAATGTGTGTTGATTGGATATATATATATATATATATATATATATATATAATACCTCAATTAAATATTAAGTCTTAGATACCTTTCATAAGAAACACACATGAAAATCTTGATCGACTAAATGTGGGCACGCCAAGCATGGTGTGATGTCCATCTTGTGGAAGTGTGATGGTAGTTATGTAGGACTACCAAGCAGGGTGCATTACTATCATGTTGGCTTTTGGGTCAGAGTTAACTAGTTGGCCTTTATGAGATTGAGTGCCTAGAAGTATGCAGATTACTATGGCAAAGAGTTGTGCATACCATCTATCCAACAATTGCATTAGATGCAATTGGGAAACATTGCCTACCTTAATAATTAGTTATGGGCGTTGGTATTGGCCGAGTAATAACCCAATTATTTGGGATCGTGGCTCACTTGAAGGTTGTACATTGCAATCTTTTCAATTGATATGTGAGGGATATAAATTTAAACAAAATTGCGGGGGTGATATTTAATTAATGACCTAATTAAACATCATCAAAATTTATTTTAATTAAATCAAATCAAAAGTGTTTTCACTAATTGAATTTTTTTCTTGTAGAATTAAATGGCAAACAAATCGTCATTGTGATCTATCCTTAAGAAGGAAAAACTTAGAAGGACCAATTTCTAAGATTAGTTTTGGACTTTGATAAGGGTTCTCATTGATGACCATAAGCTCCATGTCTTGGATACATCAGTGCCAGAGGAACATGCGCTTGATGCGCCTAGGGTTAAGGTGGATGCTTATTGAAAGAATGCCAACGATGCCCTAGACATTAATCATCTTATGTTATTTTGTTTAAACCAAGAATTTCATGAGAAGTATGGATACATGAGGATTCTTGAGAAGATAACACATCTTAATAACATGAAGCAGAATCATGCAAAGCAAGAAAGGTACAATGTCTCAAGGGTGTTCTTTGAGTGCAAAATGACATAAGGAGATCTAATAGAGACTCATTTGCTCAATATGATTAGGCATGTGGGACACATAGAGAGATTGTGATTCACTTTAAGACAAGAGTTGGCTATAGATATGATACTAAAATCATTTCCTGGATCATACAACCGATTTATCAAGTGTTATTACTTGAGTAACTTGCAAAAATTGGTGTCAAAATTGCTTGGCATGTTGAGAAATGTTGAGGCATGAATGAAGAAGGACAAATACATGATGGTGATTAGCAAAGAAGAGTCCAAAGACAAAAGAAAGGCTAGGAAGAGTTCTATGGATAATCTAGAGTCAACACTCAAGACAAGGAGAAAGGTAAGTGCAAAAACAAAATCCTCCCTTTGCACTTAAAAGGCCTTAGGAAGATGAAGCAAGGGATAGAGATCTCCATTTCAGGTATATACATTATTGAGATAAATAGATCTAATTCTTCATCATTGGTACTAGATACCGGATGTGGATCGCACATATGTTCAAATATGTAGGATCTAAAAAGAAGTTAGCCTTTAAGAAAGGGTGAGGTTCAACAGCACGTTGCAAATGGAGCAAGAGTTGATGCCACTATATTTGGAACCTATAATTTATCTCTTCCCATGGGCTTGTAATAGATTTAAATAACTTCTATTTTGTACTAGCCATTAATAGAAACATTATTTTTATATCTTGTATGGACAAGACTGGATATGAATTTAATATAAATAATGATCAATGTTCTATTTCAAAGATGAGATCTTTAATGGCAGTGTCCCAATGTACTATGGTCTTTATTTATTGTATATAAAGAAAAATGATTATAACATAAAGATTAAAACTCAATAACTCAAGAAAAATATACCTTTGGCATTGGAATTTAGGGACATGTGAGTCTTGTTTATTGGGCGGGATTTAAAAGACTCCCTTTACTGGTAATTGTGACAGGGCTAGTAATCTATTAGGACCCATACATACTAATGTATGTGGCCCTTTTAGAACAAATATTAGAGGTGGTTATCAATATTTCATTATCTTCACTGATGATTTTAGTAGGTATGGTTATATTTACTTGATGAAACTTAAGTCAGAATGTTTCGAAAAGTTGAAGGATTTCATCAATGAAGTACAAAACCAACTTGATCTTATCATGGTGGAGAATATTTAAGATAAGAGCTTAAGGACCTTCTGAGATATTGGGGTATCATATCACAATGGACTCCACATGGAACCCAGAACATAATGGTGTATCTTAAAGAAGGAATCGCATATTGCTAAATATGGTGTAATCAATGATGAGTTTTTCTGATCTTCTGACACCCTTTTGGGGTTTTGATCTAGAAAATGTAGTGATTACACTAAATTGTGTACCATCTAAATTGGTTCAAAAGAAACCATATGCAATATGGCATGGTATGTATCCCAATGTATCTTTTATAAAGATTTGGGGATGTGAAGCTTATGTGAGAAAGATATTTCACAAAAAGTCTTGACCTAAATTACATAAATGTTATTTTATTGGATATCTACTACTAAAATAATGGTATATAGCGTCAGTTTTTTTAAGCTTGTAGAATCACCTTTTAACCGATGCCTAAGTGGTTGTCGCTAAAGAATTTGCTCTATAGGGTCATTTTTTATCAAAGAAAACTGACCTTATAGAGTAAAAACCAACCCAAGAGACTGTAAAAAACCTGACCCAAGTGAAAAAGAAGAAGTTGTAAGGTTAGTTATTCCTAAAAAAACCGACCCAAGAGGTTGTAAAAAACCTGACCCAAGTGAAAAAGAAGAAGCTGTAAGGTCAGTTTTTCATAAAACACCGACCCTAGTAAGGACTTGTAAGGTCGATTACTTCTAAAAAAATCAACCCTATAAGCAACAGAGGTTTGCTTGGTCGAGAAATATGTCGACCGAGAGGATTTCAGTCAAGAAAATTGTTGACTAATATAGTACTATCTTAAGCTACCCAGATCATATAAGGTCAGTTTTTCATAAAAAAAATGGACCCTAGAAAGGACCTATAAGGACAGTTTATTAAAAAAAATCGACCCAAGAGAGTACCAAAAATGAGTTTTATCCCATTACCAATAAGGTTGGTTATTCCTAAAAAATCGACCCTATAAAGCAACAGAGGTTTACTCGATCGAGAAATATGTCGACCGAGAGGGTTTCGGTCGAGAACATTTTCGACCAAGAAAAAAATGTCTTAAGCTTCCCAGATCCTATAAGGTCGATTTTTCATAAAAAATGGACCCTTGAAAGGACCTCTAAGGATGGTTAATTAAAAAAACTAACCCAAGAGAATTTAAAAAATGAGCTTTCTGATCCCAGATCCTCTAAGGTCAGTTATTTCTAAAAAACTGACCCAAGAAATCTATAAGGTTGGTTTGTTATAAATAAACAACCCTAGAGTTTAAAAAACTAACCCTATAAAGGTCACTTTTAGGACAATATAGAAACTTGCTCAGTCGAGAAATATGTCGACCGAGAGGATTTCGGTCAAGAAAATTATCGACCAAGAAAGTTAAAGTCTTAAGCTTCCCAGAGCCTATAAGGTCAGTTATGCCTAAAAAACTGACCATATAGATCTATAAGGTCAGTTTTTTAAAATAACCGATGCTAGAGTTTATAATTTTTTTTAAAGAAACAATTTGCAAAATAGAAATCTTCAAAACAAAAACATATAGAACAGAAATCTACTTTATAAAGATCAAAACCTACAATAGAAAGTAGACTTGCAAATGTAATGATGCAAGCCAAAAATTCATTCCAAAGCCACACTTGCTAGCTTTTATGTCCAATCCTATTCAAATTGGTTATCAATTTCCAAACCACAAACATTCATAACAAAAATAATTCATATATATTCAGTTGAGACATATTCATACACATAGCACATCATAACATTCACAAAATGATAGATTGCAAGTATGAGATGATATTAAAATTCATGTCAGATACAAAAGCAAATTTGAAAGTACCAAAACCAAATACATAAATGGAGCTGACATATATGCTATTCAATCCAATGCTATATTGACTTCATTTAGAAAAGCATCTGACCACTCTTCTCGGAATTCATTTAAGTCGTCAGGTGTGTAAGGCTGAGTTGTAAAGATCTACAACAGAAAATACACATGCAAATATTTTATAAAATGACTACAACTCACTTGTAAATGTATGATTTTTCTTTATTACCTGATCTATAGTCTGAATGTCATGTGATACTCCTTTGACAATAGTTTGCATATATTTCATTACATAGTAGCCACAAGCCCAACCATCATTTTGTATAGGACACTGCAAATAATGAATTATACTTAATGTTAGTAAACTACTATAAACAAAGTTGAGATAAGACTATAAGAGTTGACATGTAAGAGCTAAAATTAATACATATAAGACTAAACAACTGTCAAAGTAGCTACCTTGACATTTTTCAAAGTCAATGTCTTTAACTTTGTGGGTATTTGTCCTCCACCTTCACGAAAAACCTTTATACCCCTACCAATTAAACGATAGTTGGTAAAATAAAAATTCTAAATAGAAATATTCTTTTGAAGAATAACAAATGACTAAATTTATGCTTACTCCATAGTTGGCAATTTTAGTTTGCGGCCCCTTGTTGTTTTTCCCATTGTGTCAAGATAATAAAGAGTTATCAATTTTGGGACAACCACCAATAATTCCCAATGTGTAGATCTGAGTAAGAATAAAACAAACATTAAAATAAAAAAATATTCATTATTAAAATTATATTGAATAATAATACATACTAGACATTAAAAGGAATTAGAATAATTTCCTTTCCTGCACTAGCAAAATATTTGAATGCAGTAGAGAAGTACACATTCACTTCATCAATATGTGTCTCGATATGACTAGTGACTGAAGGAACTAAGAATCCAACATTCTATATATTAAAGTTTATGGCCTCAGTATATACGTGGTTGTATAACATTTGTAATCATTTCATATATATAAATAAGTTAAAAATGTGTATTGGAATTTTCTATATTGATAGATCCTTACCTTATCCATACTTCTAATATCAAAGTATTTAGCCATTCATACTGGAACAACTCTATGATATCATCAAGAAAAATATAATTTTCAAAGTCCCTCCTAGTTGCATCTTCTGTTAGATTGACCAACATTTGTGATCCCGAGCTTTGGTTGGCTAAGTATAGACACAAACATTTACATTTACTTCCCAACTCATCGAATGTGGATTCTGGAATAAAATATGGCTTGGGCATAGGAGGACGACTAGTAGAATTTTTACTTTTTGGTTTATAAACATGTTAATTAAATTACATACTTATATTACACAAGTTCATATATGTAGTCAAATATGAAAAATATGGTAGAATTCAGTTATACCTTATCATTGATAACCAAGTGTTTAGGCCAACCCACCATAACACCTTATGCTTCTTGAATTGTATTGTATTCAAGATTATATATGGGTAATGTTTTGTCCCCCATTTTGTCATATACAATATGGATGGACACACGACAAATGTCATCAGTAATTGGTTGGCAATGCAATGTATCGCCAAGGTTGTATACCTTGCCCTCTGCCACAACATTATATTCTGGAACCTCCACTACTAGTTTACAGTTCATACCAACCTAGAATTGAACTAATATAAGTTATATACAAATCGGTATACCAGATATCTACTACAATTATATATATATATATATATATATATATATATATATATATCATACTAATAACACAACATATAGAACAAACTTAATACAAATTGTTCTGGTGGGTCATTGGGAGTGCTCCCATGACCTTCTACAACTGGAGCATGAGCTTGTACCTCATCATCTGAAAGACGCACAACTTGAATACGTTGAGAAGGTTGACTAGGCTGAAATGAAGACATTATTTCTTTTACTTTATGTGCTACTAATGCTTCAACTTCCTTTTGTGTAAGACCTCATGTACGACCTCTTTTAGATTGTGAGGGGCCAAAATAAGACTTGAATCCTATGCCAGCTCTTAATCCCCTAACACGGCCAGGATGCTCCTTCGTACCAAGAGCAACTGATAGTTCATCCATGCGTCCGGGATGAACTTTCCTTCCTTCCTTTCCTCATGGAGATCAATCTATTTATAGTTAATAAAAATATTAAAATCACAAATCAATTAGATATAAATAAATCAAAGTTTGTGGGAGTTACTCTTTACTTAGTTGGGATGAACTTACCATCTTTTGTGCCACCTCCTTAGTTGCAGGGTTGGCAATTTCACCTGCGCGATTTTTTCTAGGATCAATCCACTACAAGTGTCGGGGTGGACACTCAACTTGAGTTGTACTAGAATCTTCTCTAGAAGAGATTTGCTTCTCTTGTAGTTGGTGGAGGAAGGCATAACCACCGGGCCCCAAGCGATGGTCATGCACATTTTTAGCCTGTCTTTCCTTTTGGGCCTCGTGAATAGCCTGATCATGAGATTTGAGGATATTGCAATTTAGACTTGACAAACATATATAAAAAGATTCACCTCCTTAATTGTATACATCACAATCTTTATTACCTGAAACTCTTCCAATTAACTAGATGCAACAAATCATTCCCACACCTTAGGATCTATAAAAATATATTGATATGTTGCTTTCTTCTTTTGTTTAGGATTATCTATAAATTCCCTTTTGAGATATGTCTTAAAAGCCCTCCATCGTACACCACAACGTTGTAGCACTTTTTTCTTGTGATCTTTTTCATTTAGATGAAAAACACCCTATATATACAAAAGAAGCAATAATGTTATTTTAACAAGGATATGTCTTTCCAAGCAAACTAAATTAGAATCAATAAACAAAAAACATATTAAAATAATATCACTTCAACTCACAAATATATCTTTCCATAGGAGGTCTTTTAAGGCATTAGAAACATCATGCCAATTTTCTATATCTATTTCCACCTTACTATGCGCGGTCACCCTTATGTAATGCTTGAAAGCACTAGCATGTTCCCCAATAGGTGCTCCTGTGACATCAAACTGGATTGGCAATTTCTTCCCGTTGGACCTGAGCTCCTGCAACCTACGCATCAGTGTGAGACCTCTACATTTCTTAGCATCACCACTACCATCCTTATGGTGCTCATGCTCAGAATGTTCATCTTCACTTGCCATTTTAGAACAACCTGCAAGTATACATGATAAAAGAAACATAAGTGATAATAAAATCACAAGTGGTTATATGATGTATATATAAAAAATTATGTGCTTGAATGATAACAAAATAAATAATTCAAAGAATACATGCATCTAGTATTGATTGAGTTGTTAGTCAAGTAAAATTCCTTCAGCATGGTCTTGACGTTTATAGTATTCATCAGTGTTAAGTTCAAAATTAACACTTGGCAAACCAACTGAGAATGGGCTGTACTCATCATACTTTTCGTAGTATTCTTCTTCATCTATAGGATCTACAGTAAACTGTCTTTTCCCATGAAGAACGATAGACCAATTTTTATTTGTCGGGTTATCAATATAGAATACTTATTTTTCTTGGTCTGCTGCCATGATGAATGGTTCATCTTTCTCACCAATCTTTTCAAAATTCCCCAATGTGAAACCCAACTCATCCACTAAAACTCCTTTGTTGTTATCAACCCAATTAAACCTAAGGATAGGAACTCTGAAATTTGTATAGTCCAATTCCCATATGTACTCAATGACGCCGTAATACGACATGTTAGCTTTGTGTGGTCTTTTATCTTTCACACTAGCAAAATACAATGAACAAGCTTGAACAGTGACCCAACTACTTTGGACTACACTACTTTCATCTTGATGCTTTGTGTAGTATATAAATCCATTTATGCCATATCCTTCATATGATATGACATCCATTTTTGACTTAAAGGCGAGCCATTTTATGTTCTCAGCAACATTATTCAGTGATTCAGATAGTTGATTAAAGACTTTCTCTTCAAACCACCCAATAAATGTTCGATTATGCTCTCTTGCAAGCCACATTGAACTGGATCATGGATGATTTATCTTGATAAGATCATTGTGTTATGTGATGTAGCTACTAACTTCATCGATGTTGTGTAAAATATAAAAATGTGCTTGTTCCCACAACTCATGACTAATTCCTTTCACTCGTGCTCCCAGAGTTCCTTTATCACAATAAGATTCAGTGTGATTGGAATTATTTAGATCGCTAGAAGTTTCATTGCAATTCAAAAATCATTGCAAAAGTCCATCACCTCCCTAGCCACATAACCCTCAATAATACTCCCTTCAGGGCAATAATGATTTCAAACATCACCTTTAAAAACACTCATGTAGCGTTCAAATGGATTACATCCAGTGTAAGAAAATTGGACCCAACATCTTAACCTCCCTTGTTATATGTAATACAAGATGAACCATGATATAAAAAATTGAAGGAGGAAAGTACATTTCAAGCTGACACATGGTAACAATTACATCTTTTTATAATTTATCGAGAGTATCTAGATGTATCACTTTGTTGCATATTTCATTAAAGAAGAAACAGAGTGTTGTGATTGCAAACCTTACATGCTTTGGCAATATAGATCGAATAGCCACAGGTAAAATTTGTTGCATTAAGGTCTGCCAATCATGAGATTTGAGACCTATCAACTTTAGATCCTTCTTTGATACCAATCTATGAATATTAGAAGAGTATCTTTGTGGAACCTTAATAATATACACACACTCACAGAAAGTCTTTTTCTCCTACTTTGACAAAGTGTAACAAGCTGGTGGTAAATATGTGTGGCGTACCCTGATCTCCACTGATAATTCTTTTCTTATACCCATTAATTCTAAATCTTTTCTAGATTTGATGCCGTCTTTAGTCTTTCCTGGTATATTCAATAGCGTACAAATGATGCTATCACAAACATTTTTTTCAACATGCTTGACATCAATGTAGTGCCTAATTGACAAGAATCTCCAATAAGGAAGATCCCAGAATATTGACCTCTTCTTGTATAGAGATTTGTCCCATGTGAGAGTACGACTACTTGAACTCTTTCCCAATTCATTAACAAAATCTTTCACCCTATCATATACAACATTTCCTGGTATAGGTTTAGGAGCACTTCGTTCCTCAGTTAATCCATTAATGGTTTTGTGTTGCCTTCGATAAGGATGCACTTGTGGGAGAAATATTCGATGACCAAGATATAAAATTTTACCACCATGTTTCAGTCAGATTGAATCAGTATTGACAACATGCAAATAGGACATGCTTTGTATCCTTTTATGCTATATCCAGACAAATTTCCATAAGATGAAAAGTAATTAATCATGCAAAACAACATAGCACACAAACTAAAGATCTCTTCACATGAAGCATCATATGTCATAACACCTTCTTCCCATAGTTTCATTAGGTCATCAATTAGAGGTTGAAGGTAAACATCAATGTCATTTCCAGGTTGCTTGGGCCGTGATATCAATATTGATAACATGACATACTTATTTTTCATACACAACCAAGGAGGAATATTGTATATAAAAATCATAACAGGACAAGTGTTATGTTGGTTGCTTAATGTACCATAAGGATTCATTCCATCTGTACAGAGTCCAAGTCTTAAGTTTCTTGGTTCTTTACCAAATTGAGGGTATAATAAATCAATTTTCTTCCATTGTGGTGAATCAGATGCATGTCGTAGGATGCCATCATCATTGGCCTTTAACTCCCCATGCCAAGACAAATTTTGTGCATCTTCAGTATTAGCAAATAAGCGTTGAAATTGTGGTATTATTGGCAGATTTCACATCACCTTGGTAGGAAAGCCATTTTTAGCCTTACCTGAATTTGTGGTCTTGTACCTTGACGCACCACATTTTGGACAATTTATCAAATTACTATAGTCCTTCTAAAATAAAACACAATCATTTGGACATGCATGAATCTTCTTAGCCTCCATTCCCATTGGGCACATCATTTTCTTTGCTTGATAGGTTGAAATTGGAAGCTCATTGCCTTCAGGAAGAATTTCCTTTAACAAAGATAACATTGAAGTGAAACTCTTATCGCTCCACCAGTTTTGAGCTTTAAGAGTATATAATCGCATCACAACACTCAACCTTGTGAACTTAGTACAACCCTTATATAACGGTCTTTCATCATCATGGACAATGTTTGCAAATAAAGAAGGTGAATAATGGACATTGTCCCAACAACTACATAGCATCTCATCAACCATATCATCCTGAATCCATTCATCATTGAAATTATCATCATTATCTATGCCAAAACTATTAGTATTGACATTTTCTGATCCATAATTAAATTTCTCTCCATGCCAATACCATTCATTATAACCTTGTATGATCCCATTGCATATGACATGATTCTTAATTTCCTCAACAATATCAACTTTCAAATTGTTACCACAATTTCCACATGGACAATAGAACCTATTTGTAGGTAGTTTCCTATGTTCCTCAGCAAATATGATAAATTCATCAAGACCTTTGGTAAACTCTGGACTATAATGGTTCTTGATAGACATAGAACTTTGATCCATTTTCTAGATCACATTAAAACTAATTATAAAACTGAGCATTTAATATTGATACTATAAGTTGTAAGTTTTTATTGATAGGAAGTTAATTACTTTTATACTAAAGTGTACCACCTATCCCATTTTTGAATATTTAATCTCACTAGTAATTGTATAATGTATGTATAGTTTTGAAGAAAATTTCAGCAACATTTTCGCTAAGTTCTCCAAGTACACCGATGTAAATGGAAAATAACCACTCACATATGTACCCAGAGAACAAATGAGGAAATCCTACTAAAATTTTCTTCAAAACTAAACATACAAATACACTTACACCCTAACTGATATTAAATATCCAAAAACAGTCCCAGACTGGGGACTATCCAAAATTTACTCCTAATGAGTAAATTTTGAACGGGTTTCTAAGTTAATATATAAATGTATTATTTTCATATTTATATATTAAGTTAAACATCATGCATTGATGATCTCATCTCTAAACCCTAAAGTGTTAATCTGGGAGTACACATGTCTAATCTCATAATTCTAGAATGTATACAATGATTACATATGTGACTGATTATAAAATGTAGATATGAAAAAATACATGTTTTTATTATTGGTTGGGTTACTATTCACATAAAATGGAAAAACAATGTAACTGACCTGAGCCGCCGAGATGAAAATGACAGAAGACTATGGACAGTGGAAGGCGCACATGTTCCAAAGAGCAAGAGGATGACCGCTGAGCGCCGAAGCTTCTACAAGAAAAAGGATGATTGTCATGAACAATATTGGGCAAACCAAGAGTACTTCCATAGATAAACATGCATTATATGTACTGAATTTAAAATCAATTAGGTGCTCTTGACAAATATAAACTGAAGGGCATGCCAAAGAGTTGTCATAAATAGAGAAATAATCTTATCACAAAAAGTAAAAAACCTGAGGTATGAGTTCTACACTCCTCCTAGCATCATAGAACTATTCTAACTTTTTATAGAAGCTCCTGAGGTTGCTAGTGGGTACAAAACTTGGGTATGATGCTCATAATCCCCATCCCAAAATAATATAAAGGCACATAACCTGAAAAACTAAAGCATATTAATTATAAAACCATAGTACTACTGAATCAACAAGCATGCAATGTAGAGGCAAATAAAGTTTAATCATGGTATTAAATAGGATTGTCCAACTAAAAGTCAAACATTAGATCATGAGAAAATTAGGGTTTTAGTGCACAACTAGCATAATACAAAGCAATTGCACCAATTAGGATTCAACTAGATATAGCATGAACAAGCGTACAAATCCTAGATTCCAATGTGCAATATCAACAAAGAAGTGTCAACATATAACTGATTTTCAATATCAAACCCTTAAAAGGATTTGAATAAATATCAAAGGAGAGATTTTACATATATCCTTCAAATTAGGTCAAAAGAGAGAGAAAGTAGAACAATTGCTTGATACTCACCACGTCCTGGGTACAATGGAACAGTCGTGGTGTAGTTATCATTTCTAGTATAAAAATCAAAGTTTAGTCGATATGAACAAGGGCATCATAATGGGTGTGTTGATCATTACAACCGTGTGGCAATCTAGTCACCATTTTCATCTAACTCAGAATGATCATGGAACCAATTAGACAACACGACCCTGGGTCCCAACAAATTAGTTACAATTTCATTCCCGTCCATTTAAGAAAAGAATTTCACTGCTCCCAACATGACCCCAATTCAATCTCTTCATGACCAAAATAGGTGTGGCACTCACATGCGACCAACTATGCGGCACAACCGACCCTCAACCCATTCTGACACCGATTCACCCTATCCAATCTTCGATCAACCAACACTTCACTATGAAAATGATTCCCCTACCTACACCTTTCATCTCTTACCCATTTCCATCATCCAATTTCCATCTACACTCCCAATCTGCCCCATCCATCCAGAATTTCAAAAATCTAGCCCCATCTATGTTTTCCACCCAAAATCAGTTCAAAATGAAGGAGTTCAGAAGGGTTTGAAGAATGTGTGAAAAAGGAAAGAAGGGTTATTTAGAAGATGGCGGCGGCAGTGAGGAGAAATAGCATGACCTTACCTCTACATTTGGGAGGCGGCGGCGGCAAGGCTTTATCTTCATGGGAGTGACAGCGGGTGGCAGCCACGAAACAGCAGCGGGTGGTGGCCACAACACGGCAGCGGGGGCCTCTCGGGGTATCTGGCGAGCAACAACAATGGCAATGGCCAAATCACTAGAATGATAAAACAGAATAAAAGAAGAAACATAATGAGAATCTAGAAGAAACCTGGGTGCGCGACGCGTGCTGTTAAGGCCCGACCTCTATGGTCAGTTATTACACAAAACTGACGCAACAGAGGTTTGTTCGGTCGAACATTTTGTCGACTGAGTTTCTCAGTCAAGAATTTTGTCGACTGAGGGGCTCTACAAGGTTGGTTAAAAGGGAAAAAACCAACCCTAGAGGTACTTATAGATGCACAGAGGCAAAATGGTGCTAATTTTTGGCGCGGGATTCTCGGTCAAGCATTTTATCGACTGAGTAGGCCTACAAGATCAGTTAAACAGAATAAACCGACCCTAGAGGTACTTATAGATGCGCGAAGGCAGAATGGAGCCATTTTTGCTGTGGGATTCTCAGTCGAGAATTTCGTCTACCGAGTGTCCATAAAAGGTCATTTAAAAGGAAAAAACTAACCCTAGAGGTACTTATAGATGCGCGAAGGCAAAACGGAGCAAACTTTTTTTGTAGGATTCTCGGTCGAGTATTTCGTCGACCAAGGGGCCCTATACAGTCCATTAAAAGGAAAAAATCGACCCTAGAGGTACTTATAGACGTGTGAAGGCAAAATGGAGCCAATTTTTGCCGTTGGATTCTCGGTCGAGAATTTCGTCGACCAAGTGGCCCTACAAGCTTGGGTGAAAGGAGAAAACTGACCCTAGAGGTACTATAGACACGCAAAGGCAAAATGGAGCCATTTTTTTCTGTGGGATTCTCAGTCGAGAATTTTGTCGATCGAGGGGCCCTACAAGGTCGACTAAAAGGAAAAAACCAACCCGAGATGTACTTATAGATGCGTGAAGGCAGAATGGAGTCAATTTTTCCACATGATTCTCAGTTGAGAATTTCATCGACCGAGGGGCCTTACAAGGTCAGTTAAAAGGAAAAACTGACCTTAGAGGTAATTACAGATGCACGAAGGCAAAATGGATCCAATTTTTGCCATGAGATTCTCAATTGAAAATTTCATCGATTGAGATCCCCTACAAGGTTGGTTAAAAGGAAAAAATAGACCCTAGAGGTACTTATAGACACACAAAGGAAAAATGGAGCCAATTTTTTCTGCGCAATTCTCGGTCGAGAATTTCTTGAACCGAGGGCCCCTATAAGGTCAGTTAAAAGGAAAAAACTGACCCAATGGAGGTCGGTGCCTGAATTTTTTCATTTCGACCTACAAGGATGGTTATATTAAAAAACTGACCCAAAAAGTTATCTCGGTCGAGAATTTCATCGATTGATAGTGGCCCTACAAGGTCGGTTAAAAGGAAAAAACTGACCCTAGATGTACTTATAGACGCGCGAAGGCAAAATGGAGACAATGTTTGTCATGGGATTCTCAGTCGAGAATTTGGTTGACCGAGAGTGGCCCTATAAGGTCAATTAAAAGGAAAAAAAATGACCCAATAGAGGTCGATGCCCAAATTTTTTCATTCCGACCAACAAGGATAGTTATATTAAAAACTGACCCAAAAAGTCAACCCTACTAGGTCGGTTGTTTTAAAAAAACTGACCCAATACTGGTAAGCGGTGCCCCATTTTTTTTGTAATTTCTAGGTCAGTTTTGCTAGTAAAAGTGATGCTTTCGGCAACGACGTTATTGACAAAAAATGTAGTAGTGATCCTAGGGAAACCAAATGGTACTACTTTTATATTCCATCTGGTAACAAAGTATTTGTTGTCAGGGATGTTGAATTCCTAGAAAAGGAATTCATTTCCAATGGATTCAGTGGGAGGAAAGTTGAACTCAAAGAAGTTCAAAATGAACAAAAAAACATTTGAATCTATAGAGGTAAAATAGGAACATAGAGAGTTACAAATTGTGTAGAATCTCAAACTCCTCATGTAACACAGGAACCTCATAGATCTAGTAGGACACACCTTGAGTCATATAGATTTGGTTATCTCGTGGCTCAAGAAGGCAACGAGTCTATCATTGAAGTTGAGACAACTACATACCTAGAATCTATTAAGGGACTAGAATGTGAGAAATGGCTTGAGTTCATGAGATCTGAGATGGAATCAATGTACACCGACAAGGTATGGACTTGGTGGATCCACCTGAAGGGGTAAAACCAATAGGGTGCAAGTGGGTCTTAAAGAAGAAGACAAACATGGATGGTAATTTACAAACTTACAAAGGTCGATTGGTCACAAAGGGTTTCAGACAAGTTCAAGGTGTTGACTATGACCGAACCTTTATTTCAATTTCAAAGGTTAAGTCCATCAGGATCATGCTTTCCATTGCAGCTTATCATGACAATGAGATTTGGTGAATAAATGTTAAA
The DNA here is from genome assembly GCA_963693085.1 of Alisma plantago-aquatica. Classification (NCBI taxonomy): domain Eukaryota; kingdom Viridiplantae; phylum Streptophyta; class Magnoliopsida; order Alismatales; family Alismataceae; genus Alisma; species Alisma plantago-aquatica. The sequence goes on along the minus strand of OY856411.1, from coordinate 394,834,535 downwards.
AGAGCATTCCTTAATAGGAATCTTCTTGAGGATATGTACATGACACAACCCAAAGTTTTATAAATCCAAATGATGCAAATAAAGTTTGTGAGCTATAAAGGTCAATTTTGGATTGAAGCAAGCATCTTAGAGATGGAATCTTCTATTTGAAAAAATAGCTAAAGAGTTACGTTTAAGTCACAATGAAGATGAACCATGTGTTTACAAGAAGGTTAATGGGAGCATGATTATGTTCCTTCTATTGTATGTAGATGACAAACTATTGATGGGGAATGACATCCCAACTTTATATATGGTAAAGGCCTAGCTAGGAAATACATTATAGATGAAGGACTTAGGCAAAGCATCCTATATTTTAGAAATCAATATCAATAGAGATAGATCTAGAAGGATTATTGGCCTAAGACCGAGCACATACATTGAAAAAGTGTTGGTGCTAAAGGGTTTAATGATGCAAGCTTCCAAACTAACAAAGATGACTAAAGATTGCAATCTAGATTTGTGTTTTGCCTAAACAACAGAGATGTAAGGTGGAAGAGTTTTAAGTAAGAGACAATTGTTGATTGTACAATAGAAGCCAAGTATATTACTACATCCAATGCAACAAAGGAATTTGTTTGGATCAAGAAGTTCATCTTAACTTGAGGTGGTTCCAGGCATCAGATTTGCACTAGAGATATTACGTGGCAACAATGGATAATTTGCACAAGCTAAGGAACCTAGATCACATCAATGTTCCAAGCACATACAATGATAATTCCATCTCATAGAGAGATCATACAACAAGGATATGTGAAGATTTGCATAGTACTAATTGAAAGCAATGTGGTTGACCCCTTAACAAAAGCATTATCATAGCAGAAGCTTGAAGGTCATGTTAGATCACTTGGGATTAAGTTCATGGGTGATTGGCTCTAAGTGCAAGTTGGAGTTTTTTGGTATGTATTCTAAGAGAGCCATTCATATGATGATTGTAATGACATATCTTGTAAATGATTAGATTAATAATGAAGACAATCTTCCATTTATTCTATTTTATTAAGTTATGAGATAATGATGTACATAATAAATTTCTAAAAAATGATATTACTCAATGATGTATGTCTTCAAGTTGAGGACATGAACAATGAAATCATAGGGATGTGAAGAGTGTATAGATTCTTGTTATGTACCTAGTCGGTTTTTATTATAGAAGATGATAGAGAGAAATAACACATAAGGCAAAAGTGTGTGTTGGTTGATGATAGAATCTCATTAAATCATGATATGTGATATGAAACCAAGCACACAAATACTTGTTAGAGAACAATGTTCAGACAGACCCACCTTGAGAGTGATATGTGGAGATCATAGATTGGTAGTCAAAATCATATTTCAAAATGACGGTGGTGATTGGGGTTCTTAGACCTGAAATAATCACGCTCATCACGTGTGATTCGATGTAATTTGGCATCATCCAACGTGACCTTGAATAAGGATTACCATAACGAAGATGCTTGGATACATTATGGCGCATGGGGATTGACTATGAGTGATGTAGATGGGATTTGTCCCTCCAATAGGAGTTTAATATCATGGCCTCTTGATAAGAGAGACTGAGAAATGAATGGTCATGCTCGTATAACTCAATATGTGATATTGAGCTCACACATATCTTAGAAAGTCTATATAATTCAAGGAACATGGATTGAACACTGAAGAGGATAATGATTCCATGCCTAGAGTTCAATCTGGATATCAAAGACAAAAGAATTGTACAATAATTATTACACTAATGATAGATTGTAGGTTGATGTTGTTCTCCAACTTTCTAATTACTTATGCAGCAATGGTCTTGCTAGATACCACTCATTGCTTGTTATGTTTTAAACTAGTTTTGGACATTCACTTCCAACATAACTTGGGACCTATAGGGTCACACACATAGGATACACCTAGAATAGGAGTTTACTCATGAATATTGATAAACTTAATTGTAAAAGTGTTAGGTATTCAATTTGAACAATATTGGCAATCATAACTCTAAAACAACTGATTTCGCATGTGGATGGATCAACTCTAATGTCTTAACTGAGTTCAAGTTATGAATCAACCATTTGGTAGATCAATGCAATTGGATCAAGGATTGATGATGACATCATTTTGTGCATTAATTGAATATTAAAAGTTGATATCGTGAATAGGAAACATAGTGAGGAAATAGATTCAACATAGTGATATGATTGCTTCAAGTGTTGAACTGATCGTCTTGCGTGTGAATCGACCGATTCACTGGTGAACTAACCATATCATCATTCATAGATTCTGAAAAATTCATGAAATTATGTCTCTTCGACTCTCGGTTGGTATAGAAATCCTGACCTTAACTGTGCTATACATAGAGGGGTAGTCAAGGCTTTCTATAGACACAACAATAAGCTCTAAAAATTATTATCTTCTCATAGTTTTGGTTATGTGGGAACTAGAGGAAGTTATTCCCATCAAAGGAGGAACAACAAGAGGGAGACAATACGGGAAACTAGTCAATGCTAGCACGTTGACTAAAACTGACAACTTCTCATCTGTTCCAAAAGAAAGAAGAGTTCTTGATGGTCTGAGTGGACTATAATAGATGCGAGGAGGCCTTTACCACCCTCTAGGAGGATGTCACCAGCTGTCATCCATGGTGATCAACTAGGACACCACCACCAATAACTTTTTTGGTGCAACTTGAGAAAGAAGCACACTACAACAAGCATAGTCGTTGGACTTGCTCCAGGACTGGGTATAAATCTTGCAACCCTCCTTCCTAATTAATAATTGTTGACGCGATCTACTGTTCAAAGGGAATACGACAAATAAAAAATTTATTTCCACTTCCATAACTGATGCCATATTTCCCTATATTCTTTTCCGCATTTAAGGTTAAAACTATTTAACATCTGAAGATACGGATATCCATAAGATGACACCAGAAGAGAAGATGTCTAAAGATTACCAGAGAATCTAGATAATTGGTTTATTTTCTATTTTAGGTGTAGTTTCCTTTGATCATATTATGTAACTCCTTTGAGTAGGTTATCTTCATATTGTTATCAACTTTTTTCCCATTCATTGAAATTATGAATTATTATTGGTTATTTGCTAAACCTAAATCCTAAAATCATGATAATGGCCCTTGCCCTATCATTTCATCCTCACTGGGGGATAAAAGGGGGAGGGGTCATTATAGTGACATGTTAGTGTTAAACATACTTTTAGATCACTTCCATTGGAACTACAATGTGCTTGATTGATTGGACATGCAACTTTAACTACTTGAAGTATACTACATGGTTCTTCATTGAAGGTATGTGGTCCTCTTATGAATACTAATAAGTATAGACGTTCTAGGATTGTCAACAATTTCTCAATGATTGATGAATAAACTATTTAGATGTTTATTCAATTATATTTTAATATATAATGCATATGTGTATCATATAAAGAAACTATGATATTTTGAACTCAAGGTTAGACTTACCAAAGGGTAGATCATATAAGTCCAATGATGGATATAAAAGTGACTACACCCAAGGTGTTATGGAAAGCATGGATTATATTATAGATGAGAAAATACATGTTCATAGATGCAAGTATCTAATTTTTGAATATATGTGAGCATTCTCACTTTTGTATGCAACAAAGCATACATTACATCAATATACTAATCTGTTGGCTAAATGGACATCATTTAAATCCCTTTATATTGATAATGACAAACATTTCATTCTTGTCATTCTAACGTGCTACTTGAGTGTTGCAGGAATAAAGTGGATGACAAATATTTGGAAGATATATATGCTAAATTTCTTTAAATTTCATGAATGTAATCAATTGTAAAACTTGTACAAATATATAATGTACAAGTACTTAGACATCATGTAAATCAAGCGTTAGATCTTCCTTAGCCAATCAAAACACTTAGGTAGATCATCCCCTTCAATAGTGTCACAACTGCACACTCATACACACACACTTAGTATCTAGTTCAAAACATTGAAACAGGGTCATTCTCAGTCGACAAACTCCTTGACCGAGACACTCTCGGTCGACAAATTCCTCGACCGCGAATGTCCCAGGTAGTCGTTAGACACAGTAGACAAAGTAGTTGGGAGTTGGATCAGAATGTTATATACACTTAACTCATGGCAGTCCCTCGGTCGACAAAACTTCGACCGACTGGGATCTCAGTCGACAATTCCTCAACTGAGAATGTCTCTGTCTGCACTTTTTAGGATTAATTAACTAGTCATTGTTAGTGTAACTAATGGATACCTAACGGCTAGTTTGAGCACTTAGAACCCCCTAGAAAGTGTCTAGAACATCCTTAAGCATCCATAGGCCATTCCTATAAATAGGACAAGCCATAGGACACCCAAAACACACTTGTGTAATACTTGAGCTTACATACCTGCAATTGGCAACCTATTTTGAGCAATTGAGCAACACTAGCATTGGCTATTCATTTCCCTTGCTCCAAATTCGTGTCCTATAGGCTAGCATCTCCTATCCACTAAACCTACACTTCAATATTCATTGGTTAGGAGATCTATACGCTTGATATAGGCAAATCAAGCCTTGTGCTTCAAAGTGGTAATTGTAATTTCCATTTCCTTTCTTGTTCTTTCTTATTGCTTGTACTCTCCTTGCTACTCCTAGGGTTGGAGGCTACAGATTGGAGAGGGTTTGATCTTCTTGGTGAAGAAGGAGGTCTTTGGACTACTTCTAGAAGGCTGTTGCAACGGGAAGCTACTTCAAGAGGAAGGCTACTTCAAGGGGGAGCTTAAAGTTACTTCAAGAAGCCTGCTTCAAGGTTGGTGCAACTATTTCAAGGTGAATGCTATCCAAAGGGTGTAGAAAGTATTGCAATTTTATGTAAATTCCTTGAGAGGTAATAAAATTTAATACTTTCAAAATCCCGGTCGGGTAAGCAACCGGGTAGTGGATTGACTACCTCAGTATTTGCTAAGGTTGGAACCACTCTAAACACCTTGTCTCCTTCTTATTATTTCAATTGTAGTTGTTTGAGTTAAATTACTTTAAAATAATCATAAAACCCTATTCACCCCCCCTGTAGTGGTTTTTCATAATCCACATATTTGTTTTTCAGCATTATAGGTAGTTGTCTTATGTGGAGAAATGATGATTTGAATATTTAAATGAATGCAATGAATATATAAAATTTAAGTCACAAGGAGTAATAATAGATAAAACCTTTGTATGTAGCACATTCTTTCATTATAGTTTCTCTTTAATTTAGAAAGTTGATGTAAAATCATTTGAGAACAAATATCATATTTGATATATCATTTTGAGTTATGAAATGAAATTATTTTTTATTTGTTATTTCTTAATTCTGCATCCCAAATAGATGTGATTGTGATACCTATCTATACAATCTCTCTTCAATGGTGGGTAATTGGGGAAGGGGTTGTAACAACTTTGGCGAGGAATTGTTGTCAACTCACATCTCTTAAAAAAAACTACCACCATTGGTATGTCTAATGGCCTCCAGTGGACCCTAAAGGCCACATCTTTTTCGAGTTTTCCTACTCTACCAGTACAGTCAACTTCTTCCCGTATTGTTTTTCATTGCAATTGTACAACAAAATATGATAAGAGTCAAGGATATTTGATCAAGGATTAAGGACCTAACCTAATTTATAAAGTTCATGAATGCATATCCAATCTTGAATTGATAGTATATCTTTGACCAAAAGAAATCATATTTTCCTCTTAGTTGCCCTGTTGTAAAAACCCTCCCATAAAAGTTTGCCAATTTTTTAATCCAACACCCTTTTCTTCATGCCTCAGTCCATCCTCTAGCCTAAGACCTTGCTCCATATTTATTTTTCCATCGATAACAAAAATTATGTTCACTCTGTAACTCCCAAAACCCTCTTCTTGATTTCCCCCATTGAATCCTCAATCCTGGTTGCCTTTGGGATAATCAGAAGACTGACAGGATATGGTGGCATGGCTGACTGAACTAAAATTAGCATAATATTATTCCCTCCATTTGTATTCCTAGATTAGAAACAACATGTATTGATTGATGGGTGGTTAGAGAGAGATTCAAGGTTTAGTGTCTCAATTATTTAGGCATCCATAAGGACGACCACAAAATGAAGAAAAAGAAGATCCAATGACAAGTAGCCATCAAGGGTCATATAACTAAGATGATTAATTTTAGGTTACTAAAAATTGTTAGTGATGGAAGTGATCAAGAAAGGCGAAGCCCTTTTATTTGACATCGAGTGGATTAGAAACAACCTTCATGTAGTTATTAGGTGGAAATAAAAAGACGTTCCCCCATTATCAGGAGTCAAAGATGGCACTTAGTTTAAAATTGAAGTAGCATGAGGTTTCAACCACATATGAAAATTAAGGCATTGCAACATGTGTATTCTGAAATGTGTATTATGCCCTCAAAGAAACACAAAGGAATAACATAGTAAAGTTTCTTCTTTCTGCACCTCTTTTGGTGAAAATTTTCAAATGGTAACTAGAGTGCATCCTCGACAACCACTTTTCTCCTTCCACTACACCTCTAATTTCCTTTTTCTCTCTCTGTTGTTTTTCTTTCATCTTTTGGATTTGTTCTTTTTTTGTTTTACACCCCCTTTTCTTTCTCTATGTATGTCTTCATTGCACCTATTTCTCTCTTCTTCCTCTAATGTCACTACTATTTCTTTGTGTCCAGTCATCATCCTTTGTGTTTCTCATATTATTCCCCTTCTCTTCAGTATTTTTTTTTACTTGTAGCCTATCTTTTGGTCATTTTAGGCATTTATTTTGCTCCAAGATCCATTGAAAAACATCCACCATATGCTATTTTTACTTAATGCCAAACATACAGAGTTTTCTTCCCTATATACCAATTAAATAGGTATATGATGTCTTCAACTTGACTAGACAATTACAGTCGGCACTTGTGGTGGTAATTCATTGACTCTACCTAAATCTAGAAAACATTAGAGGTAACTGTGATGGCACTTGTTAATTTGTATACATGGCATATGTGCAAGACTACGAGAACGCCTCACTTTGATACTCTCACTCTTAATTTTTATGTTACGTCATTTACTATTCTTCAACATTACTTCTTTAAAGAGTTAAACTACATTAATTACTATTTTACCCCTTCTTCTTTACTCATTGCATCCATAACCAAATTGTTGATATAATCAATTATTCTAGAATAGTTTCAATGATTTGTTTAGTTGCATAATAATATATAAAATAACAATATTATCAATCCAGGAACAATTGACTAGATAGTTTATTGCGAGAAGGTGAAATATTGTTAATTGTTAGGTGCCTAATGTTTAGCTTCCACATATTATTTGTCTACTAATTTATTCTAATCTACTCACCATAATAGCATAGATGAGAGGCATCTATAATTTTCATTCAAGTTTTAAGGATGTATATTTTTTTTCATACCTCTACTTTTCTTTTACACTGCATGATTACCTTTTCTATCCAACAATTTTCAAACCTAGTCTATACATAATTAGGAAAAAGTTAACAATTAGTAATTTCTAATAAATAAAAAGGATATACCAAACCATGAAAGAAGAAAGTAAACCTCAATGTGGAACATATGATATTAGGCCAAATATGTATGTATGATTCTTCAATTGAATATATCAGACTATATTTTAAAATATCAAACACTACAGTTGAACCTAAAATGTTACATTAATATAATAAGATCCATAATATAATATACTTCAACTCTGAGATGAGCTCTGGCGACTGGCGGTGCATTGGTGAGGATGACGGTGGTGGTGGTTCTCGGCTCGTTGGGAGTTCCCCCTCACCAGTTCTCAATCCTCCTCCTAATTCGACTATAATTCCAAATCCTTCAGAGCATTTGAAGTCATGGGCAGACTTTATGAAAACAAAAGTGTATGATACCTCACTAGAGAAAGTGGATATTGAGATATAAGGCCGGAAGCTCATCTACCCTGAAGAGGAGGCAGAGAAGAATACAGAGAAATGGAGGAGATGTCTAACAGGTTATATTGTCAGCTTTAAGCCTCATTTGCCTACTCTAGAAAGATACCTATCTCAGATATGGATCCTGAAGGGCAATCTGGAGGTTATGAATCATGGTCAGGGATTCTTCCTCATTAAATTCTTAGATGAACTGGATCTGCAGAATGTTTTGGATAACTGTAACACACTAGAATTAGAACCCTACCCTAGTAGTTTTACCCTTTTTACTTAATCAAAACAAGGATAACCTAATACATATAATTAAGTCAATAATGGAACATAAAATGTGACACCTCAATTATATAAGGAAATACATAATAACTTGTGTTTAATAATGACTCATTTGAATGATAATAAGAAATTGAACTTAATTGGATAAATATTTCCAATATATTTTTTATATAGGGTTATATGCAAAAATACCCCAGTTGGGTTTTAATTAATGGGTCTGAAGTGTAATTTGTCACTGAGTAATAAAAATAATAAGATATTTCGTCCTAGAACTTTCTAGTACTTTTTAGAATAGGAAAAAGAAGAGAAAATCCAAACTATGTTTAAAGAAGATGATAAATGCAATAATTGGTGGTAATATGGGATTTAATGGATAAAATAAGATAATGAAGAATATATTGGCACTCAATCTCATTTTCTTAAAACTTAATGGCCAAGTATCATGTATATTGGAAGAGAAATGCATATATTAATGTCCTTATTAAAAGAAAATAGGAATTAGACCAATAAAGTGAAATAAAATATTTAACACCCTCAAATTGGAAAACTAACTCCAAATTCATAATCTAAACATAAAAATGAGCCCTTGGTAAAATTTGCAACTAGTTTGGATAATGTTTGATTAATGAGTAAATATAGGAGAGAGAAAATGTGTAACATCTTCTATTTATTAAATAAATAAAGAAATAATCTCAACTCGTGAAATTAATGATAAAATCATATCCATGTCACTTAGGCGGACTCGTGGGTCAAGTTTCATCAATTTTGGTTTATCCTAATGCCATTAATGAAAGAGGAAAGAGAAAATATGATTTTATTTATTTAACCCATTAAAGGTTTCTAAAAGGCAAAACTAAGTGTATATTCGGAATCTACATGTTTAACTTAACTTATGTGAAAATTTTGGTTTAATTTGGATAATTATAGAACCCCTAAATGAGGAAAGAGAAAATACATCAATTATTTGGATTTCACTTTGTTTAAATCAATTTATTTTCCCGATTTTCCTAAGCTTGGTCTGTCACGTGGCCCACTTATATGGGACTGTATCTTAGCCCTTGGATGAGAATCTGACGGAGGAAGAGTTGACTCCTACCTCCAGTCAGACTCTTTCTCGTGGCTACTATGACGCGAGTTTTCTTCTGCATTTTCCTTTTTTGTCTTTCCTTTTCGGCGCCTCAAGTCTTTTTTCCTCCATCTCCACATCTTTCTGAACTAGTCGTTCTGTAGTTTAATAGGGTTTCATTCTGTAGAGACCCTGGTCGGCTAGGGCTTTCATTTCCTACCTCTGTTTCTTGGTTCTAGTAGATTCCTCAGTTAACCTGAACTCCACCCCTATATATAGGGCCTCCCTCACGATCCTTGAACCCCCAGAAACCCTCTCCATTAGACACATTGGTCCAGTTTGCTCTGTGTCTATCTCTCCCTACTCCATCGTCCTTCTTCATTGACAACGAGCTCGATCGTAGTGTTCCGGTTATCTTCGGTGCTGGTTCTTTACTCGGCTCGATTCGCGGTGGTTTGGGCGAACTTCATGTGCCTTCAATTCGTGCATTGAGAAGGTACAATAGAATTGCCCTTTTTCTTCCACTCTCTGATCGTTTGTTAATCACTAGATTGTGATCTCCATCTCACTGTTCTACCTTGGTTTTTGGCTTCAGTTTTGGGTGCTTAACCCATTTCCACCCTTTGTTAGGTTCTTCGTGGGCTTGTCTTCTCTACCCAAGTTTCCCGGTTTGTCTAGTGTGTTGTGGCGAGATTTTCTCGAGCTGCACATGACCATTTCCATCGCAATTTAGCTCTTTGAGTTCGTCAGAGTCATGGTAACAAGGTTCATGTTGAATCCTTCACCTGATTTCCTTTGGTTCGTGATTTGGATCTCAAAGATCCCTTCTCTATGCTGGGGTGTTCACAAGGTAATCACAAGGGAATAAGCCCCCTTGTTGTTTGTCCTCTCTACCCTCTCTCCAATCTTGGATTTAGTTTTACGACCGAAGGGCAATTTGGTCATTTTGTGTGCTCCTCTTTCTTTTGTGTAGCGTCGGGTTTCACTGACTTGCCTTAAAATGTCCGCTGACATGGGTGGCCCGGATTGTCCGGCCCAGGTTCGCATGGATTTTCTCTCTGTTTGCTTTGTGGTCGATTTGCTGACTTGTAATTATTCGATTGGTTGGTAATTAAAAAAATTGATAACTAATTAATGGATGATCAGAAAAATATGGAAAAAATTTTGTTGGAATCAGAAAAATAAGATCAAACTAATGGTATATGCTTTGATAAATGAATCTAAATATTTATGATAGGTGTTTTCTATGGATCTAATTTATGATGAATTAACTTGTAAAAATCATAACTAATTATTTATAAGTCAGAAAAATATAATAAAATATGTTTTGGAATCCTAATAACTTAATATGTAATGTGGAATGGTTTTGATAACCTAATTCACACATTAATTAAAAGGTGTTTTTAGGGTTTGGTTAATGTGCATGAAATTGACATAAAATTTGTATATGTGTTGAATAGGCCTTTGGTGACCTAGACTTGGATCTAGGAGTGCTTTGCAGTTTGGACTCTAATTTGAGGTATGTTGTATCCCCGATTATTCTTTATTGATAAATTCACCTATATTTTGCCTTTCTCTTGGTCCTATGGACAATAACCTATACACATTGTTCTTATCTCTTGTTATCATGGTTCTTATGAACTATCTTCCTTGTTATGGACTTGAATATTTCCTTGATATCTTATCTTGTGCCTTGGTGCATGTTGGTCTCTTGTAATGATATGTGCCTACTTGAAAGTGGATGTTTATATGTTTGTGTTGTCCATTGGGTGATGGCAACATTGTATTATTTTGACAATACTTGTCTACTTGCCTCTACATTAAACATGTTATGTGATTCAGTAGCACTAGAGTAGTGTAAATTACTTGGGTTTTGGGGAAGTAATCCCCTAATGTTGATTAAGGAGGGTGGCAGTATACCACTTCTCTATACCTGAGTGTAGTAGTAATCCATACTCAATTTTATATATTTAAGAGTTTGGCAATATTCCTTTCTCTATCAGGTTCAAGTTTCTGCTTTCTCACCTTTGTGTTTATATTGTTCTAGGGATATGCTTATCTCACATGCATGCAGGTTATTGATGTGGATTGTGGGGTGTGAGCCCTACCTTCTTTATGTGCCAGTATTGCACAATCTATATTGTTTTATATTTGGCAAGTATCTTCTTTTATTATGTGATGATGATTCCTATCTTTTATACCCTTGTGGGTAGTCCTTATCTCTTGCACGGGAAGAACATATATTTGATGTACTTGTTACTTAAATTGCTCAATGGTTTCTTTAGTATACACATACCAGCTTTTTGCTGACGTTTCTTTTTCTTCTTTTCTTTTGTGGGGTATGCTTCCATCCCCAGGGTAAATCAAGGAGAGGTAAACTTCGACATGAACCTTGTAGTTGAGCTTTGGGAGACTTGAAGAGGTGGTTGGATGACTCTCGGCTTGATCTTTGACTTATATGGACACCCATGTGCGGTGAAGTGTTGTATTATGTTATCAAGCTTTGTAAATTGTTAGATAATGATATTTTCCAATGCTACTCATTGTGTAATGATACATACATGTTGAATGAATTGGTCTCCATCCCTTTGGGAAAAAAAATATGTGGTGTTTGTTTCAAGGGATGTGGTCTTTTTCTTTCTAGTGGAGAAGTGGTTTCACTTCTTTACAACATGGTATCAGAGCATGTAGTTGTTTGTTATCTAAATATTTCAAACATATCTCTCTTAGTATGTTTATCCTTATTTTAGGTTGCTTATACCTAGTACCTTTCCTCGTGCAGGAAAAACCCTAATGGCGGGAGATAACTCGACTGTTGACAATGAGTATGGTTACGAGACACCCCAAACCCTTAGGTTTGGTCAAGGGACCTCAACTTCTGCTATTTTGGGAGTAGCTATGACTCCAGATCAGGAGTTGGCCATGTTTTGACAACTCTTTGCTTCTCTCATGGCAGGAAAGATGAAGGACCCATCTATACTTGAGAAGCCTAAGGAGTTCTCAATCATGGAGTTCATGAAGATGCAACCACCTTCCTTCAAGGGTGAAGGTGAGATAGAGATGGTCAAAAAAGCTGATGATTGGGTGTTAGCCTTAGAGAGGACTTTTGACGATATGGCATGTCCCCCACATCATAACGTTAGGTTTGCTTCCTATGACTTGGATGGACCAGAAAGAGTATGGTGGAATGGGATTGCAAGGACTAGAGACATCTCAACCATGTCTTTGGTGGAGTTTTTGGCTCTCTTTCGTGGGAAGTATATCTACACTACTGCCCTAAAGAAGAAAGAAGCAGAGTTCTACATCTTGAAGCAAGGTTCTTTATCTATTTCTTCTTTTGTGCAAAATTTTCTACTATTGGAACATTATGCACTTGGTTTGGGTGAGGAATGTAGGGCTGACCTATTCCTTCAGGGACTCAACTACAATGTGGGTCGTGCTCTTATCCCATAACTACCATTGACCTTCCAGTAGATGGTTGATAAAGCTTTGGCTGTGGAGTCTTACCCAGTGTTTCAACCAAGGGAGTTTGATAAGAAAAGGAAGTCCTCAAGTGATGAATAGAAAAGAGACAGTTGTGCTAAGTGCAATAGAGCCCATCCGCCAGGGAAGTTCCCTCATGTTAGAAATCAAGGCGCACCAGTGGTATGTCACTATTGCAATGAACCTGGACACATCTGACCTAATTTCCCTAAGCGTCGTAATGGTCAAGCTCCAGTTCAATAACAACAAGTGCCTCCTAAGAATCCGAGCAACAATAATGGTAACAATAATAGAGGAAGACCTGTGGAAAGAAAAGATGGAAGAGTTTTTTCTTTGGATGGTGAAGAAGTTAATGATGATCAAGAGCAAGTTAACCCATAGTCCCTTAGATTAGTCTTTACAAGTTATATTTCCTTTTGCATGTTGCTTGTGTAGTTGGATGTAAGAAGTATAGTTGAACCTTTTGTATCTGATGATTAGTTTGATACAATAAGATGAACCCTTTTAAGGGGTGGTGGATAAGTTTGCTTATGGATGTTCTGATTTCGTGGATGAAATCTCTTTAAGGGGTGGTGTGTTGTAACATACCAAAATTAGAACCCTAACCTAGTAGTTTTACCCTTTTTACTTGGTCAAACAAGGATAACCTAATACATATAATTAAGTCAATAATGGAACATAAAATGTGACACCTCAAGTATATAAGGGAATACATAATAACTTGTATTTAATAATGACTCATTTGGATGATAATATGAAATGAAAGAACTTAATTGGATAACTATTTCCCATATATTTTTAATATAGGGTTATTTGCACAAATACCTCAGTTGGGTTTTAATTAATGGGTATGAAGTGTAATTTGTCACTGAGTAATAAAAATAATAAGATATTTCATCCTAGAACTTTCTAGTACTTTTTAGAATAGGAAAAAGAAGATAAAATCCAAACAATGTATAAAGGAGATGATAAATGCAATAATTGGAGCTAATATGGGATTTAATGGATAAAATAAGATAATGAGGAATATATTGGCACTCAATCTCATTTTCTTGAAATTTAAGGGCCATGTATCATCTATATTGGAAGATAAATGCATATATTAATGTCCTTATCAAAAGAAAATAGGAATTAGACCAATAAAGTGAAATAAAATATTCAACACCCTCAAATTGGAAAACTAACTCCAAATTCATAATCCAAACATAAAAATGAGCCTTTGGGAAAATTTGCAACTAATTTGGATAATGTTTGATTAATGAGTAAATATAGGAGAGAGAAAGTGTGTAAAATCTTCTATTTAATAAATAAATAAAGAAATAATCTCTACTTGCAAAATTAATGATAAAATCTTATCCAAGTCACTTAGGGGGACTCGTGGGTCAAGTTTCATCAATTTTGGTTTATCCTAATGCCATTAATGAAAGAGGAAAGAGAAATTGTGATTTTATTTATTTAACCCATTAAAGGTTTCTAAAAGGTAAAACTAAGTGTATATTCGGAATCTACATGTTTAACTTAACTTATGTGCAAAATTTGGTTTAGTTTGGATAAGTCTAGAACCCCTAAATGAGGAAAGAGAAAATACATGAATTCTTTGGATTTCACTTTGTTTAAATCAATTTATTTTCCTGATTTTCCTAAGCTTGGGCAGTCACACAGCCCACTTGTATCAGACTGTATCTTAGCCCTTAGATGAGAATATGATGGAGGAGGAGTTGTCTCCTACCTCCAGTCAGACACTTTCTCGCGGCTATAGTGACACGAGTTTTCTTCCGCATTTTCCTTTCTGTCTTTCCTTTTTGGCACCTCAAGTCTTTCTTTACTCCATCTCCACATCTTTTCAAACTAGTCGATCCCTAGTTTAATAGGGTTTCATTCAGAAGAGACCCTGGTCAGCTAGGGCTTTCCTTTCCCTCCTCTATTTCCTGGTTCTAGTAGATTCCTCAGTTAACCTAAACTCCACCCTTATATATAGGGCCTCCCCCATGATACTTGAACCCACAGAAACCCTCTCCAATAGACACACTGTTCTGGTTTTCTTTGTGCCTATCTCTCCCTACTCCATCTTCCTTCTCCGTCAATGGCGAGCTCGACCGTGGTGTTCTGGTGATCTTCGGTGCTAGTTCTTTGCTCGGCTCGATTCGCGGTGGTGTGGGCAAACTTCATGTGCCTTCAATTTGTGCATTGAGAAGGTACAATAGAATTGCCCTTTTTCTTCCACTCTCTGATCGTTTGTTAATCACTAGGTTGTGATTGCCATCTCGTCATTCTACCTTGGTTTTTGGCTTCAATTTTGGGTGCTTAACCCTTCTCCGCCCTTTGTTTTGGTTCTTCGTGGGCTTGTCTTCTCTGCCCATGTTTCCCAGTTTGTCCAGTGTGTTGCGGTGAGATTTTTTTTGAGCTGCGCATGATCGTTTCCGTTGTAATGTAGCTCTTTGAGTTCGCCGAAGTCATGGGAAAAAGGTTCATGTTGAACCCTTCACCTGATTTCCTTTGGTTTGCAATTTGGATCTCGTAGATCCCTTCTCTATGATGGGTTGTTCTAGGGTAATCACAAGGGAACAAGCCCCCTTGTTTTTTGTCCTCTCTACCCTCTCTCCGATCTTGGATTTAGTTTTACGATCAAAGGGCAATTTTGTCATTTTTTGCGCTCCTCTTTCTTTTGTGTAGCGTCGGGTTTTGCTGACTTGGCTTAAAATGTTTGCTGACATGGGTGGCCCAGATTGGTTGGCTCAGGTCGACGTGGATTTTCTCTCTCTTCTCTTTGCGTTCGATTTGCTGACTTGTAATTATCTGATTGGTCAGTAATTTAAAAAATTGATAACTAATTAATGAATGATCGGAAAAATATGGAAAAATATTCATTGGAATCAGAAAAATAAGATCTAACTAATGGTATATTCTTTGATAATTGAATCTAAAGATTTATGATAGATGTTTTCTATGGATCTAATTAATGATGAATTAACTTGTAAAAATAATAACTAATTATCTATAAGTCAGAAAATATAATAAAATATGTTTCGGAATCCTAATAACTTAATCTATAATGTGGCATGGTTTTGATAACCTAATTCACACATTAATTAAAAGGTGGTTTTTAGGGTTTGGTTAATGTGTATGAAATTGACATAAAATATGTATATGTGTTATATAGGCCTTTGGTGATCTAGACTTGGATCTAGGAGTGCTATGTAGTTTGGACTCTGATTTGAGGTATGGTGTATCCTCAATTATTCTTATTGAGCAATTCACCTATATTTTGCCTTTCTCTTGGTCCTATGGACAATAACCTATACACATTGTTCTTATCTCTTGTTATCATGGTTCTTGTGAACTATCTTGCTTGTTATGGACTTGAATATTTCCTTCATATCTTATCTTGTGCCTTGGCACATGTTGGTCTCTTATAATGATATGTACCCACTTGAAAGTGGATGTTTATATGTTTGTGTTGTCTATTGTGTGATGGCAACATTGTATTATTCTAACCATACTTGTCTACTTGCATCTACATTAAACATGCTATGTGATTCAGTAGAACTAGAGTAGTGTAAATTACTTCGGTTTTGGGGCAGTAATCCCTAATGTTTATTAAGGAGGGTGGAAGTATACCACTTCTCTATACCAGAGTGTGGCAGTAATCCTTACTCAATTTTATATATTTTGGATATTGGCAATATTCCTTTCTCTATCAGGTTCAAGTTTGTGCTTGGCCGCCTTTGTGTTTATATTATTCTAGGGCTATGCTTATTTCACATGCATGCATGTTATTGATGTGGATTGTGGGGTGTGAGGCCTACCTTCTTTATGTGCCAGTGTTGCACAATTTATATTGTTTTATATTTGGCAAGTATCTTCTTTTATTATGTGATGATGATTCCTATCTTTTATGCCCATGTGGGTAGTCCTTATCTCTTACACAGGAAGCATGTATATTTGATGTCCTTGTTACTTAAATTGCTCAATGGTTTCTTTAGTATACACATACCAACTTTTTGCTGACGTTTCTTTTTCTTCTTATCTTTTTTGGGGTATACTTCCAACCCCAAGGTAAATCAAGGAGAGGTAAACTTCGACATCAACCTTGTAGTTGAGCTTTGGGAGACTTAAAGAGGTGGTTAGATGAGTCTTGGCTTGATCTTTGACTTATATGGACACCCATGTGCGGAGAATTGTTGTATTATGTTATCAAGATTTGTAAATTGTTAGATAATGATATTTTCCGCTGCTACTCATTGTGTAATGAATTGGTCTCCATCCATTTGGAAAAAATAATTATGTGGTGTTTGTTTCAAGGGATGTGGTCTTTTTCTTTCTAGTAGAGAAGCGGTTTCACTTCTTTACAATAACGATATCTATTTCGTCAGGGGAAAACCTATGGTTCTTTTAAAATGGAAACCAAGTGACTTATTGAGGAGGTTCCATTTGACAGATATGCTAGTTTGGATTAGAATCCATAACCTCCCTCCCGAGTTATGGGACATGAAGATGTTTGAAAGGATTGGATCGTACCTTGGTATTCCTCTTTGCACAAACATGTTTACATTTGAGTTGAGAAACCTTGAGTTTGCCAGGCTGCAAGTCTGGCTTCTTTGGAGTTTTTGTTGGAGCTTGAGGTGTCTAGTGATAAAGGCAATGCTCATCTCATCAACTTTGAATATGAGTGGAGACCAAGTGTGTGTGAAGTTTGGAAGTTGTTCGGTCATTCTGATTGTAGAGATCCTATGCCTAAATCTATTCAGGGAATGAAGAAGATTTGGGTGAAGAAGGGAGAGTCCTCTAGTTCATCAGATGCCCAGGAGGTTACACATAAAAATTCTAAGAGTCTAACTCTGTCTGTTTATGCACATGTTTCTATTTCTGAAGTAACTGAGAGGATGGTCTTTCCAGACCAGTCAAGTCCAGTGATACCAAAAGAATAGGAATGAGCTCAGTTGAATGTGTACATGTTCCTATTGCTAAAGTTTCTGAGAAGATTGCCTTTCCAATCCAACTCAGTGTTACTAAAACGATAGGTTTGAGTACCGATGAAGAAGAATTACATATTCCCAATGATTAGTTTGAGGATTATCTATCATCTATCTCAGAAGGGGATGGAACTAGTTCACAGGGTACAAAGGAGACAATTGTGGATTTATCTACCCCTCTAGCTGTTAATGGCTCAGTTTTAGAAGATGACGATTTTGAAGTACAAAAAGGTAACAGAAGGAAGAAACCTAAAGGGAAAGGGAGGAAGGCTTCTAAGGCTGTAAGTCATACTGAACAGATATCCTTATCAAACAAGTTTGATAATCTGAACATAGAGAGATATAGTCTCAATGTGGATGGTATGTCTCAAACCAGTGAAGTACTGGTTCAATCTACTTCTAATGGATAGTTTCAATTTGAACATTTTGTCCTAGAATGTTTGAGGTCTTAACATTAAGGTCTCTCCAGTTCGGGAGAAAATAAGGAAGTTGAGACCCCATATTGTCCCGCTAAATAAACAAAAGTGAGAGAAAGGAAAATTTCTAAGCTCGTTGGTGACGTTTTTCCTGAGTTCAATTGGTTCTCCAATCATGGAAAATGTATTTTGAGGAAGATCAGTGAGAATGATCAATTCATTCATGTTGAAGTTTCTCATTTCAATAGACTTTTTTGTCTTACTACTGTGTATGGGGATAACCCTAATGCTAATATGGTTCGTCTTTGGGATGGAATTGAATGTATCTTCTCTGGAATGACATTACCATGGGGCATTTTGGGAGATTTTAATATTGTTAGGAGGGAGGAGGTAAAGATTGGAAGGGAACCACCTTCCAGGAAATATATGGAAGACTTTAACAATTGTTTACTCAATTGTGGTCTTTTTGAACTTAAACTGAATGGTCTTTTATTTTCATGGGATAATGACCAAAATGATGATAACTTTGTTACTTCTTTCATTGATAAAATTTTATACAATGATAAGTTTCTATTATATTTCTCTGATTGTAGAGGCATCTTGCACTCTAATACAATTGGTGATCACAAAATCCTTACCGTTGATATTGGTGAGAGGGGAAAAGTGATTTCGTCTTTCTGATTCATTAATGTGTGGTATGTTAAAGAGGACTTTAAGGACATTGTGAGAAAGGCTTGGTCTTCTCCTGATGATGGTTTTCCTATCTTCAAAGTCTATGCCAAGTTCAGAAGACTCCACTTTAAATTATCTAAGTGGAACAAAAATTCAATAGGGAATTTCTTTGGTGTTACTAGGAGGAAAGAGTTCCTAGTAGCTGAAGCTCATATTAATCTAGAATTTGCTCCTCTTAATCTTTATTTGCATATTGATGCTTGTACCAAGAGAAAAGAGGTTGTCATTGCTAGGCTTCATGAAGAGTCTCTTTTGAGATAGAAATCTCATGTGAGGTGGCTTAAGGAAGGTGACTCTAATTCTAAGTTTTTCTATGCTTCTACCAAGGTCATAATAAATATCAATCATATTAGAGGACTTTCAATTAATGGTTCCTTGTGTTCGGACAATGATATTATTAAAAAACATATTGTGGAGTACTATTATAGTATCTTCAATAATAACTACAAGATTTTAATATCTTGGATTCTCTCACTTTCCCAAAGTTTAATGATGTGGACAGGCTTCTTCTTTACAAGGTCTTCTCAGTGACGGATATCATAAATATAGTTAACCACTTGAATGTTGACAAATGCTTTGGCCCTGATGGGTTCAATGGCATGTTCTTCAAATCGTGTTGGAGTATTATTTGTACTGAAATTGTCGATGCCATTTTTAGTTTTTTTAATTTTGGCTGGTTGCTAAAGGAAGCCAATTGTACATTTATCACACTCATTCCTAAGGTAAAGGATTTCAATGAGCTCAAAATTCTTAGACCTATTGCTCTATGCAACATCTTCTACAAGGTTATTTCTAAGCTATTAACAAATCGTCTTCAAAGTGTTTTTCCTTCTATTATTAGCCACAATCAATGTGCTTTCATCAAGGGCAGATCAATTCAAGATGCTATTCTCCTCTCAAATGAGTTTGTTCGTGATTTTAATAAGAAAAGTGGGAAGCCCAACCTTTTCCTTATGATTGATATTTCCAAGGCCTACGACTCTATGTCATGGGAGGCTATTTTCCATATTCTTCTCTTAATGGAGTTCCCAAAGTGTTGGGTGGTTTGGATCAAAGATATATTCCCCATCATGTCCTATGAGCTGCTAATAAATGGAGTGGCTACCAAATCTTTCAAACCCAATAATGGTGTCCATCAAGGGGACCCATTAGCTCCTTATATTTTTGTTCTGGTTATGTAGGTGGTTTCCCTCCTTCTTGATAAAGAGGTGGCTAATGGGAATCTGAAACCTCTTAGAGCTTCCTCTGATTTTGCTATCTCTCATTTGATTTTCACTGATGATCTCATGATTTTTTCTGAGGCTGATGAACAGAGTGCTTTGGCAATCAAAAGAGTGCTCAATAACCTCTTTATGGCGAGTGGTCTAAAAATCAACCCTGAGAAAAGTTTTGTTATCTACAGCCATGGATCCAATAAGGATGTTATTGGTCCTATCTTAGGCATCAATGAAGGAACCATGCCACAGAGGTATCTTGGTATTCCGTTGATTATTGTCAAACTAAAGAGAATTCATTGCAATACTCTTTTGGATAGATTCAGAGGAAGGTTGGATGGTTGGAAAGCTACTAATACTCCATGACTGGTAGGTTGGAGTTGGTTCAATCCACTCTCACTTCCATGTACCAATAGTGGATTTCAGTCTTCCCTATTCCTTCTTCTGTCAGTGATGATATCGATCATCTTTGCAGGAATTTCATTTGGGGAAAATCGGAGAGTAAGAATCCTATACACTTAGTTAAATGGAAAGACATCTTAAGACCAAAGCTGGAGGGAGGATTGGGCATCAGAGATATTAGAGATGTTATTAAGTCTGATGTTCTCTTGAATGGCTAGAATCTAGCCAAGAAGAAAGTTAGCGTTTGGATTAAATCGATTCATGAAAGGTACTTCAAGAGGTTCTCTTGCTGGTCTATTCCTATCAATGATTCTTTTTCTTGGATTCTTCAAAGGATTCTGAGCGAAAGAGACAGGTTGAGGAAATATGTTATTTTCACCATAGGTGATGGGTGTGACACTTTCATTTGGAATGATCCTTGGGTCTTTGGGTCGAGTTTTCTTACTGATGTGCTGGGACAACAAAGTGTTATCCAACTTGGTTTTTCTACTAATGCCAAGGTTAACTGTCTCATCAGGGATGGGAATTAGCATTTCGATAACTTGAGGCTTCATGGAAGAATGAGTGAACTTCTCAAGTCTCTTCCTGTTCCTAAAGGAGGTGGTGATATTATTAATTTTGATGGTAGAGACGAAGTTAGTTTAAAATATATTTTGGATTGTATCAGACCTAAATCTAAAGAGAGTCCCTTTTTTCATTGGCTCTGGAGTTACAGAAGCCCTAGTAGCTTTGCTATGTTGGCTTGGAAGATTGGTTTTTGTAGACTCCCTACTTCATTCTATATCAAGCATTTATGTATTATCTTGTCATCCATTTGCTTCCTTTGCCAGAATGACGAAGAGACGGTAGATCATGTTTTCTTTTCCTGTGGGTTCTCTCAGGAAATCTGGAAGCTTTCCAGTAGCCATCTTAAGTTCATTGTCCCTGAGTCGGTGGAGTACGTGCCCGAGATGAGTGATAGAAATCTTCATACGTTGTGCCTCTATATTTTTCATTGGTTATGGAAAGAGACGAATTATCATTCATAGAGGAGGTTACAGAAGTTCTGCATAATTATGGAGGCTTATTCTCAATGATTTTGACATGGTTGTGAGCAGTTAGTTTAGTATTTTATGTATACTTGTATAGGTTTTGTTTTCCTTTTCTGCTCTGAGAATACTCTTGTGTTAGTTTTTCACATGAGTATATACACTCGTACATACACAAAAATTTCAAAAATAGTAAGAGTTGATCTGGGTTCACCAAAAATTCACTTATTGGTGGTCAGTGTCCAGTTTTGAAAATATCATGTGATAGTCAGTCACATGTCCGTGAATTTTCTTGAAAATATTATTTATTAATGATAAAATTCACTTACAAGAAGCTAGATTGATGAACATTGTAGTTGCCTCAAATACAAAGGTGTTGATACAATATGTTTCTTTGATGTTGAGTGTCTCACTAATTCTATAACATCCCATATCAAATATATGATGTGGTTGTTATAATGAATTTTTATCAAAGTATGTGAACTCTTAGTGGAATCACTTTTATCCACTGTATAGAATTTCTTTGTAACATTTACCTATGTTAATATTACTTGTATTTTGGTCCCTTGAAAATGTTAGTTCAAATTAGAAACATATGCTATCTTACATATGAAAAACTACATTATAGTTTGATCTAGTATGACTAACTCTTGATCTCTATGATAGTTTATTTAGGATAATCAATATAGCCCACTTAGTACAATCAATGACATAAATAGAGACAACGTTCATGGTAGAAGTAGTGAAAGAAACAACATACCAACTCATCAACCATAAATTCTCTCAGATGGCATAATTAGAGGTTGATATTGCAGATTTTCTATTTTGGTCTTCAATGTAATGTTTGTCAAGCAAAAGGAGCATTGAAGTGGTGTGATAATCTAATATGGATTCTCAACACATATAATTTTGTAGGAACAAGAATCATTTTAGTATTCTCTCAGTTGTAAAAGAAAAACTTTGTATGTGTTTGAAAACCAAATATATACGTATACGACTTTCTTTTGGAAATTGGTGTGTATTTTTGTATAAATGTATTTATTGTACATTCAAAATACTAAGCCTAATGTTATAAAAGGTACATCTATGAAAAAATACATCTTGTCCTGAAGGTCTCATCTTTGAGTAAAGGATTGTCCCCAGAGCGATACTCATGCATCTTTTGGGTGAAAGGCTCAAGGCTTTTACATCATTCTACTCAGAGATGACCTTGACTAAAACTTTCTTCTCAGCAAGCCTCCTCTCAGGGAACAAAGGTCAGACAAATGTCCTGACCAATGAGTTAGTATTAGGGATTCAGGTATCAGTGATCAAGAGTTCAACTCTGACCCTTTTCATGTTATGTTGTAGTGGCAACTAAGGGATTAGTAACAAATAGATAAGTAAATCAAATATTCTATTTTTTTAGAAAAAATAAATAGTTAAAATCTAGATGACAAATGTAGATGTAGTTTAGACTAGTACTTAAATTCAAATGTTTTTACATCAAAATGGGTAATTATAGTACAAATTAATTAAATGGGTAAAAATGGCTATTAATTTAGGGAAACAACTAAAAGTCTATTGTTAACATTTTGAGCAATATAAAATCTGTTTAACATATCATGACTCCTTTTTTATATAAGTTAGATTTAGGACCTTATTACTTGATATGGTTATAGATATAAAAAATTTTAAATGATAAAGTTAGAGGAAGTGAAACAAACAGATTTCCTACATCAAAAATTTGAAAAGAATGAAATAGAAGCTTCACCTCCAATTCATGTTTTTCATAACATATGATGTGTATACATGCATATATGTAACATATATATCTGTATTGAATGATGACTATTCTATATGATATCATGAGTAATATTATCATTAGTTTATATAACTAACTTGAATCAAGTGTTCATAATGGGATTTGTAAAAACTTAAGCTACATATGAGGACCGTCTAGTCATAAGTGCTAAAATGGTAAATTTCACCTAATGCAAACCTAATATGTGATTTCCAATCCAAGAAAATTATGTTGTAGTAGATTTATTATATTTTCTTGATTGATATTGAGGCTTTGAATCCATTTGAATCCTAAATGTATAATTTGGAATATTTCTTTGGTTAAGATATCAGATCTTATATCTCTTATTATTTTGTGCTTCCCTCTTGGGAATCATGCATAATATTTAATGTGTGAATCTAGTTTTCTTAGAAATATTAACGTACGTTGGTTGCCACTATGCTTACAATATTTGAAATTTTGAATGCTTTAATTGACACTAATTTTATTATGAATTAGATCATTAGCTCCTTGTTTAGTGGTTCGTTACACATGGTTTGCGCAAATGGATGGACAAGTTGTGCCCCGATTTAACTCAAAAATAATAATTGGGTGAAAATGTTCTTCTCGCTTAGTGTTTGGGAACACATGGCACTTATCCATAGAAAATATTATATGGAAGTGACATTTTTGACATCTTGAAGTTTCTGTATTTTGACAACCTAGACATCATGCTTGTTTCCACCTTGAAAAAATAACATATTTGAATAATGTGCAATATTGTTAATTGTTTGCAAACTTAACTTGGAATCAACTTACAAATTTGATAGTGCAATACATATCTCCTACCTATGTTTTATTGCATTACATGTTAACTCTATATCGCATACTCTAAAATATCATAATAAATGGATTTACTACCAACAACTGGACCAATCTCTCAAATATATCCTTCGTTCATGGTTTCTTCATTGGGTATGTACATGGATAGAGCGACTAACACACTAACATACTTTTGATGATGAATAGTGAGAAATAAACAAGAGCAAAGGAATAAGGGCTGGGTGTTTTTATGACACAAAGTTATCTTTTCTTATTAACATTAGTGTTTGTAGTACCTTATGTGGGCCTTACATTATATTTGATGTTTTCTTCTGAGAAATCAATACTTGTATTTTCAAGTTGTCGATGAATGACCTAATTTGGTATTGAATCATTTATGCATGGCTTCTGAAACCATGACATCACATTTTTTGTGACCCACTTCCTTTCAAATTTAGACAGATAGAAGATTATAAAAAATCTAGATAGCAACATCCTATGGATGAATCACATATATGAATAACTTGTGGATTTATGGTTGTTTGTATGGGACAAGCAGAAGTTGGTGATTTGTAAAAGAAGATTTAAAGGTTAAATAATAACTAGTGTAGCTCATAGTTGTGCATCTACTGATGAGATAGTTAAGGGGTGCAAGAGTCTAGCAAAAGACATGCACATCTCTTGAAACAAGAAGAAACCTACTACTATGATAGGGCTAGATATAATGAGATGAAGTGTGTAGACATAAACACCTTAATTCCACCATAAGGCCATCTTGAGAAAGAAATAAAGCAAGATTACATGTTTGTTAGATGATGATGATCCATGGGAATATGATTTGCATAAATGCCCTAATATCATTAGAATTATGTTTGAAAACATCTCTAATTAAACAATCTTAGAAATAATAGTATAGCATTGGACGGTTTAGAGACAAACTAACCACTACATGGATATTAGCTTGGAGGTTGAACTGACTAATGAGGAGGTGCCAGAGGCCATCACCCTAACAAACCCTTGGAATTGGATGGTATAAAAGATCTATTATTTCATAAACATATTGGGACATCACTTGAAGAATAAATGGACAAATGTTATCGGTAGGAAGGGGATATATAACTAGATGAATTCAACAAAGAAGACCTTATGTTGTTGCTAAAAGTTCCCACACCAAAGAGAATACTTGAGTAAATATTGGTTAGACTTTGTAATGTCACATATAAGTTTTCCTGCAAGATATTCACCAATAGAATTGTGCCACTTATCAAATTAATCATCCCAGAGAATCAGAGTCCTTTTATCATTGAATGACCTATAACTAATAATTCCTCGATAGAAAATGAATAATTTTAAGTCAAAAAAAAATTCTCAACAGAGAAGGAAGAATGGAACTTAAACTTGATATCAACAAGTCACGTGACAACACGATGTGAAAACTTGTAGAAAATATAATATTTTTTTTGGTTTGCGAAAATTATGAATAGAAAAAAGAGTAAAGGGTACATATTCATTGTGTTTGACACAATTTTCATCAATGGAGAGAGAAAAGAAACCATCAAACCATCTATAGATCTTTGCCTAGTTGATCATATCTCCCCCTTCTTATTTCTTTTTGTGTAGAAGACTCCTCATCTTCTCTTATTAAGTAGCATGATGTGCATTATTCTATTACGTTAGAGTGAGAAATGAGACCTTGCAGATGACACAATTCTATTTGCAAAGGTGAATACTAGACACTGCGCAGTTGTAGATGATGTGGTTAACCAATATAAAGGAATATCCAGTCCAAAAATTAATAATGGAAATTCATAATTCTCCTTCAGTGGGAATATGGATCCATAAAGGAGACAATATCATTTTGAAACTGTAACATCCCAGGATTTGAGGCCTCGGATAACATGATCTTAAAAGGAATGATTGGACTACCCATATCACCAAGGTGCACCTCCTTTTCCGGGAGCCCATCACTAAAGAACTCCATAGTTAAGCGTGCTCAGCTTGGTGCGTTAGTGTGGACAAAGTGCGTAGTTAAGGCTAGTGGTGGTCTGTGGGGCCAGTCATCATTCCTGAAACTCTACTAGAGCCTTGGGCAGTGGGCCCAAACGTTACAAATGGTATCAGAGCCATAACCCCTCCAGTAGGTGGGGCCCACATGGCCATGTGGCATGTCAGTCTTGAGCCGTGCGGTCTAGGCAAGTTGGAAAGGGCTATCCGTAGAGACGAGATGGAGCCGCCCTTGCATTGGTAGCCGTGGACGGGAGCTGGGTGTCCATGGGCCATTGTGGGTCTACACTGAAATGGGGTCAGATTATGAGGCCATATAGTTGAACCTTGACGAGGACGTCAAGAGTCTAAGTGGGGGAGATTGTAACATCCCAGGATTTGAGGCCTCGGATAACATGATCTTAAAAGGAATGATTGGACTACCCATATCACCAAGGTGGACCTCCTTTTCTGGGAGCCCATCACTAAAGAACTCCATAGTTAAGCGTGCTTGGCTTGGAGTAGTACTAGGATGGGTGACCAGTCGGGAAGTTGATCCTGGCTTGCGCGTCAGTGTGGACAGAGTGCATAGTTAAGGCTAGTGGTGGTTTGTGGGGCCAGTCATCATTCTTGAAACTCTACTAGAGCCTTGGGAAGTGGGCCCGGGCATTACAGAAACACTACACTAGATGGAGGTGGATAGACAAGCCAATTACCTAGGGCTCCCTATCTCCATTGTGAGATCCACAGAACAAATACTCAATTTGATAAAGGAGAGTTTAGAAATAAAGGTACAATGGTGATGAAAGGATTTATTTCTATCAAAGATGATGCATCGATCCAGATGTATATGATGATTACTTTCAAATTACATGAAGGATTATAAGAATAATTCATGTTCTTACCCAAACACAAGGGTGCAAGGGATTCAGATACTTTGATACCTTCAGTCAAGCGCTACTTTCCAAACAAAACTGGACACTGACCACCAATCCATACACTTCAAGCTACACATACATTGATCAATAGACGGGGGTGCGAAAGACATTGTCAATGAAGGAAGTAAATGGAGATTTGGAGACAACACAAAAGTCAATGTACTCAAAGACAACTAAATACCAGATATAGAATATCAACTAGATACAATCAGGATGAGCTTAGTTGAAGCATGGTGCATGAAAATGAGAAGAAGTGGGTGAGTCGTCATTTAATGATTGGTTTCCTAAGAACATCGTCGATCAAGTAATTACAATTTCATGCTAGTCCACAACAACATGAAGATAGTATATTGAATAAATTGCTTGGTCGTTACCATGGATAAATATATAATAGAGACAGTAGAAGAAGCAATAAACAGTGCTGATGTGGCTTGCTTGATCAGGGGCAGAACTAGGGGGCTACCGGGGCTTTAGCCACCCCCATCCCCCCAACAACAAAAAATTCAAATATGCATTAGAACATTATGAACAAAGTTGTTCGTATCATAATATATATAAACTGTCAGGAACATAAATGTAAGAATTGGATAGCTAGGTTGGTCAAGTAGGCTTCCCACAAGCGTGAGGTCTTAGGTTCAAATCCCTACAATGTATAATTTTTTTAAACTGGCAACATATTTAGTAAAACCGTGCTAAAATCAGATACATATACATCAATTTTAATGACTAAGTAATAACAAAAGTAGTTGGATCAGTATATGTGCCCTTCTATATAATAGAAGACCTGGGTTCAAATCATTGTTGTGAACATTTTTTTCATTTTTAGTAGCTTATCCCCCCTAAGTTGATTTTCTGGTTCTTCCACTATGCTTGATCATGCCGCAACATATCCATCTTCATAAAGAAGACACCTCACATCCATACCTTGCTTAAGAGTGCTACAATGAATGATCTATTATTAGACCACATGCAGTACTCAAGCAGGATTACGGTGCCCCTGAACACCCATGAGAAGAGATTGACAGTACAAATATGGTAGCCGTAGAAATTTATGTTGAAGGTTGAAGGTTGAATTGACTAATAAGGAGGTTTGGAAGGTTGTCACCCTAACATACCCCCAAGGACTTCTGCATGGTATAAAATATATGCTCTTTGAAAAAAATTGGGATATTGGATGGAAGGGTATAATGAGGATATGTGAGCATGGTTGAATGTGGAAATATAACTAGATGAAGTCAATAAAACAAAAATTGTATTGATGCCAAAAGTTCCAGCGTCAAAGAGAATACTTTCTGAGTAAATATTGGTTAGATATTGTAATGTCACATAGAAGTTTATCTCCAAGATATTCACCAACAGAATCATGCAACTTATAAAAATAATCATCATGGAGAATTGGAATGTTTATATCATTGATTGACCTATAACTAATAACACCTCTATAGAAAATGAATTATTTTAAGTCATAAAATTACTCAAGAAATGGAAGGAAGGATGAACAACCCTTAAACTTGGTATGAACAAGGCCTATAACAACATAGTGTGGAAATTTGTAGATAAAATCATGATTTCTTTGGTATTTGGGAATTATGGAGGGAAAAAGAGTAGAGAGTACAAATTCGTTGTGCTTCACTCAATTACCATCAATGGAGAGAGAAGGAACCATCAAGCCATCAATATACCTTTACCTAATTGAGCATATCTCCCCCATCTTATTTCTTTTTTTCATAGAAGTTTTCTCATCTTCTCTTTGTAAAGTAGCACGATATCCATAATCCCATTATGTTAGAGTGAGAAACATGAATTTGCAGATGAAATCATTCTATTCATAAAGGTGAGTATCAAATAACGCTCAACAATAGATAATGTGATCAACCAATAAAAAGGGCATCCGTTCAAAAAATTAACACTACACATTCATAATTTTCCTTTAGTGAATCCAAAGAGGAGATAAATCATTTTCAAACATTATAGTAGATGGAGGTGAACAGACAAACAAGTTGCCTAGGGCTCCCTACCGCCATTGTGAGATCTAAAGAATAGATTTTCTATTTGATAAAGGAGAGAGTATGAATAAATGTAAAATGGAGATGGAAGGAGTAATTTCTATCAAAGATGATGTATCAGTCAAAATGTATGTGATTATCACTTTTCAAATTACCTGAAGGACTATTGGATAAAAAGATAATTTGTATGCTTACCCAAACACAAGGTTGAAAGTGATTCAGATACCTTGGTACCTTAAGTCAAGCGCTACTTGCCAAAAAAAGTTGGAAACTCACCACCAACTCACCACCAATTCATACACTTCAAGCTACACATGGTGCAGTAGATTGAGGTGCGAAAGCCATTGTAGTGAAGAAAGAAAATGCACTAGAGAAAAGTCGTGCTTTAACTACCGAGGTTGTTATTAACTACCAGCCTTGTAAACTATGGGCTACCACTGCAAAGAGGCCCAACTCAATATCCAATTAGCTACCAACCAGCCCAAAATGCCTAAAAAGTCTGAAAATGCAATTTTTCTAGTTATATATCTCGACCTAATAGTCTTTCTTCCACAACACAACTTTTTTCCCCTGATCATTCCATCAGTGGTATGTATACGTTCTCAGCCGAGTAACAAAGTATATCACACAAAAGCACCTTATTTCAATCTTCTCAGACTTATTTCTCTTCTTTGGTCTACTGAATCGCATGTTGATGGCGTCCCAAAGGGGTGTGAAGTGATCTCTCAGTCTCAATCTCACCCTAGGCACGAATACGGCTACTCCTCTCTACACTCTGCTACACGTTGTGCTTTATCAGTTCTTTGCTCCTCTTGCCTACCGCAGCACAATGATGAAGTTCCCTTTCTAGCCTAATTGGTGCAAATGGGGCATTTAATTTCTAGGACTTCCTTACAAACCAGCAGCATGTCGATCCTTATGTGCAATCTCACTTGATGCAAAAATTTCTTTGTTTCTTTCTGACCAAGCATCAATATTAGTGGCTACTCTATCCTATTACTTGGACAATAGCAAAAAGGTGTTATTTATTTGGACTTCAGCTTAAAGCTAAAATATCTTTACATTGCTTTTCTGAAACTTGGACAATTAGAACCTCGTCCATCTTACAGAGGGTAGGCAATAGGTCATATGGACTTCACCTTTTGCTGTATATATTTATTATTGACTTTCTCTTTACAATTGGGTGTTGTTGTCATCCTTTCCAATACTTGGAATCTTCATTAAATTACTATTTTTATTGTGCATTATGCTTCAGTATAAAAATTTGCAATGTATCATTGACTCTAATATGTAATACTATATATTTTCTATATTCTAATGTAAGAGCCATAAAAATTCGATCACATACTTAGTCATTAGCTATGTATTTGAGTTTGTGTTGTAAGCTATGAAGTGCATTCATGCATAAAGAGAAAAGTATGCAGTCCACTAGTTTATCCTTCTAAATACATTTACATGTATCTTTAAGTTTGTGTTATCCTTATGGCTTAGTTATCAAAACAAATATATGCTAAAAAATTATGTAAAAATAGAAAATTTTTATCATATAATGACTCTATGCACTATTAAGTTCTCCTTTTAATGAATATACATATAGTTTCATATAGTATCATATTTAAGTATGAATTATTATCAATTTTGAATGTTCATTACCAACCCTTAAAATAATTATGATGAATTTAGATTTGGTTTTAGTAAGAAGTGACATCATTGGATAGATTCTCACGACACTCATCTCTTAATTTGGGACATCAATAGAAATTACTAATCCATGACATTCTTACATAAGATTGGCTAATTTGATCATTCACAATTCTAGAATTTTATTATCCTCAATTAATACATCCTAATATAGTTTTCCTACAAGATTTTTTTATTTCTATTCATATTCATATTTGACGTATTGATAGTCCAATGTATTGATGTATATTTTATTTGTTTTAGTTATAATGTGGATCATCAATATATAATAGACAAAAGTTGGATGTACAAACCAAAGTCAAACTTTGAACGTCGTCATGACAAAAAATTTCACAAAGGGGTGGCTTATTTTTTGAGTTTGCATCAAACAATGTTAATTTGATGGAGATGTGTTGCCCATGTATTAAGTGTGAGAATAGGATCAACTGGGATTCAACAGTGATAAAAGAACACATAATAAATTATGGATTTTTTCCTATATATACCTAATGGACTTATCACGGTGAGCCACATCCATTTGATACATCAACTGCTACTCATTCAATGCATATATTTTCTGATACTATGAATGAGATGATCAATGATGCAATATTACACACTCCAAATTGTGATGTCAATGATGATCTAGACAACAACACAATACAAAACATCAAGATGAAGCTAAAAAGTTTGAAGATTCTTTGAAAGAAGCTAGTAAGACAGTATATTAGGGGTGTGGGACATCTACAGTTGCATTTGTTTTAGCCCTCTTTAATATTAAATGTGACAATCAATGGACCAATAGATCTATGACAGAGCTTCTTAAATTGCTACATTTGGTATTTCCTAGAAGTAACAATTTTCCAAAGACATGGTATGAAACTAACAAGATGATGGTCGCTTTATGATTGACAAAAGAAGTTATACATGCATGTCCAAATGATTTAATGTTGTATAGAGGTGACAATGCCAACCTAGATGAATGTCCATGGTGCAAAACTTCTAGATGGAAATTTCTTGTTAGTCACAAAAAAAGAAAATCAAAGATACCAGCTAAAGTCTATCGTTATCTCTCAATCATTCATAGGTTGAAGAGATTGTATAACTCAAAATGAACATATGGGTTAATGCAATATCGCCATACTAATCCAAGACATCTAAATGGAAATATGAGTCATCCTAGAGATGCTCAACTTTGGAAAGAGTTTGATAGAAAGCACCCTGAATTTAGTGAAGAGCCTCGTAATGTAAGGCTTGCATTAGCTACTGATGGATTTAATCCTTTTAGCATGGCATATGGCTACAATACAAGCATTTGGCCTGTTATTCTCATAAATTACAATCTTATTTCATGATACCAACTCTTATTAATGGTCCAAAGTCTCCAGGTAACATATAGATGTATACCTAGAGCCATTAATAGATGAGTTGAATATCCTAAGGACACATGGTGTCGATACATATGATGCTGAAAGAGGAGATACTTTTAATATGAGAGTAGCCTTGTTGGGAATGATAAGTGATTTTGCTACATATGTCATGTTATCTGGTTAGAAAAAAGGAGGTATATATGGGTACCATCATTGTCACGTTGATACTGGTTTTGTTTACCTGGAATACAACCATAAACATGTGTACATGAAACACCGTAGCTTTCTTCCTATGGAACATCCTTAGCGCTACGATGAACATCACTTTGATGGTACTAAAGAGGAAAGCACACCTCCCAATCCACTTTCTGGCGAAAATGTTGAAGAAATTTGGAAAGAGTATGACAATATCATCTATGGTAAGGGCATGTTTGGTGAGGCATCGGGAACAAAGACTTCCTCGAAGTTGGAACAAAAAGAGAATATTTTTAAGCTTACATATTGGAAAACATTGCTAGTTCGTCATAGTTTTGATGTCATGCATATTGAAAAAATTGTCAGTGAAAATATATTGAGTTATTGTTAAGTAAGGATGGGAAAAGCAAAGACAACATAAATGCTCAAATGGACTTGAAATATTGTCTAAAGATTAGAAAGTCATTATGGCCTCAAAAGTGTAGCGCTACTCAAAAGTTCTATCTTCCACCTGCATCATATAGCATGACAAATGAGGAGAAGGAATTGTAACTATCAATTCTTAAAGATTTGAAACACCCATATGGATTCTCTTCCAATCTCTCCAATTTGGTTCAAGTAGAAGAAAAAAAGATCATACGAATGAAATCATATGATCACCATGTTATGATGAAACAATTACTACCTCTAGCAATGAGAAAATCTATTAGAAAACCAGCTGTAAAAGCATTGAATGAACTATCTTTATATTTCAAACAATTATGTGCAAGAACTATTGACGTCAAAACTATGGAAAGTCTTAAAAAATCAATTCCTATTACTTTATGCAAGCTTGAAAGGATTTTTCCTCCATCATTCTTTGATATCATAGTTCATTTGATTGTTCACCTTACAACACAAGCAAAAAATATTGGGCCTGTTCAATTTAGATGGATGTACCCCCATTGATAGATATCTCTACACCTTAAAGAAACATGTAAGGAACAAAAGTATACCCGAAGGTTCAATTGTTGAAGGTTTTCTATGAGATGAAGTTTCTACCTTTTGTGCCCGCTATCTGAGTGATGCAAATTCTAAACTAAAAAGATGTGTTGTTTATGAAGATGTACCAATTGGACTTGCAAGTATTATTTGCCTTCCTATTGATGAAGTCCAACAAGCGCATCGATTTATTTTGTACAATGAAGATCTCATTACACCTTACTTAAAGTAAGTATCATTCTTCTTAGCATTGTCCTTTTATTTAAGTATGAGTTATTATTATTTTTTAATTACAAAATATAGGCACCATGAAGATATATTATGACATAGTCATCCTACTTGGGGTGATGATGAAGTTCAACTGGTTCAACACAAAAATTTTGTTAACTACTTTAGTGATTATGTGAGTGCAATTAAAGAATAAACATATCTATTTAACAATATATACGTGGGCTTCTATATAGTACCATGCTTTACAATTGTCCATTTCAACATGCTAAAAAGTTAGACAAGCACCCTGATTTACCAGATAAAATGTAGTGTTTGTCTCAATGACTATCTATAAAAGCACTATCTTATCAAGGATTCTACAGCAATGGTTATAAATTTGAACCAAAAAATATTGAGTGCACTCGAGTTACACAAAATAGTGGAGTAGAAACTGTGGGCCCAATAGACAGTTTATATTATGGTGTTGTTATGTCTATTTATGAAGTTTGTTTTCCAGAGTTAGATCCATACTACCTTTTCAAATGATTGTGGTATGATACTGAACTGGGCATTACAATGAATGTCGATGAATTTAATTTGACCTCATTGGATTCAACAAAACAAGCTTTTGAGGTTGAACCATTCATCTTTCCTGAACAAGCAATACAAGTATTCTACTCTTTAGATCATGAAGATGGAAATTAGAGTGTGGTGTGCCCATGGGTTGCTCATGATACATATAATATTAATGTTCATTATGTGCCTAATCAGGCTGATATAATAAATGATGACATTGCAATGGAATCTATGATAGATGAGGAAGATGATTATTGGGTTAGACTAGACATTGATACAAACACATCATTATATGAATTGGATGATAGTGATATCTAAGAAGTAACATCTACATTAAAATGAAAATGCTCATTGGTAATGGTTTTCATGTTTATCTATGTATCCATGCTCTTTATATTGTTACAATTTGTGTATTGTCATGGTAGAACTACTAATAATTTGTTTACTAATACAAGACCATGCCTCCTAAATGGAAGTCCATAAATGGAGTGATAACGAGAACCATCTCATTTCATCCCGATCTCAATGAGCCTTTACAAGATCTTTTTGGTAAGAGTAAGTCAAACTACTTCCATTTTTAAATTATATTTAAAATATATGTGCTTCATAACATTTTTCTTGTAGGTCATGTGCCAACTAAAAAAAGACATGGTAGTACCAATGTGAAAAATGTTTCTTCCAAAAGGAGTGCATTGATGGAAACTCATGTCAACTCACAAGCTGATTTTGAAGATGGTACTAGTTATTTCATCTCTTAGCATTTACAATTTTGATGATCTAATATATATTTTGTTAGTAGTATCCTAAAACTAAAAATATGCAACATATTTCCAAGAAATGGATCATGTTGAACACAAAAAGACAATCCAAGTGAATAATGTTCCAACTAGAAGGCATTCACTGACAAAAACTCATCTCAACTCACAAGCTGACTTTGAAGAAGGTATTAGTTATTTCACTTCATAGAATTTACAATTTTGATGAACTCATTTATATTTTGTTCGTAGTATCCTCAAATTAAAAATATGCAACAGATTTTCAAGAAAGAGAACATGTTGAACATGGAGGGAGAACCCAAGTTAACAATGTTCCAACTAGAAAGGGTTCAGTGACAAAAACTCTTCTCAACTCACAAGCTGATTTCGAAGATGGTGTTAATTATTTTTTCACTTCTTAGCATTTACAATTTTGATGAAATCATTTGTATTTTTTTAGTAGTATCCTCAAACTAAAAATATGCAACATCTTTCCAAGAAATGGAACATGTTGAACAAAGAGGGAGAAC
The DNA here is from genome assembly GCA_963693085.1 of Alisma plantago-aquatica. Lineage (NCBI taxonomy): Eukaryota > Viridiplantae > Streptophyta > Magnoliopsida > Alismatales > Alismataceae > Alisma > Alisma plantago-aquatica. The sequence continues at coordinate 394,799,157 of OY856411.1, read as the reverse complement.
CAATGTGAAAAATGTTTCTTCCAAGAGGAGTTCGATGATGGAAACTCATGTCAACTCACAAGTTGATTTGGAAGATCATATTACTTATTTCACTTATTAGCATTCATAATTTTTATTAACTCATATATATTTTGTTAGTGGTATCCTCAAACTAAAAATATGCAACATATTTCCAAGAAATGGAACATGTTGAACAAAGAGGGAGAACCAATGTGAAAAATGTTTCTTCCAAGAGGAGTTCAATGATGAAAACTCATGTCAACTCACAAGCTTATTTTGAAGATGGTATTACTTATTTCACTTCTTAGCATTTATAATTTTGATGAACTGATATATATTTTGCTAGTAGTATCCTCAAACTAAAAATATGCAACAGATTTCCAAGAAATGGAACATGTTGAAAAAAGAGGGAGAACCAATGTTAAAAATGTTTCTTCCAAAAGGAGTTCAATGATGGAAACTCATGTCATTTCACAAGCTTATTTTGAAGATGTTATTACTTATTTCACTTATTAGAATAAAATAATTTTGATGAACTCATATATATTTTGTTAGCAATGTCCTCAAACTAAAAATATGCAACATAATTCCAAGAAATGGAACATGTTGAACAAAGAGGGAGAACCAATGTGAAAATTTTTTCTTCCAAAAGGAGTTCAATGATGGAATCTCATGTCAAATCACAAGCTAATTTTGAAGATGGTATTACTTTCTTCACTTCTTAGTATGTTTTTTGATGAACTCATATATATTTTGTTAATAGTACCTCAAACTAAAAATATGCAACAAATTTTCAACAAGGAGAACATGTTGAACACAGAGGTAGAACCCAAGGTAACAATGTTCCAACTAGAAGGGGTTCAATAATGGAAGCTCATGTCAATTCACAAACTGATTTTTTTTGGGGGGGCAAATTCACAAACTGATTTTGAAGATGTTATTAGTTATTTCACTTCTTAGCATTTATAATTTTGTTAAACTCATTTATATTTTGTTAGTAGTATCCTAAAATTAAAAATATGTAACATATTTTAAATAAAGAGAACGTGTTGGACATAAGGGAGAACCCAAGTTAATAATGTTCCAACTAGAAGGCGTTCAGTGATATAAACTCATCTCAACTCACAAGCTGATTTTGAATATGGTAATAGTTATTTCATTTCTTAGCATTTATGATTTTGATGAACTCATTTATATTTTGTTAGTAGTATACTCAAATTTAAAATATGTAATAGATTTTCAAGAAAGAGAACGTGTTGAACACAGAGGGAGAACCGAAGTTAACAATGTTCCAACGAGAAGGGGTTCAATAATGGAAGCTCATGTCAATCCACAAACTGATTTTGAAGATGGTATTAGTTGTTTCACTTCTTAGAATTTACAATTTTGATGAACTCATATACATATATATATCTATATATATATATACACACACACATATATATATATATTACAATAATAATAATAATAATAATAATAATAATAATAATAATATCATCAAATTAAACATATGTAATAGATTTCCAAGACAGGGAACACATCCAAGAGCAAGTTGGTTTTGAAGATGGTAATTTTTTATCCAATGTTTGACCTTTTATAGTTCTAATTAACACATACTTATTTTTTTAATATACTGCTCAAACTAAATACATACATACATACATACATATATATATATATATATATATATATATATATATATATATATATATATATATATATATATATATATGTATGTATGTATATGTGTGTGTGTATAGTTGTCAAAAAAGGCAAAAGGGGACCAACTAAAATGAGGTCTGCAACACCAAGGAATAGGAACCCATATGAGTGTGTTGTTACAAGAGTGCCTATTGGATCAGCAAGGCGTAAACTAAGTAATTATTTAGGTATCTGGGCACGTGACAGTCACCTATTTCCTTTAACCAAGAAGTGGGGAAAAAATCATACAGTTGGTCTTGAATGAGTGATGGCTGATGTTCGGGTATGATCTAGTTCAATTAAATATGGTACCAAATTCTCTATATTACCTAATATTTATTGCATCGATTATAAGATGACTTTAAGTTTTTAAATCCTGATGGGAGTCGCCTTCTATCTTATGAAAGAGTAAATTAATTTTTTAAAAGTACTATTAGACAACAACTTAAAGATTGGCGACATGAGTTGAAGAAACATTACATTCTTGGACTACCAATTGAGGAACAACTCCAAAAATCTCCAGATCATCCAGTTTTAGCTGATGAATGGAAGACACTATTACTCTATTGGTTTGACCCTGCTACATGTGTAAGTTCTAAATTATCACCACTATTTTAACATCACATAAACATATATGATTTCTCACAGAATTTCTATAACTATTAGTCTGAGGCAACAAGGAACAAAGACAATCGAAAAGGTCCAAAACCAACACACATATCTAGACCTATATCTTTTGAGGAAACTGTGTACAATGAGGTAATGGATTTTTTATGCTCAAAATATAGAATTATTTTTATGTTTAATTTTGAATTTATTACATTTAAAATAAAGAAAATAGAGATTCTTCATTGTTCATGATATATAAGAAGTGTTATCAAAGAAAAGATGGGACCTTTGCATAATACTATACTAATGAATGTCTTAGTTCGATTATATTAAGATATTATTTAATAATTTTTGTACTAGTTTTATATATTTATGTTTTATTTATGAAACATTAGAACAAAGTTACAAGGCTATGTGTATGGAAAAACCAATAGATCCTTTGAAATTTATTCTATCTATAGATGAAACATATGGTCCACATCATGGAGGGTCTGAAAGAGGATATGGCATTGCAATTACTAGGACAAACTTAAGAAAACAATTTTTGGTAGATGCATCAATTAAGGCAGTAGCTGATGATGTCCATATTTTATTACAAGAAAAAGAACATCAAATGGAAGAGCTACATATTGAGAAAGATCGTAAGATAGCAAGGTTGCAAGCTCAGTTGTGTATAAATGATACACAGGTAAAACTAATATTAAGCAAGAAATATGCTTCATTTTACATTTAATTATTATTTTGTTAGCAATAAAGTGATAATGTATGTCATAACTCATGAATTGTGTGTTTATAGGGGGATGTCTCACATACACAATCTCCGAAGAGGTCACAATCAAGCTCTTTTCGGCGAGAGCCTTGTGTTTTGAATAAGTCTAGATGTTATTCTACTCATGTAAGTAAATTTCTGACTATTTTTTATTACATCTAGTCCACTCATTCTTTTTGTAAATATCTTGTATTAGGATGGAGTGTCAAGGCCTCAAACTTCTTTTACATAAAATATGGTCAATGTGGAACTAGAGTTGATTGAAAGAGGTACCTTATTATTTACCTTTGTTTATTTTACATCAAGGATAAAAAATACTAATTTTTAGCGATCTAGGCTTAGTGTGTGTCATCACTAGTAAATCTTATTTGAAATATATAGATATTTTTCTCTCTACATTTTGTTTTATTTTTTTCATAATTATGATAAATGAAATTAAGTCTATTAGTTTTAGTTTACCTCTTTGTTTTGCGTCAAGGATCAAAATTATATTACACCATTCACTAAATATCATATGCATACATGTTAAAACAAACCTCCCTACCGCTAAGATTGGTAGTCTATTAAATTCTTTTTAGATATATGCTCATATCTAACTTTAATACCACACAAAATAGAATTGAATTTTTTTTTGCCTCACGTTGTTGCACCATTGGACTCAACTACCTCCATGTTTCTTATTATAATAAGACTTGTTTTTATGAATACTTGTAATTTGGTACCTCTACGAGAATGTTAAAGTATCTAATCTCCTTTTGGTTAGTCTTCCCATTGGAAAATGTGCTTGTTTTCTTTGTTTGCGGTATGTAACCATGTGTCTACTATTAGATTGTTTGTATAATCATATGAGGATATTTTTTCATTAGAAGATAATATGTCACTTACCTTTATATATTTCATCTTTTGGGTATATTTTTATAGTCTTTTTATTCATGTAGGATTTGTGATTTTGAAAGTTACAATAAATCTCTTCTAAAGTCTCAAGTAGATGGAAAGAACAAAGATGTTGCAACTGCCATTAATTTTGTCATACACATCCTTCTTTCTTTCTTGTAGTTATGTATTGACATTTTGAACTTGTAGTTGAATCAAGATGTTAATGTATATGACATTAGATACATTGGCCTTCCTATGGAGTTGTGATAACATCCAAATTTATACATATTATCTATGCATTTCATCTATAATTTCGTGTCACTTTGGTCTTAATATGGACAATAATGCTCATGTTTTATGCTTTCTTTCTCTCATTAGATAATGTAGTTAGAATAGCCAATAATGTAGCCAATTTTGGGACTTGCAGGCACCGAACCAGATAAGACATCTATTCACTGAAAGATTTCTCCCTGACACATGGTTTCTGCGGCATCTATGAACCTGCCACGACCATGGCAATCCACCCTTTCCATGATTCGCCACGACCATGGCCGTCCACCACGAACATGGCCAATAACCGCGACTGCGGTATTCAACACCATGACCGTGATCCCTCGCTACGACTAATAACACCAAATTTTGTGATGTTTTTGGCCCTTATTTCGTTATCAATTCTGCCCTTTTAAACTGATTTCCTCTCCTTTTTGTCATGTTTTTGCATAAACAGGCCACACAACGCTCTTAACTTGATATTATCATCTTTTGCAGAGTTTTCCTTGATTTTTAACTCATTTACCAGCAAAACGGCTCATCCCCGCCCACGAACGTGTTCCACCTGCATCGTCCTTCCTGCCAACCAGCCGGCCGATACGCTCACTACCCGATAGGGCAGCATGATACACTATCACGCGACATGAGGGTGCCGCACAAGAGGAAGCGGATGAGCGACACGCCATTTACCCAAAAGGGAGCTGGACTCGCCACGACTGCTGAAGCGTGTCGCGCGATACAGGCCACCCACCGACAGGCGCCACTCATCACGATAACCGACAGCCCGACATCCTTGTCCCGGGCAATACACATATCGAGCACCCCTGAATCTGCGATAATAAGAGCTGATGAAGAACACGTGGCGTCCGGAGCACCATAACTTCCCCCAACCGCTGCCTATAAATAGAAGCTACATGACTCCGATGGGACGGGTGGGAATCCCTCGAAAGACAACTTAGGAAAGCATTTGGAGCTAGCGTGTCATGCCTCAGAGGTGTGTCAGGCGATTCTAGGTGAGCAATTCCCCATTCTGAGAGGGAGAGAATGGTTCACTTAGGGTCGGCCCCGGGCACCGTTGCAGGCCGATATCGGCCAACAAGGACGCCCGATAGGAGTACCCGATGTTGGAAGCAACACTCTAGCCCGACACAATACCAAGCCCGATACGCATCACCAGTCACAGCGTGTCGCCCGAGAGGGTGCCGCCCGACATGATCGTATCGGGCATGGGTGCCCCACACGATACATCCGCCCGTCATAAGTGTGTCGCCCGAAAGGGTGTGCCGCCCGACACGGGTGTATCAGGCAAGGTTCCCGCCCGGTATCTGGCTGGAGGGTCTGCTACCGCCTGTCACCCTTCTAAATCAAGAAGGCGACATTTACCTTTACTTATTTTAGTCATTTACTCTCTTTACTTATGCAATGTAATCAAACCCTTTTATGCTAATGGAATTAGAAGAGTCTTAATTATTTGCTACTTTATGTTTGGTTCCTTTTGTTGGATGATTTCTATGTTGAACATCTAAACTCTAGCTTGTACGCTTGGATCGCGTTTTGATTAGCTACCGAATCGTGTTTTCCCGTTGCAGCAGCCTCGAGAGACGTGTTGTGGCTCTAGTGTTTGGTTCGATGCTGGAGTATGAGAGTGCCCAGGATCGGAGTTGCTTTAGTAACCTTTCCACTCTAACTTAAGTCCAACAACCTCGAGAGGGGTGTTGATGCTTAGTTAGAGGTACCCACTTCGAGAGAAGGGGTACATGATGTTTTTGCTACCGCTTGTTTTATCAAAGCTTTCTCCTTCGTTGCTTACTAATGCAATAGTATTATCTCACTGTTTCCGTTGCACAAAAACCCTAAAAACTGATAAATGCTTAAAACCTATTTTTTCCTCATAGCTCCAGTTGGAGATAGATTTCTTCTATTTTATCGATCCCAGACTGTTGTTCCCTTGGGCAACTTTTATCATCACCTTACCCATACCAGAGCGTAACGTGTCGATTCTGCATTCTCAACACTACCACCCTTGTCCCTGTGTTCGACCCCGTATATCTACTTCGACCCCGTAAATAAAGTTGTGGGGACCTATAAGGTTTCGGGTTATAAATTTAAAAGTCCGACTACTTCAAATCCGCTCCATTTTTCAGACGCGCGATTTAGGCCGGTCAACTTTTTGGCACCGTTGTCGGGGACAAGGAAAAACGATACTGTTGACGAACCCGAATCCACTAACTACACTCCAGTGCCTCAAGCTTAGAAATGATCTTGACAACACTCTCTTTTTCCTTTTTTTATATTTTAACCTAGAATTAGTAATGCTTATTATTAATACAAGTTCTCTAAACTTGGTTTTTCATGCTATTCAGCTACTCAGAAGGGAGGCGTCCAGCTCAATTTGAGCACCGACATCATCAGACATGCCGCCTCGCGTCAAAGCACCCCATTCAGAAGGTGAGGGACACGCGAGAGCTAGACCTCACTCACCTCCGCCTGAAGACAACGATCGCTATGACGGTAATGATCAACCTGAAGATCCAGAAACAGAGCCGTTCGAGGATGACCATCGCCGGGATAGACGTCGTCATCACCGGAGGCACATACGGAATCAAAATAATCAAGAACAGCACGAGGGAGACGTGACAGTGATGATTCCAATGAAGAAGAAAAGACCTTAAGGGAGTTAGCTTCCACCAAGGCTAACAATTCCAGATGCCCTGTTGTCGTCCCAAGAATCAATGTAGCCAACTTCGAGCTGAATCCATCAATCATCTCCATGATTCATAACAAAAGCTTTAGGGGGAGTTTGAAGAATGACAATCCCTATCACCATTTAGATGCTTTTAAGAATATCTATGACACCATCAAGATGTGGGGAGTCCCCCAGGAAGTAATCTATTGCAAGGGTTTCATCTTTTCTTTGGAAGATAAGGCTCTATCCTGGTACCTGGGGCTGCCACACCAATCTCTTAACGGATGGAGTGCGCTGGTGGATGCCTTTGTAAACAAGTTCTATCCTACCGAGAAGACCATCTGGAACAGACAAAGGATCACTTTTTTCATGCAAAAGCCGAGCGAGAATCTCCATGATGCCTGGGAAAGATACCAAGAATATAAGAGGGACTGCCCTCATCACAACTATAAGAAAGGTTTCTTGATAACTACCTTCTACAATAGTCTAACTCCTAAGGAAAGGGTTTCACTGAATGCAGCAGTAGGCAATGACTTTCTGGGGAAGAAGTTGAGCAGGTCTGAGAAGATCATCAAGAACATGGCCGAGTTGCAAGCCGACACTGACTATGATAGATCAGACAGGGGACAAGCTAAGAAGGCTAGTGAAGGACCTTCAGTTGAGTCCAAGGCTCTGGAGACTATCACCTCTCAGATCCAGAGGATAGCAACTGATGTGAAGAAGCTGAAAGAATCTAGTGGAAAGGGGAAGAAACAAGTCGAAAAGGTCATCAAATGTGTCACCTGTGGAGAAGGTGGACACGGGGTAGATAACTTTATCTACACCCGACCTGACGAGTCGACAGAAAGTGAATCTGAGGCTGAGGAGACTGAGAATGTCTCTTTTGTTAATTTCAAGAGGCCAGATCATCCTGGTTTCAGTTATGGCAACAAAGATGCGGCAGAAAACTCGCATCAGCTGCATAACTCCACCAAGTCACCTCAAGTTTTCGAGAAAAGAGGAGGACAGAGTCAATTAACCAGAACCACTTCTTTCCAGTCAAACAAGGGAAATTTCCAAGGACAAGGTAAGTACCAAGGTCGCCAAGCAACGAACACCAGTCAAGGATAAGGTAAAGCCAAGGAACAGGGTCAAGACAAGGTTTTGAACCAACCGGACTTAGTTGGATAGTTGTTTGATTTTGTAAAGAGATAAGATACCATCAATAACCAGCTGGCGTAGAGTGTGCTTTCAAACTCAGGAGTTCTGAATTCAATGTAGGTCCAGATGGTGGATATGCAGACGCATCAATGCCAGATTGATCAGCAGTTGGCCCAGATGGCCGAATTGATAAAGAACCCCTCGGGTAAAATATCCTCCCAACACTGAAACCGCCAAAAAGGCAGGGCTGTGATCAGGAAGAACAGAGATCGATTTGCAAGATATGGATACTATTGGAGGCAAAAAGTAAAGGACCTGGACCTATCGAGCTGGTGACGCAAACTACAGCGCTCCTCGGGAGGCAGCCCGAGCTTTTATTTTTTCCTAGAATAGGATGTTATTTACTTTATTGCAAGAAAAACATTATGAACATTTGGAATGTAATAAGCCCCGAGTCAGTGTATGTGCCACGTGCGCTGACTCTTTTGTTTTTTTGGGCCACCACTCTGTTTTATGGACCTTGATGAGTAATACTATCTGAGGCCGAGAGCTTAACCTTAGGCCAATGATGTGTTACCCATCAACCGCATTTTCCTTCGCTTTGTTTTTAAGTTTTTCATCTAGTTTTTGCCCTGACATCTTCGTATCGGGTAGCTGCTCAGCCGGCGCGCAGAATGCACTCGTATCAGGCGATGGTATATCGGGCATCGCATAAGCTGTGTCGGACTACATGTCTGGGCGGAGAGCACCCATATCGAGCAAGATGAGCATTTACCCTTGATTAGATCGATGGGACCGCTCATCTCGGGAATGGCTTGTCTCAAAGGCCGACGCGCGTCCCAGATTTACCCATTTTACCCCCGATTGAGATTTCTATATATAGTATGGAGGTTTTACCGTGTCGGGATACTGCATTTACTCTTCTAGCTACCTCTATCATACAGTAATTTCTCCCTTTGCTCGTGTGTCGTCCAGCTAGCTTTTGCTCTCGTGTCGCGCAAGGGCTTCATCAAATAGTAAAGGTATAGCCCGACTTCCTGTTTGCCCGATACGAGCTTCTTATCGCGCGCAGTGTATCGGGTTGATGACTTTAGTTGATTTTCCTTGTGTCGCTCGACATGTGTGTCGCGCAACACATCTTTCGCTCACGTTTGTCCGAGATGCCATATCGGGTGATAACCGTGTCGCCCATCCTTGTGCCGCCTCGCTTGTTCTTGTTATCGGACGACACATTTTTCTATCGGGGAAGTCCCTATCGGGTAGTTTGTTTCACACGTCTGTATCACCCAACACACCCATGTCGGGGAACGTGTTTGACACGCAGCTTTTCTCCGTATCGTCTAGTTTTGTATTGCCTATGATGTTCTTTTAATGGGCGACACCCGGACTTTGTATCGGGCCGAATTTTATCGTGCAATCAGTTTTTCTTTTAAACGTCGGTATCAATTTTAAGTCTTGCCTACATAACATTTAAATGATCGATGAAATTGTTTAATGATAACAGATATGGCCCGTACAAAGAAAACTGCCATTCGAGTTGACAAACACGACAGAAGAATCGACACTGAGGCCACAACTAAAGCAACAACGGTCGGGTAGAAATGCCAGAATCCCAAGGAAGTTGGGCATTCAACCGCTGAGAAGAGAGCAAGGACGGAAGAAGTAACGACTCCATTTTCTTTCTCAGAGGATGTAACCAAAACAAGTGCAAAGCTCTCAAGAAGGAAACACAAAGCTCGTGCAGATTCTGACGATGATAACCAACCTATGGTAGACAGAGAGCTCTTGAAAACACTTGTGGATACTATATCCAAAGAAGATGCCCCCCCATGAAGAAGGTGGCTTCATGGGTGATGAACCCAAAATACCCACATTCAATCCAGAAGCCACTAGAGAAAGACTTCCACTGATTTTCTCTTTCGGAGATGGTCCTAAACCACCGCAGAAGACAAACTATGATAAGGAAATGGACCTCTCCCGGGGGCTACCAAATCAAGAAAAAGTATTGAAAGAGATAAGTGGACTTCTCTGACTAGTTCAATAGATGATGAAAGTTTAAAGAAACTGAGATTGATGATCGGTCCTTTTGTTCATGTTCACAATGGAAGTATCTTAAAAAGTTTACCTGGTTTAAGGAAATGCCTAATAGTTTTGGAAATTTCTTCCTCAGCAAAAGTGCATGACTGATCTCATTGAATCTTGCATTTCTGAACCCACATTTGCCTTTTGGTACAAAATTCTTTGGTAGACATCCACCCAGCACTCTGTGTTGCTGGCATACTGACTGCGGCATCTTCATCCTAGAATGAATATCAAATAAAGAGATGCCTGACCAACTACACCATATCGACTATCACAGCAAAAAAGGAGAATATGTGTGGGAGCTTCTATCTAGCGCAGGCGCGCTCACCATCTAACCCTCATTGGGTTAACATTACCCTACCTTATCTACTTCACAACTCTGGGATAGAGTGTGGAGTAAGTTTGGGGGGGTACCATGTCCCAGTGAGGGAGGTATAAAAATTTTCTTCAAACTCCACCCTCTTTGTTCTTTTATTCTCCTCCTATATCATGTGTACATGTACATATACATGTTCATACAAAAAAATTGCTAAAATTTTTGCTTATTTTTGTCTCCATACGTATGTACAAAGACACTATATAGTAAAAATCTGATATGACTTCTTGCCAGTTTGTTTTTTATGTGCCTAAGGATATGCATGTTTTGTTATGCCTTTCTGATAATGCAGCCTCAAACAACAAAAGACTACGACTTTCCATGCCAAAAATTTCGAAAAATAATCTCGCAACAGCTAAGAGACGTGTTTGCAGAAGGAAAAAGCTGCCCAAATAGCAAAAATTCCTCTTGTTTCCCTTTACCCAACAAAAATCCCAAAAAGAGAGAATAGCCTTATGAGAGTGAATACAAGCATGAGAGTTGTGCCAAATGAAAAGAAAGAAAAAAATACATATACACACTTGTTTTCCAAAAGTACCCATCTTTACGCATGGTAGATCCGGGGCAGTGGTACGTAGGATGTGAAATCACTGCTCTAAAGCCAACTGGCTTGGACTGCAGGGACCACTTGCCCGCTAACGGACCCTTACCTGGATGGACTGATGGGAAACAAGAAAAACCCAAAAAGCCTTCATCCTACCCAAACACTCAACTTTCTGTCCCCAAAAGTTGTTTGGTGTGAAAGCTAACTTCGAAATCATGCAGCAAAGTCTCGCTGAAGCAGTAGAGAAAAAATTTACTGAAATAATAAGGCAGGAAATGCAAAGTCTTTTGTTCGTGGTCGGGCCACATTCTTTGTGAGACATCTCAATGCTTTCTCAAACCCATGGTCTGAAAGCTATACCGGTGGAGAAGAAGCACCACAAAACAAAGTTTAAAAATTGATTGAGGACAATCAAAATGCTAAGTTTGGGGGAGTTGATAACACCAAATTTTGTAATGTTTTTGGCCCTTATTTCATTATCAATTCTACCCTTTTAAACTGATTTCCTCTCCTTTTTGTCATGTTTTTGCATAAACATGTCACACAACGCTCTTAACTCAATATTATCATCTTTTGCAGAGTTTTCCTTGATTTTTAACTCATTTACCAGCAAAAAGGCCCGTCCCGGCCCACGAACGTGTTCTACCTACATCGGCCTTCCTGCCAACCAGCCGACCGAAACGCTCACTACCCGACAGGGCAGAATGATACACTATCGTGCGACATGAGAATGTCGCGCAAGAGGAAGCGGACGAGCGACACGCCATTTACCTGACAGGGAGTCGGACTCGCCACGACTGCTGAAGCGTGTCGCGCGATACATGCCAACCACCGGCAGGCGCCACTCATCACGATGACGACAGCCCGACATCCTTGTGTCGGGCGATACACATATCGGGCACCCCTGAATCCGTGATAATAAGATCTGATGAAGAATACATGGCATCTGGAGCACCATAACTTCCCCCAACCGTTGCTTATAAATAGCAGTTACAGGACTCCAAAGGGACGGGTGGGAATCCCTCAAAAGCCAACTTAGGAAAGCATATGGAGCTAGCGTGTCGTGCCTCAGAGGTGTGTCGGGCGATTCTAGGTGAGCACTTCCCCATCCCAAGAGGGAGGGAATGGTTCACTTAGGGTCAGCCCCGGGCACCGCTGCAGGCCGATATCAACCAACAAGGATGCCTGATAGGAGTACCTGATGCTGCAAGCAACACTCTAGCCCGACACGATACCAAACCTGATACGCATCACCAGTCACGGCGTGTCACCCGACATGATCGTATCGGGCATGGGTGCCCCGCACGATACGTCTGCCCATCATAAGCGTGTCACTCGAGAGGGTGTGCCGCCCGACACGGGTGTATCGAGCAAGGTTCCTGCCCGGTATCGGGTTGGAGGGTCTGCTACTGCCTGTCACCCTTCTAAACTAAGAAGGTGACATTTACCTTTACTTATTTCAGTCATTTACTCTCTTTACTTATGCAATGTAATTAGACCCTTTTATGCTAATGGAATTAGAAGAGTCTTAATTATCTGCTGCTTTATGTTTGGTTCATTTTGTTGGATAATTGCTATGTTTAACATCTGAACTCTAGCTTGTACGCTTGGATCGCATTTCGATTAGCTATCGAATCATGTTTTCCCGTTACAGCAGCCTCGAGAGAGGTGTCGTGGCTCTAGTGTTTGGTCCAATGCTGGAGTACGAGAGTGCCCAGGATCGGAGTTGCTTTAGTAACCTTTCCACTCTAACTTAAATCCAGCAACCTCGAGAGGGGTGTTGATGTTTACTTAGAGGTACCTGCTTAGAGAGAAGGGGTACAGGATGTTTCTACTGCCACTTGTTTTACCGAAGCTTTCTCCTTCATTCCTTACTAATGCAATAGTATTATCTCTCTATTTCCGTTGCACGAAAACCCTAAAAACTGATAAATGCTTAAAACCTAATTTTTCCTCATAGCTCCAGTTGGAGATAGATTTCTTCTATTTTATCGATCCCAGATTGTTGTTCCCTTGGGGAGCTTTTATCATCTCCTTACGCATAACGGAGTGTAATGTGTCGATTCCGCGTTCTCGACACTACCACCCTTGTCCCTGTGTTTGACCCTGTATATCTACTTCGACCCCGTAAACAAATTTGCGGGGGTTTAGAAGGTTTCGTGTTATAAATTTAAAAGTCCGACTACTTCAAATCCGCTCTACTTTTTAGATGCGGGATTTAGGCCGGTCACCGACCGTGGCCATCTGCCTCGACCGTGGCCAATAACTGTGACTACAATCTTCATCTTCAATACCACGACCACGATCCCTCGCCACAACCGTTGCCATCCGCCAGGATCATGGCCAATAACCGCGACCGCGGTCTTCAACAGCACGACCGCGGTCTTCAACACCGCGACCACGATCCCTCACCACGACTGTGGCGATCCATCATGACCGTGGCCAATAACCGCGACCGCGGGCTTCAACACCACAATTGTGGTCTTCATCTTCAACAACTGCGATCGTGATTATTCACCATGACTGTGGCCAATATCTGCGACCGTGGTTCCCAATAACTGTGACCACGGTTTTTCCTTCCATAACCGCGATTCCTTGCCACGGCCGTGTCCTTTAGCCATGATCATGGTCGACTCCCTCCACCATAATCGTGGTCTCCCGCCACGACCGTGGCGCCGAGACCGCGACTGTGGTCTTCATCACCACGACCGTGATTTCCACTCCATGAATCACGACCGCGGTGTTGGCCACGAACGTGGCTGACCCCACGACCTGCTGGCCGTGGTCTGTAGTCTGCCTCTATAAATAAGTGTCCCCTCACTCATTTGAGAAAGGACCTCGATCAAGGACGCCGAGAGGCTGCTGCTTCGAGATCTGACGGTTCCCAAAGTTCCGTGGGAGAGTCCAGAGGTCTGAGAAGACCAAAGAGCTCACCCTACGCCCTCCTCTACGGTGAGATTACAATCTCCATCACTCTACATCATCCCCTGGTCTTCGAGCTCCAAGGACAGAAGCTGAGGAGTGAGAAGACCTATGACCTCCATCATCCTCCACCTCCGTTCACCCACCAAGCTACTGTTTCGGGGGGGGGGGTCTAGAGAGAAAGAGGACCAAGGAGTCCAGATTTGATCAAGGAGGAGGACCAAAAGATGAGATCCAACCTATACGGAGGCAAAGGAGCAAGAGCCACCTCTCCTCCTTGGGCTAAATCTCTTCTACTTCCCCTTTCTTATGCTATGTTTCTTGGTTTCTTGTAAAATGATGTTTTTCCATCTTTGTTCGGTGCCAACTATGCTTGTCCATGGCTAGTTGAGCTCCTTCTTGGCTATGTAGCCCATTTTGGGCATGTTTATGTACTTTTGCCTTAAGTAAGTAGATTTATCTCAGATCTAGTATGTTTACTAGTTCTATTTTCTCTCTCTAGTTGTGATTGCTAGTTTGGTACATCTCTTACTAGTTTAAACTCTATTTTTACCTGTTTCGAGAGATCCATGTAGGAATAGACGCGAGAAGATAGTTTGGATCAGAATCTGAGAGGAGGACGGTTTCAAGGTCATCCATTCCTAACATCCCCAGAATATTCTAAGACCCGAGAGGGTACCTAAAATATTCTTGGGTGTTGATTTGTCATCCTCGAGAGAGGTTCGATGGCAGAACATGATGGGTTATAGTCACACTGTGCAAGAGCGACTGGGATGACCCCACATGAACAGACACGACAATATGAACTATGTTAGAATATAGATTTCTTACTCAGGTGTTCGAGGGTTGTCTACACCTGAGAACGGGTGCATAGAATGCCCAACTTGTGGTTACATAGCCAAGAACTCCTTCTCTCTTGATTAGTAGAATCTCGCAGACTCTGTTTTGTTTTAATTTCTTTTCTCTGTTTTGTTTTAATTTGTGACAACCCGCTAGACTAGTTCTAGCACATATTTTTATCAACTATCATTTTGGCTTATATGACTCAAGAACAAGATCTGTGGCATCCTAAACGTCACCGCGTCCCTGTGTTCGACCTCGTGATAAAAGTTACGGGGGGCTAGAAGGATTCAGCTTATAAATTTAAAAGTTCCAATAGAATTCTGGGCCGATCAACTTTTTGGCACCGTTGTCGGAGATGTGGTTTTCCACGTTTATACACCGAAAATATTTTTGTTCTGTCACTTAAAGCTTGTATATATATGCATAGCTTTTCTTTTATTTTACACATACTTGTCCATATATACTGAATAGTTTTTTTTTTCTTATAACTTTCAGCCATGGATCTCACTTCGGTGAGACAAGTCATCTTGTCAATTCCATAGTTCCTACTGCTGGCAAATAATTGAAGGTCGTTCTCTAAATCTAGTCGAGTTATACTTACCTCCACCGTCGTCATATGTCGAAATTCCAACAATGGAGACTGCCAGTCAGCCCTCAACTTCCGTGCCATCATGGGAGGAAGAACTGATCAAGGCAGTGGAGCTGAGCCGAGAAAGTGCCAACGCACTCACCTCCTTAGCCCCTCATCTCCGAGAAGATGTCAATCCAATGCAACAACTCCTAGAAGAGCAGGATCATCATCTCAAACTAGTCACTGAGGCTGTAGACCGTAGTAGAAGTCTACTTCAAACTCTTGAGCAAGGATCCATCCAAGCACATCAGTTCGATACAGCAGATTCCCCTCATATGTGCATGGCAGAATCGACAGGTCTCGAAATCATTACTGCTCAAGTACAACAACTTCATGATAACGATGTTGAACAAGGCAGGAGGCTCCAAGAGCTCATCAATTTGGTTACAATTTGGTTACAACTACCATCACAAGACAACGAAGAAGTCAGTCATCAAGACCATTCCATTGGGTCTAAAGAGGAGTATTCTTCACCATCCAATTCAGATTATCAACTGGATGCACCGAGGTTTTTCTATGAAGACCAACCTACACGAGGAAGTTCTTCATTCTATCCAGATGAGCCAGCTGATGAACCAATGGAGGAACAAGAATGGGTCTATGAAGATGATGACTCCTATCCTCACCAGGAAAGTCAAACAAACTCACTATCTGAAAGTGAAGCTTGTTTTGATGAATCTGATTCAAATAGTGATCCAGACCAGAGTGATGACCCTCACATGGAGACTTGTCACTTAGCTTCGAGCATTATGCCAATCATGTTTTGGAACAACCTATATGGTGAGTATGACGATGAATATTCATCCCAGTGGAGTGAATACATCGACGACGATGAGATGGAATAACACAAGCTTACAATCACCTCCATCCCTCCTCAAGGCTTGGTGGAACTCAAGGGAGGTAGATGGACAGTTCACTACAACATGGATGCTGAGCAAGAAGAAACCCCATACCCCATAGAAGGCAACCATCTTGGGGTGGAAGAACATCAATAATACTCTTCTGGGGACACTTCATGTTCAGAAGATGATTGGATGACTCAGACTATATATAGAAGCTTATCTGAGCATCCAACCTCAAGTTCAGAGATGGAGGGAGGAGAAATGGATCCTACCCAAGTCATTCAACCTATACCCTCCATCTCATCCTGTGTCGACATCCCAGGACCTTCATATTCATATTCATATACTGAAAGGTACCCTGAGGATGATATGCCGAAGAATTCATCCCAATGCAGTTCAAGCCACATCCAACACAAAGATGACTTCACTGAGTCACCGGATTTCACTTCGCTTCTTCAGACTCTGCAAGGCCAACACATCCGCCTATTCTACTCCTATTATGTGGCGGAACCCTTCGGCAAGACACATGTGACACTGGTCCCAAAACTTAGGATTTGGGATCCCGATGTCGGTATCGTGGGGCAGCCACCCCCTTTCTCTTACCCACCCTCCCGCCCTTTTATTACAATGAATAATGGTTTTCAACCCTTGCTTAGTTAGTTTCTTTCCTCTAACTATTTTATATCCTTGCATCCATGCATCATCTTTAGAACTTCAATAACTGCCATTACAATCATGCATTCCTACCTCACTATTTCAAGTTTAAGTCTTGCTCAAGGATGAGCAAACTTTTAAGCTTGGGGTGGTAGGCTTTGCCCTTCTTTCTCTTCACCCTTCTTGCATGCATGCTTATTTCTTGCATTTAGCATAAGCTTGTAGCTTTGAAATTATGACCATATGGTGCGAATCTAATAGACAAATGCTTGACTTTATGCCTAAATGCACAATTTTCATCTTAAAAAATGATTGACCTTTTTCTTGACTTTCTCTTTGACTCTTTCCTCGAGTTTGGTAATAAATCTAAGGTTATGTCCATTTTTCATAGCTTAAAGCTTAATTCCCTTGATCTATGTCGTAAATGGAAAATCCAAGGTAAAGGACCGATGGAATGAGCTAAAACATGATCAAAGAATCCTAGCTGCAGTTTCACGAGCTTGTCTTTATTCTAAGGATTCTTGAATCATAATTGCAACTTTTCACACAGGTGTTAAGCGGGTCATGATGGGCTTTGAGCTATGATCAAGATGAAGTGTTTTCCTTGATGGACTACATCCTTCTCACATTAGATTGAGTCAAAAAGATGAAAAATATAAAAAATGTGCAAAAGAGGCTTGGCCTCCCATAAAATCCCAAAATATCTATATAGTTCTCACCCAAGCCTACAAATAGAATGCAGATGATAAAAACCTGAGTGTGAACAATAAATGAGCATTGTTTTCTCTTTTAGGAGAGTTGAGGATGAAGCCCAGTCGGTGTATGTCTGCGCTCATGAACGCGGGTATGTCGCGTCTGGTAGTATCACTCCAAATGCTCATTAGAGAGTCACTAGGAACCCTTAGGAGACATATGAGATCATCCCAGTAGCAGGGTTGGTTCGGGCACAGTGCAAGGAGTTCATCTCACTGCTTTGGACCAACTGGTTCAGACTGCAGGGATTGTTTCTCACTACATGGACCAACTTGACGCAGATTGGGATCCTCAGAAGTCATTAGAGTCTTTATGATTTGTTTCTTAGGACATGAATAAGTGAGAGGCGCGTTGTTCTGGATTGGTATGCATGTATTCATGGTGATGGCTCATTGCTCATCACCCGTGTGATCACCAATGTGACAATTCTTTCATGTTTAATAATTATGATTCAAACCCTCATGAGTATCGGCAGGCTGTAGTGAATTTGCTTAATCTTTCCTGGAAACTCTTTGATATTGCTTTATCAGGACTGTGATTGATTGGTGGGGGTTTGTTTTGAAATGACATGGATCAGGACAATAGATGCTTTAAACTATTTTTCTTAACCTTAGCATCTATTGATAAGCTTAATTTGGATGTTATCTTTTTGTTCTTTGAGCACATTCTTGTTTGAGGACAAGAAAGTTTTAAGCTTGGGGTAGTTGATAACAACCAAATTTACACATATTATCTATGCATTTCATCTATGGTTTCATGTCACTTTGGTCTTAATATGCCAAATAATGCTCATGTTTTATGCTTTCTTTCTCTCATTAGATAATGTAGTTAGAATAGCCAATAATGTAGCCAATTAAGCAAATTTTGGGACTTGTAGGCACTGAACCAAATAAGACATCTATTCTCCAAAAGATTTCTCCCTGACACATGGTTTTTGTGGCAGCTATGAACCTGCCATGACTATGGAAACCAGCCATGACTGTGGCAATCCACCCTCGCCATGACCGTGGCCATCCACCTTCGCCACGACCGTGGCCAATAACCATGACCACAGTCTTTAACACCGCAACCACGATCCCTCTCCACGACCGTGGCCATCCACCATGACTGTGGCCAATAACCGCGAATGCAGGCTTCAACACCGCGACTGCAGTCTTCATCTTCAACACCGTGACCGCGATCCCTCTCCACGACCGTGGCCATCCGCCATGACCATGGCCAATAACCGCAACCGCGGTCTTCAACACCTCGACCGTGATCCCTCACGACGACTGTGGCCATCTGCCACGACCGTGGCCAATAACTGTGACCGTGGGATTCAACACCGCGATTGCGACCTTCATCTTCAACAACCACGAACGCAATTATTTGCCATGACCGTGGCCATCCGTCATGACCTTGGCCAATAATCAGGATCGCGGTTCCCAATAACCGCGACCATAGTTTTTCCTTCCACAACCACGACCGCGATTCCTCAACACGGCCGTGTCCTTTAGCCATGATCATGGCCGACTCCCTCCACCACAATCGTGGTCTCCCGCCACGACCGTGGCGTCAAGACCGCGACCCTGGTCTTCATCACCACGACCGCAATTTCCACTCCATGAATCATGACCGCGGTGATGGCCACGACCGTGGCCGACCCCGCGACCTGCTGGACGCAGTCTGCAGTCCACCTCTATAAATAGGTGTCCCCTTACTCATTTGAGGGGGGACCTCAACCAAGGATGCCGAGAGGCTGCTGCTCTGAGATCTGAAGGTTCCCAGAGTTCCTTGAGAGAGTCCAGAGGTCTGAGAAGACCAAAGATCTCACCCTACGCCCTCCTCTTCAGCGAGCTTCCAATCTCCACCACTCTACATCATACCCTAGTCTTTGAGCTCCAAGGGTAGAAGCTGAGGAGTGGGAAGACCGATGACCTCCATCCTCCACCACCTATGTTCACCCACCAAGCTACTATTCGGGGCAGATCTAGAGAGAAATAGGACCAAGGAGTCCAGATCTGATCAACGAGGAGGACTAAAAGATGAGATCCATCCTATACGGAGGCAAAGGAGTGAGAGCCACCTCTCCTCCATGGGATAAATCTCTTGTACTTTCCCTTTATTCTGTTGTGTTTCTTGGTTTCTTGTACAATGATGTTCTTCCATCTTTATTCAGTGCCAACTATGCTTGTCCATGGCTAGTTGAGCTCCTTCTTGGCTATGTAGCCCATTTTGGGCATGTTTATGTACTTTTTCCTTAAGCAAGTAGATTTATCTCAGATCTAATATGTTTGTTTGTTTTATCTTCTCTCTCTAGTTGTGATTGCTAGTTTGGTTGATCTCTTACTAGTTTGAAATGCTATTTTTGCCTGTTTTGAGAGATCCGTGTAGGAATAGACGCGAGAAGATAGTTTGGATCGGAATATAAGAGGAGGACGGTTCAAGGTCGTCCATTCCTAACATCCCCAGAATATTCTAAGACCTGAGAGGTTACCTAGATTATTCTCAGGTGTTGATTTGTCATCTTCGAGAGAGGTTTGATGGCTTACCACGATGGGTTTTAGTCACGCTGCGCGAGAGCGAGTGGGATGACCCCACAGGAATAGACACGACAGTACGTACTATGTTAGAATATAGATTGCTTGCTCAGGTGTTTGAAGGTTATCTACGCCCGAGAACAGGTGCATAGATTGTCCAACTTGTGGTTACATAGCCAAGAACTCCTTCTCTCTTGATTAGTAGAATCTCACCGACTCTACTTTGTTTTCATTTCTTTTTTCTTTGTTTTATTTGAATTCGTGACAACCCGCTAGACTAGTTCTAGCACATATTTTTATTTACTATTGTTTTGGCTTATCTGACTCAAGAACGAAGTCTGTGACGTCCTAAATGTCACCATGTCCCTGTGTTCAATGCCGTATATCTACTTTGACCCCGTGATAAAAGTTGCGGGCGCCTAGAAGGATTTTGGTTATAAATTTAAAAGTTCCGACTCAATTTTGGGCCGATCAACTTGTTAAACTCAATGAAAGACAAGTTGTTCTGTGTTACATTGCATGCTAATGGTTGTTGAATAAAGTTATATTTATATTGATTCTTAAAACTTTACAAACATGAGTTTTTTGATACATGTTAAAAAATGATATCACTTGTTCTAGACTACCGTGAAATGGTAGTCTATGTTCATTTAAGTAAATTTGTGACTATTTTTTATTACATCAAGTCCACTCATTCTTTTTGTAAATATCTTGTATTATGATGGAGTGTCAAGGCCTCATACTCCTTTTACATAAAATATGGTCAATGTGGAACTAGAGTTGATTGAAAGATGTACCTTATTATTTACCTTTGTTTATTATGCATCAAGGATAAAAAATACTACTTTTTAGCGATCTAGGCTTAGTGTGTGTCATCACTAGTAAATCTTATTTGAAATATATAGCTATTTTTCTCTCTACATTATGTTTGATTTTTTCCATAATGATGATAAATGAAATTAAGTCTATTAGTTTCAGTTTACCTATTTGTTTTGCGTCAAGGATCAAAATTATATTACACTATTGACTAAATATCATATGCATGCATGTTAAAACAAACATACCTACCGCTAAGATTGGTAGTCTATTAAATTCTTTTTAGATATATGCTCATATCTAACTTTAATACCACACAAAACAGAACTGAAATTCAATTTTTTTGCCTCACATTGTTGCACCATTGGACTCAACTGCCTCCATGTTTCTTATTATAATATGACTTGTTTTTATGAATACTTGTACTTTGGTACCTCAATGAGAATGTTATTCTACTCATGTAAGTAAATTTGTGATTATTTTTTATTACATCTAGTCCGCTCATTCTTTTTGTAAATATCTTGTATTATAATGGAGTGTCAAGGACTCATACTCCTTTTACATAAAATATGGTCAATGTGGAACTAGAGTTGATTGAAAGAGGTACCTTATTATTTACCTTTGTTTATTTTGCATCAAGGATAAAAAATACTACTTTTTAGCGATCTAGGCTTAGTGTGTGTCGTCACTAGTAAATCTTATTTGAAATATATAGCTATTTTTCTCTCTACATTATGTTTGATTTTTTCCATAATGATGATAAATGAAATTAAGTCTATTAGTTTTAGTTTACCTCTTTGTTTTGCGTCAAGGATCAAAATTATATTACACCATTGACTAAATACCATATGCATACATGTTAAAACAAACCTCCCTACCGCTAAGATTGGTAGTCTATTAAATTCTTTTTAGATATACGCTCATATCTAACTTTAATACCACACAAAACAGAGCTGAAATTTAATTTTTTTGCCTCACGTTGTTGCACCATTGGACTCAACTGCCTCCATGTTTCTTATTATAATATGACTTATTTTTATGAATACTTGTACTCTAATACCTCTATGAGAATGTTAAAGTATCTACTCTCCTTTTTGTTAGTCTTCCCATTGGAAAATGTGCTTGTTTTCTTTGTTTGTGGTATGTAACCATGTGTCTACTATTAGATTGTTTGTATAATCATACGAGGATGTTTTTTCATTAAAAGAGAATGTGTCACTTACCTTTATATATTCCATCTTTTGGGTATATCTTTATAATCTTTTTATTTATGTAGGATTTATGATTTTGAAAGTTACAGTAAATCTCTTCTAAAGTCTCAAGTAGAAATGTTGCAGCTGCCATTAATTTTGTCATACACATCCTTCCATCTTTCTTGTAGTTATGTATTGATATTTTGAGTTTGTAGCTGAATCAAGATGTTAATGTATATGAAGTTAGATACATTGGGTTCCTATGGAGTTGTTAAATTCAATGAAAGACAAGTTGTTCTGTCTTACATTGCATGCTAATGGTTGCTGAATGAAGTTATATTTATATTGATTCTTAACACTTTACAAACATGAGTTTTTTGATACATGTTAAAAAATGATATCACTTGTTCTAGACTACCGTGAAATGGTAGTCTATGTTCATTTACTGGTTTCATTCAAAGAAAATTATATGTCTACAGATACATTTTTTATCTACCAGTGCAGCGGTAGTCAAAATGCTTTGCCTACCGAGACGAAGACTATCGATAATTATATACCGATTTCTAATTTTCTACCAGAAATTGGTTGTGTTTTCTGTTTGAACTACCATTTATCCGGTAGAATATGGTATGTTTTTCTGTAGTGACGGAGAGTTGGAGATAATATAAAAATCAATGTCGTCAAAGACAGCTAAATACCCGACATAAAATACCAACTAGATACAATCAGGTTAGGCATAACTGAAGCACGGAGCACGAAAATGGGAAGAAATGGGTGAGTAGTCGATTACTAATTGGTTTCCGAAGAAAATCGTGGATCGAGTAATTACAATTTCACGTTGGTCCACAACAACACGAAAATAATTGAACTACTGCAAGAAATATAAATTGCTTGGCCGTTACCATGGATAAATCTATAACGGAGACAGTAGACGAAGCAATTAAAAGTGCTGATGTGGCTAGCTTGATCATGCCGCAACATGTCCATCTTCATAAAGAAGACACCTCACGTCCAAACCTTGCTTAAGAGTCTGATCTGTTGTCAGACCACGGGCAGTACTCAAGCAAGAATACGGTGCCCCTGAATACCCACAAGAAGAGATTGACAGTATGAATATGGTAGCAACAGAAAAAATATACCAACAATGTGGGGATCCATTCAGATGTCGGTTGGAAGCAGAACTTCAGTACAGGAATCGGCGTGGTTATAAATGATTATAAATGATCATGAACTTCAGTACAGACACCTGGCGACCCTTACGACTCCAGTTCTAATGGGGGAAGCACAGTGTGGGCGTGCGGGAAGGTGTTGTGATACCAAAACATGGTACCGGAAAATCGACTCTCAAGCCCTAAAGATAGCAGTTAACAAGCGGTATGGACGAGATTATCTGGACCCTAGTGATCAAAGGCATCGTCATAGAAGGATCATTTGTGACCTATTTGAGTTTTGCACACCTCCTGTGTAGATCTGTTAAGAGCCAAGAAATAGTCCTAACCGACGTATTGGTCTGCTTCACTTTGATCTGAAGCTAGTGAAGAGCACAAGGAACCCCAGCTGGGCTACTAGGAATATCGGCAGCACCCCGGTAGCGCTCCCTACCGGAACAGCATGCTGCAGCAGTCCCAAACCTGCAAGGCCGATCCCCAGAAGGCAGCCCGCCGCGCGGGCTCTGACGCTGTGGCTGCGATCGGTGGCGGAAACAGAAAGAGCATCCATGGCAGTTGTATGCGAAGAGTACCATGCGTGGACGATAGGAGGAGGAGGAGGGAGTTCCACTTGCAATTTGGAGTCTTATGCCATACTCAACGCGTGAGCCGTTGGTGGCGGGCGGAAAACGCGGCTGCAACGCGTTCATTCCCATCAGCGCTGAAATTGACGGGTGCATAACGACTAATTAACGAGTAAGTGTTCTTACGTACTAGTTACATTGACGTGCTTGTCGTCGTCATGAATGAATCGTCACTACCGATTACGCAATCATTTGTTTTCAAAGTTCCTGTGCCCGATCGCCTATACAAAGCTTCATAATGAAGCAAGCTTGAGAATAGAGACCCCATGATATTTACCGCCAACAGCGGCTGGCTGAACAATTATAAAAGGTAGCTACATGCTGTCCAGTGTTTATTAAAGTTTTGGGAATTATTATGGTACAAATTAAGAAAATAATGGTGTTACTTGTTGGGGTTTTAGTAGATAGTAATATATATATCTGAAATTATAAATTCAAAGTAATACTAATAGGTAAAGTTGATAGAATAAAGTTTCTTTCTTATCTTATTTAAATGCGTATAAAATAAACAAAAGATTAACGGATGGTGGGTAACAAGCATATCTACGTTTATCCAACTCTATAGGGTGTAGGTGGTGGGTAAATGGATAATATTGAATCTATTTACAGCCCTACGACCACGTCTATCATAAGTAGGCGTGGAATCAAATATTTCCACCACAACAAGCCTGAGAATAGAGACAAGCTTCACTTTAATGTTTTGTATAATCGTGTGTGTATATATGTAGGTATCCATATCATGTCTGTGACTTGTTGTCCATTAGAAATGATAATCATCTAAAAAATATAAATTTGAGGACGTGTAGACGAGTAATTACAATGTAACAAAATGGGGGTTTAAATTTGTTGTCTTGGGCCGTCCCAATGTGTCTCAATAAATTTTTGTCGGACACATTCCTCATTCATTTTTTGAGGATTTTTTAGTGGATGTATGGTAAGGATTTTTTGAGACACGGTTGGCACAAAATGAGTTACGTACAACAGATTTGGGGCGGCACATAAGGTCTCATTTAGATCCATGTGGTTGGAACCTATTTTACACTACTTTCAAAATAGGAAAAACAAATAAATGAAATGGAATTACAACTACGATGTTTGGTTGCATGAAGTTGCAACTTGACAACTTGTGTTACAACCTCAAATTTTGCATGTGTTTTCATAATTGAAATATAATGATTTTGTGAATTTTGGGCTTAACTAAAAAAGTTGTAAGCTTTGCTTCAAAGGATGGGTTTTTCTTACAAATATTCCTTTGGATATGAATTTCATGATTCCCATTATTATATTAATCCAATAATGGATATAAAAGAGAAGGAAAATCCAAAAATTAGAAAAAGATACAAGTTAATGAGTTTTAAGCAAAGTATTTATAAGAAATACTTGGAAATATATAGAAAGTGGCATTAATGGCCACAATTGAATAAAATTCATTTCTAATAAAAGAAATATGAAAAGAGGAAAAAGGAAATAAAAGATAAAGAGGAATCCTTAAAAAGAATAAGGAAATAAGTAAGATAATAAGATAAAAGATAAGTAAAAGGCTAAGGGATATTCCCAAGATGGTATTTTGAGCCATTAAGGTTCCTTGAGGTTCAAGAAACTCAGAATAATAATTTAATGGCAAAGGAAAGAGAAAATATTTGATAAATATACATAATTGAGTAATAATTTACAACTAAAAAAAGGGAGCCGATTTCTTTAGATAATGATCCCAAATTTGGCATTATGATAGATTAAGTCATTAAGCACTTTCCCTCAAAATTTGGGATCAATTGGATAAACGATTTGGGAGATATGAATTTATAAGTATCCTTAAGTGTAAAGGATAACATTAAATGTCACCATTTATGTTCTTTTACGAGGCTTGATAGCCGTTGGATCAAGGATCCAACAGTATCTTCTCTTTGATTCCGATTAGGAAAGAGGATAGTAAAGGGAGGTTTCCCGACTAATTTCCGCATTACACAATGCATGCGTGAGGTTGGGATTTGCTCCATTCGTTTCAAGAAGTCTCGAGGATCCCAACCATACCAGGTTTTGGGACCTGATATGGCGTGTGTCAGTTTTCCCCAAACTAGGAAAAATCATCATAAGATCCTTGCCTATATATATGTGGGTTGTGCCCCTCTGCGAAAGCCAGAGCAACCCTCCGAGTTCGGACGAGAGGGAACAATAAGGGTACGGGTTCAATTGCGAGGTCAGGCGAGTCCTTCACCATCGAAGTGGGGCAGCTTCGTTCCGGAGAAGAGGTACACCATCCCAATAGGTCCAACCAAATCTGGCGAAGCCTAGGGCAGAGATGAATCCAGTGGGTCTGGGCGCAGCAGATGGGACTTTTGCGGGCTACTGAGGAGGCTAGATGGTCGAGGTCAACCATGGAGTTGACCATGGCAGGCGCTGGCTCGCGAATAGGGGAGCCATCCAAAGGGAGGGATGAAGGTGAGCACCCGGCGCCGTGTACCACCGACTAGTCTAGTAGAAGGGAGTCAAACTCCCAGTAGTGATTCAGCTCTTCGAGCGCCACCAGGGGACGAGGCGGAGGGCCGCGCGACGGGTCCTCTGTTTCACAGAGGAAATAGGGGAATCAGCCCCCGTTCTACGCATCCTGCGAAGAAGATGAAGACCCAAAATGGGTAAATGGGTAACCAGATCCACAGGCGGGTCCGCGAGCCAAGGAAGCTATTTTTCAAAAAATGGAATAAAAAGGACGTGTGGCATTTAGTGATTGGCCCAAAAGGTTAGTTCTTTGTAAATTCATAATTAAATATTGGTAACTCTGATTAGGCTGACTTATATATGAATTTTTCTCACAAGAACATGAGGAATACAATAAAAATATAATTGAATCCTTTTTTATTGCAATTCGAAAAGTAATGGAATTCATCAACTTTAGTGCTTTAATGATTAAGAAACCCTATTTTGAGATCAGTAATGTATTTATTAGGGTTTAATAGATGATTAAAGTTGATATTAACCTGTTAATTGTAAAAAGGTACATTAAGAGCAAAAATGATGAACTTTGCATGTAATTGGTTTAATTTAGAGATTCATGTGCATAAATATGCTTTAATGGGCATTGAAACCCTAATATTAGTAAATGCGACTCATAATGGTTTTAATTATTCAAAATCATGAATAAAGTTGAGATATGATAATTCTAAGCTATTTCAAGTATAAAGGTTCCTAATTGTGGATAAATACTCTTAATGTAGGAATTAGGGTTTTCTAATGGATAAAGGTAGAATTAATGACAAATAGAGTTCATATGTGAATTAGACCATAATGAACTATGAATTGATGATAAATGAGCAGAATGATCTTGTCATGGATTAAAGGGATAAAAATAGTAACTTTAATGTAAAAGAGGCTTAATGGACTTCATTGATGGTTAATTATGCTTTTTCTGATATTAGGGTTATATGTTGCTAAAGGTAACCTTAATATCTTTCATGAAGAATAGATGAGATAATTAGGGTTTGTGAGTAATTGTAATGGAAACCCTAAAAGTGGACTAGAAACCCTAGGAAGCGAACTAGGTTTAGTAGATCTTGATGGCATGATTAATAATAGGAAATTGTATGTATATTTTAGGATCTCATAATGTGCTTGCTTATCTATTTGGATTTCTTGATTGGAATATTCTATCTCAAATCAACCTGAAAGGTATGTGGTTACGCTTATGAATAATCGCTTTAGTTTCATGGTGATTTCCGGTTGTTTTATCGGTTGCCTGACAATAACTGCTTCGATGACTTTTATTTCATGCAACTATAAAGTGACTATGATTATCACCATAAGTATATATACATGACTGGCTCAGATCCTGGTCCTCCTCTGTGGCTTTGCTAATGATGAAAAGGGTAACCTGGTAAAGGGTCTACTTGTTAAGTGTGACCATCAGGTTATTAAGAGTTAGGGATTGGGCTACCTATGGGTAGTGTTGGATCAATGGGCTCTAGAAGGGGGGGTTGAATAGAGCTTCACAAACTTCACAAAAGTGATTAGACCACCAAATTATATTAAGTGCAGAACTTAATTCAAAACAGCAATTTGATGTCCTAAACTAGCATACAAAGCAAGGATAAGAGACAAGGAAAGCATGCACTTGGACAAGTGGTTTAGAGTGGTTCCATGTCCTAAACTTAGGAGCAATGTCAGTCCACTACCTAGAGTTGGTTAGGCTCTAGGATTTGTAACTTGGTTCTCTTATATATATCACACAATAAGATTACAAGCTACAACTACCAACCATCCAAGGACTTATATATCAAGCCAAGATCTTCTACCTCACCAAGGACTTACCCACCAAGCAAATAGTCTTCAGCCTTCTTCAAAGGACTTACCTACTCTTGCTCTAGTCTTCGGCCTTGCAGGAATTACCCATCTTGCTTGAGCTTTGCCTTGCACCTCTCCTTCTCTTGGAGAGCTTTAGCACCTTCCTCCTTCACTCGGAGGCCTGGAGCAGCTAGCCTTCTTCTCCTTCACTTGGGGAAGAACAACAACCTTCTTCTCTTTCACTCGGAGAAGAAACTTCAATCAATCTTCATAGAGAATGGAGATGGGAGAAGTGGAAAGGAGAGCTTTACACGATTACAAATGATAGCTCTCATACATGGGATCCTAACTCACTCATACTCACGAATTTGCTTTGAAGGTAGAGAGAGAAAGGGGCTCAAAGGATTAGAAACCACTCAACTAAGGCTAGGACCAAGCATATGTGAATGAGCAACCTTGGAATGAAGTCCAAGAGGTCCTATTTATAGTTGAGGGTGTCCCTTTGAGGTTGGGAGAGTTAAGTGGCACAAACTAGCCGTTTTACAACTTGCAACGGATCTATTTTGAGTCCCACCAACTCCTCCAACGGTTGGAATTGTTTTTTCTGCATTCCAGTACAGTCCGATCGGCCGAGTTTCATTAAAGGCAACTCGGCCGACACACTAGGCGACAAGTCTGAGAGGCAGACTGTCGGCCGAGTTTCCATGGGGAAACTCGACCGATCGGTCGACCTTCAGTCTTGACCAACCAGTGGATCGGCCGAGTTTCCTATCATTGAAACTCGACCGAACAGGGATCGGCTGAGTTGGAAACTCGGCCGACAGCCCAGAAAATTCCAGAATATATGGATCGGCCGAGTTTGGAATTCGGCCGACAAAATCCCTGTTAAGGGTATTTTGGAATTTTCATAAACTGTACAAACGATGGATTTTTGAGTCCCAATCATTTTATCCATCTTAGATACAATGCAAAACATGATTATGAGTGATTACATAAAATGTTCTAAGCCTCTAAGGGCTATATTACAAAGCGGTTACAAGTCACATGTTTTGCATGTGCCGGAAGAGTAGCTTTGGAGATAAAGGAGATTCTTTTCTTGTATCTAATATCTGCAATGATCTCAAATAGATTTGTTAGATACATATGAATGGAATGGTTAAGTCATTATCAAAATATGGGCAATGTGCGACACCTAGGTCAACATTCTCCCCCTTTTTGACAATGACAAACCATTCCTCAACATATTGAAAAGAATGTGAAAATTATACCTTTTCTTTAGGGAATTGCAAGGGGATGCAAATATGATCAATTTGTAATGCTCCCCCTCAATTCATGCTTACTCGTTCCTGCATAGTTAGTTAACACACAAGCAGACATAGCATATATAGATACCATATGATTCTAAACAAGTCTAGATGCATTTCAGTTTATAGACAAGAAAAGAACCATACAAGCAATAAAAAACAATATGATTGAGGTCTTTCTCCCCCTTTGTCATCTCAAAAAGGCAGGGGGGGTAGAAGAGCATAAAAGCAAGGTCTTCTCCAAACACTCAATCAACCAAAACATAGAGAAACAGATAAATATCAAGATAAAGCACGAAAGCAAAAACCTATCATTCATCAAAATATGGAACACACTATAAGATAAGCCATAGAAAGTGTTTCCAAAAGCAAACATAAGACAAAAACTACACGGACAAACGGAGTAGCAATAGTACAACTCAGATGATGTGCCTAATGTAAATAATACAATCATAGTCCAAAAAGATATATCATGGTCATCCGAGACTAAACTAGACACATCAACTCTAAGCTACACTAATCTATGTCAACATCATCAACGGCAGCCTCCATGTCCTCGTCGGGCTGGTAGTCCTCATCTCCATCATCTGAAGGAGGAGCAGCAGCTGGTGTAGCCTCGTCTTCAGCATCGGCATCGTCATCGTCGTCTTCGGCATCCGTCGCAGTAGCCTCATCAGCGTCAGTCTCAGCATCCTCCTGGTCAGCCATATCCTCGTCAGGAGGACCAAAAGCACGCCCGGGCCACCTCGCACTCTGCTCGGCCCAAGACATGCCTAGGGCATGTAACTCATAGGAAACCTCAATAGGGGGAGCAGAAGAGGTGTATTGGGCCAGAAGCTCAGACAAATGGCCACCTGGGAGCGCCAGAACCGGAGAAGAGTATCCACCTGTAGAGTGGTCAGCGGAAGCAGAAGGGGGTGGAGGAGGATAAAACTGACTATACGCAAAAGAAGCGTAGTCACCACCGGGGTAGGGCTCGTAGGTGGGGTAGGGCTGAGGGCAAGACAAAGACATGGACGACATGATGTGGCACAGATCCTGATGGTGATGTTGCTGGACCTGCATGTTGTAGGCTTGCTGATGCATGAGGTACCCCATGAGGGCCTCATTGGAGACATGGAAGTCAGCAAAAGCCGGCTGCGGAGGAGGTCGGAAAGATGGCTCAGGAGGAGGTGGTGCAGCTGTGGAGGGTGGAGGAGGAGGTGCAGCAGATGATGATGGAGGTGGAGGTGGAGCAGAAGAAGATGATGCACCAGAGGTAGGGACACTCTTCTGAAGAGTGGTCTCACTGATATAAACTCCCTTACGATCGGGGCGGTAGAGAAAATCGGAAAAGAGAGATTTTCCAGTGGCATGCTGGAAAAGACCACAAATTAGGGCAGGATATGGAAGATGCGTGCCCTTGGTGTTCTTTCCCGAGTCAAAACAAGTCATATGGTGAAGGATGTAACGAGCCCATTTGACTCCTTGGTTGTTCAAGAGCAGATACATCATCATAGCTGTATTCTCAGCGATGTCCGTTTGATTCTTCTTGGGATGGACATTGCAACTGAGAACGAACGCCAAGACACGGCGAGGAGAGGACAGGGCAGAAGATGGCAGAGTGCCCTTCTTTCTATAAGGAAAATCGGGTTACTTGAGAAACTTATGAATATCAGTCAAGTCAACCTCAATGGTCTTATAGACGTCCTCGGGATACAAGAGATCAAGATAAGCAGGGTAATCGGTAATCCACGAAGCCGTGCCAACATTGCCATTGATATAGAGATTGAACGAGCGTTCAGTAATATGGAAAGGTTGGCCGGCAATCATAGACGTCAAAACGATTGAGGTGTCCGAAGGGGGAACCAAAGAGTCGTAATTCCACCGCAAGTTAGCGTAGAATTGAGGTACAGCTTTGGAGCTGTATTTTAGGTTATAAAAACGGGCATCCTCAATGCAAAGAGCTTCAAGATGATGTGTGCGAAAGAGTTGACAAGCTTCGAAAAGGTCGGCATGAAAGCTATGGGGCTGATAAAGAGCTCGAAAAGGAAAGGGAGAGCGAGGAAGGAGCTCTTTGTAGCGAGCAATAGCAGCATTGTCAACAAAAGAAAGATTATCAAACACCATATACCTAGGCGCAAGAGGAACCGCAGGAGCAGGGGCGGGAACGGCACGTTTCCGGCGTTGGGACCTCATTGGAGAGGAGAACGAGGAGAGGGAGCCGATCCACGTGGAGAGAGAGAGCAGGCGGCACGCCAAGGGCAGCAAGAACACATGAACAGGTCGATTTGGGAAGAAAATCGGCCGGAGAGAGAGAGAGGAGCACCAGGGGAGGAAGGGTTGGGCTGGGCGTCTAGGGTTCGGTCGACTTTGCTCTAGTTGAGAGGGAGCAAGTCGGCCGACTCCTATATATATTAAACCAGTCTGCCGCCGATCGGCCGAGTTCCAGGGAGAGGAAACTCGGCCGACAGAACACACAGGTGCCCTGTGCCCGACCGATCGGCCGAGTTTCCAACTCGGCCGACAAAAACCCTGATGTGGGAAAAACCTAGATTCTAGCCCTAGCCTCAAATGACCTAAAGCAAATTTTCTGGCTGGACTAGATTGTATATTAAGCATATTTAGGCACATTCCCATCATCATAGGGTACTATTTGTCGATTAAAACCCGATTTGTGAGAAAAGCCCGAAGAAGAGATAGAAACAAAAGAAATTTTATCAAAAACAAGCATTTTGAGCAACCAAAGCATTTATAAGCAAGAGCAACACACATAAGATGTAACCAACTAATTAGAGAGCAATTCAACATCATCAAGAGAGGTTATAAGCAATTTTGATCTAATAAAATTAAATTGTTCTCTAGCAAGCGGTTTAGTGAAAATGTCGGCCAACTGATTTTCCGTATCCACATGTGTGATATAAATATCCTTTTTGACAATGTGATCACGGAGAAAATGATGGCGAACTTCTATGTGTTTAGCTCTACTATGCAATATTGGATTATAGGAAAGATTTATTGCACTAGTGTTATCACAGAAAATAGGAGAAGCATCAAAATGAATGTTAAAGTCTTGGAGCATTTGCTTCATCCATAGGACCTGGGCACAACAACTTCCGGCTGCTATGTATTCAGCTTCGGTAGTTGATAATGCCACTGTGCTCTGTTTCTTGGAGAACCAAGACACCAAGCATGGTCCCAAGAGGAAGCAAGTGCCACTTGTGCACTTTCTATCAATCAAGCAACCTGTGTAGTCAGCATCACTATATGCTACAAGAGTAAAGTCCCTTGACTTAGGGTACCATAGTCCAAAATTTGGAGTTTTGGCTAAGTACCTCAAAATCCTCTTGACAGCAATAAGATGTGATTTCCTAGGGCTTGATTGAAAGCGAGCACACAAGCCAACACTAAACATTATATCAGGTCTAGAGGCAGTTAAGTAAAGTAAACTTCCAATCATACCTCTATAGAGCTTCTCATCTACCTTCTCACCTTCTTCATCCTTGTCAAGTTTTGCAGTGTTTGACATGGGTGTATCCATTGGCTTCATGTTCTCCATCCCAAAGCGTTTAAGAAGTTCAAGTGTGTATTTGCCTTGGTTGATGAAGTTACCCTCCTTGGTTTGTTTGATTTGGAAGCCGAGGAAGAAGGTCAGCTCACCCATCATACTCATCTCGAATTCACTCTGCATAAGAGAACCAAACTCTTTGCAAAGATCAAGGTCAGTTCCGCCAAATATAATATCATCAACATATATTTGAATTATGAGAAAATGGGTAGAAGTGTGTTTTAGAAACAAAGTACAATCAACTTTGCCCATGATATACCCGTTATCTAACAAAAAGTTCTTTAGTTTCTCATACCAAGCTCGAGGTGCTTGTTTGAGTCCGTAGAGAGCTTTTTGCAAGAAATAGACATGATTGGGTAACTTATCATTTTCAAAGCCTGGAGGTTGAGCAACATATACTTCCTCCTCGATTGTACCATTTAAAAACGCACTTTTAACATCCATTTGATAAAGCAAGAAATTTTTATAACTAGCAAAGGCAAGTAGCATACGAATAGATTCTAATCTAGCAACAGGAGCATAGGTTTCATCAAAATCAATACCTTCTTGTTGATTGTAACCTTGTGCTACCAACCTTGCTTTGTTCCTTACCACTTTTCCTTGCTCATCAAGCTTGTTGCGGTAGACCCATTTGGTACCAATGATCTTTCTATCATTTGGTCTTGGCACTAAGGTCCACACACGGTTCTTCTCGAACTGTTCAAGCTCTTCTTGCATGGCAAGGATCCACTCATCATCGCCAAGGGCCTCTTTGATGTTCTTTGGCTCCAGTTGAGAGATGAAGGCACTGTCTGCTTGTTCTTTGTTGTGTGCAGCTCGTGTCCTCACTCTTTCAAACGGGTTGCCAATGATCAACTCCTTGGGGTGATTCTTTGCAAAGCGGGGAGTAGGATCCTTTCTTTCTTCTTATTTTTCTTCTTCTTCAACCTGCTTGTCTTTGTCTTTGATGTTGAGCTCTTTTAAGACAGGAATGATTTCATCTGCAACATCATCATCACCCAAATGCTTGCCAATACCAGGGTTAGTTTCAATAAATTTAACATTTATAGATTCTTCTATTTTAGATAGTTCAATGTTAAACACTCTAAAAGCCCTGCTAGTAGTGCTATAGCCTAGGAAGAAAGCCTTGTAGGATTTCAGATCAAACTTGTCGAGAGAGTCCTTGGTGTTCAAAACAAAACATGGACATCCAAACACATGAAAGAAATCAATTGACGGCTTCCTACCACGCCATAGTTCATAGGGGGTTTTCTTAAAAGTCGGATGAGTGAAAACTCAGTTTTGCACAAAACATGAGGTGCTAATGGCTTCAGCCCAAAACTTCTTAGGAGTGTCATACTCAAGAAGCATGGTCCTAGCCATCTCTTGTAGCGATCTATTCTTCCTCTCAACAACTCCATTTTGTTGGGGTGTGCGAGGAGAAGAGAAATTGTGCGAATAACCCGATTTTTCACAAAAATGTTCAAAAAGATCATTTTCAAACTCTCCCCCATGATCACTACGGATGGAAACAACATGACAAGAAGCTTCGTTTTCAACTCGTTTACAAAAGCTCGAGAAAATATCGAGTGTATCACTTTTAGAAATGAGAAAGAAAGTCCAAGTAAATCTAGAAAAATCATCGACAATAACAAGACAATACTTGGAGCCGCGAAGCGTTTGTGTTCTCATAGGTCCGAAGAGATCAATATGAAGAAGCTCTAGAACTCTCTTGGTACTCATGACTCCTTTGGATTTGAAGGAGGATTTGGTTTGTTTCCCTTGAGTACAAGGTTGACATTCCTCATCCTTTTCAAAATCCAATTTGGGAAGTCCTCGAACCAAGTCCTTTTTGTTCAGTTTCTTCATTTGATGCAAGTTCACATGACCCAAACGTCGATGCCAAAGTGAAAGATCGTGTTTATCCACGACTAAGCATCTATTTAGTATGGGCTTTAAAGCATCAAGAACAATCACATATAGATTACCATTTCTAGTTCCCTTATATATGACATTATAGGACAGGGAATCTAGAAGCAAGCATTCTAAGGAAGTAAAGAGCACAAGATAACCATTATCACATAATTGGCTAACACTAATTAAGTTGTGATGTAGGCCATCAACAAGCAAAACATTTTTAATGCACAAATCATTACCTACATCACCCTCACCTATAACCTTACCCTTTTTGTTGTCCCCAAAGGTTACCGATCCTCCTTTCTTCTTCACAATTTTGTTGAAATGGCTGATTTCTCCAGTCATGTGCTTAGAGCAGCCACTATCAACAATCCACTTCTTTGTGACCTCAATTACTTCTTCACTAGTAGAAGCCATGAGTGCAAGGTGACATTCACCATCCTCGGAGCTTGAGGAACTTGAAGTAGAGGACTCCTCCCATGCCGCATGAGCTGCATCTTTGGGTCTTCTCTCCTTCTTGTTCTTCTTCTTGTACTTGGCTTCTCTTTTGTATTTGTCATCCTTCTTGTGGCTGCTCTTATGATAGCCCTTCTTGGCTTTTGGGCAGTCATTCTTGTAGTGGCCCTTTTGACCACACTCGTAGCATCTAGGAGTTGAGGATGATGGCTTGCCCTTGAAGTGTCTTCCTTTTGAATAGTTGGCTTCATGATCATTTGCACCTTCATCTTCGCTTGAGGAAGGGCAGGGAGACTTCATGGCAAGTTGTTGTTGCCGCATCATTTCTTCAACTTGAGCTTTGAAGGCTGTGTCCTTCATCTTCTTGGACTCCTTCTCTTCTCTTTTCTCCTCTTCCTCTTGCTTGTCGAGCCTTGGTTCATGTGCTTGGAGATTACCAACCAGCTCCTCGGTTGACAACTCGCTCAGCTTGTAGACTTCTTCAATTGAAGTGACCTTTGGCTCCCATCTCTTTGGAAGAGATCTCAAGATCTTTGCATTGATGGTACCTCTATCCATGACACTTCCAAGGGCTGCAAGACTGTTCAAGATGACATTCAACCTTGTGTACATGTCCGCAACTCTTTCATTCTTCCCCATCTTGAAGTTCTCAAGTAGGCCGCCGAGCATATAGACCTTGGCCTCCTTGACTTGCTCCGTCCCTTCATAGGTGACACACAACTTATGCCAAATCTCATGCGCCGTGTCCCAAGAAGAGATGCGGTTGAACTCCGATGGTGAAAGGGCGGCGTAGATGATGCTCACAGCTTTAGCATTGAGTTGAGCACGCTTCATCTCATCTTCCGTCCATGTGGTGATGTTTCCCTTCGGCTCTTCATACTTGAGATGGACTATCTTCCACATCTCGTAGCTCACGCCTTGGATGTAGAATTGCATCCTTCTCTTCCAATATAGGAAGTTTGTGCCGTCGAAGACCGGGGGTCTCATGGAGAAGCTTCCTTCAAGATTGAGTGACCCAAGAGCTGAATCGCCCATCTTCTCCTACTTGTTGAAGTAGCTTGGAGAAGACCTGCTCTGATACCACTTGTTGGATCAATGGGCTCTAGAAGGGGGGGTTGAATAGAGCTTCACAAACTTCACAAAAGTGATTAGACCACCAAATTATATTAAGTGCAGAACTTAATTCAAAACAGCAATTTGATGTCCTAAACTAGCATACAAAGCAAGGATAAGAGACAAGGAAAGCATGCACTTGGACAGGTGGTTTAGAGTGGTTCCATGTCCTAAACTTAGGAGCAATGTCAGTCCACTACCTAGAGTTGGTTAGGCTCTAGGATTTGTAACTTGGTTCTCTTATATATATCACACAATAAGATTACAAGCTACAACTACCAACCATCCAAGGACTTATATATCAAGCCAAGATCTTCTACCTCACCAAGGACTTACCCACCAAGCAAATAGTCTTCAGCCTTCTTCAAAGGACTTACCTACTCTTGCTCTAGTCTTCGGCCTTGCAGGAATTACCCATCTTGCTTGAGCTTTGCCTTGCACCTCTCCTTCTCTTGGAGAGCTTTAGCACCTTCCTCCTTCACTCGGAGGCCTGGAGCAACTAGCCTTCTTCTCCTTCACTTGGGGAAGAACAGCAACCTTCTTCTCTTTCACTCGGAGAAGAAACTTCAATCAATCTTCATAGAGAATGGAGATGGGAGAAGTGGAAAGGAGAGCTTTACACGATTACAAATGATAGCTCTCATACATGGGATCCTAACTCACTCATACTCACGAATTTTCTTTGAAGGTAGAGAGAGAAAGGGGCTCAAAGGATTAGAAACCACTCAACTAAGGCTAGGACCAAGCATATGTGAATGAGCAACCTTGGAATGAAGTCCAAGAGGTCCTATTTATAGTTGAGGGTGTCCCTTTGAGGTTGGGAGAGTTAAGTGGCACAAACTAGCCGTTTTACAACTTGCAACGGATCTATTTTGAGTCCCACCAACTCCTCCAACGGTTGGAATTGCTTTTTCTGCATTCCAGTACAGTCCGATCGGCCGAGTTTCATTAAAGGCAACTCGGCCGACACACTAGGCGACAAGTCTGAGAGGCAGACTGTCGGCCGAGTTTCCATGGGGAAACTCGACCGATCGGTCGACCTTCAGTCTTGACCAACCAGTGGATCGGCCGAGTTTCCTATCATTGAAACTCGACCGAACAGGGATCGGCTGAGTTGGAAACTCGGCCGACAGCCCAGAAAATTCCAGAATATATGGATCGGCCGAGTTTGGAATTCGGCCGACAAAATCCCTGTTAAGGGTATTTTGGAATTTTCATAAACTGTACAAACGATGGATTTTTGAGTCCCAATCATTTTATCCATCTTAGATACAATGCAAAACATGATTATGAGTGATTACATAAAATGTTCTAAGCCTCTAAGGGCTATATTACAAAGCGGTTACAAGTCACATGTTTTGCATGTGCCGGAAGAGTAGCTTTGGAGATAAAGGAGATTCTTTTCTTGTATCTAATATCTGCAATGATCTCAAATAGATTTGTTAGATACATATGAATGGAATGGTTAAGTCATTATCAAAATATGGGCAATGTGCGACACCTAGGTCAACAGGTAGTGCCATGC
This sequence comes from Alisma plantago-aquatica, assembly GCA_963693085.1. Taxonomy (NCBI): domain Eukaryota; kingdom Viridiplantae; phylum Streptophyta; class Magnoliopsida; order Alismatales; family Alismataceae; genus Alisma; species Alisma plantago-aquatica. Next base: position 394,761,023 of record OY856411.1, on the reverse strand, counting down.
GACTCTTTAGCACACCATGAGTTAGGGATTGGGCTACCTATGGGTAGTGTCATGCGACTCAACCCTAGATATTGATCCACCTATTAAGTAGGATCATGCGGGGTTTAATGGGGATCTACCATGAGGAAGGTAGCATCCAGGTCCACTGTAGGGACAGTGCAGAGGTTAGGGTATGTAAGGATTGAGCAGTTATGTTGAAAACATAAAGTTGTTTATTAAATCATATTTGACTGCAATATGTTATTATAGTTAATTTCATGATTATTGTTTCCCCCACATACCAACATAATTCATTTATGCTGATGGACGTTTTGTTTGTCGGTGTTTTAGGTACAAGTGAAAAGAACAAACAGTAAAATGCAAAGGAGGATTAGTTAGAATAGACTCCGGAGGTGGATAGAAGTAGATGTCCAAGTTTTTGAAAAAGGTATGCAAAGTTAATTTTTATTATAGCCTTTCAGTTTAGTTTAGTAGAATTTGATAATTATTATAGATTATTTGTCGAACCTTTGATCCGGAAATTGGGATAATGGCTCTGACCTCTTGGTCTCCCTTAATTGGGGGTTACTGGGAGGTAGGGTCATTACATTTGGTATCAGAGCATATGTTCCTCATTTAATCTTTAATAATTATTAAATTTTACAAACTTCGTAGAACCCAAGGGAGTTATTAGAGGATTTTTCAAAAGACAGAGGTGTCTAGAAAAGGATCACGTCCGGGGGCTGGCAAGATTTTCCTCCACACCGCTAGTCAAAATACGAGGAATCCCAGATTAGTGTGACTGCTTGGCCGATGTCTTATGATCTGAATCGAAATAAGATACCTTTAGGACTCTCTCATCTTGTTCTCAATTCAAATGTTGTTAAGGATTATAAGGATTAGAGTTTTCTCTCTTTTCTCACACTCTTGAGGTATGGGTAAGGTTGATAAGGATTAAGAAATCCTCCACCAAATTAATAAAAAGCATATAAATAAGATGTCATGGACATAAGCTTAATAGATTAAGCATAAAAGAATAGATACATGCTTAGGTCGTATGAAATAAGTTGTCATGCCCTCAGGAGAGACCTGAGGCTAGACCTTCTTATCAGTTGGATAGGTAAAGAGAGTTAGTCTTGGAGGTAGAGACCTCCATTATAAGTAGAGACCTAGCACATCCCTTAAGGATGATGCTAACCCTAACCCTAAGTAGAGGTTAGAGAGAGATATGACATGAAGAGCTAGATGTCATGGTAGACTGGGTGTTTGGATGGACATGCCTTGGATGCCATATGAGCCATGAGAGGTTGGATGACCGAGTGCCTTTGGCGACCCAACCCTGGGAAGGGCCGTGCATGTTAGAGTAAAGGATATCTCCTTCATTGATGAGGTTAGAGAAGAACCTATGGAAACCCCATGAGCTTATATGAGCATGGCATAGTAGGCACCTGGAATACATCATTAGTATAGTAGGTTGAAACCCTGGCCAGGAAAGTATGATGGATTGCGTATGAGATAAGTAAGAGGAGTAATGGATAACTTTGAGAAAACATAAGTTGGAACATAGGCTTCACCATGTAAGCGTATGCTTGTAAGCTTGACCCACCTTCATGAAGAGAGGACCTCTAATAGTTAGGTTGTTTGTAGGGTTAGCTCTAGAGAGAGAGAGCAGGACCCCAAGCAAGAAGGTGGAAGCCTAGACTCCGAGATATGAGGAAAAGTGGGGAGTTGAGGATGATGCGACCTAAGTGGATGATAGTGGTTGCCTCATGCTTGATCCATGGTGGCTGATGATATCTTGGTTGCCATGGATGGTATAAGACTCCAAATTGCAAGTGGAACTCCCTCCTCCTCCTCATACCATCCACGCATGGTCCGTCCTCCCTAATCTTCACATACGACTACCATGGATGCTCTTTTTGTTTCCGCCACCGATCACAGCCACAATGTCAGAGCCCACCACCACGCTACCTTCTAGGCATCGGCCTTGCAGGTTTGGGACTGCTAGCTACAGCACGTTGTTCCGGTAGGGAGTGCTACCGGGGTGCTGCCGATATTCCTAGAAGCCCAGATGGGGTTCCTTGTGCTCTTCACTAGCTTTAGATCAAAGTGAAGCAGACCAATACGCCGGTTAGGGCTCTTGAACTCTGATACATTATTTTTATCTATTATTGATTTTGCAACTAGCCCAATTATCCTTCTGCTGCCATTACGCTCTTTCAATTCTTATGTGCTTGCTTCGTTGTTTCCGTTTAGTTCCTTTTCTGGGACCATCTTTGATATCACTCTAAATGAAATAGATACTCAACTGGTTAGGATTAACGGAGTCTCATATTTGGTGCTACGAAAAAGATGCAACTTTTCTATTATGATCAGATCTTATTTATAGGATATTAATCTACTGAAGTGCCCTGGCTTGACGCAACTATCACCCCTCAAAATTCGAAAATTCAGGAGAGTAGATGGACCATGTCTAACATGGCTCCAATTGAACACACACGGCTTGCACATAGGAGATCGTGGGCTCGTACAAGAACTCAACTAAAGCAAATTGAGCAAAATTAAATAATCTAAGCAACATAATTATCCAACAAATACCCCCTAATCTAGTTGATTCATTGCTTAACTTCGACAACTCTAATCTGTGCTCGTAGATCCTGAAACTTGACCCATCCAAGTGGCTTGGTTAGGATGTCCACCAATTGTTCCTCTGTGCCAATGTACTCCATTGTAACCTTACTAGCATCCACACACTCATGAATGAAGTGATACCGAGTGTCGATATGTTTACTTCGGTCATAGAAGATAGGATTCTTACATAATGAAATGGTAGATTTGTTGTCGACGAGGAGTGTGGCGGTGGTAGGTTCTTGGTTTAGCAAATCACCAAGTAAACGACCAAGCCAGATTCCTTGACATGCTGCAGTGGCCGCAGCGATGTACTCTGCTTCACTGGAGGAGAGAGCTACCACCTTTTTCTTCTATGATTGCCAGTTGATGGGGCTCGATCCAAGGAAGAAGAGGACACTGGTCATGCTCTTGTGATCATCGACGTCCTCGGCCATATCTGCGTCACTATAGCCGATTAAGTGAGGAACTTTGTTGGCCCTTTTGTAGCAACATCCATAGTGAAGTGTTCTGGTAATGTACCGAAGTAGGTGATTTACAACACTTATATGCTCGGTGCTCAGTGCTTCCATGAACCTGCTCACATAGCCCACAACATATGTAATGTCGGGGTGGGTGTGCACCAAATACCGTAGACTTCCTAAAATGCTTCTACAGAGTGTGGCATTTGCAAGAGGATTGGTGCTCAGTTTGTTTAAGTGGATGATAGTGGTTGCCTCATGCTTGATCCCTGGTGGATGATGATATCTTGGTTGTCTTTAGAAGAACCAAACCTTAGAGAGAGGATGAGGCTTCTGGTATCTATGTTCCTATGGTATATATGCTTACCTTCTGAGATGAAAAAAAAGAGCTCCTTAGACCATGGAGAGGTTTAGTAACAGGTTGTGAGGCATTGTACCTTGTTGGTTGTCCTTGAGGAGGACTCAACTCTGAAGTGTTTCTCGAGTAGAAGGATGACATGAAGTGCATGTCATGCCTTATACATGCTTGATTCATGGTTAAGAGGTTGAGAATGCACTTTGACACCCAAAAGTGAACCTAGGGTTCCTAGACCTAAGAGGGGAAGTGGTGTACCCGATGCTCATGACAAAGGTTTGAGTTTCTATAGATTTGAGAATGGAACTCCTCATGGTTAGAGGAAAGGGAAACTCCTTAAGTTTAATGTGTGTTTGATGAACCCCTCACAACTAAGTTGATGATATGGGAAGGTATGAGCTTGATCCAATGTTGAGGATAAGAACAAGTGTGACCTAGCTGGGTTTAGTAGGTGGTATGCTTGTGCCTTAGTAGCTTTCTAGGGCTAAGTATGCCCATGTAGATGTAAACCCTAGACATAAGGGCGTTCGTGACCTTTGTTGTTAAGATGTAGTTTCCTCCCATCCTAGGAGAGGGACCCTTCGTAGAGTGTATACCAGTTTTGTTGGTTTGAGGTAACCTAAAGAGGCTCCATAGGATCTTGAGAAGCTAAGTGAAAAGTACATAGTATGAGGATGAACTTGTAAAACCCATAGATAACTATCTCTATGTGCATATGGATGTGTTACCATGGAGGTAACCAGTATGGGGCCTTACCAAGGTAGGTATGTCGACATGACCCCTATGAAAGGATGAAAGTCAGCCCATGAACGCAGAGAGAGATGATGAAGGCTTGGGTAAGGTTCTAAGCTGGACATGTACTATAATAGAATCCTAAGTCTATCCTAGGGTCAGGTAGGGATAAGACCGATGGAAGTAGGAGTTGCCTAATTCCCTAGTTGCACATGACCATAGGGTCGGGAGGTAACAACTATCGTTGTCTAAAGGCCATGGGTTAGGAGATTGATCACCTTCATAAACTCATGGGACCCAAAGGGCAGATGAGTATGGCACTCTCTAGATGCATAAGGGAAGAGGGATGACCCCAAAAGTGCTGACACTCTATAGACCTAGAGGAGATGACTACGGATTTTGTGGTGAGCCAAGTAGGTTGAGACCAGTTTTCCATGGAAGCAACTTTAATATCGAGATGTTTGTGATGTAGATACATATGTTGCATGTTTCAAAGGTGTACTGGCAAGGTGGGATGTATCATCTCTACTCTAGGAATAGGAAGAACTCTGTATTTGGACTGCATCCAAATGCTAATTTCCTCTTGTTATGGGCGTGAGAGATAGGACAATACGCATGCCATACACCAAGGATAAAAGGTGATGTGAGTTGGAACGTTGCCATGAGGTATGAGGACATGGATGATAACATACCCTAGTGGAGTGAATGATACATGGATGGAAACAAGGTAGTCATCTTATGAGGATGTTTTTATCATGAGATATGAGTCATAAAAGGTTGAGTTTGAAAAACCAAGAGAATAAGATCAGAGTTTTCTTGATGAAGATAGACTTAGAGATGAGATGAGATAATAAGTGGAATACATGGAGGTGTATGTCTTCAACTTTACCTAACACCTAAGGATGTGAAGTGGTAATGTATTCTCTAGATGGGATACAGTTGCCTAGTTTAGATGGAGGCTAGCAGAGGTTGTTAGGTTAACCCTCAGTTGGAAAAAGAGATAAGTTTGGCTAACACTCAGATGTAACAATTTTGGTTGATCAAGTTAATGGTTGTTTGGTTAGCCAGCCTAGGGCTTATCACGATAAAAAGGATGGTTGTAGAGCCTCAGATGCACTTCTTTGGAGAAAAAGGAGATGAAACCCCGACTAGAGTGGTGTAGGGTTTCTGAGGAATCGATCTTGAGGAATCATGACATGCAGGAGATCATGATACACCTCGGTACTACCGAGATAATAGGTGACAATAGTACTTTTGATACCTAAGATGAAGTTGCATGGGGTATGTTGACATGCAATCCAGGAGGTGAAGGATGAACACCAGTAACCTAGTGTATCGATATAGAGGATAAAAGAGTCCCTGAGAGGGAATGGGAGTTCATCACTATGGATGTCATGGTAAGTCTCTGTGACGTCCCCCAAACCCTATTGGGAATGAGATGTCAGAATCTGAAAACATCATCCAATCATATCAGAAAGCGATGCAGAAGCATAATACACATACATGAACATACAACCATAACATACTCAACATTCACATGTATATTTATACAATATGAATTATTAAAAATGATTTACATTTACATATTGAATGAAAATTCTACAAGTCCATGAACATGTATGCTAACAGGATCTTAACACAAAAGGTACAATCTTGACAACTGCTCACTTCCCGTCTTTTATCCCAAGCTAGCTCTGAACCTAAAACATACGTGAAATAATGAATCAACACACAAGGTGTTGTGCACGTGGGTAGAAAGATACATACTAATATGCTTGCATAATGGAAATAATCTTGAGAAAGAAAGAGTAAAAGAAAACATTGTTTAAAGCGATAATCAGGTAAACACATATTTTTAGATGCCTTTTTGATGTGTTTGTACTACTAAGTGGTGTCGCACTTCATTTTTCCCCGCCCCTTGGGCTACGGGGACCAAGTGCCGACCTTATATTTAGAGGAAGAGAGAGAGGATTGAGGGAGAGAGAGAGAGCATATATCCACTTAGTAGCTACAAACTATCTATATTCTTTTTTTGTGTTCTTTAATGTTTTGCGGAGCATATACTACTAATACACATCCAAGAATTTATATGAAAACACAAACATCCAAAGTACATCATATCATTATGCATTCATGAAAACTAGTCTTATACTTAATAAAAACCCACATACCTGAGTTTAGAGAATTCTAATCATATCCATGATCATCTAGATAAACTGGTCAGCACCTGATTAAAACAATTAATCATCATTAATACAATGTTCACCATTATTAATGATAATTAGGTCCAAAATAGGGTTTTGGGAAAATCTAGGTTCAAACTCATCTAAACTTGTGTTTGATATTTTTCTACTGGTCAGGATGTCATTTTAGAGGTCTGGTTCAGATTTCATATTTTTCTGATGATTGGTCTATTTTCTAAAATTAGTATTAGGTTTAAAGCATCTAAATCAAAATCCTTAAAAATGAATCATCAGAAGTCTAATCTAAAGGTTTCACAGTGAAGAGGGTATTTTTCTGAATCTATGGGTATTTTTTTGGCATTTTTCTGACAAGGGGTCTAATTACTACAAATTATGCAGGATCTAATCATTTACTTAGAAATTTACCTTTTTGGGCAACTCAGAAAGTGCCATGTGTCCTTTAGGGCTGCCGCTCCTTGCCTCACTGGGGTCTGGATGGTTCAGTAGTTCTGAACCCAGTTCAGCCTCCACAACTCCTTTCTTTCTCCGCTCGAAGCCAGACGCCGGTGTTTGTGCATCGTCTTCGCGACCCATGGCGCCGCTGTGCCCAGGTCTGCTTTTGGCGAGTAACGAGCTGAGTCCAGGGCTTCCTTCACACCACTGGTTCCTCGGCTAGGGGAGAGAGAGATGAGTGATCTCATTCCCAATAGCTTCCCGCCTCCCTCTACACCGGTTGAGTCTAGTACTTCCCCGACCAACTCCGCAGCTGCTGCTGCATCAGTCTTTGCTCCAACGAATGGTCCATGTTTGGCGTGGGGCTACCGCCGCCATGAGCCTTCCCTCCGGTGAGCGCCATCCAGCCATGGTGAAGTAGGGCGACACAGGTTCTCTCTTACTGCCTCAAAGATACCGCCACCATGAGCAGGCTCCAACGAGAACGAACCCTGGTGAGGAAGAGGAGATCCACGACTGGGTTTGATGAGCGTAGCCTCCATGCAGGCGAAGGGATGATAACCTGATCTGCACCGCCCTCACCTGGTCAGTCGTGGACGTCGCAGTGACGAGGTCAATGGGAGCTTCAGAGCTCCATCGTGATGCCCTTCTTGGAGCCGCGGTGGGGCAGTGCAGCAAGGGTGAAGATTTCTTTGAGGGTAATCCACAATCTAGTATGCGACAAGATCGGGGTGATTCTCCGTCCTTCGCAAGGGCGACCACTACCTCCGTTGTGATGGACTCCAGGCCATCCCCTCTGCTTCATCTTCTTGAAACGGCACCGCCTGCAATTTCTACGGCTCCAGTAATAGCCTAGCTAGGAGTCGTGAGGTCGGGGTCTGTTCCGGCATGACTATGATTGAGCAACCAACCTCCAACATCAGCTTTGGTTGTCACTCCTCCTTCTAAGTGTGAGGGGCGAGCTCATCATAAAGCTTCAAGCGCTAAGGCTGGGTGAATTGCTGGAGTGGTGAGGGCCATAGTGTGGTGGCAGCTAGAGATGCGGAAGAGGAGGGAGGTTGATCATTGTACTCCTGCCACCAAAACCCTAGACTGGGGTTGGATTTTCAAGCCACAACACAAGCCGAAAGACACCCAACGAGTGCCTCCATCTCCAAGGTCGGTTGGTGCTCGCAGCTATGGAGAAAGGAGGGGGCTTCAAGGTTGATATCCTTGGACTCGCCTCAAAGTCCCACGAGACTTGTATTGTTGGACTCCTCCTGATCCTGCAGATCTACTCCATCGGATAAATTCAAGTGTGAGATGAGAGATAGAAGCGGTCAAGGCCTAAGGGATCACCAACCAATATCTCTGGGAGATGCGGAGGTTGAAGATGGTGACAGGGTCGTATTCTCGTCATTGGCTAGGATAAAAGCTAAAAAGGCAAACACATGTTTAATAGACTAAGTGGTTGTATGACAGAGTAATTAAACCTTCCACCATCGTCAAAACATGTTCCTAATTTACGTATAATTCAATTTTTACTCATGCCATTGAATCAAACATTCAAACCTCGATATCTCTCAAATGGTTAATCAAAAAGCCATATAATTTTAAGTATTAGTTCTACAACATGTAATCTAACTCTTTTTCAAGTTTGACATCCAAAGTCCAACATTTGTTTATTAATTTATTTCCTCAATTAAATAATTGTATAAATCTTTCATACGATTTGACTATTCATTGAATCTTAATAAAATGAGTTCAACCTACATCATTTGAAAAATTGAAACCTCAATGTCCATCATTTAACCATTCTATTCCATGTATGTCAACAATGATATTTTGTATATCAAGTTCCAAAATTCAGGGCTATCACATTCACCCCACCTAATATGGAATTTCGTCCTCGAAATTCAACTAATCTCATCCTTAAGAGGCTATTTAGGAATTCAACTGCATATACATCATCATTGCTTAGGTTCTAAGACCATCATAGTTGCATGCACTCTAAGTTGTCATCTTAGGGTCTAGAGATTCTTGGGTGTGTCCACCGCACCTTATATATATGTGGAAGCATCACTTAAAGTCTTAGCCATAACATGACATTATGATATCTTAGGATTACATCACCCCTAATGATATGGTTTTGTTCATACTTTTAAAGTTCAAGAGAAATTGGTTTATATGTCATGGTATTCAGATCATTTAAATCTAACATCATTAACATCTTACAATGATTTCAGCATTAAAGGAGATTTATCTTCATCCCTAATATTAGAATTTTCTAATTAAGAAGGGCTTGTGTAACATGCTTGACCATTAATGTTTCACCCTATGGTGTGATATTGATACCCAACTTAGAAGAATACATTGAGAAGGATCAAGGTTACAAACTATATTTTTGATCATATATCCTATGATCCAAAAATATCTTTATATCAAGTTCATGAGTTAAAAAAATTTTATGTCTTGCATGTATTATGTAAGGGAAAAAGAGAATATACTAAGTTTATCCCATGATCTCAGCATCATATCTTTTGTATTTCATATGAAGGGGAAGAGAATATTTTAAAGTCAAACTTATCATGATTTCAATCTTTGGTACTACATGTATGATATAGGGGGGAATATAGAATAGATCAAGCTTATATGAGTGACTCCTCATATATAAATCATCTATATAGCTCAAGTGAGGTTTCTATCATCATATATTAAGAAAGAGAAGAAGAAGGGAGAACATGTATTTTGAGTATCTTTTGCACAAAGAATAATACTCTCGTAACTAGAGTTCATATATTACCTCACTTGCAACTAATTATGAGATTCTCAAAATATGTCACTCTAGCTAGGACCTAACTCAGCCAAAGGATTGACTTTATCATATGGGTCATCTACCCATCCTTTTATTTTACCCAATTCTCACATATAGATTTGAATCATGCATAAGGACTCAACTCAACACTCGAGAGTAATCTAGTGTAGAATTTTTTTAACACATATCTCATATATTGGAGGCTAGGTCCTATGACCTTCTCCCTGTGGGTCTTACTCTCTCTAGAGTTCACCACATATCTCATCCTACCACTAGATATCCTCCTTGTATAAGAGCTTGAGGCTCATGCACACTCATATCTATCTTAACTTAGCTTATCTTATGTAGGGAAAAGGGAATGTACTTTCATTATCAAGATTTTGCATAAATTCTACAAAATTGGATTCAACAAGTATACAACTTAAACCTTTATAAGGAAACTTATACTATCAGAGATCAAACTTAGATAAGTTTTCACATGCTTATTTCAACTATCATTCTATCATCTACTCTATGTATCACATATCTTGATAAGGCTCTAGACATCTAATCTAGACTACTCTCTCTTCTAGACTGATGTCACTCCCTTTCACTTAGGTTGCATGAACACTAACTACTCTACAGTGTGAGGGACACAGTTTCATATTTACATATATATAATAAAATATTATATAATTTTTCTTTGAGAAAGAAGATGTCAGAGAAAACTGTCAAGGCTCGATCTGATTGGAAAACAAAGCCAAATCAGCAAAATTTAGTGTCCCACACACAATAGATAGTCTAGTGTCATGTCACCTAGTGAAATGGTGAGAACGAGATGTAGACTAGTGTAGCTACCCCATACATATGAGCTCTATATGGAAAGGGTCTCATACACTTGTCTAAACCTAGTTCTTGAACATCTAGGTTTTGAACCGAGAGGCTAGGTCAAACCTTATTCCTATAGAACAACTTACTAAGTTTCTAGGGTTTTAAGTGAAAGGTGAAGTTTAGTTTTATGTATCATGGTAAGAAATTGTTAGGTGTAGGTATTGTTCATGCTCTAATACCAACTGTGACGTCCCTGAATTTTGATTTCTCCAAACCCTATTGGGAATGAGATGTCAGAATCCAAAAACATCATCCAATCATATCAGAAAGTGATGCAGAAGCATAATACGCATACATGAACATAAAACCATAACATACTCAACATTCACATGTATATTTATACAATATGAATTGTTACAAATGATTTACATTTACATATTGAATGAAAATTCTACAAGTCTATGAACATGTATGCTAATAGGATCTTAACACAAAAGGTACAACCTGGACAACTGCTCACTTCCCGTCTTTTATCCGAAGCTAGCTCTGAACCTAAAACATACGTGAAACAACAAATCAACACACAAGGTGTTGTGCACGTGGGTAGAAAGATACATACTAATATGCTTGCATAATGGAAATAATCTTTAGAAAGAAAGAGTAAAAGAAAACATTGTTTAAAGTGATAATAAGGTAAACACATATTTTTAGATGCCTTTTTGATGTGTTTGTACTACTAAGTGGTGTCGCACTTCATTTTTCCCCGCCCCTTGGGCTACGGGGACAAAGTGTTGACCTTATATTTAGAGGAAGAGAGAGAGGATTTAGGGAGAGAGAGCATATATCCACTCAGTAGCTACAAACCATCTATATTCTTTTTTTGTGTTCTTTAATGTTTTGCGGAGTATATACTACTAATACACATCCAAGAATTTATATGCAAATACAAACATCCAAAGTACATCATATCATTATGCATTCATGAAAACTAGTCTTATACTTAATAAAAACCCACGTACCTGAGTTCAGAGAATTCTAATCATATCCATGATCATCTAGATAAACTGGTCAGCACCTGATTAAAACAATTAATCATCATTAATACAATGTTCACCATTATTAATGATAATTAGGTCCAAAATAGGGTTTTGGGAAAATCTAGGTTCGAACTTATCTAAACTTGTGTTTGATATTTTTCTACTGGTCAGGATGTCATTTTAGAGGTCTGGTTCAGATTTCATAGTTTTCTGATGATTGGTCTATTTTCTAAAATTAGTATTAGGTTTAAAGCATCTAAATCAAAATCCTCAAAAATGAATCATCGTAAGTCTAATATAAAGGTTTCACAGTGAAGAGGGTATTTTTCTGAATCTATGGGTATTTTGTTTTGGCCTTTTTCTGACAAGGAGTCTAATTACTACAAATTATGCAAGATCTGATCATTTACTTAGAAATTTACCTTTTTGGGCAACTCAGAAAGTGCCATGTTTCCTTTACGGCTGTGGCCCCTTGCCTCACTGGGGTCTGGACGGTTCAGCAGTTCTGAACCCAATTCAGCCTTCATAACTCCTTTCTTTCTCCGCTCGAAGCCATACGCCGGTGTCCGCGCATTGTCTTCACGACCCATGGCGCCGTTGTGCCCAACTCTGCTTTTGGCGAGTAACGAGCCAAGTTCAAGGCTTCCTTCACACTGCTGGTGCCTCAGCTAGGGGAGAGAGAGATGAGTGATCTCATTCCCAATAGCTTCCCACCTCCCTCTACACCGGTTGAGTCTAGTACTTCCCCGACCAACTCCGCAGCTGCTGCTGCATCAGTCTTTGCTCCAACGAATGGTCCCTATTTGGCGTGGGGCTACCGCCGCCAAGAGCCTTCCCTCTGGAGAGCACCGTCCAACCATGGTGAAGTAGGGTGGCACAGGTTCTCTCTTACTGCCCCAAAGATACCGCCGCCATGAGCAGGCTCCGACGAGAACGGACCCTGGTGAGGAAGAGGAGATCCACGGCTGGGTTTGATGAGCGTAGCCTCCATGTAGGCAAAGGGATGATGACCTGATCTGCACTACCCTCACCTGGTCAGTCATGGATGTCACAGTGACGAGGTCAATGGGAGCTTCAGAGCTCCATCGCGATACCCTTCTTGGAGCCACGGTGGGGCAGTGCAACAAGGGTGAAGATTGCTTTGACGGTAATCCGCAGTCTAGTGTGCGACGGGATCAGGGTGATTCTCCGTCCTTTGCTATGGTGACCACTACCTCCATTGTGATGGACTCCAGGCCATCCCCTCTGCTTTATCTTCTTGAAACGACACCTCCTGCAAGTTCTACGGCTCCAGTAACAGCCTAGCTAGGAGTCACGAGGTCGGGGTCTGTTCCGGCATGACTATGATTGAGCAACCGACCTCTGATAGCAACTTTGGTTCTCGCTCCTCCTTCTAAGTGTGAGGGGCGAGCTCATCATATAGCTTCAAGCGCTAAGGCTGGGTGAATTGCTGGAGTGGTGAGGGCCATGGTGTGGTGGTAGCTAGAGATGTGGAAGATGAGGGAGGCTGATCATTGTACTCCTGCCACCCAAACCTTAGACTGGGGTTGGATTTTCAAGCCACAACACAAGCCGAAAGACACCCAACGAGTGCCTCCATCTCCAAGGTCGGTTGGTGCTCACAGCTATGGAGAAAGGAGGGGGATTCAAGGTTGATATCCTTGGACTCGTCTCAAAGTCCCACGAGACTTCTATTGTTGGACTCCTCCTGATCCTGCGGATCTACTCCATCGGATAAATTCAAGTGTGAGATGAGAGATAGAAGCGGTCAAGGCCGAAGGGATCACCAACCAATATCTCCGGGAGATGTGGAGGTTGAAGACGGTGACAGGGTCATATTCTCATCATTGGCTAGGATAAAAGATAAAAAGGCAAACGCATGTTTAATAGACTAAGTGGTTGTATGACGAGCAATTATACCTTCCACCATCGTCAAAACATGTTCCTAATTTACTTATAATTCAATTTTTACTCATGCCATTGAATCAAACATTCAAACCTCGATATCTCTCAAATGGTTAATCAAAAAGCCATATAATTTAACGTATTAGTTCTCTAACACGTAATCTAACTCTTGTTCAGGTTTGACATCCAAAGTCCAACATTTGTTTATTAATTTATTTCCTCAATTAAATAATTGTATAAACCTTGCATACGATTCAACTATTCATTGAATCTTAATAAAATGAGTTCAACCTACATCATTTGACAAATTGAAACCTCAAGGTGCATCATTTAACCATTCTATTCCATGTATGTAAACAATGATATTTTGTATATCAAGTTCCAAAATTCAGGGCCATCACAGTCTCCCCTAGACCAAGGAAGCTCAAGATGCAATATGGGTTATGGTGGATTGCCTTACCTAGATGACATGAGAACCAAAGAGTATTGTCAAGGGACAGATCTGGTTGAACTACATATGAGAAAGAGCTGGTTCAACTACACCATGATGCGAGTTCAATGGTTCTTGCTTATAACCTAAAGATTCAATTCCATAAGGTGGAAGAATATACATGAAGAACTCGATGTTAGTACCACTTATCACCCCTAACTATTGGTTCGTATGATCCAGACGAAAGGGTCTAATGAGAGCATGTGTTCTCATTCAGGGTGATACATAGAGATAGTTCTTACCCTTTGTAAGATGTGATGATAACCACATAGTATCAGGATGTAAAGAAGCTCTGCAAGGGTGGTTGTGTCAGTCACCACTTCATTAAGATGATGTTGGTGAAGGGACCTCGCGAAGGTCAAGAAAAGACCATAGTGTGTGCAGATGAAGTCACTTTGATCGTGCAAGGGCTGAAAGGAGCCCAAGGATGACAAGAGTTGTAAGCTGATGCAAAGTAGATTAACATGTACTTCACTGTGGGTGAAATATGTGACATGAAAATCTGACTCCTCTAAGTTATAGCTAAGAGAGCTGAGTCCCCGATGCATGGGTTCTTTTGACATTGTTTGGTGGATATGGTTGTGTTTGGTTTACCCCTTAGGATAACATGATGTGTAATGTGTTCCATGACTCTGATTTAGAGCTCTATGTGAGGTACCCAAGCCATGTGCTGAGCCATGGACCTATTCAGCTTTATGAGAGGTTGAAATGTCCTGAGTCACCTATGAGGGTACGATATACCAAGGTGAGAGAGAACTCAGATGGAAGAATATGAGATCATAAAGGTTCTTTGGAAGCACCATGGATAGGGCAAAGACACATAGGGGCCAATGATGGACATAGAAAAATCTTATCCTGAATTGTTTGTTTGCATGGTGGAATTTTGGGGGAAAAATCCTATACGAGGGGAAGGATGTGACAACCTCACATTTTGCATGTGTTTTCATAATTGAAATATAATGATTTTGTGAATTTTGAGGTTAACTAAAAAGGTTGTAAGCTTTTCTTCAAAGGATGGGTTTCCTTATAAATATTCCTTTGGATAGGAATTTCGTGATTCCCATTATTATATTAATCCAATAATGGATATAAAAGAGAAGAAAAGAAGAAAAGTCCAAATATTAGAAAAAGATACAAGTTAATGAGTTTTAAGAAAAGTATTTATAAGAAATACTTGGAAATATCTAGAAAGTGGCATTAATGGCCACAATTGAATAAAATTCATTTCTAATAAAAGAAATATGAAAAGAGGAAAAAGGAAATGAAATATAAAGAGGAATCCTTAAAAATAATAAGGAAATAAGTAAGATAATAATATAAAAAGATAAGTAAAAGGCTAAGGGATATTCCCAAGAAGGGATTTCGAGCCATTAAGGTTCCTTGAGGTTCAAGGAACTCAGAATAATAATTTAATGGCAAAGGAAAGAGAAAATAGTTGATAAATATACATAATTGAGTAATAACTTGCAACTAAAGCAATGGATCCTATTTCTTCATATAATGATCCCAACTTTGGCATGATGATAGATTAAGTTATTAAGGACTTTCCCTTAAAATTTGGGATAAATTGGATGAACGGTTTGGGAGATATGAATTTTTTAAGTATCCTTAAGTGTAAAGGATAACATTAAATGTCACCATTTATGTTCTAATACGAGGCTTGATAGCCGTTGGATCAAGGATCCAATGGTGTCTGCTCTTCGATTCTGATTAGGAAAGAGGAGAGTAAAGGGAGGTTTCCCAATCGATTTCCTCATTTCATAATGCATGTGTGAGGTTGGGATTTGCTCCATTGGTTTCAAGAAGTCCCGACGATCCCAACCATACCAGGTTTTGGGACCTGATATGGCGTGTGTCAGTTTTCCCCGAACTAGGAATAAGCGCCATAAGATCCCTGCCTATATACATACATATATATATATATATATATATATATATATATATATATATATATATCTGTGTGTGTGTGTTGCGCCTCTCTACGAAAGCCAGAGCAACCCTCCGAGTTCGGACGAGAGGGAACAATAAGGGTACGGGTTCAATTGCAAGGTCAGGCGAGTCCTTCACCATCGAAGTGGAGCAGCTTCACGCCAGAGAAGAGGTACACCGTCCCAGTAGGTCCAACCAAATCTGGCGAAGCCAAGGGCAGAGATGAATCCAGTGGGTCTGGGTGCCAAAGATGGGACTCTCGCAGGCTGTTGGAAAGGCTAGATGGTCGGGGTTAACCATGGAGTTGACCATGGTAGGCGCTGGCTCGTAAATAGGGGAGCCATCTAAAGGGGGGGATGAAGGTGAGCACTCGATGTAGTGTACCACCAGCTGGTCTAGCATAAGGGAGTCGAACTCCCAGTAGTGATTCGGCTCTTCGCGCGCCTCTAAGGGACGAGGCGGAGGGCCGCGGGGCGATTCCTCTGTTTCACAGAGGAAACAGGGGAATCGGCCCCCATTCCGTGCAACCTGTGCAGAAGATGAAGACGCATAATTGATAAATGGGTAACTGGATCCACAGGCGGGTCCGCGAGCCAAGGAAGCTATTTGCCAGAAAATGGAATAAAAAGGACGTGTGGCATTCATTGATTGGCCCAAAAGGTTAGTTCTTTGGAAATTCATAATTAAATATTGGTAACTATGATTAGGCCGACTTATATATGAATTTTTCTCATAAGAACATGAGGAATGCAATAAAAATATAATTGAAGCCTTTTTCTAATTTCAATTTGAAAAGTAATGGAGTTCATCAACTTTAGTGCTTTAATGATTAAGAAACCCTATTTTGAGATCATTAATGTATTTAGTAGGGTTTAATGGATGATTAAAGTTAATATTAACCTGTTAATTGTAAAAAGGTACATTAAGAACAAAAATGATGAACTTTGCACGTAATTGGTTCAATTTAGAGAGTCATGTGCATAAATATGCTTTAATGGGCCTTGAAACCCTAATATTAGTAAATGCAACTCATAATGGTTTTAATTATTCAAAATCGTGAATAAAGTTGAGATATGATAATTCCAAGCTATTTCAAGTATAAAAGTTCCTAATTGTGGATAAATACTCTTAATGTAGTAATTAGGGTTTTCTAATGGATAAAGGTAGAATTAATGACAAATAGAGTTCATATGTGAATTAGATCATAATGAACTATGAATTGATGATAAATGAGCAGAATGATCTTGTCATGGATTAAAAGGATACAAATGGTAGCTTTAATGTGAAAGAGGCTTAATGGACTTAATTGATGGTTAATTATGCTTTTTTTGATATTAGGGTTATATGTTGCTAAAGGTAACCTTATAATCTTTCATGAAGAATAGATGAGATAATTAGGGTTTGTGAGTAATTGTAATGGAAACCCTAAAAGTGGACTTGAAACCCTAGGAAGCGAGCTAGGTTTAGTAGATCTTGATGGCATGATTAATAATAGGAAATTGTATGTATATTTCATGATCTCATAATGTGCTTGCTTATCTATTTGGATTTCTTGATTGAAATATTCTATCTCAAATCAACCTAACATGTATGTGGTTAAGCTTATGAATAATTACTTTAGTTTCACTGTGATTTCAAGTTATTTTATCGGTTTCCTGAAAATAACTGCTTGGATGACTTTTATTTCATTAAACTATAAAGTGACTTTGATTATCACCATAAGTATATATACATGACTGGCTCAGATCCTATTCCTCCTCTATGGCTTTGCTAATGATGAAAAGGGTAACCTGGTAAAGGGTCTACTTGTTAAGTGTGACCATCACGTTATTAAGAGTTAGGGATTGAGCTACCTATGGGTAGTGCCATGTGATTCTTTAGCACACCATGAGTTAGGGATTGAGCTACCTATGGGTAGTGCCATGTGACTCAACCCTAGATATTGATCTACCTGTTAGGTAGGATCATGCGAGGTTTAATGGGGATCTACCATGAGGAAGGTAGCATACAAGTCTACTGCATGGACAACACAGAGGTTAGGGTATGTAAGGATTGAGTAGTAATGTTGAAAATGTAAAGTTGTTTGTTAAATCATGTTTGACTACAATATGTTGTTACAATTATTTGCATGATTATTGTTTCCCCCACATACCAACATAATTCATTTATGCTGACCGACATTTTGTTTGTCGGCGTTTAGGTACAAGTGAAAAGAACAAACAGTAAAGTGGCATATGTCGAATCAAATGAGAATTAAAGTGCAAAGGAGGATTAGTTAGAATAGAACTCGGAGGTGGATAGAAGTAGATGCCCAAGATTTTGAAAAAGGTGTGCAAAGTTAATTTTTATTACAGCCTTTCAGTTTAGTTTAGTAGAATTTGATAATTATTATAGATTATTTGTCGAACCTTTGATCCGGAAATTGGGATAATAGCTCTGACCTCTTGGTCTCCCTTAATTGGGGGTTACTGGGAGGCAGGGTCGTTACAACTTGGTTTTCTCATGTTTGGTTACTTGTAGTTCTAGGATCCATACACCACTTGTGAGATTACCTTCCAGAAAGCATCTGCTAACATTTCTATTTATTTTAATCTGAAAATGATCTACTAGTGACATTTCTACTCAATTTCAAATCTGAAATTTGATTTCTAATTACAAACGAAGATGACTACGATTATAGGATGAGATCAAGACTATCATTGATCAACGAGATTGCATACAAAGCACAAACTGTTCCATATTGTTGTCATACAAAACATAAAAAAAATGTTTCATATTGTCATCATACAGAACACATATTGTTTCATATCACCATCATACATAGCACAAATTGTTTCATATTGTCATTATATAGAGCACAAATTATTTAATGTTATCATCATAAAGACACAAATTATTTCATGTTGTCATCATACATAACACAAACTATTTCATATTGTCATTGATAAAAAAATTCTTATTATAAGAAAAAATGTGATTATCATCCTGTTTGTCAGTCCTAAAAGAAACCATTCATCCTCAAACTATTGACTATGAGGCTAAATTTCTTCTCATGCTTTAATTTTTTGATCATCTATTCCTCAATTTATATGATGTCACAGTGTCAGTAGAAAGTTGTTAGTAGCATCTATAATGACACACAAACTCAAAGGGTGCTTCTCGTCGTCTAGCATGTTACCATTGCTACGGTGGTAGAAAAGTGAACCCAATACAAACATGGACAGGATAATAAATGCTAAAAAGATAATGAATAACATAATAGCAATAATTTACCATAAAGAAATACAATTTACATACAAATTACAAAGTGTCTCGTCAACTATTAATACACAAAAGGATATCAAAACAAAACTAGACCACTAGTGCTTCTCTTAAAACATCCAACATATTAAGTAAACAAATGGAGAAACTATGAACCCCTGGTAAGACCATCCATCACCATAGCTACAAGCTCCTTGAACTAGAAGAAAACAATAATATTTCTACAGACAAGTGATCATAGAAAATTAAGAAATGAAATACATATGTAGGAGGAACCACATTTCAGAAAACAAGCTTCCATACTAAACACCATACAAGCATATTATAGCATAACAAAAATATGATTTAACAAATATAGCAGTAGTAGATGAAAACAAAACATATTAAACGTGGAGAGATATGATCATAACAATATAAATAATCAAATACATGCATATAATGTGTATAAAGGAAATCAAATGTATGCATGTGTCAGTATAAAGAAATCAATGTATGCATATTATCATATAATTAAAATTATGTGTTAAGTAAACATGATAAGGGCAGGAGATAACATATGAATAAAAAAGAACAAGGGAAACATCCAATAAGGGAACAACTAAACCACTAACAAAGTAGGATTAAAAGTAGAATGAATATACAATACTCAGGCTATTAATAAAGTCCACATATGTATTGACAAAAGATTTGTATTACCTTAAATGTTGAATGACATATTCAATCACTCTCCTCTCAGTTCATCATCTAAAGTCAAAAAGAACTCCTTATCTTCAATAGTGCTTATTAAATATTTTGAAATTGACAAGATCTTATCCTTGTCCAACCCATTCTCTTGACCCATTTCATCACTTCCTTAAATATATCACACTTCATCTCAACCATCCCTATGATAAATGATCTCTTCAAAGCACTTGATAGAGATTCTAGGTGAGTTGCAATAGTAATTTGTGTATGGTTGTCTCCTACAACCCTTTTCTGGGATTTCTTATTATATTTTGAGCTTGATGCCCCCTCACCTCTAGAATAGGATTCTCCTCTTGGTATAGAAGCTCTTTCATTATCATCTTTTGATTGATTAATATTTGTAGAAGAATCATTCTTATTGCACACGACATCAATAGAACTCGTCTAGAACTCCCTTGTAGCCTTGTCATAAAAAACTATCACCTTCATCGTTATATGGATCTGCTTTAGGATGTGCCTACATTGTGAGAGACATGTTACATTGTGCAAGACCCAATATAACAAGAACTGAACCGTACATTAAACCCAATAGTTTTGTAGACTGAGAAGAACCTTTTTAAACAACATGTGAAGTTAATTCTAGTATTCAAAAGTAGATGAAAGGTACGTCAAATAAAATCCCAACTCAGAGGCATATAGTAAACATAAGCATAGAAAATTATATCTTTACATAGTCCATTGTGGTTATCTCATCTATTTCAATTAGCCCCTTATCAAAGTCAATATGAATGCCAGTAGAATTCTTAAGAATCTAGTTTATATCCTCCCACCTCTCTTTTAAAGTCCTAAGGAGATTCTTAACATTAGAAACTTGAACATCTTCTCCAAACTCCTAACTAATCAACCTTGTTTCTTGTTTGAGGCATGTTGATTTAAAACTCTTATCCACCTTCACTCCATTCTAGATTTGTTCGGTTAAGAATTTGCATAGAATTTTGATTCTTTTGGTATGATACCTAATAAATTTGGTGTCTCTCCCCTTCTCCTATTTCCCCTATTTTTTTTAATCTTCCAATTACCATATAAATAAACTAAATGATGCAATTCAGTATTTTGGACCAAATGAACAACCATATAAAGCAAATTGTGGAAATCAAAGCTCGAGGATGATGATAATATATTTGGACTCAATGAACAATCATATTTGGTGGACTGAAAGGAGAGGATCTATAAAACTAGTACTTATTGAGTTTATAATCAAACATGGGTTGAATTATAGTATAATGTTCATATTATTTCATGAAATGTAAACTTTACCTTTCTATCATACTCTATTATTAAGCAACATTTCATGAGTAATATATGCAAGAGTCCCAACTCTAGACTTAGGCTGTGAATGCATCATTGAAGAGTGTAATAAGGTTTTTAGAAGATGAATGTAACCTTTTGTAGAATATTTCCATTGGAAAATAGAATTATTTGATGTATTTTTGCATATAACTGAATTCATCAATTTCAAGTAGGTCTGAGGCAGAAACATGTAACATGTCAACTGATCAAGATAAGCTCTTTACTGGTAAGCATCTATTAAAGTTCAAGCATGTATGAGACAACAACATATAATATATTTGTAGTTACATTCAAAAGAAAAGAAACAAAATCACATGTGATTTTGTATCTTAAAATGATTCTCCATGGAAAGAGCTCACTTCACTTGCAATATTGGTGCTACTAGTGAATCTTGAGATATCATCTAGTCTACCTTTCTCTTTACATATGGCTATAGTAGAAAAATTTGTATTATGAACTGTGCTAATGACATTTTATTTTGTCAGAGACCGTAGAAATACAAACTCACATGTGATTCTGCAGAAAAAATTGCTTTCTTTGTGTCATGCAAAAAAATTAGCATAGTCCTTGAGTCATACTTGTCTTTCAAGACATGAAACTAAAAGATAAAATATTGAGATAATATATCATAAAAAATAGATAAATAAGATCACATATGCGAAGTAAGACAAGCCATTACAAATTTTATGCACATTCAAAAGAAAAGAAACAAAATCACATGCGATTTTGTATCTTAAAATGATTCTCCATGGAAAGAGCTCACTTCACTTGCAATCTTGGTGCTACTAATGAATCTTGAGATATCATCCAGTCTACCTTTCTCCTTAAAGATGTCTATAGTAGAAAATTTTGTATTATGAACTGTACTAATGACATTTTATTTTGCCAAGGACCGCACAAATACAAACTCACATTTGATTTTGTAGAAAAAATTTCTTTCTTTCTATCATGCAATTTTTTTAGCATAGTCCTTGAGTCATATTGAAGACATGAAACTATAAGATAAAATATTGAGATAATATATCATAAAAACTAGATAAACAAGATCATATATGGTAAGTAAAACAAGCCATTACAAATAAAAAAATCACATCTACATATTAATATCGAATTTATTAATTCAACTCAAAAATATAAAGGAGAAATAGCTTAAACAAGATCACATATACTAACTCAATAAGATTATATAATTCAATAACATCACATATATTCAGTCAACCCAAGATAGGGGAAAAGATATGACTTAATAATAAAAGAGACACAACTCAAATATAAAGGATATACTACCCGAGTATATAACTCAACTAGATAGGATATACAACTTAAATTGAGAAATGATACAACTTAAACATAAAAGAGACACAACTCAAATTTCAAGGATATACAACTTGAGTATATAACTCAACGAGATAGGAAATACAATTAAATTGGAAAGAGATACAACTCAATTGGATATTCTCTCAAGGTAATCATCCCACACAGATCTAGCTATTTCTTCCTTCTTAGAAACCCATGGAGCATTTCGATGCTTACAATGTGTAGGAGTTATCTCGTAAGAAAGTGTTGCATATGTAGAATCCTCTATAATGGCCCCATCCAGTCCTAAATCATCCTTTTAAACAAATGCATCCCTAAGAGGGTGTTGATCGATGATATAATTATGTAGCTAACAAATGTGTTTTCTATTTTATGTACATCTTTTAGATATCTCTTTGGGATTGTTTTGTTGATTTTTTTCCTATTTTTAGAATTAATGGTCTTAGTTTTGCTTTTTTCACTTTAATTAGAGTCTTAATTAGATTTCCTTTGATTTTATAGGAAAATGGCTCAATCACTCCAATGATCACATACTCTTGGAACATGTTTGCACAAAATCACATAGTGCTTGATTTAAACACATGTTACACACACACACACACAGATATATATATATATATATATATATATATATATATATATATATATATATATATAACATGTATTTAGTACCCACACGGGTATCTACATGCTTCCAATTTTGTTTATTTTTTTGTAGTTTCTTACTTTTAACATTTAGAGGGTTACTTTACCTTGGACACTGTTACTTTTCATGCATAGATAGTTACATTTCCAATAACTATAACAAATATAAAATTATATATATATATATATATATATATATATTTGTTGTGTATCCTTCTCATATTTACTTTTTTAGTTGCATAGTTACTTTTTTATCATAATTGTACTTTTTTGTCCAACAAGTTACTTTTCTGACCGTATAGTTACTTTTTGGGTTGACGGGTAGAGAAATGTAGTCTATCCACATGGGTATTGGATGAATGCCTATATATATATATGTATATATACATTTATATATATGTATATCTTTTACATATGAACTATATATTTAATTTCCAAATATGCTTTGGAAAGGGAATTTAATAGCCTACATTTTAGGACTGCTTTGGAATGTGTGATGGGATCGAAACATGCTCAAAATTTGTATTATGAAAATCTGCAACAAAAAGAATCAAAGAAGTTAATGAGCGGCCAAAACATCAATGAAAGTTGGCCAATTTCATATGCTTCTGTGTGGAGGAAATAATACAAATAAAGACCAATTCAAACTCATATGTGGATAAGATCATTGCTTAGGATGAGACAGGAGGGTCAAAGAAAACTTTTAAAGACTAGTGAATTGACTTGCCATCCCAATCAACCAACACGCATTCAATACTAGGTCAAATGCCAAAATAGTAAGTCATCAATGCAGTCAAGGTTTGACCTGTGTGACTTTTAGCAGAAGCAAGTGATGAATTCCAGTCACTGATCAGCGCTCTGGATTACACCATCTAGCCACCACCAGTATCCATTCCTCTAGGGTCCTGTCCCCTCCTTTCCCCTATAAAGGGAGGGCGGATCCAAAGACAAAGACATCACATTTTCTATCCCCCGGAGCCCCCTCTGGTCCTATAATTGTTCTCTTTTCAATTGTGTTTGAGTAGTTCCCTATTGGGGCATGGGGAGTATCCTCATAACCTGTTCTTTACTTTATCGTATTAGGGAAAAAATGTTTTTTTGACTTCTTGTCTTGATCTATGGTTAGATATATATATTCTTGTGGGGTGATGAGACATTGGATTCCCACAAGAATGAACCCAAAATCCCCTAATTGTGGTTATTATCTTTTGATTCATTCTCACACTCATTTTTTGTTTAGTTACATTATGTTCTTGAAGGATGATGAGACCGGGGATCTCAATAAGAATAAATCCATAATTTTCTTGATTAGACCGCAGACTGTAAATTATGATCTCTGTATTTAATTTATCTAGTTTGTTATAGCTTGTGGTGACATGTTCATCTGACCAATAAGTTCTATCATAAGGGAAATCATATGTTACTAAATGAGACCTCATATAGGAGCTTGTTCATTGGTTGAACAAGGATACTCAAATGTTGTGACCATAGATTTTAGAGAAGTTCAAACCTTGTGAAATTTGTGCTATGATAAGACACAAATCCACATAGTTCTAATTTGATCTTTAAAACTTAGCAGTCAAATTGGTTAAGTAAAGGCATGATTTTTTGATGGTGATCCCCCAGACCCCCGATATGTTTTATCATTTGATCAACTAGTTTTTCTTATACACTTTTCATTTCCATTTTAGTTTTATTCAACCACTCTCAATTTATAATTTACCTTCTATTCATTGCAACTAGTTTAGAACAACACTTAAAAACACTATCCTTTGGGACTAGTACCTTCCAATACTCATAATAGATTGCTTCTGAGTTGTTAACCATTTAAAGATTAAACTCCAATATTTCCCTCCTAGTGATTTGGTGTGTAATGACACACATTAATGTTGGCGCCATTGACAGGTACAGAGGCATTGATTTCAAATCGAGTTGCTTTTCTCAATTTATTTTTCTTTTTAGTTTGCTTTTAATTTTATTTCTCTTTGTAATTTTTATTCTTGTTTTGTAATTTCTTAGCTTATTTTGCAATTCTTAGTTTTGTATAAATCATTAGTTATTTTTGTAGTTTCTACTTTTAGTCAACTCCTTAGCTTGTTTTTGTAATTTTTAGTTTCTTATCATAATTTTACTTTTGATCAAAAAAAATTCCATATTAGACTTTTTCTCTTTCTATCTTAGATTCATTTTTTTAATTTTATTTCCTTTCAAAAAAATATTTTTATCTTATCAAGCTCCATTCTGGTATGGTGCTCCTTTTTCTACTAAGTTTTCATTCTAGTAGTACTGTTTTTTTCTTCATTTAATTTTGTTTAATTTTTTTATTAAATCCTTAGTTTCTTTTTTTACAAAATTCTTAGTTTAATTAATTTCTTAGCTTTTTTATATTTTTATCTTACTTTGATAATTTTTGGTTTTGTCCCAAAATTGTACTTGGAAAAAAGATTGTCGAATTATCCTTCTCTGGGGCATCATAGACATATTTTTAGAGGCAATTTAAATGGAGTGTTCATCACAATATCCTTTAAAATGTCAATTGTGTGATTAATACAACCATGGATCACTAAAATGTCCAAATATGCCCCCTCAGATTGTAGTAGCATTTTGTAGCATCGAGTCTACCTAAAGGCTTTCTTTCATCTTACCATTATGTCTGCTAGCTATCTAGTGGGAGAAAAAAGAGAAGCCCACACTTTTGGAGTGATATAAAATGGAATTGGAGTGATAGGCCAATGTGAAGTCTTCCATATCATTGGATAGTCGGTTCGAGGGCAAGGAAGGAAGTGTTTGAGCCATAATACCTTTCTTTTCAGTCTCGCCCCCAGACCACATACTTCTCAATTTGCCTACCCAATTCTGCTGACTGGCGGGTGTGATGCAGATTATAATCCACATTTTCCCGACAACTATTATGAGAAACCATGCTACAGATATCAGTATCCTAATGAATAGGGTTATGACTAACAAAATTACGAGAGGTTTAGTAAAGATGATGAACAAAATTGCAGGGACTATAAACCTTATTGTGAAAACCAATATACATCTCAACTAGAGGAGCAACTAAGAGATCTAGATAGAATAGTAGAAGAACAACATGAAATACTATAAATTTGACCAGCCTTGATAGCTACTTTACTCGAGGTCCAATCAAAGAATGCCTTGAGGAAGTTAGAAAATCTAGGTTGATTAATTTTGATGACAATGATGATAATACCATCATCATGTCAACTATACTAGATTTGACAAAAATAGCACAAACTAAGGAATTGCATCTTCTATGTCTTGAGTACACTGGTATTCTGACCCTTCTACTAGAGTTTTTATTATTTGAGTATGAAAAGACATAGCAAGAGGGTCATCCTTGTTTGACTATAGATCTTGAAGCTTAAACAAACATGTTGACCTAAGTGTTACACAATGTCCATATTTTGATAATGACTTAACCATTCCATTCATATATATCTAATATGTTTGTTTGAGATTGATTTTAGGCATTAGGTACATGAAAAGGATCAAATCTATCAACCCCTAATGTGTTCTAGTTCAATCCAAAAGTAATGCATATGTACTTTTGTGTAAATCACTTCAAATCACCTTAGATAATTTTTGTAATCATTTGTATTGATGACATGACATGTCACTAAGATCAGAAAAAATCAAGGACCCTTAATTCTAACATTTGATCATTCAAAAGACATTTTCCAAAACTCATTACATGTTGTTCGTCGATTGAGTTACAAACTCGAAAAATCCTTAATGGATTTTGAGAATGACCTTGATCGGTCGAGTTGCACATTCACAAAAGTCGACTAGTCCCTACACGACCCAAAACTGATTTAAGTGGATCAATCAAGTTTCCACTAGGACAAGCTTGACCGATGATTTGAATTGGCTTTGTTGCATAGTGCAATCGCCCAAGTTATCTTTATTGAAACTTGACTAAACGCATTGTACGAAAAACACAAAAAAAGTGATTTGAACCGTTGGACTTTTGCAAAACTCAAAATTAGATCTGTTGAAACACCCCAAATGGATATAAAACATTCATAAGTTTTACTACTCTCTAGTGGACACCATCGGCTATAAATAGGACCTCTTGGAGTTTATTCCAAGGTTTCTCATTCATGCTATTCAAGCTCCTTCTATAGTTGAGTGCATCCAGTCCACTTGATCCGCTTTCTCTCTCTTGATTACACTTCAATTTGTCATTATGAGTAAGATAGGATCTTCATTGTATGCTTGTAAAGCTTTCAAAGCTTCTCTTTTGCCAACCCCTTTCTTCAACATCAAGTTCGTGAAAGTTTCTCCAAGTGAAGGAGAAGGTGCAATCTTCTTCAAGCTATAAAAGAAGGTGCATAAAGCTTCTCTAAGTGAAGGAGGAGGACAAGGCGGAAGATCCAATGAGCTAAGTCAATAAATCCTTCAAGGAAAAAGACTCGGTGCAAGAGTGGGATCTCCTTAGTAAAGGCATCCAGTTTCTTGTAAGAGTTGGTAAGACATTGGTGAGATAGAATACTAGCTCTTGGATAGGTAAGACCTTGGTTGTAAGGTTATTGGCTCCCTTTACCTCAAAGGGAAGTTGGGTATCCTTGTCTCAGAAAATGAAGGTCAAATGTATGTCTTACAAGGAAATATAATTATACATAGGTTACAAAAACCTAGGGCTTGACCTCTCTAGGTTGTGGACTGACTCTCTCCTAGTTTGGAGAGTGGAACCACTCTTAAACATCTTGTTCAAGTGCTTGTTTCAATCTCTCTCATCCTTTCTATGCATGATTAGATTGACATCAAATTCACTATTTGCAATTGTGCCTAGTTGAAGTAATTTGAAGGTCTAATGATTTTTGTGCAAGTATTTTTAGCTCTATTCACCCCCCTCTAGATCTCTTTGATCCAACAAGTGGTATTCTAGCCATGGTATTCTATGACACATCTCCCACGAGATAAGAAGATGGGTGACAACTTACTTGGGTCCCTCAACCTAGAGGGATGATTCTCTATGAGACCCCCAGTCTTCAACGACACAAATTTCCTCTATTGGAAATGAAGGATGCATTTCTACCTTTAAGGTATGATCTACAACATGTGGAAAGTGATGATAATTCTATATACGGAGCCAGTGGGTGATGTAGCTACTTGGGATAAACCTACACTCAAGAAGTCGCAGCTTAATGCCAAGGTAGTAAGCATCATCTATTCTACCCTCACACCCTCTAAGTTCAACCAAATCTCATCTTGGGACGGAGCCCATGAAATTTGGAATAAGTTGTGCATTACCTATGAAGTCACACAACAATTCAAAGAGTCCAAGATCTACATGCTCAAAGGACTTCTTGAGAACTTCAAGATGGGCAAGAAGGAAAGAGTTGCTAAGATGTACACAAGACTCAACACCATCATCAATGGGCTTACGACTTTGGGCCACACCATGGATAGAGGAACTATCAATTTCAAGATCATGAGGTTCCCAAAAGATGGGAACCCAAGGTCACTTCCATAAAAGAAGCTAGAAGTCTTAGTGACTTTGCCACCGAAGAGCTCATTGACAACCTTCAAGCTCATGAGCCAAGGCTAGACAAGCAAGAAGAATATGACAAGAAAGAGGAGAAGGAATCAAAGAAGATAAAAGAGAATTCCTTTAAAGCTCATGTGGAGGCAATGATTTTCCAACAACAACTTGCTTTCCCATCCTCCTCAAGTGAAGATGATGGCCCTAGTGATCATGAAGCAAACTACTCCAAGGGCAAGTACTTCAAGGGAAAGTCTTCCTCATCCTATACTCCTAGATGATATGAATGTGGACAAAAGGAGCACTAAAATAATGAAAGTCCTAAGGCCAAGAAGGATTACCACAAGATAAACCACAAGAGGATGGATGGCTACAAGAAGGAAGTCAAGTACAAGAGGAAGGATAAGAAGGACAAAAGGAGCAAGGATGCAACTCATGTATCTTGGGAAATATCCTCTTCAAGTGTCTCAAGATCTGATGAAGGAGAGTGCCATGTTGCACTTATGTCCTCCACAAGTGAAGATATTGGTAAGGTAAGTGAGTAAGCTTGCATGAGTTATCCAAAGAAACTCTTATTGATATGTTAAATGCTTCCCGTTCATCTTATGTCAAATGAAAGTCTAAAAAGAAAAGGCTAGGAAAGATCATAGATAATATGTATGCTAAAATATATATTCTTGATCAAAATGAGAAGTTGCATCTTGATAGCATTGATTCCTTTCAAGGGAAGTTTCTTGACTTGATATGCAATACAATGGAGTTGAAGTAGAGAATGGTATCTACCTTAAGAACATTAGTAGCCTTAAGGAAGAAAACCAAGCCCTAGAAGTTAAGCTTGTTTTACGTAAAACTAAAAATGATGATATTAATCTTGCTTGTGATGCTACTAAAGGTGAGAACATAGTCCATCTTGATGAGTTTTTTTTTGCTTAGAACTAAACATGCTAGATTTCTTTCTCAAGTTAATGATCTCTATTCTAGACCTTTATTGCCTAGTCATGAAATTTCTAGTTTTACTTTAGAGAAAGATTCTTATCTTATTAAAGCCCTTTGTTTGGAGGCCAACATACTTCATGCACAAGATCATCTTGCTAGTTTATCTTCCACTGTCAATACTTTTTGTGATGACAATCACAAACTAAGAGCTTCCTTGTAGAAATTTCTCAAAGTGAAGTAATCCCTCAGTAAAGTTCTAGATCACTCTACCAAACATAGCAGTACTAGTAGTTTAGGATATGTAGGGGGAGCTCCAAAGAGCAAGATCAAGGGAAAGGGTAATAAAAAGAGCAAGGAACCTCCTATTTTTTATGGAGAGTCATTCAGCTCTAAGAACCCTAAGGTTTGTGTGAATTGCAAGAGTGATGACCATTACTCTACTTACTGTCCCTATAGAGAGAATGGGTCCAACCCAAAGATGAAATGGGTCCCCAAGCTAGCAGTAGATCCCAAAGTTTGAGTTGGGAACCAAAATTTTTCTTTCTTGTAGGTAAAAGGAAAATTGATTGTTGATAGTGGTTTCTCAAAGCATATGACAGACAAAATCAGCCACTTCAACCAATTCACAAAGAAGAAAGGAGGGTCGGTTACATTTGGGGAAACAACAAGGGTAAGGTGGTAGGTGAGGGTGATGTAGGTGATTCACTATGTATCAAGAATTTTGTTCTTGTAGATGGCCTACATCACAATTTAGTTAGTGTTAGTCAACTTTGCGATAATGGTTATCTTGTTCTTTTTACCTCACTCGAACGCTTACTTCTAGATTCCCTCTTTTACAATGTTATATATAAGAGAACTAGAAATGGTAATCTCTATATTATTATGCTACACTCTATTAATTCTATTGTTGGTAGATGTTTTGTTGTCAATTCGAATGATATTTATTTATGGAACTGTGGGCTTGGTCATATAAATATGCATCAAATGAAGAAGTTATGCAAAAAGTATTTGGTGAAGGGACTTCCTAAATTGGATTTTTAAAAGGATTAGGAATGCCAACCTTATACCCAAGGAAAGCAAGCCAAGTCCTCCTTCAAATCCAAAGAAGTCCTTAGTACCAAAAGAGTTCTTGAACTTCTTCACATTGATATATTTTGGACCAATGTGTACACAAACACTTTGTGGTAGCAAGTATTGTCATGTGATTGTCGATGATTTTTACCTCTATACTTAGACCTTCATTCTTGTTTCAAAAAGTGATACTCTTGATGTTTTTTCGGCTTTCTACAAATGAGTTGAAAACAAAGATTCTTGTCGGATTGTCTCTATCCACAACAGTCATGGGGGTGAATTTGAAAGTGATTTGTTTGAACGGTTATGTGACGAATCTGGATATGTATATAATTTTTTTTCTTCACCTGTAGCACCTCAACAAAAAGGGGTTGTAGAGAGAAAGAATAGGTTAGTACAAGAAATTTGTAGGACTATGCTTCTTGAGTATGATAATCTAAAGAAGTTTTGGGCTAAAGCTGTTAGTACATCATATTTTGTGAAAAATTGAATTTTTACACATCCATCCTTAAAGAAAAACCCCTATGAGCTATGGCGTAGAAGAAAGCATTCCATTCATTTCTTTCATGTTTTTTTGTCCTTGTTTTGTTATGAACACAAAGGATTCCCTTGATAAGTTTGATTTGAAGTCTTATAAGGCTTTCTTTCTTGCCTATAGTACCACTAGTGAGGCTTATAGAGTATTTAACATTGAATTGTTTAAAGTAGAAGAATCTATCAATGCTAGATTTGTTGAGACTAACCCCTCTATTTCCAAGAATGTCTTTAATAATGATGTTGCAGATGAGGTGATTCCTCACTTAAAAGAACTCAACATTGTTGATAAAGAAAAGGAGGTGTTAGGGGATGAAGAAGAGAGAGAAGAAGAAAAGAAGGATCCAACCCCCCTCTTTGAAAAGGATCATCTTAAGTAGCTCATCATAGGAAATATTTTTGAAAGGGTGAAGACACGGGCTGCCTACAACAATGAACAAGAAGACAACCTTCATCTTCAACTTGAGCCAATAGACGTCAAAGAAGCTGTCATGGATGATGAAGGGATCCTAGACATGAATGAAGAGTTGGAATAGTTTGAGAAGAACTGAGTGTGGGCTATTATGCCAAGACCAAGTGATAGAAAGATCATTCACACCAAGTGAGTCTACCACAACAAGTTTGATGAAAGAGGAAAAGTGGTAAGAAATAAATCAAGGTTTGTTGCTCAAGGATAAAATCAGCAAGAATGTATAGATTTTGATGAAACATATGCACATGTAGCTATACTTGAGTCAATTAGAATGTTGCTTTCTTTTCATAGTCATGCGAATTTTTTACTTTATCAAATGGATGTTAAAAGTGTGTTTTTGAATGGTACAATTGAGGCAGACGTATATGTTTCTCAACCTCTCAGAATTGAAAATGATAATTTGTCTAACCATGTTTATTTGTTAAAAAAAGTTCTCCATGGTCTCAAACAAGCACCTCAATCATGGTATGAGAAACTAAATAACTTTTTGCTATACTGGATATATCATGAAAAGTTGATTCTATGTTATTTCTAAAACACACTTCTAGAAATTTCTTGATTATTCAAATTTATGTTGATGATATTATATGTGGTGGAACGGATCTTGATCTTTGCAAGGAGTTTAGTAAGCTTATATAGAGTGAGTTCGAGATGAGCATGATGGGGGGGGCTTACTTTCTTCTTTGGTTTTCAAATCAAACAAAAAAAAAGATGGTAACTTCATCAACCAAGGCAAGTACACTAGTGAACTACTTAAGCATGTTGGGATGGAGAACACCAAGCTAATGGAAACCTTCATGTCAAACATCACTAAGCTTGACAGAGATGAGAAAGGAGAAAAGGTAGATGAGAAGCTCTGTAGAGGTATGATTAGAAGTTTACTTTATTTAACTTCCTCTAGACCCGATATAATGTTTAGTGTTGGCTTGTGTGCTCTCTTTAAATAAAGTCTTATGAAATCACATCTCATAGCAGTTAATAGGATTTTGAGGTATCTAGCCAAAACTAAAAATTTTGGACTATGGTATCTCAGGTCAAGGGACTTTATCTTCCTATAGTGATGTCGATTATGCAGGTTGTTTGATTCATAGAAAGTGTACAAGTGGCACTTGCTTCTTCCTAGGACCATGCCTATTTTCTTGGTTCTCTAAGAAATGAAGCATTGTGGCTCTTTCAACTACCGAGACTGAATAAAATGTAGTTGGAAGTTGTTATGCCCAAGTCCTATGGATGAGGCCATTGCTCCAAGACTTTAACATTCATTTTGATGCTTCTCCTATCTATTATGATAATACTAGTGAAATTACCTTGTCTTAAAATCCTATATTGCATACTAGAGCTAAACTTATAGAGGTTTGTCATTAGTTTCTTTGTTACCACATTGCCAAGAAGGATATTTATATCAAGTATGTAGACATGGAGAATCAACTTGCAGACATTTTCAATAAAACTCTAGCTAGAGACAAATTTGCTTTTATTAGATCAAAATTGCTTATAACTTCTCTTGTTGATATTCACATGCCTTGTAGATAGTTGTTCTCTTACCTATATGTTTTTTCTCAAAATTGATCATATCTTTCTTTCTATGTGCTTAACTACCATGTTTTAATGACTTGTTTCGCTCATTTTTGGGTGCTTTTTGCAAATGAATGATTTATCACAAAATAGTACCCTATGATGAGTGATATGGATCTCAATATGTCTAAAATGCATAATAGGCTAAAGAAATAAATTCAATTAGCACCCTAGAGGATAGGAATTAAAATTTCTATTTTTTGATAGACTTTCGATTGGTCGAACTAATAGCTCGACCGATCCCTCACCAAGGTCATATAGGGAATACCCGATCGGTCGAGTTTCCACATATCGGAACTCGACTGATCGCTGAGATAGACCAAACTAAAAAGTGTATCGATGACTTTTATCCCTCTCAACTAGAGAAAAATCAACTTATCCTGACCTCTAGCTCCTTTGGGCTCAAACCCTAGGTTCAACCTTCCTCTCCCAACCTTTACTTGGCCTTCCTTGCCTCTTTCCACACCTACCTAGGTGGCTAGATGACCTACTGGATGTTTTCTTTCTCTTTCAGTTGTCTTTACTTCTCCATCCACCTCCGTGGCTTCCAACTGTAGGAAGAGAGTCGTCCGAGGTGGGTGCACCCTCATCTCTTTTGATGGCACCTCCTTCTTTTCTTATGAAGCCTTAAATATCTATAAGGAGATCCTTCCTAGGAACCCTTTCCCTTTTAGAGATTTGTTTGAGCCTTGTCTCACCATGATGATGGTTATCAAGGAGGTTGATCAATTGTTTTCTTCCCAACATCTAGGTGCTTTGTGCGTAGAACATGTATGCTTCTACAATTCTATCACTATCACTAAGGTGTCCCATGAATTCTATGTAAGTCTGAAATGGCGCTACGACACTACTGTTCCACCACCTAATTATTAGGTAATTCTGACTTCCATGATTGTCGGTACGAAATTTTCCATATGTAAAGATTCTTCAAATATCTTTTTAGTGGTACTGAGATTACTGACACATGGAGAGATGGCTGTCCTAATTATTATGACATTATTGACCCAGAGGCTTTGTATAAAATCTTTGATCTTAATCTTCCTGATATTCATAAGTTTTTGAAGAAGCCCAATTTTCCCTATAGGAAGAATTCAACCCTATTATCCCTTAGATCTCAAAAATCGTCTAATTGCATTGGTAGTTAACTACAATGTCCATCCTAAGAAAAACTAAATGGAAATTGCAGAAAACACTATTGTGATCATGTACTTTTTTTTAATAATTTCAGAGTCAAGTAGTCTCTATACATTCTGCATCACATGACTTGTTTTGATTCTGGAAAGAACACATGTGACACCCACCCCCTACCCTACCTTTATATGTGGTCTCTTTGCCTTTGCAACTTAGAAGTCCCTTTTCCATGTTCTCCACTACAAACCTAGTAAAAAAGGTGTATGTATCATTGAGACTATGATGAAGAAGACCTTCCTTTCTTCCTCTCCTACCACAGTAGGCACCTCCACCTCTACCTCCATCGAGGCACCTCCACCTCCACCACCATCCTAACCTAACCACGCCTCTTTCTCAGTGTCAAATGAACCTCTTATGGGTTACATGATATACCAGCAGGTGTATAACCTTCACGTTCAGGATCATATCTACTAGGACCTATGCCAGATCATGTCACACATGAACCTGTCCAATTTCCATCCCTACCCTTCCTACTGGCCATACCCAGGCGGTGACTATGCCTCTTATGCATACAATCACTTCTCCCCTGCCCATCCACATGCTGCTTTTGTTGTCACCCATGCTACTAATGGTGGACCTACTCCCAATGCTCTTCCTCCACTAGCTCTGCCTACTGGTCCTTCTACCACCATGCTTGCTAGCCTTGGGACTTATTCTCCCTCCTTTGAGCAAGAAAAAGCATTACATGCTTGTGGTATGTCTTGGGCTGAGCAAAATGCCACGTGATCAGGTTGTGGTTTTGGACCTCCTATTGATGAGGAGATGCCTAACTAGGCTGTTGAGGATGAGGTTGATCATGCTGAGGGCACTGAGGATGATGAATTTGAGGATCATTTTGATGACGCTTTTGCTAGTCCTTCTAGAGTGAAGGTGATGTAGTTGTTGTCTCTACTACACCTTCAGATGATGACGAGGACTACGAGCTCGAGGGCAATGATGATGTTGTTGATTATGACCTTGTTGCCATAGATAGCTTAGATATACCTTAGTTGTTTTAGTTCTACATTCTTTAGGCACTAATCATATCTATCTTTTTAGACTATTGTGTACTAAGACATTTGGGCATTGTATATGTGGTATACTAGTTTATCATCTTGTTGTTTTTTCGTTGGTTTGTGTTATTTTTGGTAGGACATGTTTTAGTGTTGTAATATTAATCATGTGTACATAACTCTTTGGTTGACTATATCTTATGAGTTTGTAGTATGTTATCCCATATTTCAAGTATGACATCAGATTGCTTGTTTTTCTATGCTTCATCTTTGTTTAGTGTGTGCTATATGTTGTTGATTGCTTTATCTTGTGCCTGTAGAGAAGACATGTGTTTGTATCTCTTCTACCTCCCTGTCTTTTATATAAGTAAAAGGGGGATAATGATCTCAGACATATTGCTTTATTTCTTATAAGATCCTTTTCTTGACAATTATCTACATATCATGTGACTTTCTAGACGACCATATCGTATGTATATGTGCTATGGTTATTTGTCAAAAGACTAACCATGTAGGCTTAGGTAAGCATGAATTGAGGGGTATCAATTCACATTGTCCGTTCTTGTATCCACTTGCAATTCACATGGTAAAGTTTTAACTCTCACATCCTTTATCAAATGTAAAGGTTTAATTTTTATATCCTTTTCAATATCTTGAGGAATGGTTTGCCATTGTCAAAATGGAGGAGAATGTTGACCTAAGTGTTACACATCATCCTTATTTTAATAATGACTTAACCATTCCATTCATATATCTAATGTGTTTGTTTGAGATTGATTTCAGGCATTAGGTACATGAAAAGGATCAAATTTATCAAGCCCTAGCTTGTTCTAGTTCAAGACAAAAGAAATGCAAATGTACTTTTTTGGAAATCACTTCAAATCATTGTAGATAATTTTTGTATTCATTTTTACTGATTTTATGACTTGTAACTAAGATGATAAAAAATCAGGGACCCTTAATTCAAATGTTTGATCACTCAAAAGCCATTTTCCAAAATTCATCATAGGTTGTTCATCGGTCGAGTTACAAACTTGACCGATCCTTGATGGATTTTGAGAATGACCTTCATGGGTCGAGTTACACATTCATAGAACTCGATCGATACTAATTTTACAACCCAAAACTAATTTAAGTGGACAGTCAAGTTTCCACCAGTACAAACTCAATCGATGGTCTAAATTGGTTTTATCATATAGTGTGATCGGTTAAGTTATCTTTATTGAAACTTGACTGAATGAACTATACGGAAAACATATAAAAAGTTATTCTAACCATTGAAGTGTTGTAAAACTCGAAATTATATCAATTGCAACACCTCAAATGGCTAGAAAACGTTCATAAGTGTTCCTACCATCTAGTGGACACCCTAAGCTATAAATAGGACCTCTTGGAGTTCATTCCAAGGTTGCTTCTTCATGTTATTCAGACTCCTTGCTATAGTTGAGTGCATCCAGTCCACTTGACCCCTTTATCTCTATTGATTACACTTCAATTCATCATTATGAGTGAGATATAATCTATGTGAGAGAGATACTTCATTGTATGCTTATAAATCTGTCATAGCTTCTCTTTTCCCAACCCCTTTCTTCAAGATCAAGTTGGTGAAAGCTTCTCCAAGTGAAGGAGAAGGTGCAAGCTTCTTCAAGCTATAGAAGAAGGTGCATAAAGCTTCTCTAGGTGAAGGAGGAGGAAAAGGTGGAAGATCCAAGGAGCTGAGTTGGTAAATTGTTCAAGGCAAAAGACTCAGTGCAAGATGGGGATCTCCTTGTCAAAGGCATCTAACTGCTTGTAAGAGTAGGTAAGTCCTTGGTGAGGTAGAAGACTAGCTCTTTGATAGGTAAGACCTTGGTTGTAAGGTTATTGGCTCCCTTTACCTCAAAGGGAAGATGGGTATCCTTGTCCTGGAAAAGGAAGGTCAATTGTATGTCTTATAAGGGAATATAAGTATACATAGGTTGTAAAATCCAAGGGATTGACCTCTCTAGGTAGTGGATTGATTGTCTCCTAGTTTAGAGAGTGGAACCACTCTAAAACAACTTGTTGAAGTTCTTGTTTTAATCTCTCTCATCCTTGCTATGCATCTTTAGATTTCCATCAAATTCACTATTTGTAATTCTTCCTAGTTGAAGTAACTTGAAAGTCTAAATTATTTTTTGTAAGTGTTTTTACTCTATTCACCCCCTCCTCTAGAGCCCTTTTATCCAACAAACCCTCCTATTTTAGACATAGATACAAACATTACCAATGACCAATCAATGTTTGTTGAACCATTCTAGATAATGAACCGCCACCTCCCCACGATAAATCAATCGATTTTTAGTGGGAAAGTATTCCTCATTGAGAGCCTTACACTCCATCGTAGCCAATTTTCATTTCACACATGTTGGCCTAGATGGGAGACACCACCCTTAGAAAAAATTTACATCCTCTTCAATTACAATGATGTTATTCCTCTAAAACCCACTTGCAATTTAGGTATTTCTTACATAGAGGAACTAGAGAAACATACTATGTCAATAATGAAACTCAATATTCCCATTGATCATAATGTTATTTGCATGATTTTTTAGTAGAATAAAAATATTTTAGATGGTGATTTAACTATAAATATTCCTTTCATATCAGCACCACTTCTCCTATATGTAGATCTATATGTCTGGGGGAAACTAGAGCCAAATGCTCTGCCTAATCTTTTAGACACTACATGTGCTACCAAATCAACTCTAGTTTGACCTTGAGCCAATTCCTTCTTATCCACTTTCCCTGGAAACACTTCCTCTACTACTAAAGGAAGATCTATCGATCCTACTAGAGGGATTGTGAGGAAAAAGGCAACATCGTCCAAACACTCCTTGAATTCTATGACCACTCAATAATTGGGTGAACTATGAAGCTTTGTTGATCGAGGTTCTAGCCCTCATCAACATTCTATTCAATTGGATGTTCTTCAAGCAGCACTTTTCTCCCCACCATTCTAGATTTAATTTTTTCTCTAGTAGAAATTTTTTTTGTGTTGGGAGTGGAGGTGGGTGGTACGTACCCATTCCACCCACTCTATTTTCTTTTTCTACCATTTTTCATTATGTTATGTAGTTGTATTTTAGATTTAAAATTTTCAAAAAAATCTCATCCTTCCTTTAGTTTTGTCCTTTATCTAATCAGACATTTATGCATGTTACTCAAGAAACCCCTTGAACTAGTGAATTTTCATGCAATATTTTCAAAAAGAATCCGTAGTTAGAAATCATTTAGTCCCCTATGACCTCCATTAGAACTACCCTTGGAAAAGTTTCAAGTCATGATGGATATATAGGAACCAAACTTAGTGTTCCTCTACTTAATCATTTGTAAATAGTTTATTAAATTTCCTAATTGCTACAAGTTACATAAATAAATTAATTGATCAAATGCTACTCCAGATGTGTTGAATGCCAAAACATAAGTTGCACGAGTCCATCATTTTTCTACACTTCTTACACCGCCTTATTACCTCTTCATTTGCAAAAATAATATAAATCTAAAAAATATTCAAAAAATGTAAGTTTGGGGTGGCACCCGCTTGCTCTTCTACTGCTTCTTCCATACTCCTCATAAATTTAAGAGGGGTGTACACCAAGAAAAAATGACATTGTGCGCACCCAAAAAAATGCAATCAATGTAACTGCAAGCAAAGAAATAAAAAAGTCTCAAGTCAAATAGAGGAGAGACCACCTTCTTCCATACCTCCCTTCACTCTTGTTTTATACCTAGGGGAATCTACATAACCACAAACCATCAACCCATGAATCTTGTTCTTTTGTAGAACTTATTAACTGGAATACAAAAGGCAAAAAGGATAGGAAATTTGTTTCTTTGTGGGTCTTGATATGGAAGCAAGTTGTGAGCAATTTCAAGTAGAGAATTAGAAAATTATGTTACATGATTCTAGGATATCAGGGTCACTTAGTCATGCTAGGTGCTAAGGATTCAAGTAGTACTAGGAAAGTGAGGAAGACTGGATAAGAGTATTATTGGGCACTATTTTTATTCAATGTTGCTCGAGGATGAGCAATGTTCAACTTTGGGTTATTTGATAAATGCATATTTATCCATTTATTTGTATCTTTTAGATATGTCTTTATCTTTCTTTTGTTAATTATTTTTTGTATTTTTAGAAATAATTGTCTTAGAATAGGTTTTTTCTCTTTAATTAGAGTTTTAATTAGATTTACTTGGCTTTTGTAGGAAAATGGCTCAATCACTCAAAATATCAAATACTCTTGGAATATATTACACAATTTCCTGTAGTGACTATATATATATATATATAAATAGAGAGAGAGAGAGAGAGAGTCAAGATAGAATACACTCAAGTGCACTAATCACACTGTACACCCCAATGGTGTTTTCCTATCTAGACTATATATATTCAAAATCTAATCCATTTATCTTCATAAATATTATAATAATAGAGCACAAACAAAATTTGAGCCCATTTGAATGATTATAAGTCACTCATCCAAGGACAACAAAATCGACGCAGATAACTAATTTGAAATCCATGATTTTTGTATCTTTTAGATGCATGCCCTATAAGCATCCAAATGATTCAAATTTATTATATAGTATGTCATTAAGATATTTAAGAAGATCAGTATTTTTAAATTTCAAAATAATTGATTCATGATGGAAAACAATTGATGTGTATAGCCTCTCCAATACACTTGAGTGTATTCCAGCTATATACACATAGAGATAATTTTGATGAATATAAGTCACTCATACAAGGACAATAAAATTGACACACATAACTAATTTTAAATGCATGATTTTTGTATGTTTTAGATATATAAGTGTCCAAATAAGCTCAAATTTATTATATAGTATGTCATTAAGATATTTAAGAAGATCAATAGTATGGAATTCCAAAATAATTGCTTCATGATGGAAAATGATTGAGGTGTATAGAGTCTCTAATACATTCGAGTTTATTCCACACACACACACACACACACACACACACATATATATATATATATATATATATATATATATATATATATATAGAGAGAGAGAGAGAGAGAGAGAGAGAGAGTCAGGCTAGAATACACTCGAGTGTATCCGGAGCGGAATACACTCAAGTAGGTTTTCATGATGCAATATTTTTTTTGAAAATCTAATCCATTGATCTTCTTAAACATCTCGTGAACAACTCATATGCAAAATTTGAGCAGATTTGGATATGTATAGCTCATGTTATGAAGATCGCAAAAATTATGCATTTCAAATTAGTTTCGTGCGTCGATTTTGTTTCTCTTGAATGAGTGACTTACACTCATCCAAATGGGCTCAAAATTTGTATGTAGCCTAGTTATAGTATGACGGTGAAGATCAATGGTTTACATTTTGCAAAAAATAGTCTTGATATGCAAACACACTTGAGTGTATTCTAGCCTGACAATATATATATATATATATAATTTATATCCCATAGCAAAATCATTGTATATTTTGTATATGAACTCCAAATTTGGTCCTGACAGAGTGTTGCATTTATACTATAATACTTATATATTAGGATTGCCATTAATTTAGACACACCAGAAGTAGTAGTGTTTATATTGCTTACTTTGTAAAATTAATTTAATTAAATAATGTTAATTAATTTTAGTATTTACACTACTAGTGTGGATTAATTAGTATTTTATTAAGATTTAATATATCTTTAAATATAAAGATATTTTATTAGTATATTATAAATTTTGTCAGTCCAGTTCAAAGTTTGACTACTTTGTCCTTGTAATAGATCAGATACCGAACTCTAAAAATTCATAGATGCAAAGTAAACCGAATTCGTAAATTTAAATATGACCAAGCTGATTAGTTACTTAGGCATGTAGGTGTTCAAAGCCATTACCATGTGTTTTGTTGCTCATAATAGCGTGTCTTTCTGTTTAAGGAGCTTTTTGATAGGTACCGAATCTAGATCTCTTTGTTACGTTTGACCACCTAAGTAAAATGTCTCACCTAATATTATTTATTTTTCTATATAATAGTATTATATCAAAAAAATGAAAAGTGTGTTCGTGTTGGTAGTACATTGGGCTTAAAAGAAACCCTGGGGGTGGGGGTGGGGGGGCTTCCTTCGGCTGAAAAGCAAGTAGTAGGGGGCCTTGAAACTTTGGGCTAACAAGATGGGGTTGGCAGGAATTAAACAGAGGAGAGGGAGTTTATAGGAATTATGGGAAAATGGATGGGGCAGTTACCGCACGCTTCCTGAGTTCTATGATATTAGAGTTACCTAATTGTTAAAAGTTTTTGTACATCGACCTCGATAATATTTTGAAAGGATCAAATTATCTGGATAATTTTTCCAGGGTAAATGGCTAGAAAGCAACGGGATATGGGGGATGTGTTCTTGTCGTCCATGACGCTCGGTGGTATTAACACGAGCTTTTTTGATGTCCTCCATCCTTAACTTCGGGCCAATTGTGTGTACTATATGTGTCAGTGTTTCTAAAGCCTGTACAAGATATGCAACCTTCAATAAACTGTACAAAAATTCTATTTTATCCATTTCTTCAGTAGTCAAACAAAAATCAAGTACAACTCTGGTGACTAGACAATTCTCAACGAAGAAGAACCCAAACTTATCTAGCGTGTCTATGACTATGTTTTCCCGTGTTGATTTTTTTTTATGTATGCAACGACCATGAGTTTCAATATGTGCAATCTCTAGCTGGAAGAGGCATCTCCCTAGACATGAGAAATCAAATAGCTTTATCAGACATGCACCATTCTCGGCCAAAGGAAGGGACTTTTCGTTAGACACCATATGCATAAATGTACAACTATAACTGTGTTTGTACAAAAGGGCACTCACCTTTTTCAAAGGCATCTTGTACCTCAAAAGAGGAAGGGGTGGGAGGGTTAGGTGAGTTCCATACCCACTAAGATCTTCTAAATCCTAAGGAAGATGTGTTCTATTACAACTCTTGTAATCAAACATTTGTCACATAGCCCAATCCCCTAATTCTAAGGCTTCTATAAGTGCTTCTAGGGCCATTATACTTTTGCTAGGAGACAAAAACCAATAACCACTAATCCCTTGTGGTCTCACAATGGCCCAACCATACCCCCTTTCTGTTCACCCTTCTACCCATCTTCCATGGAATGCATCTTCTGTTAAGTTTGAGAGGAGCCTTTCAAGCTTAAATCCAAGAGAGTTGTTGACTCTAAGGTCATGAAAGATGTCTAATGTTCTCCAATATCACAACCCTACTTCCTTGAAATTCATATGACATGTAGTAACTTTTTTTTTGGAAAATTGGGTAAGTATATTCCAAAACCCCCAAAAGGGGGACAAAGTTACATGACACACCCTAACATGTGACTACAAGCTCCTAGGAATTGGTTACAATAGATCCCAATTAATCCTATCTATTAAAGGTGATAAATCAAGACTTGATTTAAAAGTAAAATATATTCTCTTGATTTCTAAAGCAAGGCGATTGAAGATGACAATGAAGTCTGAGACACCACCATTATGCAGCCTACTGTTGCATTCAGCCCAAACGAGGTGTACAACTCTAGTGATAGCCCAAAGTTCAATGATTTTAGCATGTCTGGATCTCTTGCCGATATCAGTAAGGCATTCATAAAGAGAATAAGAAGATCTGATGTTAAGTTTAAGCCATGCTCGACCCCAAATATATCTCCAATATTTGTAGCCATCAAACAAATGTGAGACTGAGTCATTGTGTAAACCACACAATAAGCAAGAAGGGACAGGAGTGCCCGACCAAGAGTTGATTTTTTCCAAAGTGGGAAGGACATTGGTAAGAGCTCTAAAGTAAGTAAGACTCCACCTTGGATAGTGCTTGGAGAACCATAGATTCTCAAAAACCTTGTCCGATGGTCTATGTTGTCTGCAAGTGTCCCAGAGATCCCTGTCCGCCCACAAGGAAAAAGAAGTTCAAAGTGGAACCATACAATTATGACAAGTAGAGCCACAACTAGATGTCACAACCAGAGAGTTTCCATAGCTGCTAGACATCCATGTGCTCCATATGCATTGCGTTTGAGTGAACCTTTTAATGTGACACATAGTGTAGAAATCAGCAAGTTCGTCTAGTCTTTTGAAGCCAAGACCACCTTCAGATAATGGGTAAGCCAAACGAGCCCAACATGAGGGATGCATGGAACTACCCCATAAGAAGTTAGAGAGAAGAAACTCCATCCTACGTAGCACAGTAGGAGGAATATCACCCATACGAAGCCAATAGCTAATCAAACCCATAGCACAATGTTTGATGAGAACAATGCATCCAGCCATAGAGATTTTAGAGCCTGGCCATCTTTGTATCATGTCTCTCAGTTTATCCAAGCATTCATGATAGTGATGCCTCCTAAGATTACCACCTGCAATAGGGAACCCAAGTTACTTCATTGGCCATGAACCATTTTGCATACCCAAGCAATTAATCAAGGCAACTTTGTTGCGACATGAAGAAGATAGAAAAATGTGGGTTT
This sequence comes from Alisma plantago-aquatica, assembly GCA_963693085.1. NCBI lineage: Eukaryota > Viridiplantae > Streptophyta > Magnoliopsida > Alismatales > Alismataceae > Alisma > Alisma plantago-aquatica. The sequence goes on along the minus strand of OY856411.1, from coordinate 394,717,216 downwards.
TATTTGGATTACATTTGATGCCAGAGGTAGACCCAAAGTCGTGCAGAATTTTCTTGAGGTTGACAAGGCTGCGCATACGACCTTCAGAAAAAATAAGAACGTCATCCACAAATAGAAGATGGCTAAGAGCTTCAAATCTGTTGATAGGATAGCTGCGAATAAGCTTCCTTTTGTAAGCAACCTCAATGCATCTACTGAATCCTTCCATAGCCAATACAAAGAGTAAGGGTGACAAAGGATCCCCTTGCCTAAGCCCATTGGAGCTTTTGAAAAACCCCACAGAAGAACCATTCAACAAGAGAGAGAATGAAGGAGTTTCCACACATTGCTTAAGAATGGAGATGAACTTATCATTGAAGCCAATACCAACGAGACATTCCCATAAATAAGACCTGCGAACGGAGTCAAAAGCCTTTGTGATATCCAACTTAATGCAAGCAGCAGGAGGGCTGATTTTGCGGTTGAATTTAAGAGTAAACTCAGCCGCAAGGAGAGAGAAATCCTCTATACTTCTTCCTTTAACAAAAGCACCCTGGAAAGGAGAAACAATATTCAGTAAAAGAGTGGCTAGCCTTTTGGATATGGCTTTGGCAATGACTATGTATAGCATCGAGCAGCAAGAAATAGGCATGTAGTCAGCAGGAGAAGAGACCATGTCCTTCTTAGGAATGAGAGAAAGGAATACATGGTTTACTTGCCTCACAATGTTACCACCTTCGAAAATCCACTTGGTGGCTTTATGGAGATCATCGCAAATAATATCCCAGTAATGTCTATAGAAATAACCATTGAAGCCATCCAGGCCCATGCTTTTACTAGGCCCTATGCTCCACACAACATCACGAACCTCATTCAAACTTGGTGTAGAACAAAGCATGTCATTATCGTTACCAGAGACAAGAGGAATCCAGTCCGGGATACAAGAACTTGATGCAACTTGAGGTTGATTATAGAGATGCTAAAAAAAGTGGACAATATCATTCACAATGGCATCACTATCATGCAAAAGATTACCTTGTGAATCAAAGAGCTCAGTGATAGAATTAATAGAATCCCTCTTCTTAACAATGGTATGATAAACTTTGGTATTTCTATCTCCATTGGAAAGCCACTCCATCCTACTGCGTTTCCAGAAATAGACCTCCTCAGCTTTAAGAAGAACATCCAATCTTGCAAGAGTATATTTTTTAGCAAGAATAAGATCAGAGTCGAGAGGACTTCTACGTAAAACAATAGATATATCATCAAGCTCCATTCTTTCCCTATCAATCAGATTTTTGAGATTGACATATTTTTTGGACCATGTTTTCAGCTTGTCCTTGGCAAGTTTGAGCTTATGACAGAATTGATACAAAGGATTTCCATTGACCTCAGTAGCCCAGGTGTCTTTAATGATTTCCCGACAACCCTCCCAGTCCATCCAGAAGTTGATAAATTGAAAAGGTTTCTTCTTGAAAGAGATAGACTTCATATTGATGTTCAAGGCACAATGATCAGAATAGCAGCAAGTGATGAACTTAGTTTTGGAACCAGGGAATTTAGAAATCCATGCATTGTTGATAAAAGCTCTATCAAGTTTACAAGCAACTCTTTTAGCAACACCTTGTTTGTTATGCCACGTGTACACCTCTTTACCAATGATAGGTAACTATGTGAGACTTGCATTATCTAGGGCAGCATTGAACGAGCTAATAATGGAGGAGGGAACCTCTCGACCTCCCACTTTTTCTTCTTGTTTCCTGATGTTTTTAAAGTCACTAGCGATGAGCCAAGCTTCGTCAATGGTACCAGTAATTCTTACCAAAGTATCCCACAAAGTCGAGCGTTCAGCAACAAAATTCCTAGCATAGACGACTGTAATATATATGTTAAGACCATCTTTGTTTGTTCACTTCATTGTGACTTGTTGATCAACCATCTCGGTCATAAAAATATCCCAGCAGTTGGGATTCCAACCAATATATATACGTCCATTAGGATCATGCAGATGGTTAGAGACCCAAAGCCACCCTTTAGGGAACATGCGGTCAGAAGTATGAATCATATGAGTTTTGATTTTAGTTTCAACCAGAACGGCCACAGTAGCTTTATTATCCAGGATAGTCCTTCTTACTTCTTTCTTTTTACGTGGCTTCGCCGAGCCATGAACATTGGTCATAAGGAAGGCCATTAAAGACCCCTAGAAGAGGATCGTGTCTTACGAGACCCGTCACCTTTAGAAGCCTTAGGATTTTTGGACGAAGATGAAGTAGTAGCAGAGTATTTCGACTTGGATGGGGTAGCATCATCAGAGTTCACCTTCGAACCACCACCATCATTGTTGCACTCGGCAACACCAATAGCACCACTAGATGTCCCACCGGTAGTACTAGCATCATTGTTATGCTATGATCTTATAACATCTGCGACAGCAACATTGGATGTCTCTACGGAGGTGCAAACTTCTAAAGATAAACCTAATCCATGTGCAAATGTGTCTCCTCTCATCAGCTTCCTCCAATTTGGATAGGCAACCATTCCTATCTCAATGTTTCTAAGAAATAATGGAATGTCACAAGCAGTAAGAATATTGTGTTGGGTTTTAGGGGAGGCAGAGAAGGCAGCGGAAACAAAAAAGTTTCTCCCCCAAACCCGGAACAAGGAAACGCGTCAACGTCTATACAATAGGAAAGGATGGTTTGTGGAATCATACCTTGTCCTGAGGCTTGCTCAGAGACAATACCTCGCGCCTTGCATGGTCTTCACCTCCGGTCTTGGACGGTGTCTGTGCAACTCCTGGTCACACCGGGACTGACGACTCCTGGTCTCACCGGGACTGTCGGGATAGACAGCTGTCCTCCGAGCAGCAGAAACCTCCCGCCTCTGACGTAGTCCACACGGACCACCTGGAACTCCAATCTCCTTGTCCCATAAGGAATTGGAAGGAGTCACACCCTCCTGTCAGCGTACTAGTCTCCAACACACTCTCCTGCCACCAGTCACAACTGCAGTTGTCTTTCCCTTGCTGTGCTCAGGCTCTCTCTCGGTTACCAAAACAAGAGAGAACGACAACTTCACAGAGCAACTGGTTGCACCGAGTTGTACTTTGAGAAGCCCCCAATACCCCTATATATAGGAGGGTCATGGGACGGGGTTCTCTATCCCGGGCAATGCGGGACTAAAGCAGGAGTAGAAGGGTTTGAGATTTTCCACAAAAAACAACCAACATGCAACCTGAACCAATCGTTTCATAACTGAAACGGTCGGTTGGGGACCTGAACCGGTCGGTTGACACCTCAACCGATCGGTTGGCACCCATGAGCCGGTCGGTTCACTTCTAAACTGGTCGGTTCATGGTCCTAGTCAGTTCCCGATTGACTTTCCATCTTTTGTTTCTAATTGGTATCAAATACCAATCCTTGTTCCAATCAAATTGGGCAAGTGAAATGCAAGGAAATTCTCACCAATCCTACTTTCCCAACTTGTCCGGTTGGACCAGTTGAACGATCGTTTCAAAACTTGAAGCAATCGTATCACCCTATCCATGAGTCGATCGTCTCACAACTTGAGCTGATCGGTTCACCAAGCTGAGTCGATCAGTTCATCACATGAGCCGATCGGTTGGGAGTGCAGATTGTGCAGAATCAATCAATTGCAGTTCCAATCAATCCGATACTCTAATCAATCAATCCAACACCTTGAACACTATGATTTTGAGCTATCAATTAATTGAGTGTTTAATTGAACTACTAAACTCCTTTAGTAATCAATCTAAACATTATTTGTGGACAAAACTCCTCTTCTAGGTTAAATCCTACGTGTGTGACCCTGCAGGTCCATTTTCACGTTGGCAGTGAAAGTGCATAACACTTATGACTTCACAAGCAAAGAGTGGTGCCTAGTCACACATCAGTGCTACCCAAGTGAAAGTAGAAAGTTGGAAACAAATTTCAATCCTACAATCCGTGAATGGTGTTACAGTGAATGTATAATTCATTTGTCACTGATATCCCGAATGAACTCGAGGCATGGAACAGTCATCCTATCAACGTTCATTCACTTTCTTGATCTCAGAGTAGATTGAACGAGATATGTATGACATCAATATCACATACTGATTCACACATGCGTGTGCACACCTATCTCAATCCTACTCATCAAGTGGCCTTGGATATCAAACTCCCTCAGGAGGGACAAATCCCATATCTATCACTCACCCCTCAAAAGCCCCATGTGTCAAAGCCACCCAATCATCACCTTTATAACAACCCATGTTTCAGGACTGCGTTTGATGATGTCAAAGTGTGCCCAACGACATGTATTGAGTGTAGTGATTTCAGGTCAAAGAATCACATTCACCACCATCACTATGAGTACTAACTGTGACTACCATTCATGGTTCCATGTGTCAAACTCACAGTGGGTCTGTTCGGTACACTTGTTCTCTAACAAGTACCTATGTGTTTGATTTGATATCTCTATATCATGACTAATGATATTCTGTCATCAACCAACACCAAAATCTAGTCTTGTGTGTCATTGATGTCTATCTACCTTCCGCAATGACATCCGACTAGGGACATAACAAGAATGTACAAACTCTTAGCATCTGTATGATCTCATCGTTCAGGTCCTTGACCTGAAAGCATACGTCATTGAGTACTGTCATTCTCTAGACATTCAATTTGTTCTATCACTATCTCATATGACTGAACCAGAAAGAATTGGAAGCTTGCCTTTGATGTTTATTAAATCAATCTTAATGTATCCCACCAATCATCTCATGATTGGCTCTCTGGGCATACATACCAACATATTGACTACTATGGCTCCCAGGATAGGTTGATGTAAGGTCAATCTACCTCTAAAGGATAATGAATGCCATCCCACAGAAGTCAATATTTGTGTAGTCTCATTCATAATTATATCATAATGTCCGATACATTTCCTTAAAAGTACGAGGGGGTACAAATTTAGTTTGGAGCTACATATATAATTGCAATTTTGTTTAATTGTTCTTCTCTAGTCCTTACATGTGTTCTGGAGTATTATAATATATTTCTTGTATTTACATTATAACATGATGCTCCCTCATAACTCCAAAACTCCTTTGTCACAGGCAAAGGTACCCCATTAAGGTTGATGAAAAATATTAGGTCAGCTTTAAAGGTCAAATAAGGAGGCGCCTCTCCTCAAACTATAGTCAGATATTTATTGATCCTCCCATGCTTAATATCATATCTAATGTGATGTCCAACATTTGTTGACATAGAACATAAAGAGGTGAAGAGAGGGGGTCCTCCAGCCTCAAACCTCTAAAAATAGTAAAAATCCTCCCATTTTACTATTGAGTGAAATTTTATACCATGATATGTTCACTATATATGCATGATTCTTTAAATAATCATGAGTCAAGTCCTACTCCATATATGCCCAGTTCAGTCTATCAAAGAACTTTGATATGTCCACTTTATATACCATGTTTTCACCTCTCTCTCTATTCCTTTATTAATATCATGCATCTATTCTTGGACTAACATAATTTGTTGCCAATATTGTGTCCCTTCATAAATGCAACTTTCTTAGGTGATGCTAGTTTAGGGAGGGAGTATGCATAAATAATAGAATCATGTCCATGCTACATTCTTAATTCTGATGAGACTAAAGTTTTGCTAGGATTTTGCATTGTCTAACTTCAGAATCAAAATTAACCTAACATATTTCAAGACTAGAAGCAAGGTGAGGCCTCACATGTAATGTCTAACAAGATTGGTATTAACCATTTCCTAAGAAAATGGGTAGAAGACAATTTTTAAATTGTTAGTACCAAGTTTAATTCCTTATCCATCCCTATTAAAACCAAAAAGACCTCTTCTTTCTTTGTGTCCCTAAGTAGGTATATGATTCCCTCTTCATCCACCATTATGTGTAACTCACTTGTGTATTTTTGCATTTCTTGAAGCCTTGTATACAAGATGTATACTAAATTGTTATAGAATTTGATTGAATATTTGTACAAATAAGGTATATTTGAAAATATCTACATAAAATAAGATGGATATAAAATTTAGTAACTCACCAAGTATTTGATTTCTAACAAGGTAGTAGCTTGAATATAACAAAGGTAATTGGTGACTAGATCCACTGATGTGCACTGCACCAATCTCTTCAGTTCCTATAAGAGAAGTTTATGTAACACTCAAAAAAATATATATCCAAAATGCATGTACATGTTTATTGTCATCTCCAATCAACATATGTTTAATCACTCTAAATCCTTCACTTCTATTTCCAAAACTGAGAAGATACAAAATTACATGTATGTAAAAATACACTATGTATTGGATGAATTTGTTATCAATTAAACAAGATATTCACATGTTTGAGGAGATACATGGTTCTCTTTGGTCATTTTTTTCATGTCACCAATACATGGCTGCCATATAGTAAGAAACGATAATCTAGATTATTGATCAACATAAGTTATACATTAAAATGGTAGATGTGCAAAAATATAATGCAGGATGGATCTGCAAGCTCATTAGATCACCAACTTAATGGTTTATAAAAAAATGTAGTATCTTGAACTTGACCTCAATGGGAAGGGTACTTGGAGACTAGATCCATCTATGTGTTTTTCCAGCAACTTCTTAGATCCTTGCAAAAGAAATGTTAGGTGCAACTAATAATATAAATACGAAATCAATGACTTTATTTTCCACCAAAAATGATCAATTTTTCATCCACTTTAACATGTCCACCCCTTTCGTTTCCAAAGTATAAAAATTTGAATAAAATTTGAATACTTGATGCTCTTTCCACCTATGTTCTCTCTGCCAACATTCCAATCCCTATAAGAGAACCTTAGGTGAAAACCAACACCATATATGCCCACGATGCATGACCTTGTTTACCATGGTGATTGCCTTTTCAACTACTCTAACACCTCCACCTTTATTTTCTAAAGAGTGAAAACTTTCAGTTAAAAGAATATATAGAGGAACTATTCATTGTTTGTATTTGATAATAACCAAACAGTATATTCATCTTTTTGATGATCTGCATTGTTCAAGTTGACATTTTTGCCTTCCCCAATCTCGAAAACATGAATGACGAATGATTATAGAGAATAATGATTCATATAAGGTTTTCATACAAACTTGTAACTAGATAAAGAAAAGTTCCTTTTAAGATTAAGTAGCTCACCAACTTTGTGAGATATCTCAAAGGAAGTCGCTTTCCTTTAAACCTTAGGGGTAGTGAAAATGGTTAAATCCACCTATGATCACTCGGTCAACTTATTCAAATATTATAGAAGAAGTTTAGTGACATGAAATTTATTTCACAATAAATTCCATTAGGGAAAAGTCCTTAAGTTCATACTTAATCTAACTTCATCCACGAGAAGTTAGTTTATCACAATATAGATTTAGAATTGGACTAAAAGGACAATGTTATTGGTTTTATAAACTAATTAATAAAAATTAATTAAAAAGGATGCTTTTTTAAAGTTAATTTGATTATCGAAATTAATTAAGCAAGATATATAAACAAAACTAAGTAAGATTTAGTTTTTAAAACTATGATAAAAATTACCTTGATGTCAGGCTTCACCGCCATTTCCTACATATCCATTATCTCACATTACACTACTCACTCATACATATATTTTGATTGGGAAGGAAACTTATATCCTTTTGGACTATGAAAATCATAAGAAAAATTTTACCCTAGGATCAAGGTCTTATTGCCTATGGATCTTTAAGTTTTTACCATTTAAATTCCCTTCTATGTTCTCATTCGGCATTCAATGATACTAATTGGTATTATAATCTTAGATTTTAAGGTCATTGCATATACGATTATAAAATACATACAATAGAGCTAGCTAATCTCTAGAGCATGCAAATCATCAATCGATAATCAATCCAAGCATTAGAGTACAAGATATGGGAAACGAGGTTCATCACCTCACCCTAGTAAAAGATCACACTCTAATCTTGTTAAGGATACAAAAATAGAGAGAGAGAATAAGAAGATCATGGAGGAAGTAGCGGCTTAGAGGAAAAGATTAGTGGTCTCCTCGCCACTCCAAATGGTAGTTGTAGTCTCTGATTCTGATCTCTTACAGATCTCATCAAGCCGTCAGATTTTGTCTCCAACCTTCCTTAGTGAAAAATATTGTTGTATATTGGGTTTTTACAGGTATTGAATTCTTGGCTTGTGCATCTCCAAAAAGCTTTTATATATGTCAACAAAATCATGGATCCATCTGAACTGATATGACGGCTTCCAACATTTTGTTGAAATTTCTAGAAAAGGAGAAATAGGTAGATTGAGGCCCAATCAATTGAACCAAAGTGGTATATAAGTATAAGTATTTTGTATATAATTGATTTATACTTCTGAGGCATCTTCAATCACTTATTTTTTACATTGGATGTGGAATATATAACCCTTTTATGTTGAGGTATAATTTACTTGTTTGGAGACTCGTGGAACGAGTCATACAACTCATTAACTCATAAGTAATTACACCTGTAGGAGAATCAGGTGACTCATGTGTGATTCGAATGTTTTTTTGGATGCAAAAAGGTTTTGTATCTCCCTATGATAATTTTTTGGAGTGACTCAGGCGAGTCACAAGTGAGTTGGGCGACTCACTTCCTACATGTTCTTCTTCCTACAACCCAATCATTCTACTGACAAAGCAATTCAAGGCTGAGTCCATCGACATAATTGTGTCACATATATACTTGTGTTTTACATAATATACCTATCATCTAATAAATTTTAATTCAAACGATATAAAATTTACATGCAAAAATTATGGCTATTTGAGTAATAATCTATACTTTAGTGACCCTCACTACAACTATTAGAGTTGGGGAGTGAAGATACATAATCTTTGATCATTTTCTTGGGATTTTTAGGGAGGAATAATTTCTTTTCTCTTTCACTTGAACCAGTCCTACAAATTAAATATAAAAATGCATTGAAAATCAAACAAATTGCAAAAACTATTAAAATCCTAGAACAAGTGAAATATGAGCTGAAAAGCAAAACAAACATGCAAAACCATACATAAATTCAAATTTCTTTTAGTTGGGTCAAATGTTCTTTAATTCTTATTCTGCATGCTTCTCCGTCGGTTAACATTTCTTGTTGGTCTTCTATCATTGCTTGTTGACCAACAAACATCTTTTGAAGAGAATATGAACTCTTATTTTTGACAAGTGAATATTGTTCTACATGATAACTATCTTCATCACAAATCCCATAATACTAATGATTGTAATCTACTTCATCTAGATAATCATCTTAAAAAGTTAATCATTGTAACCCCATTAATATTTTTGATTGAAATGCACTTCATATGTGCTTTTAAGGAGTATAACATGACGCTCAATGTTTAGCCTCTTAATGGCTATTTTGGCTTGTGGAGTCAACTTAGGACAGCCCTTGCGCTCAGTGTTGATCCTAACATTTGGACTAAGTAATGTTAGGGTTCTCCATCTGTGACCATATTTTTTACTTCACCAATTATGCCATGACTTTACCCATAATGGTTTTCAAAAAATAAAGGATGAATCATCGATATTTATTTAAGAACTTTATAAAAGTATATTAAGTTTGTAAGAAATATTAGACCACTTACAAATATTTAATCAATAACACACATATATGAATTATTAGGATTTTAATAAATTTTGTGCATTGTGGTATACCATTGGGTTAAGAATTATCTCACAATCTTATCTTCACTCCAACCACAGTGTTATGGTCATGGAAATAATTCTACTATGTTTTAGTATGTTACAATAGTCCACCCCTCAAAGAGGATTTTGTCCCCAAAATTCACACAACCATAACCCGTTGTATTGGGTAACCTATCAACCTAGATTTAAGAATTGGGTCTCCACATATTTTCTCACACTAAATGTAGATCTTAGTGAGTTAACCCAAATCTTATGATTCTCTTAACATAGTCATTGTTGTTATTGCTACCTACATTGTGATGGTAGTTTCATTATCATTCTTCTACTATTATCACTAATTATACTTTATGCATTTAAGTTTCAATATTAGACATGAAATTTCTAGTGTTAGCTGAAGCCTCTTATCTTTTTCCCACCGTGTAATAATGAGTAGTAAAAAAATTACACAAATCGACTTCCTATAGTATAATAGTTTCAATCACATGATCAGGATGTGGTTATCATTCATTATTTGTCTAGGGATATTAGGTTGAAATCTAAAATTGCAACCACTAATCTTGGTAAATTTAACCTCATTAGATACAACAATCACAACATGTATTGTTATTATTATTGTTATTACTATCATTACTATAGTATTAATTTATTTAATATCACTTTGCAAAAGTTTAAGTGTGAACATACTTGAAGTGTATGGTGTGCATATTTATTTTTAAATTTTAGGGTTACCTCTTAATTTGAGTACACTTATAGATTTTTCCTTTAGAGAAAAAAATTATTTTGTATCTCAAGACCAAACCATTACATACAATGTATTTGGTAGATTAGATTCATGGTGTAAGATTGGGGGTTTAGTTACCAAGAATATTTTACCATCCATATCTAAATCTTATGGAGTATAGTATGTAAATTCTTAGCTCACACATTAACAACTCTTATTTATATGGTGATGTTATAATTAGTTTGTACTTAATTTCTCATTCCTTAGATTTATTTATTACCATGTGGGATCAATATCTATATTCATTAGGTACAACATCTTGATGTGTTAAGTTGGTTTTTTAAGTTAGTTACCCATACCATTAACTTTAAATCAAGTTATGTTGTAGGGGCATCAAGTTCAAAAAAAAATCATATATTTCAGCAACCTATCTTAATTATGTTGAACACCTTAGATAAATGAAGTTATTATTTTAATTTAGGTCAATAATTCATCTAGCTTTCATGGTATACCACTCAATAAGATTTAATAATTTACCCAAGTTATGTGGTAAGAATTTTGTTTTCCACTAAAATAGGAAATTAACCAAGGGTTACTTATTGTTTTCATTGTTAAGCTTTTTTATATGAGGTCATTCATTATTACATACTTCCAAATCCTAATTTTGGAATATAACCCTAAATACCTATCAATAAAGACTCTACCCTTTAAAGGATCAATCTATAACCCAACTAACAACTTAAGGAAGCAGCAAAGGGGTAAGTTAAATAAGCCACATATATGTATATATATATAAATATATGCATGTGTGTATGTATAGAGGCAGGCTAGAATACACTTGAGTGGACATATCATACTATACACTTACGTGGTCTTTGCATATGTAGACATTTTTTTGACAAATCCAAAATGTTCTCATTCATTGTTATAACAACTACACGCTACATGCAAGATTTGAGATCATTTGGAATTTTCTAAGACACTCATTCATGACCAACAAAACCAACGCACAAAACTAATTTGAACTGTATAATTTTTATCCCATTTAGAAGCATGACCTGTAAGTGTCCAAATGATCTTAAATTTTATATGTAGTATGTTCATATGATATTTAAGAAATTCAATGGTTTAGATTTAAAAATAAACATTGCATGATAGAAAACTACTTGAATATATACGATCTCCGATATAATTGAGTGTACTCTAGCCTGACTCTCTCTTTCTTTTTATATATATATATATATATATATATATATATATATATATATATATATATATATATATATATATATATATATATAAATATATATATATATATATATACATAAGTATATATAGCTCACTTCTTACTCTTTAATCCAAACTTAGGTTAGGGTGTCATGATCGACCCTACCCAATCAATCAGAGAGTATACTCCACAGATTTATCTGCTATGTACAACTTCATATCATGGTGACTTGGTTCACAAAACCATCGATAAAATACCCAAAAAAATCTTAAAATAAATATATTATAATAAATAAAATAATCTAACAATGATATCCTTGTGATTTAAATTCAAAATGCTTCCAAAATCAATATGAGAACCATGTAAAGAGCTTACCATCAGACCAAACCTACAATTAATATTATACAATTACTTCATTTCACTAAGAGGTTCTATTTTTTTAAACATCTACAAGAGAATACCAAAAGCATCTCTAGTATATAGCACGAGGAGGAGATCATGGTTTCTTATTACTTGATACATCAACTCCTATCAGACCTTATTAGAGAGCTTTTGGAAAATATATATTGAAAAAAATACATATTGTGAGCATGGCCTTTCTAACACTAATGATGTTATTTTATGTAATCTAATATCTAAAGTAGATATATTACACCTAGAACTTAATATATTGTAAAGGGCTCAGTATCTAAGCATGTTCATTCTTGAGGCAACCATAGTTGAGGGCATGCTTGAAGGGATACTAAGATGACAATTAGGATTAAAACTAGATTTAATATAGTTGAGGATATCCATGGTAGTACATAACCCATAGTGGTCGAACTGACTTTCCATTAACTCCATCAAGATAGGATATAATATTTAAAAGTGTCATCTCATACATCAGTGAATTTGTATCCAGTAATGAGAGAGTAGGAGTAGTTAGGGTTATCATCAGTCAAGCCAGAACCACAAAAGTGGTCAGGGAAAAATATGTGGGACCAAGTGAAGAAAGCAATTAAACTATTACTATTATCATGTAAATCATATATAAAAACCCTCAACAACCTATATAGGTCATCTAACTACCTACACAAGGCATAGGTATGGGAACAAGCTAGGATAAATCATAAAACTCAGAGTCATTGATTACAAGTACTCTGATACCATCTTGTAATGAATGGAACATAAGACGTGATCCTCTCCTTAATTAAGTAATAAACCCATTAAATCCAAACACTAGAAATGTGCTAGATTGGGTGTATTTCTCATTTATAAAAAGAATTATATACAAGTAATCTAAATGTACATAGAATAAAATAAATTAAAACCAATATATTATAAAAAAATAATCCAATTACATTGGAACTCACCAATTAAGCGTTAAATGACATACATGAGAAGCTACAAACTTAACTTATACAAAAGAACTAGTTATAGAGGGTAACCTAGCCATCTCAAGCTATCCTAAAAGTTCTACTCTCTAGTACATGTCCAACTTGAGACATCTCTAACACACCTATATCTTGGTGGGTTGGGGATACTTGCTTGAAAGAGGAAATAGGAAGAAGTATGTGTCAGGAAAAACTATGTATGTGCAAAATAGAAATAATTGGGCATTTTATGGAAATATGTAAAACAAGTAGAACCTTATCAAACAAAAGGGTTTTAGTCAATATAAAAAGTTCAACAGTAAATTCAATCAAGAGATTATTGTAATTAGTATATGATGCATTTTATTGCACAAGGGTTGATTAAGAAATAAGAGTTATTGCCTTCGTAATTTATTCCAATAATATGCCAATCAATAATAGTGAATTTTAATTTATTTAGACTAATATTTTATAAGCTGGACTAAAATAGATAAAATATGAAGCCAAAAGTTTTGAGTGTAAAAATATACTCTGCATGGAAATAACTCATCCACATACTGTAAGACCCCTGACCTAACTTTTTGGTTGATCTTTCTTGCTTAGAATAATAATATGCTTAAAACCTTAATCTAATCTCATTATGTTCTTTGATAACATGTGACATGCTAATTTTTTTAGTTTTGTCTAATTTGGAAGTTGTTTGAGCAAAATATGTCTTTATGTGCTTGTTTTGGACCTAATTACATTTACCCATGTTTGTTGTGCCTCCCATGTTTTATCATCATGTTGGAGAGAGTGGTGATTTAAGGTGCTTTGTTGTACCTTGGTTTGATGAGGTGGTATTATGTGTTGATGTTTTAGGGTTTGCTTGGATGCCCTAGTTTGATGTTGACTTTGAGTGTTGAGCGATGGTTTCCCTTGGTTTTAAGCAATCAACATGTTGTTTGTTCTATTTGGTTTCTTTAGTCGATGAGGTTTGAAGTGCAACTAGTGGTCTTAGTGGTCGAAGAGCCAAGAGACCCTAGGGTGCATTCTATGTGGATTGATGGCCTTTTGATTTTGTTTGACCGATTGAGCTTTTAGATCAAGTTTTTCTTTGACCGATGGATTTTCTTGGATTTAATAGATTACTGAGTTTTCTTTTTTTTATCACCCTTGATGCATCCATGAGCTTAGTGTATGGAAATATGGCTACAGAGCAGCCATCAAAAACAAAAAACAATTATCTACCATATTCCTATTACAAGCGGATCGTGTCAATAACTATAAAATGGAAAGGGTGGTTTTGAGGATATACCTGGTCTCTCTCGGTTACCAAAACCAGAGAGAACGACAACTTTGCTGAGCAACTGGTTTGCACTAAGTTGTACTTTGAGAAGCCCCCAATACCCCTATATATAGGAGGGTCATGGGACGGGGTTCTCCATCCCGGGCAATGCGGGACTAAAAGCAGGAGTAGAAGGGTTCGAGATTTTCCACAAAACAACCAACTCACAACCTGAACCGATCGTTTCACAACTGAAACAGTCAGTTGGGGACCTGAACCGGTCGGTTGACACCTCAACCGATCGGTTGGGACCCATGAGCCGGTCGGTTTACTTCTGAATCGGTCGGTTTGTGGTCCTGACCAGTTCCTGATTGATTTTCCTTCTTTTGTTTATAATTGGTATCGAATACCAATCCTATTTCCCAATCAAATTGGGCAAGTGAAATGAAAGGAAAATTCTCACCAATCCTAGTTTCCCAACTTGCTCGGTTGCACCAGTTGAATCGATCATTTCAACATTTGAAGCAATCGTTTCACCCTGACCATGAGCCGATCCACTTAATACTTGAGCCGACCGGTTCACCAAGCTCACCCGATCAGTTCATCACATGAGTCGATCGGTTGGGAGTGCAGATTGTGCAGAATCAGTCAATTGTGATTTCAATCAATCTGATACTCCAATCAATGTGTCCAACACCTTGAACATTATGACATTGAGCTATCAATTGATTGAGTCTTTAATTGAACTACTAAACTCCTTTAGTAATCAATCTAAACATTGTTTGTGGACAAAACTCCTCTTCCAGGTTAAATCCTATGTGTGTGACCCTACAGGTCCATTTCATGTTGGCAGTGAAAGTCCATAACACTTATGACTTCACAAGCAAAGAGCGGTGTCTAGTCACACATCAGTGCTACCCAAGTGAAAGTAGAAAGTTGGATAACAACTTTCAATCCTACAATCCGTGAATGGTGTTACAGTGAATGTATAATTCCTTTATCACTGATATCCCGAATGAACTCGAGG
This sequence comes from Alisma plantago-aquatica, assembly GCA_963693085.1. Taxonomy (NCBI): domain Eukaryota; kingdom Viridiplantae; phylum Streptophyta; class Magnoliopsida; order Alismatales; family Alismataceae; genus Alisma; species Alisma plantago-aquatica. Next base: position 394,701,923 of record OY856411.1, on the reverse strand, counting down.
CATGGAACAGTCATTCTGTCAACGTTGATTCACTTTCTTGATCTTAGAGTAGATTGGAAGAGATATGGATGACATCAATATCACATACTGATTCACACATGCGTGCGCACGCCTATTTCAATCCTACTCATCAAGTGGCCTTGGATATCAAACTCCCTCAGGAGGGACAAATCCCATATCTATCACTCACCCCTCAAAAGCCCCATGTGTCAAAGCCACCCAATCATCACCTTTATAACAACCCATGTTTCAGGACTGCGTTTGATGATGTCAAAGTGTGCCCAACGACATGTGTTGAGTGTAGTGATTTCAGGTCAAAGAATCACACTCACCACCATCACTATGAGTACTGACTGTGACTACCATGTCATGGTTCCATGTGTCAAATTCACGGTGGGTCTGTCCGGTACACTTGTTCTCTAACAAGTACCTATGTGTTTGGTTTGATATCTCTATATCATGACTAATGAGATTCTGTCATCAACCAACACCACAATCTAGTCTTGTGTGTCATTGTTGTCTATCTACCTTCCACAATGACATCCGACTAGGGACATAATGAGAATGTACAAACTCTTAGCATATGTATGATCTCATCATTCAGGTCCTCAACCTGAAAGCATATGTCATTGAGTACTTTCATTCTCTAGACATTCAATCTATTCTATCACTATCTCATATGATTGAACCAGAAAGAATTGGAAGCTTGCCTTTGATGTTTATCAAATCAATCTTAATGTATCCCACCAATCATCCCATGATTGGCTCTCAGGGCATACATACCAACAGACTCCCACTTGCACTGCGAGCCAATCACCCTTGAATCATATTCATAGTGATCTTCAAACATGTCCCACATGTTACTGTGCTCTAGTGCCAACATAGTGAGTAATGGCAACACCTTGCCAAAGTCAGTATAAATTGCATGTCTCACATCTCTTCACTGTATGTCACACGTATGAGATGGAGTTTCCGTAATATGCAATCTAGTATTCCCTTGCTAACCTTTAGCCACATTGCATGATCAATGATTCCATTCTTGTCATCAATGAGTGGAATATAAGTTCATATCATGAACTTCTAGATCCATACAGTATCCACTGTTGTTCTCTAACACATAGATACTCGGCATTTCCTTTTAAATGGTTTTATTGGAGCACTTTCAATTATCAACAAACTTTCACTTTTATATATCCTATATATATTTTGCGATTAATTTTCTATCCTTTCGGAAGTTCGCATCAATGTAACTATTTACATTAAACTCTTCCTTATCTCCATAGAACTAGTAATTCTCAAGTACTTATCAAGTTCTCATGGTATTCTAGTAACCCTTACTAGAAGTAGACAAACATCCACTCATCATGTCCCACATATGAGTTATCAGGATGAGCACATCATATTGCCATGTCCTACATACAAGATGATGAATGCATTTATGTTCTTGCCATGTCAAAACATGCAAGATAATGGGATGATTACATGCATGATAGATCCATATCTATTCTTAGTGTTCCCCATTCTTCATAAGAATTGGACACTTGGTTTTGGGATACGAACTCCATGTAACATGGACAAGTTTTCTCCCACTGAATATGTGCATACTGAACCCTTCAGTACAGATTGCCAATGTATGCTTTCTCTTTTCAGGTCAAGAGGTTTTCGAGAACTATCTCTATAGATCTCTATTCCTATCACATAGGAAACATATCTATCTTCCTTAAAGATAATTTCCACTTTTGGATTTCCATTCTAGAACATTTCCATTTGACATCAACATGTGGAATGTGAATACGCTCCCACTAAATCACATATCCCTTCTTTATCTTTGGCATATCAGTCAAACCCTTTGACTATATCATCAAAGTAAAGATCCAATTATGAGTTGCTTGTACACAATCAATCACATTGATTATTCCATTATAACTTATAGACTTCATTTGCATTAGTGGATTCATAAACCTTATAGGTTGTGTCATGTACACATCCTTGTTTTATTCCTCATAGGAATACAGTTTTAGTATCCATATGCCAAATGTCTTAGTCATTAAGTTGCAATCAATAAGCATCATCCTTCTCAAAATGTTATCCATGTGTCTTAACACTTAAGATTCATTTGCACTTATGGATTTTATTCCAATGGGTGCTACCATCAAGGTCATACCTTATGGTTCACATGGATGTCATTTAGGATGTAATGGTCATAAACCATAACTCAAAATTTGGTTCCTCATATTCATATAGATAGTTGACCCATCTCATGAACAACTCATCACATAGATAATTGAGGTGTATCTGTTAAGGATATAACAACTCACAACCCTTGTGATTCTTAATTTCTTTTATTAGTATGGGGTATTCTTTTATTAAGAAGAATTTAGTTATTTGATAATCATTCTCTAACTCCTTAGAGTATGATTCCTTCTTGATTTAGACATCACCATGCCTTAATCATGAGTTCACTATGATACACTATCATAATTACTCATAAGGATCTCAAACATTTGGTCCAATTATTTCATTCATTGATCTCATCAAGAATTAACACTTTACCAAATTTGCACTTCATCTATGATAATCTTGAACACTTCAAGATATTCATATTGGTATTTCTCTAAACACCATTTGAAGTATTAGCATTTGTTCCAATAGGTATGTACATACATCACATGTATCATACCTAATGGGATAATCATTCCCCCACTACCATTAGTGAAGATTGATTAATCATGTCCAAGATATTCATGTCTCTTACTGGTTCTCTAACCAAAAGAATCTAGATTTATCCATCACATGGAAACTAGAAATGAATTTCTCATGATTGATGCTAATATGATTGTTTGAGTTATCAATAACTTTAGGTATCATTTTATCTTATGCATCTCAAATACCACAAGATAAATAAGGCATTTCCACAAAGATCATATCTTTATAAATTGAAAAATCGCTTTATTGATTGCCATCATTCTCATACAATATGCAAAAATAAAGTGTTTCTATCTATTGGCAAATATGAAATAGCAGTTCTCAACTCTATTTCGTGCCCTTTAGGCTGAAATAAACTGAAAGGTACTCCTATCTATGGCAGAAACACTTGCTCCAATGATGGGTACTCCTTTCTTGGTCCTTTCACAAAGGCCATCACTTCTTTGTGGATATTGCATATCATATATGACATATCCTTATCTTGGTATCATATACCTCAAATAAAGAAGCGGTTCATTTCATGATACCTTAGGTGGAGATCTCCATCCCCTCCATCTTCTTTTGTTCTTCCAGATATAGAGGGCAATTCCCTCATACACCCTTTCCCCATGTGCCTTGAGGTTGAAGACGGCTTGGGCTGTTGGCTAGCATCAGAACACTTCTTTGCTTTGCCCATGCCCTTGCCCTTAAGACTTACCTTTCATTGATCTCATCAAAGATTAGGGTTAGTTTTTCTTCATATTTGTCTCTACTGTCCTCAACATGTCCAAAAACTTTGTGAACACTTGTCAAAATTGTTCATGTTGTAGTTTATCATGAACTGTATGATTCTCGCAACATTTGCAATATCATACCAATAGCCAACTCTTGGCTCAGAGGAAATCCTTCTTAGTCAGGTCTTTCCACATACCCAATCATATTGAGTGTGTGAATACCTTACTAGATCTCCTTCTGTCATGACATACTAGGACAATGTCTTGGAGACATCATATGTCTCATGTTGTCTCTACAACTCATAGTTCAAAGAACACAACATCAAGCACTCCTCATCAATGTCTTCCTTGGTATGCTTCCATAAACATACTTTCAGCCATTGATATGGTGGGATCGAGTTCATCTGGTTCTGGTATAACTAGGACTTAGAGCTTTCACTCTTTGATTGAGAACACTTCTCATCGTCCTAACTAATCATGGAATTATTCCCATTTAATTTGTTGGTCTCAAGGACTGATCGCAAATAAAGTGATTATTGTTTGTTGTCATTTGTACTACAAAAGAAAATATGCAATTTTTGTCCAAAAACTCATTTTTTGACTTATTTGATTGATTTGAAAAGTTGACGATATAACTAGGCCTTTAATTAATTATCGCTCCCACTATTTTACTTCAAATTTATAGCCCTCACCATCAATTCGGAAGATTGCAGCATACAACCTTCTAGTGGGAAAGATCCATAATTCATCAAGTCATGAGTCAGCTTTGGCTGATCGCCCACAATCTTGACTATTTAGGTAGGCCATCATGCCAATTGCATCATATGCAACTCTTGATGAATGAACATGCGCAACACCTTTCCATGAACATTCCTTGCCTCTGTACTTATATGCTCTAAGAATCACCAGTTAAGTCTAACCCAAAAGCCGACACGGTAAACATGCACCCTGCTTTGGCAGAACCTACATGTCTACCCTTCACACTTCCACAAGATAGATGGCGCACCACGCTTTGGCATAACCTACACTTGGTTGATCGAGTTTTTCATGTGTGCCACTAATGGAAGGCATATAAGACTTAATATTTTAATGAGGGATTTGGTTTTTATATACATATACATATCCAATCACCACAATACATAGTATGTATCATATACATGCTATATCCCATAGAAAACATGCAAAACGATAAAAGCGATGATTATGGCCATCCTAATGTGATTCCTCGAGCCAAGAGGAATCACGGTCATCTAGGTCTACAACACATGAAACTTGTACAAGATGAACTTTGTGCTTTTCCTTTCTGGGTTTGATCAATTCCTCACATGAATGATCGGCTCGCCATCAGACTGGTCGGCTGGGTGCCACCAGCCGATCGGTTGGCTCCTCCAACCGATCGGTTCGCCTGGTCGTTGTGCATCTCATCATGGATGCCACTCACTCGCCTCGCTCCTCGAACCGGTCATCAACCGATCGGCTCACTCCTTGAACCGATCGTCTGGAATGTCAACAGATCAGTTCACTCCTTGAACCGATCGTTTCAGCTATCGTCTCGATGTCCTCCGTTCTTTGACATAACAGGAAATAAAATCTATCCTATTCTACATCATAAAAAGAGAAACCTCGAGTTACATTCGAGGGGAGCAAAGGTAGGAAAGAAATCTCGAATTATTTTGAGTTACATCAGGAATAGGGGAAGGAAGATCGGTGCGCAGATCGATATGCAAGCAAACACATACAACCATACACATATAGGGTTTATTGGCCATAACCACGCTATACATCCACCACAAAACTTGTTTAAGTGCGACGCGTATCGAGTGAATTCATAATACATATCATATATGTAAATTCGGATTTGGGGATTTAGGATTTGACATGCATAAATCCAATTTTATTTGCATCGTATGCAATAAATAAAGGTGACAAACCAAAATCGATCATATCGATATTCCCAAAGTATAGAGCAGTTGACGTGACTCTGATACCACTGTTGGGTTTTAGGGGAGGCAGAGAAGGCAGTGGAAACAAAAATTTTCTCCTCCCCAAACCCAGAATAAGGAAATGCGTCAACGTCTATACAATAGGAAAGGATGGTTTGTGGAATCATACCTTGTCCCGAGGCTTTCTCGGCGACAATACCTCGCGCCTTGCGCAGTCTTCACCTCCGGTCTTGGACGGTGTCTGTGCAGCTCCTGGTCGCACCGGGACTGACAATTCCTGGTCTCACCGGGACTGTCGGGATTGACAGCTGTCCTCCAAGCGGCAGAGATCTCCCGCCTCTGAGGTATTCCATACGGACCACCTGGAACTCCAATCTCCTTGTCCCGCAAGGAATTGGAAGGAGTCGCAGCCTCCTGTCAGCGTACTCGTCGCGAACTCACTCTCCTGCCACCATTCGCAACTGCAGTTGTCTTTCCCTTCTTGTGCCTCCCTTTTCGGGTAGCACTTTCCTGGGCTCTCTCTCAGTTACCAAAACCAGAGAGAACGACAACTTTGCAGAGCAACTGGTTTGCACTGAGTTGTACTTTGAGAAGCCCCCAATACCCCTATATATATAGGAGGGTCATGGGACAGGGTTCTCCATCCCGGGCAATGCGGGACTAAAAGAAGGAGTAGAAGGGTTCGGGATTTTCCACAAAACAACCAACTCGCAACCTGAACCGATCATTTCACAACTGAAATGGTCAGTTGGGGACCTGAACCAGTCAATTGACATCTCAACCGATCGGTTGGGACCCATGAGCCGGTCGGTTCACTTCTGAACTGATCGGTTCGTGGTCCTGACCAGTTCCTGATTGATTTTCCTTCTTTTGTTTCTAATTGGTATCAAATACCAATCCTATTTCCCAATCAAATTGGGCAAGTGAAACGAAAGGAAAATTCTCACCAATCCTACTTTCCCAACTTGCTCGGTTGCACCAGTTGAATCGACTGTTTCAACACTTGAAGCAATCATTTCACCCTGACCATGAGCCCATCGGATCAATACTTTAGCCGACTGGTTCACCAAGCTCACCCGATCGGTTCATCACATGAGCCGATCGGTTGGGAGTGCAGATTGTGCAGAATCAGTCAATTGTGATTTCAATCAATCCGATACTCCAATCAATGTGTCCAACACCTTGAACATTATGACATTGAGCAATCAATTGATTGAGTGTTTAATTGAACTACTAAACTCCTTTAGTAATCAATCTAAACATTGTTTGTGGACAAAAATCCTCTTCCAGGTTAAATCCTTTGTGTGTGACCCTACAGGTCCATTTCACGTTGGCAGTGAAAGTCCATAACACTTATGACTTCACAAACAAAGAGTGGTGCCTAGTCACACATCAGTGCTACCCAAGTGAAAGTAGAAAGTTGGAGAACAAATTTCAATCCTACAATATGTGAATGGTGTTACAGTGAATGTATAATTTCTTTGTCACTGATATCCCGAATGAACTCGAGGCATGGAACAGTCATCCTGTCAATGTTCATTCACTTTCTTGATCTCAGAGTAGATTGGAAGAGATATGTATGACATCAATATCACATACTGATTCACATATGTGTGTGCATGCCTATTTCAATCCTACTCATCAAGTGGCCTTGGATATCAAACTCCCTCAGGAGGGACAAATCCCATATCTATCACTCACCCCTCAAAATCCCCATGTGTCAAAGCCACCCAATCATCACCTTTATAACAACCCATATTTGAGGAATGTGTTTGATGATGTCAAAGTGTGCCCAACGACATGTGTTGAGTGTAGTGATTTCAGGTCAAAGAATCACACTCACCACCATCACTGTGAGTACTGAATGTGACTACCATGTCATGGTTCCATGTGTCAAACTCACGGTGGGTCTGTATGGTACACTTGTTCTCTAACAAGTACCTATGTGTTTGGTTTGATATCTCTATATCATGACTAATGAGATTTTATCATCAACCAACACCACAATCTAGTCTTGTGTGTCATTGCTGTCTATCTACCTTCCACAATGACATCCGACTAGGGGCATAATGAGAATGTACAAACTCTTAGCATCCGTATGATCTCATTGTTCAGGTCCTCAACCTAAAAGCATACTTCATTGAGTACTGTCATTCTCTAGACATTCAATATGTTCTATCACTATCTCATATGACTGAACCAGAAAGAATTGGAAGCTTGCCTTTGATGTTTATCAAATAAATCTTAATGTATCCCACCAATCATCCCATGATTGGCTCTCAGGGCATACATACCAACAAATAGTACATATTAATTCATTGCACCACAAGTAATGTGCAACTGGAACAAACTTGGAAATATCTAGAACCTTCCCTCGGCCAAACTGGGACATCACGCCCATGCAAGGCAGCCATCTTTCTCACCCAGATAGTTGTCTGATGAGCTGAGCCAAACTGATCGGTTCAATCCATAGCCAATTTCAACTCAAATCAGTCTGATACTCCAAACACCCATCTCAACCCTTGAGACAACCATTTGGCACTCCAGATGGACGTCTCATGCCATGAGACGGGTATTTAGCAGTGTAGTCTGGCTGCTTGTTGCATGAATCAATTACCTAAATGTTTTAGCAATTAATTCATATATCATTCATTATCAAACTCCTCTTCTCGGTCGATACCTATGTGTGTGACCCTATATGTCCCATATTACATTGGCAGTGAATATCGATAACAACTTATTACATCACAAGACATGAGCGGTGCCTAGTCACACATCAATGCTACCTAAGTAAATGGAACGTTGGAGAACAACTTCAACCTATTATATTTTTATTGTGTTGTAGTGTTTGTATAGTTATATTGTCACTGATGTCCAGATTGAACTCGAGGCATGGAGTAGTCATCCTCTTCATCACTCAATATTGTGTCTCGAACCAAGAGCAAATTGTCTGTGTAACATCCCTGACCTGGGTTATACTTTAACCCTAGGTTTTTTTATTAAGAAATATGATTATATGCTTGATCTTATCTTGTGAAAAGTAATTAGGGATTAAGAGGAACTTATGTTGCAATTCTAGTCCTTTTTTAACATTCTTGAAATCAATGTTTTGCTAGTTTTGGACTAAAGTGCAAATTACCCAAGTTGAGGGGTTTAAGTGAAAATTGTGTATGATAATATGTTCCTCATGTGTTGATGCATCATGAGAGTAAAAATGATGCAGAGGTATGGCTTATGGAATCCTAGTACCAAGAAAGAGCTGATAAAGCTATGTTTGTGCATGAAAACCTAGTTTTGGTGTAATGTGCAATTTACCCAAAACCTAGGGTGCAATATGCAAAACAGCACTTCAATAAGGTCCCTAATGTTTTTTTCATCATGTAGAGAAAAACAAAATAGAGGGGCTCCTCATTTGAATTAATTTGGAGGAGAGAGAATCTTGATATCAAAATAATCAAGATTTAATCCTAATTGAATCGCTAATTCAATTTAGGGCAAAAATAAATGTATTAATTAAAAGTCCTTCAACCAAAATTAAAATGGTTGGATTCAGATGTGTTTGGACATCCTTGAGCCTTGCAAGGACCATGAAAATATCCAAGGGTGGATAACTCACTCACAATGTTATAAGAAAAAGAAATATCCACTCACATATGGATATTAGTATAGTATGATTTAAGGTGCTTGATTTGCTTTTCTTTAAATCATGGATAATTGAGAAGAATATGAGGAAAACAAGATAGCCTCGGACCCAAGGAAGTGGAGGGATAAGAGGTGGCCATATTTTTGGGATTAAATGAAATTTTATACGACACTTTCTCTCTCATTGTTTTTATTATAAAAACACCCTTTACAAGCCAAATGAAAGGCTTTTTCGACCCCACTTCTTCTCCTTGCTTGGGAAACGACCAAGGGAGATTGGGAGGATTAGGAGGACGACCCCCAACCTGTTGGTAAGCTTCTTGACCTTTGGTCACCTTGATTTCATGGTGGAAATCACAAATCAATGCATGCATTCTAACTAATTTGATCCTCTCTTCAATTCTAACGATTCCTTTTCACTCAAACCTTGAGGACGAGCCTTGGAATGGTGAAGGGAGTTGCATCCACCATTGTTTCCATGAGCTTGGAGCTTTGGAGCTCAATTGGAGGCGGGTTTTATAACTTGAACCCTTGGTTTTTTTATTGCATTCAATTCCTTATCAAATAATGATCATTTCCATATTCACGATAATTGATTTGGTTGATGGATGCAATCCCCATGGAAATCACAGTAGGTTTCATGAGTTTAGAGATTTAAGATGATAAGCACACACCTTCCCAAAATATCCAAGGCAAATGGTTTCAAAATAGTTTCTCAAACGGTTTCCCAAACCGTTTGGGAGCAAATAGTTATAAACCGTTTGAGGGAAAACGGTTTCACCAAACTGCATGGGGCCAAACGGTTTTAGACCGTTTAGTGGTGTTGACCAGTGTTTACCATTTGGAGATCTGTTGAAAATGATCTAGGTTAATGACCCATCAATTATCATTGATTATTTCCAATTGGTTCATGAGTTGAAGGCCAATCAATCACCAAAACCCTAATCGGGTTAAGTGTTGATTTCTAATTTGATTAAGTTGGAAACTTGGTTTGATTGACCCAAATGGTTTCAAAAACCATTTCGGGATCACCCAAACGGTCTCAAGACCGTTTGGAGGTCACCCAAGATCGTTTGGAGGTCTAGGTTTGAGTATGGTTAAGCAATTGAAGATCCAAAGATACTAATTTAAAGTGTAATCAATTGTTGATTTGGTGATCATTCCAATGATCCAAACCCTAATTGGTTGACTTGGATTTTGATGTTGACATGGGAAAATGGTATCAAGACCGTTTGTAGGTCATCCAAATGACCTCAAGACCGTTTGGGGTCAGGTCATGTACAATTTGGATGATGGTTCAATGGTTTCAAAGTAACTAATACTACATTGATTAATGTTGAAGGAACATCGATTCCAAACCCTAATTCAATTGATTCAAACCCTAATTGATGACTAGTTGAGGGTCAATTGAGGGTCAAATCAGTTGAAGTTTGACCTATTTAACTCAATTGAAGTATGATGATAGGTCCAATTGATGATTGGTTACATGAATTAAATAATTGAAGCTATCAACAATGGAAACCATAATTCAATTTGATTGGTTGAGACCATACTTGGTCCATGCAGTTTTAAGGAGGTTTGGACCAAACGGTCAAACGATCCCAAACCGGTTGAATTCATGCGGTTTCAAAAAGGTACTTTAGCAAACGGTTTCAAAACCATTTAGAGGTCAAGCACCTCAAGACCGCATGGAGGGTCAAAGGTGGTGATTTGAAGGATTAAAGATCCAAAGGTCAATACTTGTTGAACCTCAATAACTAAATCGATTGAAGGTTTCAATGTTGCTAATCATGGTCAATCAATTGATGAAAGTACCTCATGAGCCCTTGCGGTTTTGGGACTGATTTGGCTCAAACAGTCTTGCGACCGTTTGAGACCAAACGGTCTTGAAACCGTTTGGGAGAAAATGGTTTCAAAATCATTTGGTGGCAAACGGTTTCAAAACCATTTGGTGATGAAACCTCAAAACTGTTTGAAGGTTGTTGGTGATTCAATCACTTGGTAATGGAATGTAATGAATGTTCCAATGATCCAATGATTGATGGTGATGGTAATCTAAGATGGTATAAAGGTCAAAGACCTGAAAGTACCAAAATGATTAGTACTATTAAAGGGGTAAATCTAATCATTATAAGAACAATAATTTGGTACACTATGTCAATCATAGTTTTATATACTTGATTGAAGGATTGATATGACCTAATCAAGTTGAGAGGATGAATGAATGGAATTCATACATGAAAATGATTCATGTGGTGATTAAGGGTATGATCCTTAAGTAAAGAGATCATGAAACCCTAATCATGAACATAAACTCTAATTGACAGGGCTATTGAACTCTAACCCTAAATTGAGGGCAATTCTAAATAAAACCCTAATCCATGATAAGGATGTAGCCCTACTCTAGGGTAATGATATGAGAAACTCTAATTTAGGTAAATGAGATGTAAAACTCTAATTGGGATGAATAGTGAATCTCTAATTATGGAACATTGAAGTGGTGATGTGATGTGAGAATGTAATGATATATGATACCCTAGTTGAGGGTGATTCCATGAGAAACCCTGATTAAGAATTAATACCAGATGAAGCTTTAATACTATGTTGTGATGAGAGGCCCTAAGAAGGGTGAAGGTATGTGAGACTCTAATGTGGAGTCATAATACATAAAGCCCTAATGCTAGGCAATATGACAATGAATCATAATCCTAATTGAAGTAAGGATATAAGGAAACCCTAATGAAGAGATAGAAGGAATTACCTTATAAAGGTAAAATATTTCAGGAGGTTGATTATAAGGAACCTTATTGTAAGCAATGCCTTTAGCATTAGACAAGTCCATATCATTAAAGATAGTTGGACAATTCTAATGTGTGGCATATGTATTATATGCTAAAGGTAAGAGATTAGTGATGGAATGTATTAAGAGGGAAATACCTTAATACAAGATAAGATGGTTAACTCAAAAGAGTCTGAAATGATGAGAAAGTGATACATCAAGATATGATAGTTATCACATTCAGCACTTCAGGGTTTATATACCTTGATGCACTTCAAAGCCAATATAATTGGGTAAGAAACATATGAAGTGTGTTTTACAACTATTACAATGAAATGTAATGAGTTGATGCACTTTGATACATGTTAATTAATGTACCTTGAGAATGGGGTTAAGCCAAATTGATGAGTATGATGTAGTCATACCATGAGGAGGATGAGAAATGAATTCATACCTTGAATTGATGATCATTAATGCTATATGATGATAATAATGATCTTGAATAATCATTTATGATATCTTTGAATGCCCCAGAGGTATGGAATAATGAATTAAGGGTTGGACAAATAATATATTCATGAAACCCTAATTAATAAGAAATGGGGAACCCTAACCCTAATTTGGGTAAAGGGAATGAGAAGCCCTATTTGATAGTAAACCCTAATTCCTGGTAAGGGAATAATGGTGTTACTTTTATGTAACATGATGTGGTGAATGACTTGTATAACTGTTATCATGTATAATAACCATGCAAGTATTATGAGATGATGAATATAGCTAGGTTTGAGCTGTGACATTTATATAATAAATGTTTATTGGCCTTATGTGCCCTAATGTTGTTGTTGCTTAATAAAAGTAACAATGTGCATGGATTTTATGAGTCATATGAGTAAGTTGTTGCCTAAAGAGGTGACAAGATAATTTGTGGTCTCAAGAGCCATGTGTGATGCTTGTGTAACAAGTATCACAAAGGCCATGGTCAGATGACCTGAAGGTGATAGTTACCTAATAGATGGTAATGATGCTCAATGATGAGTTAAGGGTTTGAATACCCAGAACAAAATGATCATGGTGATGAATTTGTGAAGGGATGATAATTCCCAGTTTTGAAATAAGGGACTAAGTTCCCAAAGTCTTTTAAAGACTGATAAGTATTTGATGAAAATAGTACATGTTTCTTCATAGCATTATTGTAATAAGTCATGCTTGAGAACTTGGTTGATGCTAAAATAATGTGAAAATGTACATAATTAATCAAGTGAAATCATATCATGTAGAGCCCTGACCATAGATCCATCATCGTCAGGAATAGGTGATGGTGAAATGGGTACTCTGCGGAAAAACCCGGAACGCATATTTTGAATATGTGGAGGTAAATGGGCAAAAATATCCTTATGTCTGGTGAAGAGATTGAGGGAAGGTAAACATTAAACCTCTCAATTCTTCATGTGTCAGGATGGATGTATCATAAATCTCCTGATGGTTGGGATGGATGTATCATTAATCTCCAAATGATATTTAATGTCAGGTCGAGGAGATAAACACTAAATCTCTCAATGGCCAATGAGAGTGCAGCTGACGTTGTAACTCTATAGTGAAGTTCCAGTATACCATGGAAAGCTATTTTGAGTAGTTAACATAGTTCTACTTGTTGTCCTGCACTGACCGGGATGTGAGAGGTCATGGGAATCCAGCTCTTTCATTGACCTATGTACGGTACCGATTTTGACTTCGCAGTGGTTGATTGGAGTAGGAGCGGTATACCTCATCTCCTCAGGGCATAAGTGTGATTGTACAATGAAATCATCTGTATAGCATGTTTTCTTAAGGATTGAATACGGAAACTCATTGGCTGATGTTACATTTCTTTTATATAACTTTAGTTCATTGATGTTATTCATATATGTTTGTATTCATTACAAGTATATGGATGAACTATGATTCTACCATGTGTAGGTGCAATGTTCTCCTTGGAAAAGGAGATTACTTCACTCTATTCATACAATGATGTATTTGTTGTTAACTATATATAAATCCTTCTCCTCAGGTTATTTTATTAAACTGCTATAACAATGTTTTGGCGGAGAGTTATATCTCCCGCTGGGGCAATTTACAATTGTCTCACCCCCGTGGGATCCAATGTTTTTAGGTAGACACAGACAAAGAAGCAGAAATCCTATTGCAGGGAAAGGACAACAGCTATAATATCAGGGACAGCAGTGAGATCGCAGGTGGAGATACTTTCTGTCAAGTTATGTAGTTAGAAATTCCTATGTGTCGTCTATGTACTCTTGGGTCCTCGGAGTTTATAGTTAGTGTTTTAATGAATCGTTGGAGATTTTGGCTTGATGCCTCGAGATTCGTGTGTTGTCTGTATATAATGTTTATAAGGCAGCTGATGTTGTTATCTCTGAGAAGAGATGGTACAGGTTATGTACGTTTGAACTAGAATGTAAATGTTATACAATGGTTCTTGATGGAAAATATTTCCTATGTGTGGATCTCTTTGCAAAAAGTTTTAATTTTTAGTGATTTTTGGTAATCCGCTGCAAATGATTTGCTTCCGCTAAAGTAAATCTTGTTTTTATGAGTTGGATGCCACAAATTAGTGGTATCATAGCTCTAGGTTCGCTGAGTCTACAGAGGCATAGGACTAAGGTAGTAGAGTCTATTCTGGTGTCATCTAGTGTATCTGATAGTGTCTTGTACTTGTATAAGAGAAGAAGAACTTAAAGATGACTAGGTCACATGAGGAGGTTGTTGTTGAAAGCAGCAATCTTGCACCAAGAAGAGGTGCATGGGAACAGGCAAGAGAGAGATAATTTCTTGATAATCCCCTAGCTGATCCAACTATAATAAGAAAATCCTTCTTTAAGTATTACTGTTGGAGAATTTAGGGCAACAATAATGTATATAGTGGATCAAGCATTGGCAGTATAACTTAGATTACCAGCCCCCAATAATGATGTTTTAGATATCAACATGATTTGTAATCAGCATCAACAGGTTGAAGCAAAAGGAAATGATGAATTTCTGGACTTAAATTAAGTCTATGCTCAACCTTAGCATGTTGAATCAATCTTTGAGGTAGAATCATCCTGAGGAAGTACATAATCCATGAATCATGACAGGTTAGACAAGATAATGTCATTCAAATATGTTATTTTATGATTCCTGGATTATTTGAGAAAGGAATTGATTGAGCTTTCCTTCATTAGTCCTTTGAGGACTTATGTTTTTCATAGTAAAACATTACAAATGTTTTATGTTGTTCTTACCTCTATAAGAAAAGATGAGGTATAGAAGAGATACATGGATAAAATCCAAGAATGTTAAATCTTATGCTTATGATAATATGGAAAGAATATGATAGTATACAAAGTGCATACCACTTAATCTCAGTATTTATATACCCCAGGTATACAACTATTGACGATAAAGTGGGTATGGAAACTCTTAGATTTTTGTCTTTTTTATTGCTCTGATCAAGTAGTCATTCTGAGACAATCTAATGTGTATCATGAAATCAGAAATATGAAATGAATAAATGTGTCATATTGTCACACCCCGATCTCACACTAACCACAAATCACGAGATTAGGGCGCGACGGAGGGATTATCACATAAACAAATCACTGAGAACTTTTTCTTTTTAAAACTTCGTAATGATATCTGGATTATTGATGTAAACTAAAACATAAATAACTATTGTGGAAGAATTTCAATTAAACTGGCTAGAGAACATAAACAGAGTTTACAACATGTAACATTGTTTAACAGAAAGTAAAACATAACAGTTAATTTAATTCTTTTACACATTCGCCATACATACTCTCTCTCACCCACACCATGTCCCAAGGACCGAGGGGAAAGGACTAAGAGACCACTATCTAACTAACTACATATACCTTCTACTGACTAGGGTGGTAAGATCCTTCAAATTCCTGGAACCTGTCGCTGACCTGAAAATGTTTGAGTAGAGGAGTGAGCCTACTCGCTCAGTGAATAGTTTTTCATTTAACTATCACTAAACAACTCGTCAAGTTTATTAGATTGAAATTAAGCATAAGAACAATATTATACAGAGCAGTTCTAATGACATAGCAGATTTTACAGATAATAATCACATTTCTATACAACAACAAATATCGCATAACTGTAAAGCATAAAATATCAGAAACTGCATATCTTGAATAATAAAGCAATTATTGAGAACTAGCGTAGAAGTTCTAAACTCTTAACATATTAATTTTACTGTGATCCTATGTGAATACATTTTAGTTATGCCCCAAACATATGCAGCGCACTCTGCATATGAAGATCTGTAGAGAACTACGATCCCACCGTACAAGACTTAGCGACACACCCGGGAAATGCTAAGTCTGACTTCTCGTCCTGGTCTGCACAGGACTCTCAGGCTCACAAGGCCTCACTGCACTAACTCTGAGTGCTCTGGACTCCTCCCGCAACCTGTAGTGCACAGTCGGAGGGTCTCTAAGTCTCCGATGCCTGGGCGTATCCCCAGGGCTGACCGGGACATTCTCTCGGATCTCCGATGCCTGGGCGTATCCCCAGGGCTGACCGAAATCCTACCTCTCAGACTTCGTGTCACCGAGACATTCGGTATTTGTTGGACACGAGTCTCCGATGCCTGGGCGTATCCCCAGGGCTGACCGTTTTACCCCAAAGGTACAGACCACGCAATGGGGTTCTACAGTGTTGGGGCACCTAAGTCTATTAACTGATTAATATATAAACACTTAAACAGGAATATCACATTTACTGACTTCAGATCAAATCACAATACACTGTCATTCTAAAACTGTTTGAGCAATATATTTCAAATCATTGTAATTTCTGAGAAATTCTCATACCATGCATTCGGACAAATTAGAAATGCATTAATACCCCAACTTATTTCAATTTGGCACATACATAGCGAATTTACGCAATTGAACATCTTATTGCACAAATTAAAGAAACTTACTTCACATATGAGAATCATACTCAACATTTTTCAATTCTCTAAAATTCTCAAAAAAACGTGCACATTAATCCTAATCCTGGTTTGTGCATCACTTAACTCAATTAAGAGTTAATTACCTATCACAACACAATTTAATAACAATACTTGAGAATTTCTGGTAATATTTTAGAAAAATGTGCCATTTCATGTAAATATCAATTTACACATATTAACGTCAAAAGATATATGCAATTAGGGTTTTATTGCATATTTTTATTTACTCATATCAACTTTGAAATCATACATCTGATAATTTATCAGAAATCCTTATTGTCTGGGTTCATACCCAAACCATTCCATTTTCAGACATGAATTTCTAATTTCAACATTCAAATAAGCAATTGAGTTTCCAATGAACCATATAAATCTACCGATTCAATCCACAATGATCAATTGCTAAATTTAATCATATAACAATGTCTAGAAGCAGTTTATGAAATAAAAAGTCGGGTGACGCCAAACGCTGCCCTATGCCTGATAACGCCTGTTATCAGCGTAATTTGCGCCCAAAATAGAAAATATTCAAACGCCTGAGTTTATTAATGATAAATGAATGAAACTCTACTCACTTTGATTCAGACTATCCGGATTCGTCCAGAACTGCGTCCAAGGCCTGATTCCGGGCGATTTCTAGGTTGTCTTCAACCTTGTAGAAGTCATGTTCACAATCTATAGCTTTACGCTTACAACAGATTGCCAGAAAAACTTGAATTCAAGACTTGAAATTGACTAGCTAAGTACCCAAATCACTGGTGCTGGCCTTTGATTTTTGTTCGGATCTCCAAGCCGAGCTCAAGGGAAGCTTCTTGGCTGCTAGGTGCCCAAAACGACACCCAATTGCTGCTGTAAAATGCAGCTACGGCTGCCGTAGATGCCGCTTGCCAAGCTGCAAGTGGCTTCTAGCCAAGGAAAGAAGAAGAAGATAAAGACGTCGTTGTGGAGGCTTGAGGATGTTGCGGAGCCGCCCCTTTCTTCCCCTTAGAAATTGGTCACGCGCTGCTGTCGCTGCTGGCTGGAGCGCCGCACAACAGGTGGAAGAGTAGATTGGGCACAATAGAGGGAGCTGCTAGGGTGTGGTGGAAGAGAGGGAAAGGGTGGAGGAAGAAGAGAGGAGGGAGGAAAGGAGGTTGACGCTGCTGAAGACGAGCTACAAATCCCAAATCGCCCAGCCGTTCGCCTCCCTTTTTCTCTACAAGTCGCGCGTTACAGTCGGTTACCCGACTCTATTCATCGCGTGAAGAAGAAGCAGATAAGCTAGAGAAAGAAAAAAAGAAAAAATGGAATTATAAAACAAAGTATTTGGAAAATTTGCAATCAAGTCCAAGAAAACTAAAAATGATATAACTGTTTCCTCGGTGGTCCGATTTGACTATTTCTTTTTGTAATGTTTCAAGCGTGAGGTTCTCTACACCCTCAAAGCAAGAAATCACAATTATTATCTTGTCACAGCTGATCATAACTCTGATTGCATGTGTTCTTAATGTAACTTAATTAACTTGACGATCAACATTGATATCATCATTAATTACCTCAAATGATTCAATCTCAACTATTGATTCGCATATTAGCTTATCTTGATTAATCATAATGTTTAATAAGATAATCAACACTAATCAAGGTGTCACGCTAATTGAGGTATTTAGTGACTAACCTCAATGTGGGTTGTAACAATCTCCCTCCCTTATAAGAATTTCGTCCTGAAATTCCTAAAAGAGAAAAGGAAACTTGTTACGCATCTCAGATTCAAGCTCCCACGTAGCTTCCTCTAGATTATGATTCCTCCACAGAACTTTCACTAATGGTATCTCACGATTCTTGAGTTTCTTGATCCTTCAATCAACTATCTGAATTGGTCCCTCAACATAGGACACATCTGATCTGAGCTGTGCAGGTTCTGGGTCAACTATCTTTTCTGTACCGGGATAGCATTTCTTCAACATAGATACATGAAACACATCATGTAGATTTGACAACTCAGATGGCAATTCTAACCTATAGGCTACAGGTCTAATCCTCTCAATGATAGGATACGGGCCCATAAACCTAGGAGTTAGTTTGCCTCTCTTACCAAATCTCAGCACTCCTTTCCATGGTGAAACTTTCAAGTATACTTCATCACCAACCTCAAACTCAAGAGGTCTACGTCTTTTCTCAGCATAACTTTTCTGTCTGTCCTGTGCAACTTTCAACTGTTCTTTGATCACAGTAATCTTTTCAGTGGTCAAATCTACTATCTCGGGTCCAAGAATCTGCTTTTCACCAACCTCATACCAACATATGGGTGATCTACACTTTCTACCATACAGAGCTTCATACGGTGCCATACCAAGACTAGAATGGTAGCTATTGTTGTATGCAAACTCCATAAGGCTCAAGTGTTCTTCCCAACTTCCTCTGAACTGCAGAACACATGCTCTCAGCATGTCCTCGAGAGTCTGAATGGTTCTCTCAGACTGACCATCTGTCTGCGGGTGAAAAGTTGTACTGAACCTCAACTTAGTGCCCAAAGCACGATGTAACTGATTCCATAACCTGGATGTGAACTTAGGATCTCTATCAGATATAATAGAAACTGGAATTCCATGTAATCTGATTACCTCATCCACATATATCTTAGCCAGCTTCGGGACATCAAAGGTTGACTTAATAGGAAGAAAGTGAGCAGACTTAGTTAATCTATCCACAATCACCCATATCGAGTCAGAACCTCTAGGTGTCCTGGGAAACCCTACCACAAAGTACGTTGTGATATGTTCCCATTTCCACTCAGGTATAGGAAGTGATTGCAAAGTACCTTTAGGTTTCTGGTGCTCAGCCTTATCCTGCTGACACACACTGCACCTAGTCACATACTCAGCTACATCCTCTTCATGCCAGACCACCAATACAACTCCTTGAGATTCATGTACATCTTAGTGTTGCCTGAATGCATAGCATACATTGATGCATGTGCTTCCTCAAGAATCTTTTCTTTGAAGTCAATATCTCGAGGTACATGCGACCTGTCATGCTAAACAACACACCATCATCAGAAAACCTAAACTCTGGTCTCTTCCCCCTGTCATGTCATGCATGATCCGCTGTAACTCACTGTCACCCTACTGTAGTTCCTTGATCTGATCATAAAAAGTAGGTTTGACTTGCATCTGTGCAATCAAACCACTATGTGCTGTCACCCCTAAGTCTAAGTTCAACTTCCACATTTCTACTGGCATGTTTCTCTTGAAACATACCATAGAGAATGCATCAGCTATTGAACCTGACTTCCTGCTGAGGACATCAGCCACCACATTCACCTTTCCAGGGTGATAATCTATCGTCACATCATAAAGATAGTGATGTCATGTCTTAAGAGCATGAACTACAACAGCTAACTTCAGATCATGTATCGAGTAATACTCCTCATTCAATACTACTTACTTATTATTACATTTCAAATTTATATCTTACTCTTTTCTCTGAATCATTTCATATTGCGTATCTACCTTTCAGATTAGCTACCTTTAAACCCTGGATTTTATTAGCACTAGCTTACCTTTCATAGTGCAAATCTCATGATCTTATTTTATAGGGATGCTAGTACTCAAGGTCAAACCACTAGTGATATCCCTTGAACTACTACAACTCTAAATATTCTAGGGTTTGGTCCTTATCAATAACACGACATTATTATGATGTGATTTTTACTCCCTTAGTTTGAAATTCAAACTCTAAATCTCATAAGTTTTACTAAAGTCCTGCTTATCTAATCACTGGAATTTCCTTTCTCTAACTTGGACATTCAGATAAATTACATTCTGAATTTACCCCGCTAGGGTTTCTTCATCATATTGTATGTCATTATTTCATTCAATTAGATGTCTCCACCATGGTAATTATGCAACATATAAGATGCATTCATTTTCTTAATTACACATCTGTTCTTTATTTTAGGAACTAGTCTGTTAGTCTATAGAGACTTAGAATCCAAGACAGTATGTATGAATGTGCTAAGCTTTATAATAAAGATATGCATTCCATACTCTCAATTACGTCATGTAATTCTCGTTCCTTAATCAAAGTCATCATTTCTAACATTTCTTTTAATCCAACTAAGTTTCTTGTCTTGGTCTTATGATTTTCATAAGACTCTTTATTTATATGTACTTATTATATACTCAACTCTTTTATTTTATTTTCTCTTTGCTTTGAAGTACATAAAAGTATTTTACCCCATTCCATGATCCAACCCAAAGCTGATTCTTACTATCTTAGCCATTACATACTTTTCTCATATCCTTTCCATACTCTTATATTTAGAGTTCGTATAATACAAATCATTAAATTGAATCTAAACCTTGTATCATGTTCCTTTATTTCCTATTAAGGATTGCTCATATGAGACTCCAACATTGGGCCTCTGATATCATTTCCAGCTACTTCTTAGCTATTCTAATATTTCCCTTATATCTCAACATCTTATCGTATGTACATTCTTACTATGATTCAGGTCTAAATCATCCAGAGTCTATTCTAATTATACTGTTAATAGGAGTCATTAGATCCCAGTAACGCATCCTGCCAGCCGGACCAGGCCGAACCTGTAGTCCTGAAGCCAAGAGCTACTCGGGATTAACCAACTCCCATTAATCTCAAACATGTGAAAAGAATATCCACTTAGGGCAAGCTCATTTAAACATAACTCCTGGTCTACTTAATACAAAGAATATAAACAATAAATGAATTGGTTCATGACACACAACAATATAAAAGAATCATATTTATTCTACAAACTGAAAATCTAAATTCATACATATAAGAGAATTTCTAGTGATTTTTCAATCAAATAAACAATAATAAACAAGAGTTGTATCGCATCATATGTTTAATCTCTTACTCCCACATTAATTTTCAGTTTCTTAACCCTAAGACTTCTAGGGTTTCTCTCTAGCCTATCCTTCCTCTACATACCTGGCCAGGGCATCCAGAGAAGAATAGACAGAGTAGCTTGATACTGGTTAATCTAAGTATTCAGACACCTGGCCAGGGTATCTAAACACTCAGACCTCCCAGAGCTAAAAACACATCATTTCTTATCCATCTTAATCATAACTCTATCTTTTGATCCTAATGATCCCTGATGACTCAGCTTAAACTCTCAACTTGATTCTCGTGACCACGTCCTCTTCCTGTCATCTGCAATACTATAATAGAACACTTCCTGTTATAAAATTGCAGTTAGAAGGAAGACACCTAAATCCTAATCCTATTGGTCTCTTGTCGTCCCCTGACCTTGACTTAGAACATTCATATACTCAACCTATGCTCTGATACCAAGATGTCACACCCTGATCTCACACTAACCACAAATCACGAGATTAGGGCGCGACAGAGGGATTATCACATAAACAAATCACTGAGAACTTTTTCTTTTTAAAACCTCGTAATGATATCCGGATTATTGTTGTAAACTAAAACATAAATAACTATTGTGGAAGCATTTCAATTAAATTGGCTAGAGAACATAAACACAGTTTACAACATGTAACATTGTTTAATAAAAAGTAAAACATAACAGTTAATTTAATTCTTTTACACATTCTCCATAGATACTCTCTCTCACCCACACCATGTCCCAAGGACCGAGGGGAAAGGACTAAGAGACCACTATCTAACTAACTACATATACCTTCTACTGACTAGGGTGGTAAGATCCTTCAGATTCCTGGAACCTGTCGCTGACCTAAAAATGTTTGAGTAGAGGAGTGAGCCTACTCACTCAGTGAATAGTTTTTCATTTAACTATCACTAAACAACTCGTCAAGTTTATTAAATTGAAATTAAGCATAAGAACAATATTATACAGAGCAGTTCTAATGACATAGCAGATTTTATAGATAATAATCACATTTCTATACAACAACAAATATCGCATAACTGTAAAGCATAAAATATCAGAAACTGCATATCTTGAATAATAAAGAAATTATTGAGAACTAGCGTAGAAGTTCTAAACTCTTAACATATTATTTTTACTGTGATCCTATGTGAATGCATTTTAGTTATGCCCCAAACATATGCAGCGCACTCTGCATATGAAGATCTGTAGCGAACTACGATCCCACCGTACAAGACTTAGCGACACACCCGGGAAATGCTAAGTCTGACTTCTCGTCCTGGTCTTCACAGGACTCTCAGGCTCACAAGGCCTCACTGCACTAACTCTGAGTTCTCTGGACTCCTCTCGCAACCTGTAGTGCACATTCGGAGGGTCTCTAAGTCTCCGATGCCTGGGTGTATCCCCAGGGCTGACCGAGACATTCTCTCGGATCTCCGATGCCTGGGCGTATCCCCAGGGCTGACCGGAATCCTACCTCTCAGACTTCGTGTCACCGAGACATTCGGTATTTGTTGGACACGAGTCTCCGATGACTGGGCGTATCCCCAGGGCTGACCGTTTTACCCCAAAGGTACAGACCGCGCAATGGGGTTCTACGGTTTTGGGGCACCTAAGTCTATTAACTGATTAACATATAAACACTTACACAGGAATATCACATTTACTGACTTCAGATCAAATCACAATACACTGTCATTCTAAAACTGTCTGAGCAATATATTTCAAATCATTGTAATTTCTGAGAAATTCTCATACCATGCATTCGGACAAATTAGAAATGCATAAATACCCCAACTTATTTCAATTTGGCACATACATAGCGAATTTACGCAATTGAACATCTTATTGCACAAATTAAAGAAACTTACTTCACATATGAGAATCATACTCAACATTTGTCAATTCTCTAAAATTCTCGAAAAACGTGCACATTAATCCTAATCCTAGTTTGTGCATCACTTAACTCAATTAAGAGTAAATTACCTATCACAACACAATTTAATAACAATACTTGAGAATTTCTGGTAATATTTCAGAAAAATGTGCCATTTCATGTAAATATCAATTTACACATATTAACGTCAAAAGATATATGCAATTAGGGTTTTATTGCATATTTTTATTTACTCATATCAACTTTGAAATCATACATCTGATAATTTATCAGAAATCCTTATTGTCTGGGTTCATACCCAAACCATTCCATTTTCAGACATGAATTTCTAATTTCAACATTCAAATAAGCAATTTAGTTTCCAATGAACCATATAAATCTACCGATTCAATCCACAATGATCAATTGCTAAATTTAATCATATAACAACGTCTAGAAGTAGTTTATGAAATAAAAAGTCGGGCGACGCCAAACGCTGCCCTATGCCTGATAATGCCTGTTATCAGCGTAATTCGTGCACAAAATAGAAAATATTCAAACGCCTGAGTTTATTAATGATAAATGAATGAAACTCTACTCACTTTGATTTTGACTATCCGGATTCGTCCAGAACTGCGTCCAAGGCCTGATTCCGGGTGATTTCTAGGTTGTCTTCAACCTTGTAGAAGTCCTGTTCACAATCTGTAGCTTTACGCTTACAGCAGATTGCCGGAAAAACTTGAATTCAAGACTTGAAATTGACTAGCTAAGTACCCAAATCACTGGTGCTGGCCTTTGATTTTTGTTCGGATCTCCAAGTCGAGCTCAAGGGAAGCTTCTTGGCTGCTAGGTGCCCAAAACGACACCCAATTGCTGCTGTAAAATGCAGCTACGGATGCCGTAGATGCCGCTTGCCAAGCTGCAAGTGGCTTCTAGCCAAGGAAAGAAGAAGAAGATAAAGACGTCATTGTGGAGGCTTGAGGATGTTGCAGAGCCGCCCCTTTCTTCCCCTTAGAAATTGGTCACGCGCTGCTATCGCTGCTGGCTGGAGCGCCGCACAGCAGGTGGAAGAGTAGATTGGGCACAACAGAGGGAGCTGCTAGGGCGTGGTGGAAGAGAAGGAAAGGGTGGAGGAAGAAGAGAGGAGGGAGGAAAGGAGGTTGACGCTGTTGAAGACGAGCTACAAATCCCAAATCGCCCAGCCGTTCGCCTCCCTTTTCCTCTACAAGTCACGCGTTACAGTCGGTTACCCGACTCTATTCATCGCGTGAAGAAGAAGCAGATAAGCTAGAGAAAGAAAAAAAGAAAAAATGGAGTTATAAAACAAAGTATTTGGAAAATTTGCAATCAAGTCCAAGAAAACAAAAAATGCTATAACTGTTTCCTCGGTGGTCCGATTTGACTGTTTTTTTTGTAATGTTTCAAGCGTGAGGTTCTCTACACCCTCAAAGCAAGAAATCACAATTATTATCTTGTCACAGCTGATCATAACTCTGATTGCATGTGTTCTTAATGTAACTTAATTAACTTGACGATCAACATTCATATCATCATTAATTACCTGAAATGATTCAATCTCAACTATTGATTCGCATATTAGCTTATCTTGATTAATCATAATGTTTAATAAGATAATCAACACTAATCAAGGTTTCACGCTAATTGAGGTATTTAGTGACTAACCTCAATGTGGGTTGTAACACATATCCTAAGCATAAGAAAATGAAGTCTGAGATAATATCAGATGAGCATGTTGTGTGAGGAACTAAAAGTGTACTCCTCATAAGATCAGAATAAAAATAAGGGAGATGAACCCTGTTCAATAAATATGTAAGTATAATAAAGATCTTTCCCATAATGAGGAAATGGGAAATGTGATGAGACCATGAGATGATCATTAACATGCGAAATAATAATAATGTTATGTAATCATCCTTATAAGTTCCTATGCTGAGGGCAAGGAACCTAGGATGAGATAAAGAGCAAATGGTTCATGAATAGTTGAAAATACATGAATTAATATGAAGAATATGAATCCTTGTTTTCTTTCCTTTTAGGGATAGAGAAATCAAGTGGGTCTTAGGACACTTGATGTGCATAAGATAAATATGTTCATGTGATGGATACTTAGAAAAGTATCAGTTTATCTTGGACTTTGGTTCCAAGGTGAAGACATATGTAACAATTAATGTTCCAAGATGAAAGAAACATAAATATGTGATGTGTTCTCAACACATGTGATAGATACCAAGGTGAAAGATTCTGGTATCTGAGAAATATCAGATGGTTTATGTTGGCTACCTGGAGTGGTCAACTATGAAATTAATCTGATTATATAAAATAATATGAACACAATATGTTAGGGGTTTATGTTCTGTATAAACATGATATTAATAAAGAATGTATGATGTTTCTTTGAACAAGAAAAGTGTTACTTGACACAAAATTGAGTCCATAGTTTATGATGAAAAACAGTGGAGCATGTGTCTTGTGTGTTTGATTCTATAAGAATCCTGTATGGAAACAACTTGTGTTGATCAAAGTTTTACGGTATCTCCATAATAAGGAAATGATATGCGAAGACAAGATAGTATTATGAATGAAATATATCTGTCTTCCTTAAATGGATTTCGGGGACGAAATCCTGGTTAGGGGTTTATAATTTGTAACATCCCTTACCTGGGTTATACTTTAACCCTAGGTGTTTTGATTAAGAAAGATGATTATATGCTTAATCTTATCTTGTGAAAAGTAATTAGGGCTTAATAGGAACTTATGTTGCAATTCTAGTCCTTTTTGAACATTGTTGAAATCAATGTTTTGCTTGTTTTGGACTAAAGTGCAAATTACCCAAGTTGAGGGGTTTAAGTGCAAATTGTGTATGATAATATGTTCCAACTTGGGTAATTTGGAGTAAAATGATGTAGAGGGTTTAAAGTGCAAATTACTCTCATGAGAGTTAAAATGATGTAGAGGTACGGCTTATTGAAGCCTAGTACCAAGAAAGAGCTGATAAAGCTATGTTCGCGCATGAAAACCTAGTTTTGGTGTAATGTGCAGTTTACCCAAAATCTAGGGTGCAATATGCAAAATAGCACTTAAATAAGGTCCCTAATGTTTCTTGTCATCATGTAGAGAAAAGAAAACGAGAGAGGGGTGCCTCATTTGAATTAAGTTGGAGGAGAGAGAATCTCGATATTAAAATAATCAAGATTTAATCCTAATTGAAACCCTAATTCAATTTAGGGAAACAATAAATGTATTAATTAAAAGGCCATCAAAAAAAATTAAAATGGTTGGATTCAGATGTGTGTGGACATCCTTGATCCTTGCAAGGACCACGAAAATATCCTAGGGAGTGGATAACTCACTCACAATTTTATAACAAAAAGAAATATCCACTCACATATGGATATTAGTATAATATGATTTAAGGTGCTTGATTTGCTTTTCTTTAAATCATGGATAATTGAGAGTAATATGAGGAAAACAAGATAGCCTAGGACCCAAGGAAGTGGAGGGGGAAGAGGCGGCCATATTTTTGGGATTAAATGAAATTTTATAAGGTACTTTCTCTCTCATTGTTTTTATTATAAAAACACCCTTTACAAGCCAAATGAAAGGCTTTTTCGACCCCACTGCTTCTCCTTGCTTGGGAAATGACCAAGGGAGCTTGGGAGGATCAGGGGGACGACCTCCAACCTGTTGATAAGTTTCTTGACCTTGGTTCACCTTGATTTCATGGTGGAAATCACAAATCAATGCATGAATTCTTCCTAATTCGATCCCCTCTTCAATTCTAACCATTCCTTTTCACTCAAACCTTGAGGATGAGCCTTGGAATGGTGAAGGGAGTTGCATCCACCATTGTTTCCATGATCTTGGAGCTTTGGAGATCAATTGGAGATGGGTTTTATAACTTGAACCCTTGATTTTGTTATTGCATTCAATTCCTTATCAAATAATGATCATTTCCATATTCACGATAATTGATTTGGTTGATGGATGCAATCACCATGGAAACCACAGCAGGTTTCATGAGTTTAGAGATTGAAGATGATAAGCACACACCTCTCCAAAATATCCAAGGCAAACAGTTTCAAAAGAGTTGCTCAAACGGTTTCCCAAACCGTTTGGGAGAAAACAGTTTCAAACCGTTTGAGGGAAAACGGTTTCACCAAACCGCATGGGGCCAAACAGTTTTAGACCATTTGGTGGTGTTGACCAGGTTTGACCATTTGGAGATCTGTTGAAAATGATCTAGGTTAATGACCAATCAATTATGATTGATTAGTTCCAATTGGTTCAGGAGTTGAAGGCCAATCAATCACCAAAACCCTAATCGGGTTAAGTGCTTATTTCTAATTTGATTAAGTTGGAAACTTGGGTTGATTGATCCAAACGGTTTCAAAAGCATTTGGGGATCACCCAAATGGTCTCAGGACCATTTGGAGGTATAGGGTTGAGTATGGTTAAGCAATTCAAGATCCAAAGATACTAATTTAAAGTGTAATCAATTGTTGATTTGGTGATCATTCCAATGATCCAAACTCTAATTGGTTGACTTGGATTTTGATGTTGACATGGCAAATGGTCTCAAGACTGTTTGGAGGTCATCCAAACGACCTCATGACCGTTTGGGGTCAGGTCATGTACAATTTGGATGATGGTTCAATGGTTTCAAAGTAACTAATCCTACATTGATTAATGATGAAGGATCATCGATTCCAAACCCTAATTCAATTTATTCAAACCCTAATTGATGACTAGTTGAGGGTCAATTGAGGGTCAAATCAGTTGAAGGTTGACCTATTTAACTCAATTGAAGTATGATGATAGGTCCAATTGATGATTGGTTACATGAATTAAATAATTGAAGGAATCAACATTGGAAACCCAAATTCAATTTGATTGGTTGAGACCATACTTGGTCCATGCGGTTTTGAGGAGGTTTGGACCAAACAGTATCAAGATTGTTTGGGACAAAATGATCCCAAACCGGTTGAGTTCATGTGGTTTCAAAAAGGTACTTTAGCAAACGGTTTCAAAACCATTTAGAGGTCAATCACCTCAATACCGCATGGAGGGTCAAAGGTGGTGATTTGAAGGATTAAAGATCCAAAGGTCAATACTTGTTGAACCTCAATAACTAAATCGATTGAAGGTTTCAATGTTTCTAATCATGGTCAACCAATTGATGAAAGTACCTCATGAGCCCTTGTGGTTTTGGGACTGATTTGGCCCAAACGGTCTTGAAACCGTTTGGGGGCAAACGGTTTCAAAACCATTTGGTGGAAAATGGTTTCAAAACCGTTTGGTGATGAAACCTCAAAACCGTTTGAAGGTTGTTGGTGATTCAATCACTTGGTAATGGAATGTAATGAATGTTCCAATGATTTAATGATTGATGGTGATGGTAATCTAAGATGGTATAAAGGTCAAAGACCTGAAAGTACCTAAATGATTAGTACTATTAAATGGGTAAACCTAATCATTATAAGAGCAATAATTTGGTACACTATGTCAATCATAGTTGTATGTACTTGATTGAAGGATTGATATGACCTAATCAAGTTGAGAGGATGAATGAATGGAATTCATACATGAATATGATTCATGTGGTGATTAAGGGTATGATCCTTAAGTAAAGAGATCATGAAACCTTAATCATAAACATAAACCCTAATTGACAGGGCTATTGAACTCTAACCCTAAATTGAGGGCAATTATAAATGATACCCTAGTCCAGGGTAAGGATGTAGCCCTAATCTAGGGTAATGATATGCGAAACTCTAATTTAGGGAAATGAGATGTAAAACCCTAATTGGGATGAATAGTGAATCTCTAATTATGGAACATTGATGTGGTGATGTGATGTGAGAATCAAATTCAGGGTGATGTCATATAATGATATCTGATACCCTAGTTGAGGGTGATTACATGAGAAACCCTGATAAAGAATTAACACCACATGAAGCTTTAATACTATGTTGTGATGAGAGGCCCTAAGAAGGGTGAAGGTATGTGAGACTCTAATGTGGAGTCATAATACATAAAGCCCTAATCCTGGGCAATATGGCAATGAATCATAATCCTAATTGAAGTAAGGATATAAGGAAACCCTAATGAAGAGATAGAAGGAATTACCTTATAAAGGTGAAATATTTCAGGAGGTTGATTATAAGCAACCTTATTGTAAGGAATGCCCCTTTATCATTAGACAAGTCCATATCATTAAAGATAGTCGAAGAATTCTAATGTGTGGCCTATGCATTATATGCTAAAGGTAAGAGATTAGTGATGGAATGTATTAAGCGGGAAATACCTTAATACAAGATAAGATGGTTAACTCAAAAGAGTCTGAAATGATGAGAAAGTGATACATCATGATATGATAGTTATCACATTCAGCACTTCAATGTTTATATACCTTGATGCACTTCTAATCCAATATAATTGAGTAAGAAACATATGAAGTGTGTTTTGCAACTATTACAATGAAATGTAATGAGTTGATGCACTTTGATAAGTGTTAATTAATGTACCTTGAGAATGGGGTTAAGCCAAATTGATGAGTATGATGTAGTTGTACCATGAGGAGGATGAGAAATGAACTCATACCTTGAATTGATGATCATTAATGCTATATGATGAGAGTAATGATCTTGAATAATCATTTATGATATCTTTGAATGCCCTAGAGGTATGGAATAATGAATTACGGGTTGGACAGATAATATATTCATGAAACCCTAATTAATAAGAAATGGGGAACCCTAACCCTAATTTTGGTAAAGGGAATGAGAATCCCTATTTAATAGTAAACCCTAATTCCTGGTAAAGGAATAATGGTGTTACTATTATGTCACATGATGTGGTGAATGACTTGTATAACTGTTCTCATGTCTAATAACCATGCAGGTATTATGAGATGATGAATATACCCAAGTTTGAGCTGTGACATTTATATAATAAATGTTGATTGGCCTTATGTGCCCTAATGTTGTTATTTCTTAGTAAAAGTAACAATGTGCATGGATTTTATGAGTCATATGAGTAAGTTGTTGCCTAAAGAGGTGACAAGATAATTTGTGGCCTCAAGAGCCATGTGTGATGCTTGTGTAACAAGTATGATGAATGCCTTGGTCAGATGACCTGAAGGTGATAGTTACCTAATAGATGGTAATGATGCTCAATGATGAGTTAAGGGTTTGAATACCCAGAACAAAATGATCATGGTGATGAGTATGTGAAGGGATGAGAATTCCCAGCTTTGAAATAAGGGATTGAGTTCCCAAAGTCTTTTAAAGACTGATAAGTATTTGATGAAAATAGTACATGTTTCTTCATAGCATTGTTGTAATAAGTCATGCTTGAGAACTTGGCTGATGCTAAAAGAACTTGGCTAATCAAATGAAATCATATCATGTAGAGCCATGACCATAGATCCATCATCGTCAGGAATAGGTGATGGTGAAACGGGTGCTCCGCGGCAAAACCCAGAACGCATATTTTGAATATGTGGGGGTAAATGGGTGAATATATCCTTACGTCCGGTGAAGAGATTGAGGGAAGGTAAACATTAAACCTCTCAATTCTTCATGTGTCGGGATGGATGTATCATAAATCTCTTGATGGTTGGGATGGATGTATCATTAATCTCCCAATGATATTTAATGTTGGGTCGAGGAGATAAACACTAAATCTCTCGATGGCCGATGAGAGTGCAGTTGACGCTGTAACTCTATAGCGAAGTTCCAGTATACCCTGGAAAGCTATTTTGAGCAGTTAACACAGTTCTACTTGTTGTCCCGCACTGACCGGGATGTGAGAGGTCATGGGAATCCAGCTCTTTCATTGACCTATGTATGGTACAGATTTTGACTTTGCAGTGGTCGGTTGGAGTATGAGCGGTATACCTCATCTCCTCAGGGACTAAGTGTGATTATAAAATGAAATCAGTCGTATAGCATGTTTGCTTAAGGATTGATTACGAAAACTCATTGGATGATGTTACATTTATTTTATATAACTTTAGTTCATTGATGTTATTCATATCTATTTGTATTCATTACTAGTAGATGGATGAACTATGATTCTACCATGTGTAGGTGCAATGTTCTCCTTAGAAAAGGAGATTACTTCACTCTGTTCCTACAATGATGTATCTGTTGTTAACTATATATAAATCCTTCTACTCAGTTTATTTTATTAAACTCTTATAACAATGTTTTGGCGGAGTGTTTTACCTTCCACTGGGGCAATTTACAATTGTCTCACCCCTGTGGGATCCAATGTTTTTAGGTAGACGCGGACAAAGAAGCAGAAATCCTATTGCAGGGAAAGGACAGCAACAATAACATCAGGGACAGCAGTGAGATCTCAGGTGGAGATATTGTCTGTCAAGTTATGTAGTTAGAAAGTCCTATGTGTCATCTCTGTACTCTTGGGTCCTCAAAGTTTATAGTTAGTGTTTTAATGAAACGTTGGAGATTTTGGCTTGATGCCTCGAGATTCGTGTGTTGTCTATATATAATGTTTATAAGGCAGTTGATGTTGTAATCTCTGAGAAGAGATGGTACAGGTTATGTACGTTTGAACTAGAATGTAAATGTTATACAATGGATCTTGATGGAAAAGATTTCCTATGTGTGGATCTCTTTGCAAAAAGTTTTAATTTTTAGTGATTTTTCGGTAATCCGCTGCAAATGATTCACTTCCGCTAAAGTAAATCTTGTTTTTATGAGTTGGATGCCACAATCTAAGATATATGTAAGCTCAATATCACATATTGACTCACATGCGTGTGGCTATGCATTTCTCAATCTCACTAATTAAGAGGCCTCGGGCATCAAACTCATGTAGGAGGGACAAATTCCATTTCTATTACTCACAGTCAATCCCCATGTGTCAAAGTCACCCAATCATCACCTTTATAACAATCCATGTTTTAGGATTGCGTTTGATGATGTCAACGCATACCCAACAACATGTGATGAGTGTATTGATCTCAAGTCTAAGAACCAAAACCACCACCAACACTGTGAGAGTTGACTATGACTTCCATAATGATGGCTTACATGTGTCAGTCTCGCAATGGGTCTGTCTGATACACTACTCTCTAACATGTATATGTGTGCTTGGTTTGATATAGCCATATGATGACTATTGAGATTATGTTATCAACCAACCCACAATCTGATCTTATGTGTTATTGTTGTCTATCAACCTACCACAATAACAACTAATCAGAGACATAATGAAAATATGTATATTTACTCTTTACATCTGTATGATCTCATTTCCCCAAGGCTAAGACTTGAAGACATACGTCATTGAGTAATATTATTCTCTAGACATTTATAATGTTACATCATTATCTCATAACTAAATTAAACATAATAAATTGGAAGCTTTCCTTTTATTAATAATCAAATCTTTTTTACAAGTTATGCCATTACAATCATCACATGATTGGTTCTCTGGGAATACATACCAACAGACTCCCACTTTCACTTAGATACAATCACCTAGGAATCATATTTCAAGTGATCTAACATGTCTTTCATGCTTCTACTGTCAAAGTGACTTTGTCTAGGGGCCAACAACATTGTTTTCAATTGGTACTTTGTAAATCATTACATCTCCTCGTTGTACAATCTCTTGTGTGAGATGGAACTGCATTTGTATATGCTTTGAGTGCTGATGTGATTTGGGTTTCTTAGCTTGTGCAATACTCCATTGTTATCACAATATAGCTCGATTGTGTCGTTAATGCTTGGAATGATCCCAAGTTTTGTAATGAACTTCTTGATCCATAAAACCTCCTTTGTTGTACTCAATGCATCAATATACTCAGCCTATGTTCTAGAATTGGCAATTGTCTCTTACTGGAACTCTTCCATCTTACAGCTTTGTTGTTCAGGCAAAACACGAATCATGATTGCAATTTGTAATGAACTGTGAAATATGGAGAAAGCTACATGACACTTATGAGGGGACAAAGCAAGTGAAGGATAGTAAAGTCTACATGCTCAAAGGGCTTCTTGAAAACTTCAAGATGGGGGAGAAGGAAAGGGTGTATGATATGTACTCAAGACTCAACACCATTGTAAATGGTCTTGTTGTCCTAGGTCATCCTATGGATAGAGGATAGGTCAACTCAAAGATACTTAGAACTCTCCCCAAGAGGTGCCAACCTAAGGTAACTTCCATTGAAGAAGCAAAGCCTCTTGGTGATATTTCTATTGAAGTGTTGATAGGAAATCTATAAACCCATGAAGTTACACTTGATTGAAGCTAGTGTTGGTCAAACTTCTCCATCCTCTCAAGTTGAAGAAGATGCTATGTACTCCAAAGGTAGACTTTACAAAGGAAAGCCTTCCTCCTCCACCAAGTGCTTCAAATGTGGAAAGAAAGGTCACTTCAAGGAAGATTGTCCACAAGGCAAAAAGATCCATCATCCCAAGAGAAGAGAAGACAAGAACAAGAAGAAGGAGAAATGGCACAAAAGCTCTAGTTACTCCTTGAACTCAAGCTCAAGTGAAGAATCTAGTGGAGGATCTAGCTCAAGTTCAAGCGAAGATGGAGAATGCCATTTTGCTCTCTGGACCCAACAAATGAAGACTCAAATGAGGTAAATCTAAACTCTTTAGATAAAGAATCTTTAATTGTAATTATTCATGCTACTCATGCCTCTCTTAAGTCTTACAAAAAGAAAAAGAAAAATCTTTCTAGAATTGTTGACAATTTGCATGTATAAAAAGATGACTTTAACATGCTAATATTTTCTTGCTAGATGATAACAATGCTTATCTTAATCAAGTAGACTCCCTTAAACTTGAAAATGATAATTTGATTGATAAGATTATATTTTTAGAAGCTCAACCTCATATGACTAGTTGTAATGAAGAGCATAGTAAAATTATGAGCTATCTCATGCTTGATATTGATGTTCTTAAAACTAAAAATGAGGACTAGGACTTTATTTTGCAAGGAATAGAATATGAAAATTGTAAGTATCTTTCTAAGATTCCTTTGCTTGAAAATGAAAATGCTTCCTTTCTTGCTAAAACCAATGTCCTTGAATCTTGTTCTAGTTCTACTAGTAGAGAGAATAATGTTGTTGCTCTTCATATTGATAAATATTTTTATATAACCAAAGATCTTTGCTTAGAAATTGATCTTTTGCATGCTAGAGATGACATAAATCAATTGTCTTCTACTAGTACATCTCTTATGCATGAAAATTGTAGTTTTAGATCCCATATGAAAAGATTCTTAGATGATAAGAAGAATCTTAATCAAATCCTAGATCATATTACTGAACAAATGGGTAGAGATGGTTTTGGACTTGATAGTAGCCGAAGGAACAACAAAGATAAAGGAACTTCAATTTTCAATGAAGAATCATATAGTTCCAAGGCCATGAGATCATGTAATCTTTGCAATGATATTGGTCATTACTCTACATATTGGCCCTTTATGAAAGAACCCTAGAGTAATAGGACTTGGGTTGCTAAGCTAACCCCTCTGGACCCAAAAATATGATTGGGGACAATTTCATTTTTCTCCCTATAGGTAAGTTTCAAATGGATTGACATGAGATATTGATTTGCAAATTGGTTTCTCAATCCAAATAAAAGAATAAAGGTGAGATGTGTATGGGGTGGCAACAAGTGGAAAAGAAATGGTAAGAACAAAGGTAATGCTATCTTTGCTCATATCCAATCATTGTATACTTTGCCAAGTTAGTATGAACTATACTTATGATTTTTGAGTCAAAATTGATATATTGTGATTCTCATCAATTCATTTGCAAAAACTATTTCTGATACTTTCATAGTGCATTACTAACTTGCTTATACATGATTAGAAATTATTTATATTTTTATCATGCCTCTAGATATGTTTTCAAAAATATATGTGCTTTTTGACAACAACTGTTGTTGACCGAGTTTTTCATGATGAAAATTGACCAAAAAGAACCAATGGGTGTTGCTAATAGTTGTTTTCGGCTGAGAAGTTCAACCCAGAAACTCGACTAAAAACATTGTGCACAGAATATACAAATGGCTTTTTGAATGAGAATTTCCCTCTCAATTAGACTTTCTCAACCAATAGCCTTATTCTTTGGCACTCTCCTTGGTACTTTTATATGTGCATATTACCATGCTTTAACTTTCCCATCTTGCATACAACTCTATCTATCTAATTGCTATAAATTGGTATATCTATATCTTATAATTACCTATCTTGAATTGTTATGCTTGTTTTGATGATGATCTCTTTTAATCACTTGGTTGTGATATAATTTCCTTCCGTTGTACTCTAACTTGGTTAATCTCTCTAGTGGTATATCTTGTTTTGATACAACCTTGAGTTTATTTGTGGTAGTTATCTTTTGGTAATCATGCATATTTTTCTAGTGAGTAATATCATTTCATGCTTCTTAAATTTCATATTTCTTTGTTTGGATATTTCTCTATATCTACTCATAGCTTGTTCTTTAACTTATGTGTTACACCCCTGACCTGGGTTATGAGGTAACCCTAGATATTTTCCCTAAGTAAGATGATTAGAACCCTATCTTCATATTTCAAAAATTAATTAAGACTTAAGGATATCTCAAGTTTCAATTTTGAGACTGTTTGAAGAATGTTTGTGTTATATATGATAGTTTTGGTGCAAATTGCAATTTACTCAAAATATGGGGTTAATGTGCAATTTATCACCTCTAGAGTGTCACTTATCTCTCTTAGCATCATATATAAGAGATATAAAGGAGGATGTGCCTTTTTTTAGTCTTGGTTGAGTGATAACACTCTTGGTGGGGAAGGAACCAAAGAATGTTGAGTATCTTGAACCCTAGATAAGGTGGTGTCGAGTTCTGAAGAATAAATGGAAATGCATGTTGGTTTAGAAACCATAGAGGAGGTCCCATATTGGTTTAGTAACTTTTTGGAAGTATTCATATCGGGCTAAGAACCTCTAGTAGGTGAAGCCTATCGGTTTAGATGTTCCTTGAAAAAGTTGTATTGGTTTGCATATAAAGTGATACTGGGTTGTGATATCTTGTCAAACAAGATACCCAATGGCTGATATATCATCCTTGAATTATCCACAAGAGTTTTTCTTGTCGAGATAATTATGGTTGCATGGTTCCACCATGCATGGACATGTGTCACCTAAGTGCATATGGTGATGACACGTCTCATGTAGCCTCTCTCATGAGCCTCAACTATATAAGCCTCTCTTTTCACCTACTAGTGAACATTTCGACTCTCATATCATTCCTCCCGTGGTGGACGACCCTATGAGCTCAAGGATCAAGAGGAATGTCGAGAATCTTGTCTAAGGTGATGACATGACCATCTTCAACCTTGGAGATCTATGTATCTCGGATCATAATTCTTTCTTTCTTTTCTTCTTCACCAAGTTTCTAACTATGATACCTTCTTCTTGATGGTGGTGAAGTTATAGCCGAATCATTGGACCTTTGTATAGGTCATCTTCAACCTTGGGAATGTGGAGATTTGAAGCTTGAAGCTCTAGTGGTGATCATGAGGTGGGTTATATAACTTGAACTCGACTCTATTATTATTCACCTTCAATCATGCAATACTTGATGATTCTTTTTTTTTTTGGAATAGGTAAAATTAGTATTGCCAAAAAACTTTGCTAAACTTTACATGGGAGCCACACCCGGCTGAGCATCATATAACCAGGTTATACAAAACTTGTTGTATGAGTAAGAGCTAAACTAAATTAGAAAATTGTGGGAATTATCTACAAAACCCCAACATTTTCTAGCATTGCAACCCATTCGTACAACGAGTTGTTTTCTGGTTACACACATTGCTCTAAAATCCCTACTGATCTCTTCCATCAGAATCAAAAAATCTTTGGGTGATCCTCCATGTCTTCTAGTATTTCTTTCCTTCCAAATCCCAAACAAAATGCTTCCTAACACTGTGCCACAAAGCGAGAGCTCCCAAGGGTCCGCAAACTTGCTTTGGCACCAAAGCAGAATATTCTCCATTTCACACGACAGGTCTGCGCCCCATCCATTCCTAATGCAAGCTATTCTCCAAAGAGGGATAGTATAGCTGCATTTGAAGAATAGATGCTTGGAAGACTCATCTTCCTTCAAGCAAAGTGTACATACTTTGTCCACCATCAGCCCCCACCTCAACAATCTATCATTGGTAGGGATACGATTCTTGATAATTCTATAAATTAATGTACTCCATTTAGGATAGTAGAACTTGCCCCAAACAATCTTCCACCAACTGACCTCAGGTCTAGGGCTCAAGTTGATCTGAGTTGTTGGGTCTAGCAAGACCCCAACACCTTGAAGATCAACTTGAAATCTGCTAGCAATGTTGTCATAGGACCTGCACATTCCCCTCCAAACTCGTGAAGGGTTACTATTTGCTGCCAGCCTAATATGGTTACCATAACTAAGATGCATCCAGCTGACCCACGTGGTGTTAGGTTTAGTGATTAATTTTTGAATTCATTTCTGTCTTCTTTTCTCCATGATATCATCAGGATCCATGAGTTGCATCCCGCCTTCTTTGAAAGTTTTGGCAATCTCTGACCAAGCAATTCTGTGTGCTTTACCACCCCAGAGGAAATAAGCAGTGATGGTTCTCATCTTATCCAAACATGGTCCAGGGATTTCACTAAGGCAAGCCCAGAATCTAATAGTTCTTCGCATAACAGATCTGATAAGAACAAGTCGTCCAGCAAGAGAAATGTGTATGCCACTCCAATTATCGACTTTTTCTCTAAATTTGTCTATGCACATACCGAAATCTTTGCTATGTCCTTTTCCACAAGTCAGCGGAATCCCCAAGTATCTTGTGGGCAAGCGCCCAGACTTCACTCCAACAACAGCTTTAAGACTGCCTCTTCTAAGATCGCATGATTTAGAGTTATAAATTCTCTATTTGATCTCACTAATGTATAACCCAGTGAGCTTGCCAAATCGAATAAGCACCTTTTTGTATTCATGGAGTCTCTTAGCATGGCCAGCGGAGAAAATCAAAACGTCATCGGCAAAAATAAGATGGGACATCACCTCAACATTCTTGACCTTGAACACTTTGATCTTTTTCTCACTCTCCACCTTATGGATGGCCCAGGACAGCCCCTCCATCACCACCGAGAAAATCAGAGGTGATAGTGGATCACCTTGGCGGATGCCATTAGAAGCAGTCAAAAGACCAGCAGGAGCACCATTGACCAGAATGGAAAACGAGGTTGTTTGCACACATTGTTGGATTATCTTTATCCAGACCTCATCAAAGCCCAAGCTTATCATAATCTTCCAGATAGAATCCCATCTAATGAAGTCATAAGCTTTAGTGATATCCAACTTAATACACACCTTAGCAGTAGCTTTGTTGATACCGAAATCATTTAGGAATTCAGCGGCCAGAAGAGAAAAGTCAGCTATGTTCCTACCTTGGATGAAGGCATTCTGTTCTTTGGATATAATGTCGGGTAAGATGAGTTTCAGTCTTCCAGCTATAATTTTTGACACGATCTTATAGAAAACAGAGCAGCAAGCTATGGGTCTATATTCTTTCAAAGTGGTAGGATTTTAACCTTTGGAACCAACTTGATGAACGAGTGATTCACCTCCCTCACCATATTGCCACCTTTGAGAAACCACTTGACAGCATTGCAAAGATCGTTCTTTATCAGATCCCATTTACATTGATAGAATCTACTGTTGAACCCATCCGGACCGAGAGCCTTGGAAGGATGAATGGAAAAGGTATCTTTCTTTATCTCTTCTTCATTTGTATCTTTGAGTAACAATTGATTCATTTGGTTCGTCACTCTTCTTTCGGGTAAGATACGGTCCCTCCTGCATTCATAAGACAAAGGTTGATTGTAGAGTCCTTGGAAGAACTCCACAATCATGTTAGAAATATCCTCTCTGCCCCTTTTGATAACACCATTATTGTCCATGATTTCATGGATGGTCTCTATCATTTCTCTCCTTTTTATAGCCAAATGATAGGTTTTGGTATTTCTATAACCTTCCTTGATCCATTTTAATCTACTGATTTTCCAGGCGTGGACTTCTTGAGCTTTTTCAAGTTTCACCAATCTATCCTCAGCCACTGATTCCTCCAAAATGGCATTATTGTTTAATGGATTCTCCCTTGCATTAAGAGAAGCCTTAGCATAATTCTCCTTAGCCTCTCTAATCAGGTTTGGAATATTAGTGGTCTCCCTCGCCCATTTCTTCAGCACTAGTTTGGTATTCTTTAATTTCTTCTGGAAAACATACATTGGATTGCCAACAACATCTGTGTTCCAACCCTTTTCCACAACTTCATTAAATCCAAGCCACTCACACCAGTAGTTAAGGAACCTAAATGGTCTCTTAAGAATTTCTACCTCCGTCAACTCTATTCGCATGCATGCATGGTCACTGAAAGGGTAGCTCTCCAGCTTGACCACCTGTCGGGGGAAGAGTTCTAGCCATTTATCATTGACTAGCACCCTATCTAACTGAGCTACAATTCTGTTGGCCTTCTATTTATTCGTCCAAGTGATTTTTCCACCTATCATCTTCACTTTGTGGATGGCTACACTGTCAATGGTGTCATTGAACTTTTGTAGGATTCTTTTGGGAACTCTTCTACCTCCAACTTTCTCAGAGTGTCTTCTAATACAGTTGAAATCACCAAGGACAATCCACAATATTTCATTTTGTGCGGTACTTGTAATAGTATCCCACATAGTGTTCCTTTCTACCTCCACATTGTCACCATAAATGCATGTGGCAATGCAGCTGAACCCATCTTTGCCAAAGCAACTAACAGTCAGCGTTTGATCGGTGGCATTTATGATCTCCATTGTCCAAGAGTTTGGATCCCATCCCATCACAATCCTTCCACCATTAATAGCATCAAGGTTGTTGAGAGATAGCCAACCACTAGGAAATATGTTGTAGGTACTGTCTCTTCTTTCTCCCTGATCTTAGTTTCAAAATAGAAACATAGATCCACTTTAGCTTGTTTCAGAATATTCCTCAGCTTTCTTTGTCAGTAGGGACGAGCAGCCCCTCTCACATTCCATCCAAGGATGGACATTAATACTTATTTTTCTCCCCTCCCCCTCCACTGGGTTCGGGTGCCTTCTTCTTCTTTGCCCTCTTGGGTTGCTTGGAACTTCTAGTTTTCCTGGGACTCCTACTCCGGTGTCCTCCATCTTCGTCTATTTCTTTGTCTCCCAAATGGTCCAGTATCTGAAATGTGTTAACTGTTTCTCTACTTTTTCCCCTCCTTTCAGTCACGTCATCAATAACCTGAACAGTAGGTGTAGCAGCAGCAATAACCGTCTGTTGTTCGATTAAAGTTGTTGCGTGTTCGACAACCACCACCTCAGAAGGCTTTGGGGATCTGTCTTCCTTGCTAGTATTCTTCTTCGTATATCGTTTTGGGGGCATGGTAGGTGGAACGACGGGAGGAGACAACCTGATGGTCGGATCACAATCACCAGGGCATTGTCCCTCGTAATGTCCTAAAACCTTGCAGGCCTTGCAGCGATCGGGTAATGCCTCATACTTGACATTAACCTCCCACTCTTCCCCATCCGGAAGTTCCACCATCACCACCGGGGGTGGTTCTTCTTCCACCGATAGGTCTACGCAATCTCTAGCACATCCCAGCAGAGAGCCATCAGCTCGCCTGTCTATGGCTCTAGGTTCCCCGATCACATTGGCAATGATGGAGATCGCTCGAGATGACCAGTGTTTGCCGATGTCTGACAGGGAAATCCATATCGGGGCAGTATTTAAAGCTATTCTTCTAATATCTGCATCAGGAGTCTAGCGTCTAACCAGCACCAGATGATCATCAAAGAACCAAGGACCCCCAAGTAGCGCCACATTCAGATCCATGGCGTTGGCGAA
This sequence comes from Alisma plantago-aquatica, assembly GCA_963693085.1. NCBI lineage: Eukaryota > Viridiplantae > Streptophyta > Magnoliopsida > Alismatales > Alismataceae > Alisma > Alisma plantago-aquatica. The sequence goes on along the minus strand of OY856411.1, from coordinate 394,660,424 downwards.
CCTGGCGAGCACCAAGCCATTGACTAGTGTGTAGGCCTCGAGCTCCCCCCTGGGCCTCCATGATCGGACCATCCATCCTTTAATCTGGTTGATGTTGATGTCCTATCCCAAGACTTGGATGATCGTCGAAAATCTATGGTAATCATCCATCTCATCGATCACAGGCTTCTCGAATCGAGTCCAGGGTCTCGAATCTCCCTCCCTGAAGAAGCCTTTCTTCGGGTCAGAGGCCACATTGCCCCGGACCTTCAGCGGAGGTTTCTCGTGGGTCGACACCCACTCTCTGGCAAGGGTGATGTTTTCTCCTGAGGCACTCCAATGGGAAGGGGGTGGCTTGCTAGCATCACTAGAAGGATCGGAAACGGAAATGGAAGCGGAAACGGGGCTGGCGGCGGTGGAGGTGGGGTTAAGGTCGGGGATGTGGGTGGTGGTTGTGGTGGTGTTTGGGGAAACGGTGGTGGTGATTACGGATGGACGAGGTTTCTGGGTAGTAGCTGAGGAGGAGCTTCAGTTGAGGGAAGAAGCTTCCGCCGTAGGCAGTCCGTCTCCGCCTCCACCCGACATTCCGCTTCTCTTGATGATTCCTTTTCAATTTCGACTTTCCTTGATATAATAATGATTCTATGAGATCTAATGATTATATGGGGTTGTTGTCCATGAACTAGAGTGTTAGTGGATGAAGGGTTGAAGCTTGAATATGATGGAATCACCCATGCACAAACCAATATTGGTTTGAGAAACCCTAAAACGATACAAGGTTATGTAAGGGGAAACTGATACACATGAGTTCCTAACCCGTTACTAGTTTGCTACATGTGAAGGACTATCATGCTTACAGTTGTTTAGCGTGTGATCTAAGACTAAGGATGGGGACAGGCTGATATCTTGAAGTTGAGTAAAGATATGAAGTCAATTGGCTAACCTGATATGCCTTAACTCTAGCAACCTGACACACCTCTAACCCAACCCCAATGTGAAGGGTGACCCACTTCTTTGAGTCTAAGGATGACCGACCATGTGAAGGTGTGGGTGACACATTCGTTGAAGTCATGGTCGACACACCAAGTAGTGTGAGGCCAATACCTTGATAGGTGAAAGAATATAAGGGTGTTGATAATGGCTACCCGATACTATCAAAACCCTAGAGGCCGACATCACTTGGTGATATCTAGGGAGACACAATAGATGATGTTATGACCGATACACAAAGTGATAGGGTGATAGACACACAAAGTGATAGGGTGGCCAACACACAAAGTGATAGGGTGGCCGATACACAAAGTGATAGGGTGGTCGATACCCTAAAGTGAGGACAAGATGTTATGCTTAAGTGAGGTAAAAATATTATGCTAAAGTATGAAGAAGGTGATTCACCAAGGTAAGGTGAAGGTGATTCACTAAGGTAAGGTGAAGATGATACACCAAAATATGATTCGTGGCCGATATCACCTTAAGAACCTCTAAACTAATATCATATTTGATGTGCCATGTCCGACACAAGTAATAGTGTCTAGGATGACACAAGTGAGAGTGTCTAGGCCGACACAAGTGAGAGTGTCTAGGCGGACATAAGTAATATTGTCTAGGTTGACACAAGTGAATGTGTCTAGGCTGACACAAGGGTTAGTGTATAGGCTGATGCATCTTGATGAGTGTAGGCCGACACATGATGAATGTAATCAATTGATACACTATAAAGTAACGAGATGGATATACTTTGATAAGTGTAGGCTGATAAACCCTAAACATGGTCAAGCCAATGTAATAAGTATGTTGAAATCAAAATCCTAGTAAGGATGAGAGAGAAACTTATACTACTCACATGAGAAAGGTAATACTTCATGTTGATAATCAATTCATGATAATTGATGAGAGTAATTAAATATGCTTGAATAATTATGGAAATTATATAAGCTCTTATGATGTGAATTAGGGTTTGGTTGTTAAATATGAACTTCAAAACCCTAATCGGCTATAAGGGGAAACTCTAACCCTAATTATGATAGGGTTGGAATTTGAGTGATTCTCTTTATGGCATGGTGATGATATTGCTTTTACCATGAAATCCTAACCACGCACGTATTATGAGATGATGAGCATAGCCAGGTATGAGCTATGTGATTTATCTTGATACAGATTAAATTGGCCTTGTGAGCCATGTGAAATACGTGTACAACAAGTATGATATATATATATATATATATATATATATATATATATATATATATATATATATATATATATATATATAGAGAGAGAGAGAGAGAGAGAGAGAGAGGTGACATTGTTCAATGATGAATTGAGGCTTGATACCCAAAACTTGTGATCATGATAATGAAATGTTGAAGGAATGAGATTCCTAGTCATGTGGTCAAGGGATTGAGATCCCAGGATGGGTGTAACAAGATGTGTTCCAATTGATACAAGATTCCTTGATAAATATTTTACACCTTTCTTTATAGCATTTATCTATAATTTATGTTTGTAAATTGATTGATACTAAAAGATGATGTAATGCACTTAACTTATCAAGTGAAATTAAAAATGTAGTTTCCCTGGCCATAGATCCATTCAGTGTCAGGACTTGCTGAATGGTGAAATGAGCAATTACTACGGGAAACATGAAGCGCATATTTTTGAATATGCAGGATGCAAGTTGAGGTATCTCCTTGTATCTTTAAGTCACATGATTGGCTGTGGGCCATACCCTGAAGAGAGTGTGGTTGTAGTTAGTGACTCAATATACACTAGGATTGTCTTTGGGCCATACGCAAACAATATTGCAATCAAGATTGATTACGAGCCATACCCTGATACAACAAGATTGACTACGGGTCATTGATGAATGCAATTCATCATGGAATTCAATTATAACTTTGGGGACAAATCCAACCCTATATATACTATTTCACTCATTAAAAATTAATATGAATCATGACGTGCAAAACTACTTAATTACTTCGATTATCAAGGCTTTGATCGAATTTATGTTGATTTAATCCAGGCATTGATAAAGCTGAACAAGCAGTTGGGGGCCACCTTTACTCACCCTTGGCTCTGATCAAATGATCTAACCAAACAATTTGAGCCCATTCGGTCTCAAGACCATTTGAGCCCATTCGGTCTCAAGACCATTTGAGCCCAAACATTCTCAAGACTGTCTGAGCAACAGATATCGATTCAAGGCCTAATCCAGCCATGAGGGATCATGCAGTGCATGAATTTAAGATCTCAAAGCCGAGTCTTAACCAAGATTGAAGTGATTTCTAAACTAGCTATCCCAACAAATGTAAAAGAAGTTTGTGCTTTCTTAGGTCATGTAGGATTTTACAGAAGATTCATAAAGGACTTTTCCAAGGTAATGAAGCCAATGACGAATCTATTACTAAAGGATATTGATTTCAATTTCAACGAAGAATGTGTCGAAAGCTTCAACACACTGAAGTAGGCTCTCACAACCACCCCCATCATTAGAGCTCCCGACTGGGACCATCCTTTTGAAATTATGTGCGATGCTAGTGACTATGTTGTGGGCGCTATTTTAGGGCAATATATAGAGAAGAAACACTATGTGATCTATTATGCATCAAAAACTCTCGATGAAGCCCAGAGGAATTATGCAACTACCGAGAAAGAACTTCTAGCAGTCGTGTATGCCTTTGACAAGTTCAGATCCTACCTAATTGGTTCGAAGGTCATTGTCTACACAGACCACGCTGCCATTCGTTACCTTTTGGAAAAGAAAGATACAAAACCCAGGTTAATAAGATGGATTCTCCTCCTGCAATAATTTGATCTAGAGATCAGAGATAAAAAAGGTATAGATAATGTTGTAGCAGATCACCTCAGTCGCATCCACACTCAGGATACCGAGTAGATTCTGATTAATGATTCCCTTCCGGGTGATCAACTAGTGAAGGTCTCAGAAGTTATACCGTGGTACTCAGATTTTGTGAACTACCTCGCTGCTGGGGTTATTCATCCTCAATGCACTAGAAATGCACTAAAGAAATTTATGCATGATGTGAAACAGTACGACTAGGCTGAGTTGTACCTTTTCAAACTATGTGTTGATGGTCTGTATAGACGATGTATCGCCGAAGAAGAAGCTCAACTTATTTTGGAACAATGTCACTCAGGACCAGTGGGAGGACATCTGAGCTCTAAAAAGACTGCCTTGAAGGTTTTTCAGTGTGGATTCTTCTAGCCAACCATATCCAAAGATTCCTATGACTTTGTCCTATCATGTGACAAATGTCAAAGACCAGGCAATATAAAAAAAAAGTGATGAGATGCCGCTGAATCTGTGGCAAGAAGTAGAGATATTCGATGTTTGGGGGGGTGGACTACATGGGTCCATTCCCATCTTCTCACGGATTTTCTTACATCCTAGTGGCGGTAGACTACGTCTCAAAATGGGTTGAAGCCATACCAACTGTCACTAGTGATTCCAAACCAGTCATCAAATTATTCAAGGATATTATTTTTCCCCGTTTTGGTGTTCCACTGATGGTGATATCTGACGGATGTTCTCACTTTCTTGAAATAAGCTATGAAGCGTTGCTAAGAAAGTATGGTGCTACTCACAAGGTAGCCTCACCTTACCACCCACAGACAAGTGGACAGGTGGAGGTTTCTAGTCGTCAACTCAAGAGTATCTAAGAAAATACAGTAGGCCGCAATCGGAAAGATTGGTCAACAAAAATGAACGACGCCCTATGGGCCTATCGAACTGCTCATAAAACTCCCATTGGGACTACACCTTTTCGATTAATATATGGAAAGACTTGCCACCTGCCATTCGAACTAGAACACAAGGCATGGTGGGAAATTAAACAACTAAACTTTGATATGAAAGAAGATGGCCAAGTCAAGATTCTGCAACTCCAAGAGCTAGATGAACTCAGGATGACAACTTATGAGAATGCATGAATCTACAAAGAATGCATAAAACTTTGGCATGATGGACATCTGAAAAGAAAATACATACAAGTGGGAGACCAATTTCTGCTATTCAACTCAAGGATGAAGTTATTTCCAGGGAAACTCTGCTCATGTTGGTCTGGACCATACATCGTCAAGAGCATATCCCCACATGGTGCCATCTCTTTATGGAGTGAAAAGTCAGGCAAATTTATGGAAAATGGTCACCATTTAAAGAGATATTTCACCTCTACTGACATAGGCACTGAAGCAATGCTAGAACTCATCAACCCAAAGGATCCACCGTAAAGTCGAAGGACCCAGTCGAGCCATCGACATAAAACAAAGGTGCTTGTCGGGAGGCAACCCGATCAATAAATTTGTTTTACTTTTCTTCGATTTTGCTTTTACCTTCTAGTTAATTTTTCATAAAATAAAATTATCTCGAGTACTGATTGATCTTTCTTTAGATTTTTAGATAAGAGGATGTGCACTGATTGGAATGCAACCACATCTAGTGGTCATTCTGGCATGATTTTTCCCCTCCATCTTGGATTTAGGGTTTGCTCGGGACGAGCAAAACTGTAAGTTCAGGGTGGAGGGTGGGTGGTACATATCTTACTTTCCACCTTCACCCATCTAAATTAGTCTGAGACTTTCACCTCCGCATTTTTTAAAATCTCCGCATTTTTGACCAAAATTTTCAAAAATTTTCAAATAAATTTTCAAAATTTTAAAATTTTAAAGCTTTCAAAGAATTTGAACAGATACTTGATGAATTTTTGACACTTCTTGGTTTCATTAAAAGTCACTAACTATCCTGCTATGCATTTTGAATCATTATACTCTCCTTATTCGAAGTAGATCCTCAAAAGGACCACTTTTTGAAACAAGCCTTTTGATTGAAATCATCTTGCGAAGCTTATGATTCCTAACATCATGATTCTTATGCAAAAATGATTAGCGTCTTTCAAACTGATAGGGATCAAACATGTCATGCTTCCTAACTGACAAGTGGAACAAAAACATGGAATCTGCACTGGATCCTCATCAAGTCATTATTTGAGAAGAGTATGATAAAGAGAACGACCCGGTGCACTAAATTGTAAATCAAGTTGCATTCTGATCTAAACTCTCTTCTACACTTCTTCTACCATCTTCATATCCCTCCATCCATCAAAAAGAAACAAAATAGACAAAAAAATGTGCCAAACCCTAAGTTCGGGGTGGCACGCCACTTCCCTCTTTATCTACTTCTTCCATACCCCTAACAAATAAATAGGGGCGTACCACCAAAAATGTGATCTCGAGTCGAATAGAGGAGAGATTTGCAAACAAAAATATGCCAAAGCGCACACAAAAAGAAATGCAATCTCGAGTGGAATAGAGGAGAGATTCGCACAAAAAAATGCAATAAATGAAATTGCAATTCATAAAATAAAAATCTCGAGTCAAATAGAGGAGAGATTTACTTCTTCCTTTCATACCACCTTTCACTCCCTTTTCTACCTAATGGCACAATGATTGCCTACCCTATCTTGAAAAATACCAGTGTCAGATCAGATGCACACTTGTTGTTCCACGGGTGTCTCTGGACTCTTACAAAACTCTTTGACATGCTTGTTGTTGGAAAAAAAGTGAGGAGGAAGTGATTTTGGAAAACAAACTCAGGTACGAAGATATGGTAAGATGTGTTTAGTGGCCTCAGGAGGTTGAGGTACTGATTCATATTGAGCAAAAGGAAATATTTGTGATGTGAAGATGAAGTAATCACATGAATTGAAAGTATTCATTTGGCAATTGTTTTGGATTTTGTGTTACTTGAGGACGAGCAACGTTTAAGTTCGGGGTATTTTGATGAATGCATATTCATCATGGAATTCAATTATCACTTTGGGGACAAATCCAACCCTATATATACTATTTCACTCATTAAAAATCATTATGAATCATGATGTGCAAAACTACTTAATTACATCGATTATTAAGGCTTTGATTGAATTTATGTTGATTTAATGCAGGCATTGATAAAGTTGAACAAGCAGTTGGAGGCCACCTTCACTCACCCTTGGCTCTGATCAAACGTCTAACCAAACAATTTGAGCCCATTCCGTCTTAAGACCGTTTGAGCGCAAATGGTCACAAGACCGTTTGAGCCCATTCGGTCTCAAGACCGTCTGAGCAGCATATATCGATTGAAGGCCTAATCTAGACGTGAGGGATCGAGCAGTGCATGAATTCAAGATCTCAAAGCTGAGTCTTAACCATGACCATGGTGGTTTAAAATGATTGTGGTCTACTATCATCACCATGACCGTGTGGTGCGACCACGACCATGGTGGATCATCCCCAATGCCTGAGCTCTCACTCACGACGACCGTGGTCACCGAGCCACGACCGTGACACCCCATCTGCATCGACTCTCTCTCTCCCACCATGTCCGTGTGAGGCAGCACTGCCATGGGGCTATAGCCTCACCACGACCGTGGTGTCACGCCATGACCGTGGCGCAATGCCAGAAGAGCCCAATTACTCACTCACCACGCCCGTGCAAGGCGGAACGACCGTGGGAGAGTAGCATTACCACGATCATGGTGTCTCACCACCGCTGTGGCACGTCGTCTCCTACTTCTGGCGACTTGTCCATGCCTCTGGAACTGCTTCTTCTTAACCCTTCCATTACCAAACAGCCACCACATCTCCGCCAACACCTCTCTTCCCTCCGTCGCCCACCTGTGACAACCAGGACGGGTGCCCTTGCTATCTTCCTCAACACCGAACACACAACAGATGCAACACCGCTTCCCTCCACCGTCGGCACTACAACCTGATCCATTGCAGCAACATCACCACCACCATATGCTACACTGCCACGCCGCCGCCACCAACCAAACGGTACTAGGCCGTTTGACAATCGAGCAGCCAAAACCATTTGGATCAGCAAGGAGTGAAGATCGTTTGAGCATGATGGGTATGTAGACCGTTTGCTACTGCTGGTAGTGGAGATCGTTTACCAAAGCACCCTGAAGACCATTTGAGCAACGTTGACCGTTTGCCCCAGCAATGCAAGACCGTTTGGGTCATTGAGTAGTGAAGACCGAACGGTGAGCAAGACCGTGAAGCCAAGACTGAGAGGCATAAGACCGCAAGGCTAGAAACCATTTGATAGCAAACGGTCTATATATCGTTTGATAGCAAATGGTTTACAGACCGTTTGGAGGGTGTACTACGAAACCATTTGGGCAAAATAAAGTGAAAGTGTTTGGACAAAAATATCTCGAGATCGTTTGGTGTCTATTAATCCAAGACCGTTTGGGGACAGTTCGGTGCCTATAAATAGGACCCCAAGGGTCCTCACTTGGGCATCAGTTCCGGGATGCCGATAGGCTGCTTTTACATAGGTCTGATCTAAATCCAGTGTCGTCTGCGCCAGTTTCAGTCCACCTACTGCCCGTGTTACAACTAAGGAGGCTGAGGAGAGAAGGAAGACGGAGCAAGGGAGACTATCTGGTATGTCTTGGCAACTCCCGTTCACATTAGATCTACTCTGACACGACGTAGAAGGTCGTGTCTTCTTCATCGAGCTGCGACTACCTTCTGCACCGAGTTCATGGAGGATTTCTCTCTCTTTCTTACTCTTCTTATTTCTCGCATCATGAGCGAGTAGTACCTTTTCGCTGGGGTGTGGGGACTAGCCCCACTGCCCATGCAAGTCATGTTCTTTTGTTAAACACTCCATGGAAATGTATATAACTTTCCATTTCGTCATTAATTGGTGTGTTTGTAGTTGATTATCTCCTTGCTTTCATCTTGTTCTTTCCTATATTGTGAAATCTTATATGTATGGGATGGAATGGCGGTTTACAAGTTCGACACCTTGAAGAGAACTTCTGAAAGGATTCCTTGAGGTCATAAGTGTATGATCCATGAGGGGACGATACATCTAGCCTACAGTGATGCTTCTGTGGTCTAAACATCCCTCAGGGAGGACCACATCCTTAGTTGGATTTTGTATCGTCTTGTTTATCGTCGATGTTAGTTTCTAGATCTATCACCTACTTGCTTATCAATTAATGCGGTTGACTCCCAAACTAGAAATAGAATGGGATTTCTTCAGATTCGTAAGTAAGTGATCAGGTTGGTGACGAGACATCTGATGCCTGAGGTGATGCTTACGCGAACCTAACGCCCTAACGGGGTGTTCTATAGTAGCTCCATTTGGATTGATATATCTTGCCTGGTTTGTTTGTGATTGAATGTGTTTGTGTGTGTAGCGGTGATGAAACCCAATACCATCCCGATGATTCCATATCATTTGATCTAAATCCAACTTTAATTTAGCTTTTGCTTTCTTGTAATTAGTTTAATTAACCTCAAATCAACCAATCATTTTAAATATTAGCCTTAATTCGAACTAGACTAGACTGACAAAGATTCTTAAAAACTTTGTCCTTTGGGTTTGATCCTTAACTATACTACGATAAGACTCATCCGCTTGTGGGTGGTATTATTGCACTTTGATTTTGGTAAAAGCTTGGGGATTTTAACCCTGAGTGAGTTTGTTAGTGCGATAAAATCACACGTCAAATTCTGGCGCAGTTGTCGGGGACAACGGAATCAGTTAGTTGAATCTAGTTCTTTTAAGACTAATTTAGGATTTTGCTTTTTCTTTTGACACAATCGATCATCTACTTGAAATCTGACTCTACCATGTGGTTCTCACTTTTGAAATCTTTCTATTTTCAGGTACAATCCAAGGCGTAGTTCATGCACCGATCAGACAACCCCGGACTCACATCAAGCTTTGATCCTGAGATAGATAGAACTTTTCACTGACAATTCTGAGAAAATCAAGCAAGGATGGCTCAGGAAGAGGAAGTAGCCCGAAGGGTGGTTCAAGCCATCAATGCACAAAGAGAGAGGCTCATGCAAGAAACCAGAGTTGCGGTTCAATAGGAAATCCTAGCAGCACAAGCAGCTGAATTACAAAAAGATCTTAGAGAGTTCGCAATCCCAAAAGCTACGAATGTTCATCATCCATTACAACCCCCTCCCATCAATGCTCCTAATTTTGAGATAAGAGCGCATTGGATCACCCAGTTGAATAGCAAAACTTGGTCTCCCACTTGTATGTCTTTTCTTTTCAGATGTCCATCATGCCAAAGTTTTGTGCGTTCTTTGTAGATTCGTGCATTCTCATTAGCTGTCATCCTGAGTTCATCTAGCTCTTAGAGTTGTAGAATCCTGACTTGCCCAGCTTCTTTCATATCAAAGTTTAGTTGTTTAATTTCCCACCATGCCTTGTGTTCTAGTTCGACTGGCAGGTGGCAAGACTTTCCATATATTAATAAAAAAGGTGTAGTCCCAATGGGAGTTTTATAAGCAGTTCGATAGGCCCATAAGGCGTCGTTGATTTTTGTTGACCAATCTTGCCGATTGTGGCCTACTGTCTTTTCTAAGATACTCCTAAGTTGATGACTAGAAACCTCCACCTGTCCGCTTGTCTATGTGTGGTAAGGCGAGGCTACCTTGTGAGTAACACCATATTTTCTTAGCAACGCTTCAAAGCTTCTTTCAAGAAATAGGGAACCTCCGTCAGATATCACCGTGCGTGGAACACCAAAATGGGGAAAAATAATATCCTTGAATAATTTGATGACTTGTTTGGAATCACTAGTGGCGGTTGGTATGGATTCAACCCATTTTGAGATGTAGTCTACAACCACTAGGATGTAAGAAAATCTGTGAGAAGATGGGAATGGACCCATGTAGTCCACCCCCCAAACATCAAATATCTCTACTTCTTGCCATAGATTCAATGACATCTCATATCTTTTTATTATATTGCTTGATCTTTGACATTTGTCACATGATAGGACAAAGTCATAGGAATCTTTGGATATGGTTGGCCGGAAGAATCCACACTACAAAACCTTCAAGGCAGTCTTTTTAGCACTCAGATGTCCTCCCACTGCTCCTGAGTGACATTGTTCCAAAATAAGTTGAGCTTCTTTTTCAGAGATACATCATCTATACAGACCATCAGCACATAGTTTGAAAAGGTATGGCTCATCCCAGTCGTATTGTTTCACATCATGCATAAATTTCTTCAGTGCATTTCTGGTGCATTGAGGATGAATAACCCTAGCAACGAGGTAGTTCACAAAATCCGAGTACCACGGTATAACTTCTGAGACCTTCATTAGTTGATCATCTAGAAGGGAATCATTAATCAAAATATTCTTGGTATCCTGAGTGTGGATGCGACTGAGGTGATCTTCTACAACATTCTCTACACCCTTTTTATATCTGATCTCTAGATCAAATTCTTGTAAGAGGAGAATCCATCTTATTAACCTGGGTTTTGCATCTTTCTTTGCCATAAGGTAACGAATGGTAGCGTGGTCTGTGTAGACAATGACCTTCGAACCAATTAGGTAGGATCTGAACTTGTCAAAGGCATACACGACTGCTAGAAGTTCTTTCTCGGTAGTTGCGTAATTCCTCTAGGCTTTATCGAGAGTTTTTGATGCATAATAGATCACATAGTTTTTCTTCTCTATATATTGCCCTAAAACAGCACCCACAACATAGTCACTAGCATCGCACATAATTTCAAAAGGATGGTCGTAGTCGGGAGCTCTAATGATGGGGGTGGTCGTGAGAGCCTGCTTCAGTGTGTTGAAGCTTTTGACACATTCTTCGTTGAAATTGAAATCAATATCCTTTAGTAATAGATTTGTCATTGGCTTCGTTATCTTGGAAAAGTCCTTTATGAATATTCTGTAAAATCCCGCATGACCTAAGAAAGAACGGACTTCTTTTATATTTTTTGGGATAGCCAATTTAGAAATCACTTCAATCTTGGCTTTATCTACTTCAATTCCTCTATCGATGACCCTATGGCCGAGAACAATGCCTTCCTTTACCATAAAGTGGCACTTTTCCCAATTCAACACAAGATGTGCTTCTTCACAACGTCTGAGGACTAGGGAGAGGTGCTTTAGACATGAATCGAATGAATCTCCGTAAATAGAAAAATCATCCATGAAAACCTCCATAATTGTTTCAGTAAGACCAGTGAATATGGCAGCCATGCAATGTTGGAATGTTGCGGGTGCATTACAGAGACCAAACGACATTCTTTTAAACATGTATGTTCCGAATGGGCAGGTAAAGGTTGTTTTCTCTTGGTCATCTGGTTGTATGGGTATTTGATAGAATCCAGAGTAACCGTTAAGATAATAGAAATATTCTTGGTGAGCCAACCTTTCTAGGACATGATCAAGGAAAGGTATTGGAAAATGATCTTTTCGAGTTGCCTTGTTTAATTTTCTATAATTTATACACATCCTCCACCCTGTGACTGTTCGAGTGGGGATGATTTCATTGTTTTCATTCCATATAACATTTGTTCCACCTTTCTTCGGGACTACATGCACTGCACTCACCCATGGAGAATCTGAGATCAGATATATTATTCCAGCTGTGAGCAGTTTAATAACCTCACGACGGACCACTTCCTTCATATTTGGATTCAATTTCCGTTGATGCTCAATAGTAGGTTTATGATCTTCCATCATAGGGATCTTGTGCATACACAGTGCTTGACTGACCCCAGTGAGGTCACTCATCTTATAACTAATGGCTTTCTTAATTTCCCTTAATTCCTTCAGGAGTTTATTTTCTTGTTCAGCTGTTAGATCAGAATTTATAATAACTGGGAAAACTTTGAGATCGTATAAAAACACATACTTCAATCCCCTCGGGCAGGGGCTTCATTTCAGGAGCCTCTGGTTTTTCACATGTTTCTTCCGTAGTTTCCATATCCTTGAGTTCTTCACTAGTGGCTTCAACATCTTCTTTAGTAGAATCGAGGGATTCGATGCAATCCCTTACTTGTTCGTCAATCGGTTCATCAACCGGTGGGTTTGTTAGAGCAATTCCTAAAGGATCGTCTGATTCATGATGCTCTTGGGTCAGAAGTGACATTTTCTCAATGCAGTCAATCAGATAGACTTCTTCTTGCATACTTGGTCTTCTCATACTTTCAAAAACTTAAAATTCGAGAGTTTCTTTGCCTAATTTGAGTAGTAAGGTGACAGCTTCAACATCAATTAGGGCTCTTGCAGTGGCAAGGAATGGATGACCAAAGATGAGAGGATATCTGGCGTCTTCTTTTATGTCCATAATGACAAAGTCGCATGGAACATATGTGTCCTTGCCTACCTTGACCGGGACATCTTTGAGGATTCCTAACAGACGTTTTATCGAATTGTCTACAAGTTGTATAGTCATGCCAGTGGGGAGCAATTCTACAAAACCTAGTCTTTTGCATAGGCTAAGTGGCATAATAGAGATGCTTGCACTGAGATCTGCCAATCCTTTCTTGCATGATGAGTCTCCAATGTGACATGAAATTCCAAAGGATCCCGAGTCTTTTTGTTTCTTGGGCATCTTGCTCAATATGATATTAGATGTAGTTGTAGCCAATTTTATTGTCTCATACTCTTCAGTTATATACTTTCGGGTGAGGAGTGACTTTAAGTACTCTGTCCATGCCGGTATCTCAGCCAGAGCATCCAAGAAGGGTATATCAACATGAAGTTTCTTCATAGCTTCCTTAAACTTATTGAATATGGTATCAAGCTTTTTTTGCCTTAGATGAGCAAGAAAAGGTATACGAGGATTGTACATAGGGATATCAGGTTCTGGAGTCTCAGTTTCTTTGCCTTCTTGAGTAGACTTCTCAAAATTTCCTTTTTCTGACTTATCATCTTTTGATTGAGTCACTGGTGTTGTCGAGCCTTGGGCAATCATAGGTTCATCCTCATCTGTAATGACCACAGGTGTCTTTTCATGGGGATCCAAATAGTCTTTCCCTGACCTAGTGGTGTCTGCCTTCAACTGCTCGGAATGCTTAGGATTGTTCTCGGGTTGGCCAGCAAAGACTCCAGAAGGTGGCTTTATGCTAGCTGTGAGTTGAGCTAATTGAGATTCAATAGCCTTCTGTTGAGTTTGTTGGTTAGCTATCATGGTTTGCTGAGTTTGCAACATCTTTTCAATGGCTAAAAGCTTGTCATCAGGAGAAATCGGACCTGCTTACTGTCCTTGCTGTTGATTAAGATTCTGGTACTGAACATTATTTTGGTAATTATTGTAGTTCCTATTCTAAAAGTTCCCTTTGAAATTTCCTTGATTTCCAAAATTCTATTGTTGATTATACTAGAATCCTGATGGGCCTCTTGGTTGATTGTTTGAACCAAATTGATGTGAGTTTACTGCTCCAGAGGGGTTTCCATATTGAAAACTGGGATGATTCCTATTCTGATTCAAATTGTAATAACTTTGACAAGGGATGGTGTTGATAGAATTAAGATTTTCCATCTGACCATTATCTCCTTGGCCACATACATTGCTCAGAACAACATCATAAAGAACATTGCATGATAAGGTGGAATGATCGGTACTCTTACATGCTTCACAGAACAGGGAAGTGGACTTGACCTGTTTCGGTTGTCGAGTGGGTGAACGTCCTCTTCCAATAGCAGCAAGGGATGATTCAATATGGTCTTTCTTGGCAACTAAAAGTTTCAAGGTTTCAACGATAGATTTGTACTCGGGAGTATCTTCGGCCATAGCTACTTTCAAAACTCCTTTACTTACATATCTTCCCCAGTTCGCTTGATTTTCTGCTCCCAGGGTGATGACTCTCCATGCGCTGTCATAACTTTGACGCATAAAGTTTCCTCCAGATGAGGAATCTAGGAATCTCTTAATATCATCATCCACACCCCTATAGAAAATCTCAATGAGTTGGTTCCTGGGAATCCTGTGATGTGGACACTTGCGTAGAAGCTCTTTGTATCTATCCCAGGCTTCAGTGAGGGTTTCTCCAGGAACTTGAGTGAAGTTTGTTATTCGCCCTCTGATTTCATATGTGAGATATGGAGGATAAAAATTTTCTAGAAACATATTTTGCAATTTTTCTGAGGTGATGATGGGTATTTCACTTTGCAATGACATTCCCAGGGAAACTCCGCTCACATTGGTCTAGACCATACATCGTCAAGAGCATATCCCCACATGGTGCCTTCTCTTTATGGAGTGAAAAGTCAGGCAAATTCATGGAAAATGGTCACTGTTTAAAGAGATATTTCACCTCTACTGACATAGGCACTAAAGCAATGCTAGAACTCATCAACCCAAAGGATCCACCGTAAATCCGAAGGACCCAATCGATCCATCGACAAAAAATAAAGGCGCTTGTCGGGAGGCAACCCGATCAATAAATTTGTTTTACTTTTCTTCAATTTTGCTTTTACCTTCTAGTTAATTTTTCATTAAATAAAATTATCTCGAGTACAAATTGATCTTTCTTTAGATTTTTAAGATAAGAGGATGCACACTTATTGGAATGCAACCACATCTAGTGGTCATTTTGGCATGATTTTTCCCCTCCATCTTGGATTTAGGGTTTGCTCGGGACGAGCAAAACTCTAAGTTTGGGGTGGAGGGTGGGTGGTATGTATCTTACTTTCCACCTTCACCCATCTAAATTAGTCTGAGACTTTCACCACCACATTTTTTACAATCTCCGCATTTTTGACCAAAATTTTCAAAAATTTTCAAATAAATTTTCAAAATTTTAAAGTTTTAAAGCTTTCAAAGAATTTGAACAGATACTTGATGAATTTTTGACACTTCCTGGTTTCATTAAAAGTCACTAACTATCCTTCTATGCATTTTGAATCATTATACTCTCCTTATTCGAAGTAGATCCTCAAAAGGACCACTTTTTGAAACAAGCCTTTTGATTGAAATCATCTTGTGAAGCTTATGATTCCTAACATCATGATTCTTATGCAAAAATGATAGGCGTATTTCAAACTGTTAGGGATCAACATGTTGTGCTTCCTAACTGACTAGTGGAACAAAAACATGGAATCTCCACTGGATCCTCATCAAGTCATTTTTTTAGCAGAGTATGATAAAGAGAACGACCCGGCGCACTAAATTGTAAATCAAGTTGCATTCTGATCCGAACTCTCTTCTACACATCTTCTACCATCTTTGTATCCCTCCATCCATCAAAAAGAAACAAAATAGCCAAAAAATGTGGCAAACCCTAAGTTCGGGGTGGCACGCCACTTCCCTCTTTATCCACTTCTTCCATACCCCTAACAAATAAACAGGGGCGTACCACCAAAAATGCAATCTCGAGTCGAATAGAGGAGAGATTTGCAAAAAACAATATGCCAAAGCGCACACAAAAAGAAATGTAATCTCGAGTCGAATAGAGGAGAGATTTGCACCAAAAAAATGCAATAAATGAAATTGCACTTCATAAAATAAAAATATCGAGTTGAATAGAGGAGAGATTTTATTATTCCTTTCATACAACCTTTCACTCCATTTTCTACCTAATTGCACAATGATTACCTACCCTATCTTGAAAAATACCAGTGTCAGATCAGATGCACACTTGTTTTTCCACGGGCGTCTCTGGACTCTTACAAAACTCTTTGACATGCTTGTTGTTGGAAAAAAAGTGAGGAGGAAGTGATTTTGGAAAATGAACTCAGGTAAAAAGATATGGTAAGATGTGTTTAGTGTTCTCAAGAGGTTGAGGCACTGATTCATATTGAGCTAAAGGAAATATTCATGATGTGAAGATGAAGTAATCACATGAATTAAAAGTATTCATTTGGCAACTATTTTGGATTTTTTGTTACTCGAGGACGAGCAATGTTTAAGTTCGTGGTATTTTGATGAATGCATATTGATCATGGAATTCAATTATCACTTTGGGGACAAATCCAACCCTATATATACTATTTCACTCATTAAAAATCAATATGAATCATGATCTGCAAAACTACTTAATTACTTCGATTATCAAGGCTTTGATTGAATTTATGTTGATTTAATGCAGGCATTGATAAAGTTGAACAAGCAGTTGGGGGCCACCTTCAGTCACCCTTGGCTCTGATCAAATGATCTAACCAAACAATTTGAGCCCATTCGGTCTCAAGAACGTTTGATCCCATTCGGTCTCAAGACAGTTTGAGCCCAAACGGTCGCAAGACCGTTTGAGCCCATTCGGTCTCAAGACTATCTGAGCAGCATATATCGATTGAAGGCCTAATCCAGCTGCGAGGGATCAAGCAGTGCATGAATTCAAGATCTCAAAGTCGATTCTTAACCACGGCCATGGTGGTTCAAAATGACAGTGGTCTACTATCATCAACACGACCGTGTGGTGCGACCACGACCATGGTGGATCATCCCCAATGCTTGAGCTCTCACTCGCCACGACCGTGGTCGCCGAGCCATGACCATGGCACCCCATCTTCATCGACACTCTCTCTCCCACCACGCCCGTGCGAGGCAGGACGACCGTGGGGCTATAGCCTCACCACGACCGTGGCGCAATGCCAATAGAGCCCAATTACTCACTCACCACACCCGTGCAAGGCGGCACGGCCGTGGGACATTAGCATTACCATGACCGTGGTGCCTCACCACGGTCGTGGCACGTCGTCTCCTACCTATGTCTACATGTCCATGCCGCCAGACCTGCTTCTTCTTGACCCTTCCATTACCAACCATCGACCGCATCTCCACCAACACCTCTCTTCCCTCTGCCGCCCACCTGTGACAACCAGGTCGGGCGCGCTTGCTATCTTCCTCAACACCGAACACACAATAGCTACAACGTCGCTTCCCTCCACCATCAGCACTACAACCTGATCCATTGCAGCAACATCACCACCACCATCCGCTACACTGCCACGCCGCCGCCACCAACCAAACGGTCCCAGATCGTTTGACAATTGAGCAGCCGAAACCATTTCGATCAGCAAGGAGTGAAGACCGTTTGAGCATGATGGATATGCAGACTATTTGCTACTGCTGGTAGTGGAGACCATTTACCAAAGCAACCTGAAGACCATTTGAGCAACGTTGACAGTTTGCCCCAGCAATGCAAGACAGTTTGGGTCATTGAGTAGTGAAAATCGAATGGTGAGTAAGACCGTGAAGTCAAGACCGAGAGGCGTAAGACCGCAAGGCTGGAAACCATTTGATAGCAAATGGTCTACAGACCGTTTGATAGCAAACGATCTACAGACTGTTTGGAGGGTGTACTACGAAACCGTTTGGGCAAAATAAAGTGAAACTGTTTGGGAAAAAATATCTCAAGATCTTTTGGTGTCTATTAATCCAAGACCATTTGGGGACAATTCGGTGCCTATAAATAGGACCCCAAGGGTCCTCACTTGGGAATCAGTTCTGGGATGCCAATAAGTTGCCTGTACATAGGTCCGATCTAAATCCAGTGTCGTCCGCGCCAGTTTCATTCCAACTACTACTTGTGTTACAACTAAGGAGGCTGAGGAGAGAAGGAAGACAGAGTGAGGGAGATTGTCCGGTCTATCTTGGAAACTCCCGTTCGTGTCAGATATGGTCTGGCATGACGTAGAAGGTCATATCTTCTACATTGAGCTGTGACTACCTTCTGCGCTGAGTTCATGGCAGATTTCTCTCTCTTTCTTACTCTTCTTGTTTCTCGCATCATGAGCGAGTAGTACCTTTTCGTTGGGGTACGGGGACTAGCCCCGTTGCCCATGCAAATCATGTTCTTTTGTTAAACTCTCCATGGAAATGTATATAATTTTCCATTTTGTCATTAATTGGTGTGTTCGTAGTTGATTATCTCCTTGCTTTCATCTTGTTCTTTCCTATATTGTGAAATCTTCTATGTATGGGATGGAATGGCGGTTTACAAGTTCAACTCCTTGACGAGAACTTCTGAAAGTATTTCTTGAGGTCGTAAGTGTTTGATCTGTGAGAGGACGAGACATCTAGCCTACGGTGACACTTCTGTGGTCTAAACATCCCTCAGGGAGGACCACAGCCTTAGTTGGATTTTGTATCGTCGATGTTAGTTTGTAGATCTATCACCTGCATGCTTATCAATTAATGTGGTTGACTCCCAAACTAGAAATAGAATGGGATTTCTTCGGAGTCATACATAAGTGATCCGGTTGGTGACGAAACATCTGATGCCTGAGGTGATGCTTACGCAAACCTAACACCCCAACGGGGGGTTCTGCAGCAGCTCCATTTGGATTGATATATCTTTCCTGGTTTGTTTGTGATTGAATGTGTTTACGTGTGTAGCGGTGGTGAAACTCGATACCATCCTGGCGATTCCATATCATTTGATCTAAATCCAACTTTAATTCAGCTTTTACTTTCTTGCAATTAGTTTAATTAACCTCAAATCAACCAATCATTTTAAATATTAGCCTTAATTCGAACTAGACTAGACTGACAAATATTCTTAAAAATGTTGTCCTTTGGGTTCGATCCTTAACTATACTGCGATAAGACTCATCCGCTTGCGGGTGGTATTATTGAACTTTGGTTTTGGTAAAAGCTCGGGGATTTTGACCCTGAGTGAGTTTATTAGTGCGATAAAATCACATGTCAGTCATACCCTGATAAGGTAACAACTATGGGTTGTATCTCTCTAGTGATGAGCCTATATACCCAAGCTAGATAAATTGCAGTTTGACTCATAATGTCACTACCAATAATCTTGTACTGACTGAGAAAGGAGAGGTCATGGAGTCCGACTCTTCCATGGAACTTGTATGGCACTAATACTACCTAATTTAGGTTGGTTGGAACATGAGCGATATACCTCATTTCCTCAGGGCATAAGATTGATTGTTGAAATATGTAATTAGACTTGTAGCATATTTTCTTAAGGATCGAATATGGAAACATTGAATGAGGTTGCAATTTCTTCTGTACATCATAGTTGATAATTGTTATACATGTTCTTCATCTTCCTTTTAAAAGTGATTAGATGATATATTTATCTGTTATAGATATCTGAAATGATGATATCTCTCTACTCTATATCATAAGCTTGAGCATTGTGAGCATAAGTGTATGCATAATCATGAGATTGATTATTGAAAGATTCAGTTATCGGTGTTGCATATTTCTCTAGAGATTGGAATACAAAAATATTGAATGGGGCTACAATTGTATTGGTATGACATAATCGGTAGTTGTCATACATGTTGTTCATATTCCTTCTAAAGTGATTACTTGATCTACTTTTCAGTCATTGTTATCTGAACTACTCAGTTATGATAATATTTTTCCATGCTCATATTATATGATCAGATCTGTTTAGCATAGTGGAACTTTACATTTTGTTCTAATAACAGTATATCTGTGATAATAATAGTGTTGGCGGAGAGTTATATCTCCTACTGGGACTTTTTTCTCACCACGTGGGTTCCACAACTTTTTAGGTGGACGTGCATGAGGAGGTAGAGATCATGTAGCAGGGAGCGGGCAACAACAACAAGGACAATGGTAACAACTTAGGTTGAGTGTGTTGTTATGTGTCTTGTAGAAATAGAGTCTTATGTGTCATCCTTGTATTCTCAAGTCCTTGGGAGCTAGCACATAAACAATTTTATAATCAATATGAGATTTTGGCTAGAATGCCTTGATGCATAATGTTGCTTTTGTATATGTTTTGGTAAAGAAACTGATATCTCATATCCTTGTGATGTGATTGAATGATGTATGTATGAAGTGAACCATGATGTATATATGAATTTGGTTCTTTATATAGAGAGTTTCCTGGTAGTGGATCTCTTCATAAAAAGGTTTTATTTTTTAGTGATTATCGGTAGTCAGCTGCTAATGGTTATTTATGTGTAGTTTTGTGCGATGTCGTTGTCAGTTTGATAGTGGTCATCACAATTTTTGGTATCGGAGCTATAGGTTTGCTGAGTCTATAGGGACATAGGACTAAGGTTGTTGAGACTGTTCTAGTATCCTCATGTATGTCTAATAGTGACTTCTGCTCATGCAAAAGAAAGGATAAAGCTTAAAGATGTCTAGAGAACATGATGAACATATTACTGAAAGCAATATTGCTACAACAGGAGAAGGTGTGAGGGATCAGGGAAGAGAAGAATGAGTGCTTGAGAATCCCCAACCTGATCCAGTAATGATAGAGAACCCTTCTTTTCATGCTCTCGTTGGGCAGGTTATGAAAAGAGTGATGTATATAGTGGACCAGACACTAGCAATACAACCTAGGGCACCAGTCCCCAATACAATTTTTTTTGGGTTTTGGTAAGACCGTTGAATGACTATGCCATGTAGGAGCTATAGGATTAGGGCTGTAAATGGGTAGGGTATGGTGCGGGTATGGTCATATCCATAACTGTAACTATTTAGTTAAGCGTATATGGGTACGGTTATATACCCACTTTGTCAAAATATATACCCATAACATACCCATATCTGCATAACCGTCGGGTATATGGATGGGTAATTGGGTATGCGGTTATGTTTAACTTACTATAATAATACACTACAAACTTTGAGATACAACAAACGGCCACACTTTGAATGGATAGGTTATGGAGAAATGTCATTCAAGGAAGAAAGAATAGATGAGTGGAATGAGAGAATGACATTATGGCCTTCTTAATTTAATGAAATGTACTAGTGTGTCTAAAAAGGTGCGTCAACAGATTTGTTCATTATACTACTACAAGGTACTTATATTACTAGATTTGAATGCTACGATAAGGAAGACTACATTCGAATATAAATTCTTACCATTTTAAGGTATATATACTTGCTAGATATGAGTCATACAATATACACCATTCATTTTAATGTAAATTATTTATTTAAAAATATAAGTAAATGGGTATATGGGTATACATGGTATGGGTATATACATAACCATAACCATACCATGTAAGAGGCGGGTATGTGGGTATAAGGGTAAGCGGTTACATGGTTATAAAGGTTTATACCCATGACAGGTTTAGTGGGTATGGATTTGAGGGTATGCGGGTATACCCGTATCCATTTATATCCCTATTTAGGATATTCTAGAATAGCTGACCCTACATATGGTAATTTGTGGCTCACTAAGTTAGAAAAGGATTTCAAGATCCTTAGTATCCCAGATGCTGATAAATTCAAGCATGCTATGTACCTTTTGAAAGGTAGTGCTGGCCACTGGTGGGACATAGAAGAAGTAAAAAGGAATGATGAGATGTTGGTTGGGAGGAATTTTGTCAAGAATTTGTCAATAAGTTCTTTCCACAAACACACTTAGACAAAAATATCTCACAGTTTGAGAGGATTCAAAATTTTGAGAAAGGATTGAATGTTGAGATGCCTACCTCGACAGCTGCTTTGGAAAGTAGAGAGAGATTTTCCACATTCGTGGAACATGTATAGAGAAAGAAAGGTTTGTGACAAAAACATGAGGCAAACCTCAAAAAGAGGTCTACACAATCACAGGAACAGTTGTTTGGTGGTTCTAAGAAGCCAAAGTTTTCAATACGACCAGTTCAGCAAGAATCTAGTGTACCAACGTGGTGGTCACCAAGTAAGGGAAGAGAATGGAGTTTACCTCCAGTTGGAGCCAATGGAGTTTACCTCCAGTTGGAGCCTCAAGCTCAGTTTCTAAGATAGTGATGGGGCCGGTACTACCATGGTCTGAGAGTAAGACATGTTATAGGTGTGGATAGGTTTGGCATACAGACCATTTTGTCTACAATGAGGTGACACAACAACCAAGACAGAATCAACAAGGTTCACAAGGGCCACAATTCAGTGGAAAAAGAGGACATGGACATAGATAGGCATCGCAAATTGGTCCATCTACTTTAGGTAGTAGAGGACGAGGGTGACAACAGGCGACGGATAGACTCTATGTGTTGATTCAACCTGAGACACCATATAAATTGGAATAGGTAACAGGTCAGATAGAACTTTTCTATTCTGACTTATCTCTATTCATTCTTCCTGTTAATCATAAGAAGGATAGTTGTTGTTAAGTTTCCTTTGGTTAGTCCTTTGGGGACATGATTAAGAGATGAATAGGACTGTAATTTATATTCTATCCAGTATTCTCTAAAATGTTTTGTGATTTCTTTTGTTCATATAAAAGAGGAAGAGGTGTAAAAGAGACACCTGGAGAGAACTAGAGATACTAGGTCTTAGAACTTAAAAGAGATGTTTAAGGTAATAAACATGATATAAAACAGAGTGCATACTGCCTAAATCTCAGTAGTTGTGTGCCATGGCCAGGCATCCAATTATTGAAGAAACGGTGAGTATGGGACTCTTAGATTGCTATCTTTCTGATTACTCTGATCAAGTAGTCATTTTGATGCAATCTAAAGAGCATAATGAAATAGGAAATGCAGGACAGAAACTCCTACCACATTCTAAATTATGACAAAGAGGAACATGAGTTAATATCAGACCAACTTATGAGTATAAGAAAGTATAAAGTGTAATCCTAATGATATATGAAAGGGAACAAGGAAGATGATCCCTGATCAATAAAGAAGATATAAAAAATAATGATTCTTTCCATGATGTAAAGATGCAAAATGTGGTAAAATAAGGAAATGTTGATGAACATGAAGAGAAAAAATTAAAGAAGGAGTAATGACATATAATCATCTTTACAATTTCGATGCCAATGGCAAGGAAACTAAGATGAAACTGGATTCAATGACACATGAGCGGTAAAAACTCATATAATAACCAAAGAAAGTTGCTAATCTCTTTTCCCTATTAGAAATCCTTGGATGGTGCAATGGTGGTAAGGGAAAGTATGTTTCCTTTATGTACTTCCTTTCCAGGGATGTGATATTCAAGTGAGTCTCATATCACTTGATATGCATGGTTTTGAGGTGACCTTGAGATGGATACTTGAAAAGTATCAGTGGTGCTTGGACTTTGGTTCGAAGATGGTGACATCTGTGAATAATGATGTTTTATGGATCCTCCAAGATGATAGGAAAATTCTTCTAACATGTTTGGAATCAATAGCGATAGTTGAGAAGCTGGATAAACATGAAAGTGATGCATTTTGGCATATATGATGAATACCAAGGTAAGGAATCCTAGTATCCAAGAGGTTTCGGTGGTATGTGAGATCAAGAAAAAGTTTCATAATGAGAATTTGATGGCTAATACCCTTGAAATTGTGGTCTTACCTTTACCCTCAGATAAATATAATGACTCCCAGGTCTGTGAACCTCCTCTTGTAATGTTACAAGTTGTGAAGGGGGCTGAAAAGTTAGGGTAGCCATCTGAGTTGTACAAGGTACATACAATGTTTCTATGTTGAGAAAGTATGACTTGACATAGTATTAACACAACAAGCCAGAAGTAGTAGAGTTAACTAAGGGTGTATCCTATGTGATAAATTTTGTGTTAAACTTGGATAAAGTTCCATGACATCACTATGATATATAAGATGTTTAATATAAGGATCTTGCTTTGTCATAAGTAAGTTTACTATTTTGAGATTTCTTTGGTTGTCTTCATAAAATTTTAATGAAGAGTTAAAATAGGAAGTACCTTTCTCTTTTCTCTTGAGATTTTAGGGACGAAATCCTTGTTAGGGGTTGATAACTTGTAACACCCCTGGCCTAGGTTATGAGGTAACCTTGGATGCTTTGCCTAAGTAAGATTATTATAACCTTTTCTTAATCTTTTGAAAAGTAGTTTTGACTATAGGAGAGCTCAAGTTTCAAGTTTGAGCTTGTTTGAAGACTGATTGTGTTATATATGATAGTTTTGGTGTAAATTGCAATTTAGCCATAATATGGAGTTGATCTGCAATTTATCACCTCTAGAGTGTCCCTTCTCTCTCTCAGCATCATCTAGAAGAGAGATAAAGTATGGGGCACCTTGGTTGAGTGATAGCGCTCTTGGTGGGGAAAAATCAAAGAATGTTGAGTATCTTGAACCCTAGATAAGGTTGTGTCAAGTTATGAACAGTATATGGGAATGTCTATCGATTTAGAAACCATATAGGAGGTACCATATTGGTTTATTAACTTTTTGGAAGTATTCATATCTGGCTAAGCACCTCAAGTAGGTGAAGCCTCTTGGTGTAGATGTTCCTTGGAAAAGTTGTATCGATTTGAATATAAAGTGATATTGGGTTGTGATATCTTGTCAAGCAAGATACCCAATGTCCGATATCTCATCCTTGAATTATCCACAAGTGTTTTTCATGTTGAGATAATTATGGTTTCATGGTGCCACCATGCATGGACACGTGTCACCTAAGTGCATATGGTGATGACACTTGTCATGTAGCCTATCTCACGAGCCTCAACTATATAAGCCTCTCTTTTCACCTACTAGTGGACATTTTGACTCTCATATCATCCCTCCCTTGGTGGATGATCCTATGAGATCAAGGATCAAGAGGACGGTTGAGCATCTGGTCTAAGGTGATGCCATGACCATCTTCAACCTTGGAGAATTATGTATCTCGGATCATAATTCTTTCTTTCTTTTCTTCTTCACCATGTTTGTAACTATGATACCTTCATCTTGATGGAGGTGAAGCTATAGACAAATCATTGGACCTTTTTATAGGTCATCTTTTACCTTGGGAACATGGATATTTGAAGCTTGAAGCTCTATTGGTGATCTTGATGTAGGTTATATAACTTGAACTTAACTCTATTATTATTCACTTTCAATCATGCAATACTTGATGATTCCTTTTCAATTTCGACTTAACTTGATTGAATAATGATTCTATGAGATCTAATGGATATTTTGGGTTGTTGTCCATGAACTAGAGTGTTAGTGGATGAAGGGTTGAAGCTTGAAGATGATGGTATCTCCTATGCACAAACTGATATTTGTTTGAGAAACCCTAACCCGATACAAGGTTATGTGAGGGGAAACTGATACACATGAGGTCCTAACACATTACCGGTTTTCTACATGTGAAGGACTATCGTCCTTATAGTTGTCTATCCTATCATCTAAGACTAAGGATGGGGGTAGGCCGATATCTTGAAGTTGAGTAAAGATATGAAGTCAATAGGCTAACACAATATTCCTTAATCCTAGCAACCCGATGCACCTCTAACCCGACACCAATGTGAAGGGTGACACACTTCTTGGAGTCTAAGGTTGATACACCTTGTGAAGGTGTGGGTGACACATTCCTTGAAGTCATCGCCGACACACCAAGTAGTGGTGAGGCAGGTACCTTGATAGGTGAAAGAATATAAGGGTGTTGATGATGGCTAACCCAATACTATCAAAACCCTAGAGGATGATATCACTCGGTGATAGCTAGGGTGACACAATAGATGATGCTATGACCGATACACAAAGTGATCGGGTGGAAGACACAAAGTGATAGGGTGGCCAACACACAAAGTGATAGGGTGGCCGATACATAAAGTGATAGGGTGGTCGATACCCTAAAGTAAGGACAAGATGTTATGCTTAAGTGAGGTGCAAATGTTATGCTAAAGTATGAAGAAGGTGATGCACCAAGGTAAGGTGAAGGTGATACACCAAAATATTATTCATGGCCAATATCACCTTAAGCACCTCTAAACCGATATCACCTTAATAACCTCTAAACCTATATCACTTTGATGGGCCATGCCCAACACAAGTAATAGTGTGTAGGCTGGCACAAGTGAGAGAGTCTAGACTAACACAAGTGAGAGTGTCTAGGCTAACACAAGTGAGAGTGTTTAGGCTGACACAAGTAATTGACGAGAGTAACTGATGAGAAACTTATACTACTCACATGAGGATGAGAGTAATTAAGTATGTTTGAATACTTATGGCAATTCTATAAGCTCTCATGATGTGAATTAGGGTTTGATTGTTAAATTTGAACTTGAAAACCCTAATCATCTCAAGGGGAAACCCTAACCCTAATTATGAGAGGGTTGTAATTTGAATGATTCTCTTTATGGCATGGTGATTATATTTACTTGATATTGCTTTTACCATGAAATCCTAACCATGGAGGTATTATGAGATGAGCATAACCAGGTATGAGCTATGATCATTTAGCATGTTACATATTAAATAGGCCTTGTGAGCCATGTGAAATATTTTTACAACAAGTATGATCTGTATATGGGTCTGATGACCTAGAGATGGTTTTTGCCTGGTAAGAGGAGACATTGTTCAGTGATGGATTGAGGATTGATACCCAAAGCATGTGATCATGATAATGAAATGTTGAAGGGATGAGATTCCCAGTAATGTGATCAAGGTATTGAGATCCCAGGATGGGTGTAATAAGATGTGTTCCGATTGATACAAGATTCCTTGAAAAATATATTACACCTTTCTTTATCACTACTACAAAAACATTTTTACAATAGTTCAATTTTCCATTTTACAACAGGTGTTAACCGTTGTATTAGATCGGGTGGTCTTATGGGGTGTGCTTTATACAACATGTGATCGCATGTTGTAATACATGTATTTTATACAACAATTAAAACATGTTGTGTTTCAATGAATGGCCCATTGTAACATGGTTGTTTTATAAAACATGCGGTACACCCGTTGCAATATATATTATACAACAGTTGATACATGTTGTCTTTACTAAATACACTTGTTGTAATTTGGGTGTGTTTTATAATGTGCAGTAAACCAGTTGTGATATATACATACTCGTTATGCTAGGGGTGTTTTTGACAACATGCAGTGCGCCTATTTTAATATATATGTTTATACAACAATTGAAGCATGTTGTCTTTTTATAAATACACCCATTGTAATAGGGGTGTTTTTACAACATGTGGTGTATCTATTGTAATATACACATTTTATAAAATAGGTGGTGCATGTTGTAGTTCACTAGACACACCTGTTGTAATAGGGATACATTTTCTAGACACACCTGTTGTAATAGGATTGGATAGCATGACATGTGTTGTTGGTTGTAGTATCACATCTTTTACAAAAAATCATTAATTGTTGTATTTGATTAGAGCTTGATAGGTCATACTGAACAAATTTTATTGATCAAATTAACCATATTTTATAAAAATTATAATAAATATGAAATTATACTTTTTTCATTTCACAAACAAGCACAATATTGAACAATTTTTTTATCAAACCTTGAAAAACAACTTGCACTGTATTTAATAAATAATCAACACTACTACAGAAATAGCATTCAGTGTCGCTTTTCTGGGCGTCGGTTATTTATGAAAACCGATGCCTATAATATTAGACGTCGGTTATTTATGAAAATCGACGTCTATATTCGAAGTCCAGCCAGACACGGGTACCGCTTTGTATTCAGCGTCGGCTGGTTATAACAGACTGACGCCTAAAATTTCCCGCGAAATCCAATTTTCGTGGGAAAATATTTTAGGTCACATACAGCGTCGGTTTTTTAACAATTCACCGACGCCTATTTAAAATGAAAATTTGCGTGAAAAGTCCCACTTTCAGCATCGGTTATCATTCGATAACCGACGCTGATAATGGTTCCCGCCAAAAAATTTAGGGTAAAGGTTGTCTACTTGGGCGTCGGTGTTTTACTATGAACCGACACCGAAGACTTTAGGTGTCATTTGTAGTTAATAACCGACGCCTTTATGAATTTAATAGACCCACGATCGATCGCACCGGTACCTGTTTCATTGTCTTCATCACCCGCTAGCTGCTGCTCGATCGCCCGCTAGCTACCTGCTGGTTCTCGCCGTCGCCGACGCTGCCTGTGCTTCCTCGCCTCGCCTCGCCGTCGCCGCCGACAGTGCTACTGCTCTGTGTCGCCGCCGCCTCCCGCCACCTGCTCTGCTTCTCCTACGTCGCCGCCGCCCTAGCTTCATCCTGTGTTGCCGGTGCTGCCCGCTCCTTCCTCCCTGCTCACGCCCGCCATGCCGCCTAGCTTTGGTCTGCTCTCCAGGTATTAGCCGTAGCCTTTCTCCCTAGCTTTTTACCTACATGCAGCAAACACGGCCGTGGCTATGTTGGCCTACCATGGACGTGCTGGGCAGCACGGCCGTTCTAGATAGCACGGTCGTGCTGCCCAGCACATCCGTGGTAGGCCAACACCGCCACGGCCGTGTTTTCTATTGGTAAGGATATGAACAAATCTATATGTAATGCTTTATGTAAATTCTAGGATACGAACAAATCTTTTGCTTGCATATATTTGTGCTTCTAATCTTAATGCTTGACCTAATTCAGTATATTTTGATGCATGTTGAAATAAGATTTAAACTTGTCCATTCTAGCATCCTAATTTGATTTGATTAAACCCTAACATTGATGAAACCCTAACATCAATTGTGATGAAACCCTAACATGTACATATCTATTATTGTGTTTGTTGGCCTAGAAACCTGTCCAAGATTTACTCATTAGGAGTAAATCTTGGATAGTCCCCGGTTTGGGACTGTTCCTAAACACCTAATTATCTCACTTAGGATGTAAGTGTATAATGTGTATTGGGTTTTCGAGAAAATTTCGGCAGCATTTCCCCGTTTGTTCTCTAAGTACATATGTACTTAGAGAACAACGGGGAAATGCTGCCGAAATTTTCTCGAAAACCCAATACACATTATACACTTACTAGTGAGATTAGGTGTTCAAGGATGGGATAGGTGGTACACGTTTATTATATATAAGAATGACATCACATGTGTTTGTTGGAGTAAATCTTGGATAGGATGTAAGTGTATACCCTAATCCTAATATATACTTGTTTACTCTTTGATCATAGAATGGATAGATCATGGATGTCCATTCGCAATCGCTGCACCCCAGAGTTTATATCTGGTCTTGATCAGTTTGTTAGATTTGCCGAGGAACATAGGAAAAAACCTACATATAGGTTCTACTGTCCATGTAGGCATTGCGGTAACAACTTGAAAGTCAACACTGGTGAGGAAATCAAAATTTATGTCATGTGCAACGGGATTGTATAAGGCTATACAGAATGGCACTGGCATGGAGAGATTTCAAACTCAAAACCAGTAGATGTCGATAGCAGTGCTTGGGTGGAAGAAGAAATTGCCTTCGATGACGTAGATGTGAATGAACCAGTTCCAGTAGACATCGTTGATGCGATGTTGGATAGTTGTAGGGTAGAGCACACTGATCCACCTCCTATCATTAGAAACATTGTGCATGATGCTGAGATACTGTTATACACAGGCTGTGCTAAGTTTACGAAGCTTAGCGCTGTGTTGAGATTGTATAAGTTGAAAGCTAACAATAGATGGAGTGACAAAAGCTTCACTGAATTGTTGACTTTGTTGAAAGAAATACTTCTTGAAGGAAATGAGCTGCCAATCTCAACATATCGGGTAAAGAAAATGTTGTGCCCAATGGGAATGGAGACCAAGAAGATACACGCATGCCCGAATGATTGTGTATTATTTCAAAAGGACTATGTAGATTTGAAAGATTGTCCAAAATGTGGTGCGTCACGGTATAAATTGACGACTTCGGGGGAGTCCAAAACTGGTTCTCTTGCCAAGGTGTTGTGATATCTACCTATAATATCACGGTTTCAACGCTTGTTTACAAATCCGAAAGATGCGAAGAATTTGAGGTGGCATGCAAATGTTAAGAAAAATAATGATGGGATCCTACGACATGCGTCTGATTCCCCACAGTGGAAGAAGATTGATCTATTGTACCCCAAATTTGGTGAAGAAGATAGGAATCTAAGACTTGGGCTTTGTACAGATGGGATGAATCTGTACGGGACATTGAGCAGCCAACATAGCACTAGGCCAGTCATGCTTGTTATATACAATCTTCCTCCCTGGCTGTGTATGAAAAATAAGTATGTTATGTTGTCGTTGTTGATATCGGGCCCTAAACAACCCGGAAATGATATCAATGTTTATCTTGAACCTCTGATTGATGACTTAAAGAAACTTTGGGTTGAAGGTGTGATGACCTATGATGCTTCAGGAAGAGAGACATTTCGTTTGCATGCTATGTTATTTTGCACTATTAATGACTTTCCAGCATATGGGAATTTGTCTGGATATAGTGTCAAAGGAGCTAAAGCATGTCCTATATGTGAAGAAAACACTGATTCAATAAGATAAAACATGGCGGCAAGACTGTATATCTTGGTCATCGAAGGTTTCTTTCAAAATTACATCCGTATCGTAGGAAGTGCAAAGCATTCAATGGATGGAATGATGAACGGAGTGCACCTAAACCTATACCAGGGGATGTTATTTATGAAAGAGTAAAAGACATTGTCAATGAATTTGGTAAGAAATCACAATGTAGTATGGCCACACGGAGTGACAATTCTTCATTCAAGAAGAAGTCAATATTTTGGGATCTTCCCTATTGGAGTTCTTTGACAGTCAGACATTGTATCGATGTAATGCACGTTGAGAAAAATGTCTGTGATAGCATCATTGGTACTCTGTTAAATATACCAAGTAAGACTAAAGATGGGATAAAATCCAGACTAGACCTACGTGAAATGGGAATAAGGTCAAAATTAACAGAATTACGTGAAATGGGTAATAAAAGAACATACTTACCTCTCGCGTGTTACACGTTGTCTAGAAAGGAGAAGAAAGCTTTTTGTGAATGCTTGGTAAATGTTAAGGTGCCACATGGTTACTCATCCAACATCCATAGATTGGTATCAATGAAAGATATGAAGTTGATAGGTCTTAAATCTCATGATTGTCACACTCTAATGCAACAAATATTGCCCGTGGCAATTCGATCTATATTGTCGAAGCATGTAAGGTTTGCAATCACCAGACTTTGTTTCTTTTTCAACAGTCTATGCAGCAAAGTTATTGACCATGATACTCTTAATAATTTGCAAAGAGAAGTGGTTGTTACCCTATGTCAGCTTGAGATGTATTTCCCTCCTTCGTTCTTTGATATCATGGTACATCTTGTTGTCCACTTGACTAGGGAAGTGAAAATGTTGGGACCCGTTTTCTTGCATTGGATGTATCCCTTTGAACGATACATGAGCGTTTTTAAAGGTGATGTTCGAAACTGTTATCGGCCTGAAGGGAGTATTATTGAAGGCTATGTGGCGAGAGAGGTTATGGATTTTTGCAATGACTTTCTGAGTGGTAATAACACTCCTGTTAATGACAAGAATATTGAGGAGGGCAAAGGAATTTTGGGATCACGGGTGAAAGTAATCAGCCGTGAGTAGTTGGAACAACCTCACTTGTATATTTTACACAACATGGATGAAGTGAGTGTTTATATCGAGGAACATACCAATTTCATCAAGAGACAACATCCTCGAGCAAGTTCAATGTGGCTTGCTAGAGAGCATAATAAGACTTTTACTAAGTGGTTTGAAGATAAAGTCTTACATCAACTATCTCAAACACCAAATGATATTACAGAAACTATCAAATGCCTCGCCTTTAAACCAAAACTGAATGTTATGTCTTCTGAAGGGTTTGACATTAATGGGTTCACATATTACACAAAGCGCCAAAATGATAAGAGTGTCGTCCAAAACAGTGGGGTCACTCTTCAAGCGTCGACTATGTATTTTGCAAGTGCAAAGGATAAGAGTCCACGTGAAGCTAAAATGTCATATTACGGTGTCATTGAAGACATATGGGAGTTTGACTACATAGATTTCAGAATTCCGCTCTTTAAATGTAATTGGGTTGATAACACCAAAGGAGTTATAGTGGATGAATTGGGTTTCACTTTGGTGAACTTTGAAAAGATTGGTGAGAAGGGTGAACCATTCATATTGGCATCACAGGCAAAACAAATATTCTATATCAATGATCCTACAAATGATAAATGGTCGGTTGTTCTTCATGGTAAAAGACAGTTCATTGAAGATCCTATAGATGAAGAAGAGTACTATGATAAGTATAATGACTCCAGTCCATTCTCTTTTGGGTTGTCAACTCCACAAAATATTGAAGCTAATGATGACTTATATGTACGCGGAGATCACAATGAAGGATTGTTAATGGATAAAAGATCACAATTTTAGAGGCATGTATGTTTATATTTTTTTATTGAAGCTAAATGTTTGCTTATTGAAGCTAAATGTTTATACAAATGCTAAATGTTTGCCTTTTTCTAGTTAATACAAATGCTAAATGTTTGCCTTTTTCTAGTTAATACAAATGCTAAATGGCCTGTTACATGAAAATGATCTAAAATCCAAAGCCCTAGAATGGGTCAAGTTCAAGTCAAAATGGCTACTAGTGTGCGTTTTGGGTTTTGTATGTAAACGACCTTAGAACATCTATGTAATCACTTGTAATGATGAATTGACTTGTAACTTAGAAGAGAAAAATGATTGGGACAAATTTCACCAAGTGCTAATCACTTTAAATGCAAATTAGAAAATGGATTACATGCACTTGGTCAGTCGAGTTTTCCTGGATTGAAACTCGACCGATCATCCTTGGTCAATTTTCTGAAGATTGCATCGGTCAAGATGTGCACTCACAGAACTTGACCGACGCAATCGTCAGAAAATCGACCAAGGATGATCGGTCGAGTTTCAATCCAGGAAAACTCGACCGACCAAGTGCTTGTAATCCATTTTCTAATTTGCATTTAAAGTGATTAGCACTTGGTGAAATTTGTCCCAATCATTTTTCTCTTCTAAGTTACAAGTCAATTCATCATTACAAGTGATTACATAGATGTTCTAAGGTCATTTACATACAAAACCCAAAACGCACACTTGTAGCCATTTTGACTTGAACTTGACACATTCTAGGGCTTTGGATTTTAGATCATTTTCAGATTTGATGTTTCATTATCTTCTAGTTAATACAAATGCTAAATGTTTGCCTTTTTAATGACATTTTCAGATGGCTGACCATGATGAGCATGATGTCCATCATGAGCATGAAGTCCATGATAAGCATGTTGTCCATGACGAGCATGGTGAGGATACCAATGTAAGTTCTAAAAACATATCATGTATTTCTATAAAATTCATTATCTTCTAGTTATGCCATATATCCCATATTTCTATATTGTTCTAATTCAGTGTGTTTATTTTTGTCAAATTTTAGGTTGATGATGCACATGTACCCACTGAAGCACTGGAGCAACTTGATGCGCAGCACCAAACACTTAACAAGAAAAGGGGCATCACTCTGTTGAAGAAGTTAATAGCGCTGAGTGGTAGTGGATCCAAATTGGTTGTGGAGTTTGATAATGGAGGAAATGCAATTGGAGTGAACCGCAATAATTTTGTAAACTATCTTGGGTGTGTCACTCGAAGCCATTATGGTGTTAAGTATGATAATTGGCATAAAGTTCCTCAGGGGAAGAAAGACTTGATATGGAAGGATTTATGTGTGAGTTATTATTATTTGCAATTCTATTTTGTAGATTACACATTATATTATTTGTAATTATATTTTTGGACACTAGTTAATAAGAATTCTATTTTACAGAATCTGTTTGCATTGGATGAGAAGCTGCATCGTAAAAGCGTGATGCAACGCGCTGGAAAGATGCTTAGGAACTATAGGACAAATCTGAACAGAGAATACATAAATAATGGCGATAAGAAGAAGAAGTCAGCCCTTGAGTAGTGGAACTTCTTGGACAAAGAAGATTGGGACAATTTTGTTGCTTCAAGAAAATTTGAAGAATTCAAGGTATTAGGCGTCACTCCCAATTTAATTAACATATGTTGTATTCACCTATTCAAGATTAACATTTAGTGCTACTAACCAAATCATTAATGTGCATACTAACTAGGCCCTCAGTGACGCACAAAAAGCAAGGCGTGCAATGAATGTGCATGACCACACTATGGGTCCAAAGGGCTATGCAAGCGTTCGCCAAAGACTACAGGCGGAGTCTGCGGCTACTCAGGAGTCTGCTCCTACTCAGGAGTCTGCCACACCCATGCCTCACCATGCTATCTGGATAGCTGGGAGGCAAAACAAGAAGGGTGAAATAAAGAAGCCCGTAACTGCTGAGGTGGCTGCAAAAATGGTAAAATACAACTCTTAGAACAATCGTTTGAATATTGATTATTTGTGGTGTTAACTTACCAATTTCTCTTGATGGTGATTAGTGGGAGCTGCACGAGAAGATGAAACAAGGCACGTTCATCCCTCAGGGAACAAGGGATGAATTGATAGTTGCTCTAGGTAACCCAGAGCATCCTGGACGTGTTAGGGGTGCAGGTGCTGGTGTGGGCATCAAAGCATTCTTTGGGCCATCCCAGCGCAAACCCAGAGCGGGACTTTCACAAGAAGAGGTAATCTATTCTTTTTTTAGAATGTTACTGCAAAAGGGAATTCAATAATAAGAAGCTAATGTTTCTTTTATCCATGTATAGGAGAATAAGAGAGTCGAGGATATAGTTGTCAAGAAGGTCAATGATATAGTTGCTGAGAAGATCAAGGAAGAAATAGTGCGGTGGCAGGCATCTCAGGCTTCCAATCAGCCTATGGCGACCCACTCTTCTCCTGATGCACAGACTGTGAGTAATCCTGGAGACCCATCGCCTAGCACGTCTGCTGTAAGTATTGTTTATGACATTGTAGCTAGTCTTTTCAAGATGATATGTTCGAAAGGTGATATGTATATATGTATAACATTCTTTACGTAAATTTGTAGGCATTGAAGCCATGCCTCTTAAGAATGCAAGACTATGTTGTTGCAGAGGCGCAGGCTTACCAGTCCCTTCCTGGGGAACATTTCATGGGACTCCAATGCCGCAGGGCTACGTTCGTGTGAGCCCGATATGTGTATTACCCAATTGGAGGGAAGCTGCATTGCCATATGCCCACCCAGATATTGATACACTTGGTGAGGCAGAAGGCGGGGTGATATTGTGGCCCAAAGCAGATGTCATCTACACTACTGAAATTGTAAGATAAATTTACATTACTTTAGATTGTTAATGTGTATATATGAGGTCAACTGATCTGAAATTATATATACAGGTTAAAAAGAAGACACCCGGAGCACGTAGGCCTCCACCTCCACTTCCTGCATTACCAAGTTGGGTTCCAACTGACCTAAAATACCTGTTAGGTCCTGCTTGTAGGGGAATGGCATGTTGGCTATGGGCACATAATATACATTGCCCTATAATTGTTTCTTTAGAAGCAGATTATGCAGGTCAATCATATGATAGCTCTTTATTTATACAAGATATTATTGAGTTGTTTATGTATGATTGGTTGAATACATTAATGATAGAGACATGGATAAGGTGAGATCTTGTTTATACATCCATATACCTTGTGTAAGATCTGATGATCTGGTTTCTTATATATTAATGCATACGTAATACATGTTTTGCAGCTACTTAGTCGAAGATCAATGCAAACAATTTGCATTTGATCATGTGGGATTTTTGATTCCATCATTGATTAGTATGGTAGCTAAAGACCCTGATAGTGTTCAACAATACTGTATAGCTGCTTTTACAGTTTTCGGTCAGCAAAACTAGACGATAATAATAGCTCCATTCAATGTCAAGTAAGTTTACTTTATTTATAATTTGGACTTAAGAAAATTCCATTTTATTGTGCATTTTGAGTTATTAATTTTTAACTTTTTTACCTCTAGCGGTAGACATTGGGAGTTACTAGTTATTGTCCCCGGGACGTTCACTGTTTATTATCTAGATCCTGTGGGAAGTACATTGAACACTAAAATTGGACACATATTGATAATGTCATTATTCTAGTGAGAAATATTTCATTTTTATATCCGTTAACATCTGTTATTACATTACTATTTAATTATGCAATTTACTGTGTTACATTAACATGTAGGGGTTTAGATGCATTCAAAAATGCTGGAGGAAATGGCCCAAGGAGAAAGAACCAACCAATAATTTGGGAGAACGTAAAAGTAAGTTCCCGACTCCAATGTATATATTATTTATGTGAATTGTGCTTAGTTGTATTTTTTAATATTTTGTATGTTTCAATTTATAGTGAGCTACACAAGACAACAGCTGGGCATGGACATACTATGTGATGCGATTTATGCAGATGATTATCCGACATGCCGCATTGGATATTAATACCATACATGAGGTATTATATATAGTCTCATTAGTTAGTATGAAATATATCAATCTTATTTTTATATTATTAATTATATATATACATCATTCTCTTTGCAGGTGTTTAAAACTGACCACACTATAGGTAAACACTTAAAAAATGTACATGCTCCATATACGATGGAAGCATTAAATGAAATAAGAGAAGAATGGGCAAAAGCCATACAAGCAGTGGCGATTGTAAGATATAATTGGGATGCTGATAGCGATGCTGAATGATATTTTGTAAATGAATATTTATGAATGTTTATACATGTCTGAATGTTTCTACGTGTATTTGAATGTTTCTACATGTGTGAATGTGAGAATTGAATTGATGTCTGAATGTATCTACTTGTGTGAAAAAATATTGGTTGATTTTGCAGGTTTGTGGCCTGTTTGTAGGCTGATATCAATAGATGTTGTAAACCTGCAGTTCAGAAAACTAAACTGTAGGTTCTCATCCTGCTGACCAGCCACAGCAGGCCTGCAAACTGATAAGAAAAAAAATTAAAATACAGGCGTCGGTTATTTATAAAACACCGTCATCAGAGGCCTACAGCGTCAGTTTTTAGATAAAAATTGACGCCTAATATGACAAACAACCCGACCGTGCAGGAGAGCACAGCCGTGGTGGAAAAGGCGTCGCTTATTAGTATAAAACCGACGCCTATAGTACTAAACACGGCCGTGCAGCGAAGCACAGCTGTGTCGTCTGGGAGTATGGGGTCGGCTGTTCAGTTGTTAACCGACGCAGAAAGTGTCCTAGGTGGCGCCCTTCTTTGTGGCGCGAACCCTATAGACGTCGGTCAACTAAATATAACCGATACCTATAGATCATATAGGCGTCGGTTAGAAAACTGACGCCGAAGAGTTCGACCTTTAGCGGTGCCCACATAGGCGTCGCTTGAAAACCGTCACCAAAGGGGGTTAAACAACCGACGCCAAAGGCGTATTCTGTAGTAGTGCAATCATCCAAACAAAGATTCGATAATACAAAGTAGTGAGTACGCACTCTAGAATCGAACTGAAAATTAACTATAAGGGTTTCACACATTAGTCTATGCTAGAGAACAAATGTCTCCCTCTCATGTCATATAATCTGATGTCTGCTCAAGAACACACGTCGCCCACTCATTTCAGACCTCATTGATCTCTTCTTGGTTGAAGCAACGACCAATATACTTTGAAGAATACTACAATCATATGTCAAATATATCAACATATTGTCATTCATTCAATGTATTTAGAAATTTGAACAAACTAAAAGAATGTAATGATAAGTAACTCACACATTCATGAATATTTCTAATTCTAGCATCAACAATGTCTCTCATATACTTTAGCACATAATACCCGCAATATTTGTTGTTCGGTTGCTTTGCACACTGTATAAAATAAATATGAGATAAATTGAAATAATATTTTGATATGCTAATGGTTCAAGATATGGATCTATGATGTGACCAAGTCTGTAACATAGTAAATGGTTACTATTTTGTGTCATACTAAACTACATGTCATAGTCAAGTAATAAATGTTTATAAAACTACTAGACATGACATGATTGAACACATATTTTCTCTAATTTACGGGAGAGGATAGTGTACGCATGATGCAAGTTTACAAATTTACAACAATAGGAAAGAAAATGGTGTCTTACGTTGGTAATTGTCCATTTCAAATTCTTCCTCTATTGCACATCTCTCTTTTGATATAAAAATTCATATCAAGACCTCTATTCATTCGTAAAAGTATATGGTAGTGTTGAAACATGTGCTATGTAATAAAAAATTTACGAAGCACTTACAAATCCATGAGTTTTCTACATTCCCGCATAATTTTCCTCTTAAAGGATTAAGAAAGTAGCATCTACCTCACGTAGGATTGAAGACACAAAGTATCCAATGTCCTCTACATATACAAAGCATTACATTTAAATGTTCCCTTAACTTTTATTCCTCATAGTTTTTATCACATTTCAAAGTTATAAAATGAACTTCCTATATTAAGTGTTGCACTGCAACAAGAGTTAAATTTAGAAAAATTGAAATATAAGTCATAATGAATCTAATAAATAGTAGAGTTAGTTACAAAAAATGACCATTGCATCTGATTAATAAAATAATACAAACTAGAAAAATGAATCAAATAAGTCCATAAAAAGTAAGTTCTTCTTAAACGACGTGTGTGAAATCCCCCCAAAAACAAAGTGAAGAATCATTTGGAAAAAATGGATCATACATTATATAATTGTATTTGTGAATTTTGCTGGTGTGCATCCTTTTTCTAGATCATGAGATTGTGTTGGTGATACGAGAAAAAAAAACATGACAAAGTTTAGGGATATGCTACTCCTAGAAACACACATACGAATAAGATAACCCATGGCAAAAATATTGTGAAAAGGTTGGTACATTATACATGAGATGAATGTGGGACATGAATGGTACACTACAACAAACATACTCATTAGCGGCCTTTCAGAAACGCCACTAAAAAAAAGCCAGTAAACAGGTTTAGCAGCATTTGTTGACTTTTAAAAAAATTCCTCTAGCGCCAATGCCACTAGGAAGATAGACGCTTAAGTTGTAAAATCCACTAAAGGTTTGTCTTTAGTGGCTTCGAATAAATGCCACATAAAGGCCACTAAACCATCATTTGGTATTTATAAAAAAGCCACTATCCATCAATTGGCTTTTATACAAATGCCACTATTTTGTATTATGTTGGTGTATGAAAATGTTCTTATTGAGTTTAATGGCATATAACAAAAGCCACTAATGACTACTAGTTCTGTATTACTACACTTTCATGGCTTTTAGTCATTCAATTTTCCATGCATTATCATTATTTCTAAATGAATGTCAATTGTAGACGAACTCACTTTTATGAAAGTATGAATATTTTTTATTTATAATCAATTGAGAATTACATGGGGAGGACATTTTACCTTGCCCCTTATATTGAATACAACACCAATGATATACTTCCATTCAACATTTTACCTTTCCCCTTATATTGAATTACATGGGGATGACGTTTTACCTTGCCCCTTATATTGAATACAACACCAATGTTTACTGCTGCATTTTATGGTTTACAAAATCTTCTTGATGAACAAGGTGGCATACATGATGTCTTCAACATTGATGGAGCTGGCTCAGCAACTGCTGTTGTATCTGGTCTCATATTGCCTGGTTCCTTGAGATGGCGAGTGTGGAATATGCTCCTTGGTTCAGCACTTGGAGCTGCCTTTTGCTTTCCACTCGGATGGGCCCATATGAAACTTGTAGAGAAGGCAGCTGAGCGGAGTGTAGTTCCGTTGGCGTCTGATTCTGGTGAGTGATGCAGGAAGCAAGGTGGGTGCGGCAATTGAAAGGCTTGAAAGTAGCCTCACAAAATACATGTAGCAAGGTGTAGTTGGCTACTGTGTTCAAGAATCATAGCAGCAAGTTGATAGCTAAGTCCAAAGCCTCAACCTAAGTCCAAAGAAAAAAGTTAAATAAAAAATACATGTATCCTTGTTCTAGATGGTTAAAGAAAAAAAACAATGCTGAAGGTGCTTGTTTAGTGTAAAGCAGCAAATAATAAGGGCTTGTTTAGTGTAAAGCAGCAAATAATAAGGGTAAATAATTTACCTGCTAACTCATCTCAACATTGCCACCTGCATTATCAACAATAGGTCCAAACATATGCATAGTCAATACATATGCAGCAGTACTCAACATCCCCATGGTTGCAACAGCAGTCCCAAAAAGACCACATGTGGGATTTCCAATTTCATCTACTAGGCAGAGATGATGGATACACTGATCTCCAAAATTGGAAAAGTTATAGATTCTAAACCTCTGGTGCAACAAGTGGCCTAATACAGAGCAGCTGCAAGATCCATGTCGAATCCACCAACAGACTAACTGACAAATGGCCAAGCAAACCTTTCTTTCTTGGTTTGCAATTTCATTTTCCTTTGATAGATTCCTCCAAGGGCCTAATGTAATTTCATGCTCTTCTCAGATTTTAGCTCTGAAATTACAAAAAACCATTACCAAAACAAACTTTCAGGAATTGTTAATTCCTCTTGCAAGTTGCAAAAATAGAAGTGCAATGTTCATCAAAAAATCTCACTAGTACATGATTACAGTTAGCATGACAATACATTCATTGGTTCATCAAATTAAAAAGAAATTTACATTCCATCTCTATCAAAGCAATGTTCATGTTACATTCCAGCTCTAGTATATGAACCATCACAGCTAGACATAGCAGAACAGAGATTTACCTATCTATATAACTCAGATGTGTACAGTGGATGGTTGGTTGGCATGTTCCTAGCTTGTAGCACATAATTCTTTTATCATTGGTTCATTATCCAATGTATAAGTGAACAATATAACAAGGTCGATAATAAGCACACAATTTAGATTTATATAAACTGCATTAGCAATCAAACAACTACATTAGAATAGGAATTAAAACAAAAACCTATATATGAAGGTGTAAGGAATTTGACAGCCAATCACATCATTTTTCTATATTATTTTTCCCAATCCTAGTGGTTCTCAGGAGTCTGATTGTCGAATTGCCCATCAGTTTTGCAATTGGGTCATGGCAGATATGAGGTGAGGAACTATCACATTTAGAAACACCATCACAACTCTGAATAGACTCTACTCACAATAAGCAAATAGATTTAAAAACCTTAAACTAGAGGGTGGGATAAATATATGTAGCCTCCTGGAAGTTTAAAGAAAAAATGTGTGAAATAGACACCTTAACTGAAATGTCTAAGTATATTATTGTAGTTCCTGCAATATACAATAATTAGTTTGTAAAATATGTACCGACATTAGTGAATTAGGCAATAAATGTGGGGCATGTGCATATGTTGTTTGATATGTCTTCCAAGATGTAAGTAACTAGTAAATCGTGTTATGTAGGACTTTAAGGTGTTGAGAAAGAATGGAAGAACATACCTGATCAAATTCCGTTGAATGATGTGCATGTTCCAAGCCTTTCACATTTGCAAGCATGGTATAATACTTTAAAAATGAGGGGCACAAAGTCCTCAAAACAAATTTAATCCAATTTCCAGAATGGAATGCATCCAATCTAAATATCGCATTTTGGAATCTGAAGGACACTACATTTCAGGTGGCACTGAGCATAGCTTGAAGTTCATCTTGAGCAATGATCCAGGAACTTGGGAAAGCTGTGGAAGTGAATATCACTTCAAAGATCGTTGCTGAATAATCTTTGTATTTCCTGAACCCTGGAGAGTAAAGACACAAATAATTAGGGAGAATATTACCACATTTGATACAATGGTTACTAATATGTAATTCATCCATAATGGAATGGTAGAACTCATGATATAGGGAGAATATTACCACATTTGATAAAATGGTTAACTTCATATCTCATAAAATTCATGATGCAGTGAGTTTAGAAGAGTTTCAATCTTTAATGGTACCATATCAAACAGTTTAATGAACTTTAAGTAGGACAAAAATAATTGATCTTGATGGAGAATCTCATTCACCTTCATTATTTTCTTCAAGGTAGAATATATGGCATGTATACAGTAAAATGAGCACTGGAAGTTTGTGCTTCATTTGATCCATATCCATATTTGAATCCTCTGCATTTGTACAACCACACCTTGTACAACCACAGTCTAATAACTGGTGAACTATAGTTTTTATGCATTTGTACAACCACTCTCCACACCTTGTACAACCACACCTAAGACATAAGCAGAGCAACATAGAACACCCCAGATAAGAAAAATGAACACATCAACATATAGATTTGAGCCCAACAAAAATACTGGGACGAAAAACCCATACATATGCTAAGGAGTCAAAATTCAAAACTTACAACAGCTATTGATGGCTTGTCCGACTGCCCAGGGCTCCCATGGGACACATCCATTCCTAGTATAATAGTTGGCTCTTGGGAGATCTTTGGCATGGATGGAGGATGCTCAGTTGTGGTGAACTTCTCTGCACGCTATGACACCCACAGGCTTATTCAGGATCTCATTCATTGTGGAAACATGAAGTGTGTTGTCAGTAAAATCTTTTTATGTATTTCATTTAACTAATTTATACGAAATACATTAAAAGATTTTACTTACAATGCCCTTCATGTTTCCACAGTGAATGAGATCATGAATATGCCTACGGGTGTCACATTACGCAGAGCAGTTCACC
The DNA here is from genome assembly GCA_963693085.1 of Alisma plantago-aquatica. Taxonomy (NCBI): domain Eukaryota; kingdom Viridiplantae; phylum Streptophyta; class Magnoliopsida; order Alismatales; family Alismataceae; genus Alisma; species Alisma plantago-aquatica. The sequence goes on along the minus strand of OY856411.1, from coordinate 394,617,371 downwards.
ACAGCCATGAGAGTGGCCTTTAATCTCCAAGTACATAGTTGCAGTTAGCAGAGAATCATTACCATAGTTATTGGCTTTTAGGTCCTGCATCACAACCACATGTTATAGAAAGGGTATTATTTTAGATGGAGGGGGTAAAGGAAAAAAGAAAAATATACAAATGTTGTTTTAACAATTAAAGGAACAGGGAGGAACCCACATTTCTAAGAACATCCATTCTTTCTTGAGGCTTCTGCCTAGACTTCTCAACCAGAGCAAACCTATGAAATGTTGACAATGACTTAGTGTGCCTCTGCAAAAGGAAAAACACCAAGTTATGTTAGTTAGTGGCCAAAAACAAACAAATAATTTATTAACTAAACTGGCAGAACAAAACACCAGGCAATATTATACTTAGTACCAAAAACAAAACATTCAAAAACAATGCAGTGAGAAAATAGAACAACACTCGTAGAAGTAACGCACCTCAATAGGTACATAAGTGGGTCGCTTGAGCCTCCCTACATTAAGGCAAGGTAGAGGGTATGAATACTTGAGCTCTATCTGATGATGTTTTCTGAAATAATCAGAGACAAGTAGTGTCAGGATATTACTTGTTTCATTCTAACAACTCAAATGAATTACCCAGAAGGTAAGATCTGAGACCTCAAGTGATGTGAGACCTCAAGATAAACATCGATGTCGCCTATATCTATGTGAGGGCGCATAAATATATAAGAAACTTGGAACAAATTTCCTTGGAAATACAAAAAATATGTATGCATGGAAGATCTATGCTTTTAGGCAATGGGTGGACGTATTACATTATTCCCAAAAACCATGTACATATAAAAAATACCCTTGCCTACAAAGTAAAGATTTCAAAAAACTATTAGTGCATAACAAATTGCCCTGAAAAGAACCAATAAATATATGAATAGTCTCATTTAAAATGTTGCAAGAACTAGTCTAGGATTCATCAAAATGTTGGGTGGAGCTTGAAGATTGTAGTGTGGTTGCTAGAATCTTGATCCCTATAGTGTTAAGATATCCTGCAGCATGTGATCAAGTAATGAAAGAAAAATTAATATGCCATAAGAAATATATCATGATCTAACATGATGCAAGTTGGATATGAAGCCCACAAATATGAAGCACCCGCAATATGCATTCATGCTTATATAAGCAATTGCATTTCAAGATATTATCAAACAGAATCAAACCTGCATAGGTTGGGAAACAGAAAATCATGGTATATGATGTGTGGCTGCCATACAAAAGGGACAATTACCCTTTTACTGTAGTAGTTTTTACATTAAAAAATAATTATTCAGTCCACATCACCCATCCACATTAGTTGTAAATTTTGAATATCCAAACCATAATAATCCATTTACTAGCTGAGTAATTACAAAATGGAAAGAAAGGGATCAAATAATCGTAACTCATTTTCAACTAAATTTTTCATTCGTACCCCCAAACAAGAAGCTAAAACACTGCTCATAGCTAAAAACCACAAACCAATCATAATGTGTGTATCATCCATAATACTAAGACTCTCCATAAAAAAATTAAAAGTAGGACAAAACAAAATAGGATAGTTATTTGGCAACATTTTCTACGACAATGGACATGAAACACTATTACTTTGGATCGGCATGTACAAATAACAAATTGGATTAAATAAAAACAACTGTAGTTCTCATCTCTTTAGATAGTATCTAAGAATGCAATTAAACTTAAATTTCATGTCCTGCAACAAATGGAAATGACTTTAGATACTACTTTTGTTTTCAATTATGTAACAATATAAGCAATACTCTATGCTCACCTTCGTAACGTATGTGTTTTCGGCCATGCTATGACATTGCCAACAACATCATCAATAGATTGATATTGATCATAAGGTCTAACTAGAGGATCGTTGCCCAACAAAGCAACCTCTATGAAAACAGCAACAAATGATGAGCCTAAAATTGCACCTCCCACCCTTTTCATGGGGTCAACCTCAGAGACTCGACCGAATGCAATTCTAGCATCTGGATCTGTAAAACTCAGCAGATACACATCCTAGAAACAAAATACAGTTTACATAACAAATTTATATAAATGTAAAATGAAGTGCAATTCACAGTAATACAAACATACTTGTCCCTTCTTAAATGATGAATGTCTTATATGGAGTGGAGTTTCCATTGATAAGTTTGTCTGCACAATTATTTTATTTTTGTCATAAGTCCATAAAAGTCAACATGGAAAATAATTGATACCACACATCTTGTATAAAATGTATTCATACTTGGCCAGTGTCAACATGATGTGCTTGACTGTTTCCAACTCTAGTTAAGGCAAGTAACTCCTCTAATTTTTGGTTGAATTCATCCTTTTGTTCTTGAAGTTTTGCATCAAATTCCAACCGTTGTTCTTCAAGCTTATCCTGGAAATGCTTCCTTTGTGCTTCTTTAGCTTCTCGAGATTTACAGTTCTTGCCCCAGATATCAGAAGGTGATAGTCCAAGTCCATAACCACGAACATATCATGGTCTCTCTTCTCCCATAACATGCCTATAAATTTCATCTAAAGTAACATCAGGTTGTTTTCTTCGCAGCTCTTCTCCTACCTCAGAAAATTTTTCCTACATACAACAAATCATACGAGATGCAATTTATACCAAATATATACCTCTATGAAATCAGTATATGTAACATAATACTATAGGATATTATGTGTCGTACCAAAATTTTGGCAGATTCAACATCAACTATGCTCCCATCTTTTTTACGATGAGTTTTCTCAAAAAACATTATGGGATCCACTTCTCTGCCTATTTTCTTCTCCATATTTATCATTCAAACAAGGTTATTGTAAACATCAAATTAACAGATGCCATCAAATTGTCTAAATGGATCACAAAAAGTACTAACTTACATCATATTTCAGACATGCAAACGACTTGGTTCCTGTTGTGTGGCTAACCTTTTGAAATTTTATGCTTATCTTGTTAGTTATAGACTTCCTCTGTGGAAAACATTGCAGTATTGTGCATAGTAATTATATGTGCGGTACTGTAAGTATCAATGAATAGAAAAAATAATATTACCTTTCCTTTATTACTCCTCCAATAATCGACAAGAAATTTCCAATGTGACTTGTCGATGCGGGGAACAACTTGTTCAAGATGTTGTTCGTATGGACTATCTTCTATGAAGTATAGTCTCCTTAACTCGCACTTGTGGTCCTTCCATTTCTTTCCTAGTCTCTTCATTGTCCACTCCTTCATATCTGAATCCATTGTGAATTTATTCTACCGACATAAAGGATATCAATTAGATGCTTCATTTAACCATTTAAAAATAAAATTTAATAATATACCTTCACAAAATTCCATATAGAATCTTTTTTATTTGCTGGAAATTGTCTCCAGTCCTCATAGTTTAGTGGAAAAAGATTGAGATCTCTTGCAATGGTTGTCAGAAAACATGATAAGTGACATTGGTTTTCACCTACTGGTTGTCCAAATTGATTTTTCTCAATGGGAATTGGATCGTCGGGCTTTCTTTTCCAAACTTTCAAACATTGTGTTCGGCCACGTGCTCGATGTTATTGACCTAAGCATTCATTCATAAAGGATAATATATATATGCATAATTATATATGATTAAATGCAACACTATAAATACAATGATATGAATGAAATGATTACCTAGCCCATCAGAAGGTGTTGTTGTAACATTCAATGACTCAACATGGTGATCAGAGATGTCATTTTGGTCCATGTTATCAGGAAATACATTGCTATTTTGGTTACTGGTAGCTCTATTCTGTACAATTCTTGAATGAATAGACATGGAAGCATTGAAATTAGGCACACGGGGTAGTTGTGAAATTCTTGATCTTGTAACTTTATCGCCACTTTCTTTGTTGTGCTGATTTTGGAACCTTGTTCCCATCTCCTTTTCAGTTGTGCAGGTTTGAGAGGATTTCAAACCACCAACCATATTAGAGTCTTAGGGAGACGTGGCTGATTGGGCATTTTTTTCAGAGCTAGCAGCAGTTTTATTGAATTTGTTTGCTCGATGTTTTTGACCTAAGCATTCATTCATAAAGGATAAAATATATATACAAAATTATATATGATTAAATGCAACACTATAAATACAATGATATGAATGAAATGATTACCTCGCCCATCAGAAGGTGTTTTTGCAACATTCAATGACTCAACATGGTGATCAGAGATGTCATTTTGGTCCATGTTATCAGGCAATACATTGCTATTTTGGTTACTGGAAGCTCTATTCTCTACAATTCTTGAATGAATAGACACGGAAGCATTGACATTAGGCACACAGGGTAGCTGTGAAATTCTTGATCTTGTAACTTTATTGCCACTTTCTTTGTTTTGCTTATTTTGGAACCTTGTTCCCATCTCCTTTTCAGTTGTGCATGTTTGAGAGGAATTTGAACCACCAACCATATTAGAGTCTTGGGGAGACGTGGCTGATTGGGCATTTTTTGTAGATCTAGCAGCAGTTTTATTGAATTTGTTTGCTCTATCATTACGAATTTCAGTTGGAAGGGAAGCTAAAAAATTTTTGGAGCGATTTGAGGATGACATGTTCAAAGATTGCCAATAACCATGTCGAGTAATGCTAGGTAAATGAGTCGTCGTACAAGAGTCATTGTTGTTGTTCTTATCATTGCTTGCGGCTGTCATGTTATGGAAGTTGTCACTATATTGTTCTCTCATCCTGAGTATATCAAGTCACATAAAAATAAAGACATTTAGAAAAATATTGAACAACATAATAACAATTTTATTAATAATATTTAAAAATGAAACACAAATATTTAATCAAATATAATTATAAACAACAATAGAAACAAGGATAAATATGAATAAGAATAATGTCATACATGCAAAATTGATACACCTAGCTAGAGCACAATGTGAGACATAAAATTAAAGAGATACGTTGAGCCAAAAAAGGCTTATTTAAGTCAAATATTAATGACAAACAAAAAGAAACATTGGCTGCTATTTTGTAATCTTCTCATTCAAAATAGTCATCATCATCACTTTGAGATACACTTTCATCATCCTCCTGAATTCAGGATTGGTCTTTTTCAGTTGTTGAACTAGCAACAGTAATTCCTTCCATATCCAATCTAACTATGTCACAATCAATATCTTCATCCTCTGATGTCATTGATGGCCCATCTTGAGTTTCACCTTGCACATAAGCTTCGACATTCTCAATACAAGATTGTTCTTCCATGTTGAACATATCCTGTGGGGCAATCTTTATAGAAAAATGCCACCCTTTTGTAGTGACATCTTCTACATAAAATACTTGTCCAACTTGAGATGCCACTACAAACGGTTCTCCTGTAGTTTGAAGGCGTCTCAAATTAACAAGAGTCAACCCATGTTCATCATGCTTGATTCCCCTCATTGAGTAGATTTCCACCCAATCACACTTAAATAATGTCACCTTAAAGTGTTCATAATAATTGAGCACAATAACATCCTTCAAAACACCATAGTAGGTTACATCTCTAGTAATTGGATTGCGGTCAGTGGTTTTAGAATGACAATCAGTCTTAGCTACCAGAAAGACTCCACTATTTTGTGTTGTTCGATTTTCATCTTTGGGCTTGGTATGAAATCTGTGACCATTCACAACATAGCCCTTGTACTTAATGGCCAGTTGATGTGGACCTTGAGAAAGAAACTTAATTTTATCATCCACCATATCTGTTCTTAGGAGTGTCTCAATCTAACAAAAGAAAAGTTTGTTAGACTTTATTCATGAAGCATAACTAATTTAATTACCACAACTAAACTTACATGTTCCTTTAACCATCCATCAAATGAGTTACTATGTATTCTCTGAACCTCCTTTAAGGACTTCTGAGGATGTTTTTTCTTAATGATATCATAGTACATCCTGAATACAAAATATGTGCAATATGTTATTGGAATATGTTATAGCATTTTATTAATAGAAGACATTTGACACTAACTTACTTAATGTAGGGTTCAATTGCTTTACAATTGAATAGTACATACGTATGGGCTTGTTTCAATGTATGTTCGTCCAAGACACATGTTACCATTTTACAAATACCACGACCTACTGTTGAGAAAATAGACCAATCATCACTATCAAGTGCTGGCTCATTTTCCAAATTTTCTTCGTCTGTATCGTTTCTATTTGGTCGATTTAATTTTGTTTCTATCTTGAACAAAAAGTTAGACACTCTTCAGCTATATATCCTTTTTCTATTGATCCTTCTGGATATCTCTTATTATGAACATATCCTTTTAGGGTCATCAGATACCTGATAACAAAGTTGAGGAAAATATTCTGACAAATTACATTCCAATAGGTAAAGTCATCACGACATGTGAAATGTTACCTTTCAATTGGATACATCCAACGATACTGAACAGGGCCGGCTATCTTAGCTTCATAAGAGAGATGGACTGATAGATGCACCATTATGTCAAAAAAACATGGAGGGAATATCTTCTCCATCTCACAAAGTGTAACAGCTATTGCATTTTCCAATGCAGAAAAATCATTTGGATCTATGACTTTAGTGCACAACCTTTGAAAATAGCGACAAAGATTAATAATATGTGACTTAGCATTCTTACTGGGCAAGGACACAGTGACAGCTAATGGCAAAAGTTGTTGCATCAGCACATGATAATCGTGACTTTTCATTGGTAACATCTTCTGATCCTTCGGTCGTGCACATCTAGATATGTTAGACGCATACCCGTCTGGAACTTTGATAGATTTTAGGAGGTTGCAAAATAATATTTTTTCATCTTTTTTCATTGTATAGCAAGCTGGAGGTAGGATGGTATATTTACCAACAGTTTTTGGATGAAGCAAAAATCTGATTCCCATATCCTCCAAATCCTTCCTTGCATTCAAGTTGTCCTTACTTTTATCCTTCAAACCTAGCAATGTTCCTGCAATACTCTCACATATATTCTTCTCAATGTGCATGACATCGAGATTGTGCCTTACAATGTTAGTTTTCCAATATGGTAGCTCAAAAAATATGCTTTTCCTTTCCCAATTGTGTGTTGAATCCTTACCTCTTAGCCTTTTCTTACCGATTACAGTTCTTCCGTCCTCCAATTGTGACAAGATTTGAGCTCCAGAAGGAGGTTTAGGTGGACACCTAAATTGTTTCTCACCGTCAAATGCCTTTGCTTCTTTTTGGAATCTGTGGCTAGTTGGCAAAAACCTACGATGTCCTCTTTAGCAAACTTTATGGCTATGTGGCAACCAATGTGAGACAGTATCTTTATTACAATAGGGACATGCTTTGTATCCTTTAGTACTCCAACCAGATAGATGTGCATATCCTGGAAAATCACTAATTGTCCATAATAAAGAAGCACACATCAGAAAGAATTCCTTGGTTCCAGCGTCATATGTATGTACACTAGTATCCCATAGTTCTTTCAACTCATCAATCAATGGATGCAAGTAAACATCTATATTTTCGGGTGAAGCTGGTCCAGGAATGAGTAGGGACAACATAAAATATGGTTGCTTCATGCACAACCAAGGAGGTAAATTATATGGAATAATCACAACAGGCCATGTACTGTAAGAAGTACTCATTGTCCCAAAAGGATTAAATCTGTCAGTTGTAAGTCCCAATCGAATGTTTCTAGCATCTGTAGCAAATTCTGGATGCATCACATCAAATGTTTTCCATGCAGGTGAATCAACCAGGTGTCTTAACTTGTCATCTTTTTCATATTCTTCTGCATGCCACCTCATTAAGGATGAGGACTTTGATGACATGAATAACCACATTAGGTGGGGTATAAGTGGAAAGTGTCTGAGCACTTTGATAGGTATTCTCTTAGGTTTTTTTGCAAGCTCGTCATCATCATTTGGGATTGTAATCGGTTTCCATCTTGATGCTCCACATGTATCACAGACGTCTTTATCAGCAGAATCCTTCCAAAACAACATGCAACCATTTGGACAAACATGAATCTTCACATAATCTAAGACCAACCCCGTAATCATCTTTTTTAGCTCATAAATTGAATTAGGTAACTGTTCTCCTTCTGGTAGCATCTTCTTAAAGAATGTAAGAAACATAGATGATGCTTTCTTACTCAAGCCATTAAGACAAACCAGGTGATAGAATTCTAGGATACAAGCAAGTTTGCTATATTTCTTACACCCTGGATATAATTCTGTATCAAAATCCTTTAACAAGATATAAAAATTTTCAGTATTGAAATGTTGATCACTAGATGGCTCCACTCCTTCTATATTTCCATCTTCACTAAAACTCGGAAAATATCATGCAACATATCTTGTAAATTTTCAGCATTAAGGAAATCTCCCTGATCAGTAGGAGCATCCATTTGAACATCAGCATCTTCACCATGAAAAGCCCAAGAAATATAGCTTGGTAAGAAGCCATGCCACAGTAGATGGCTCAATGCAGTCTTTTTGGTGACCTGGTATACATTAGCAAACTTTCTACATGGGCATACAATCTTGTCTCCAATCGATGAATGTTTAAAAGCAAAATCCAAAAAATTTGATACTCCACATAAGTATTTACTACTCGTTCGGTCATCCTCTTCTATCCAAGACTTATCCATTCTATAAAGAACATTTATAATGAAATTTATCAGTAATTTGTAACATAATAGGATATGCATATTTCTTTTTGTTGTTTGGTTTTGAATGTGTCGTTATATAGGATGGATTTGTGAATTTGGAACATTCATGGGAACACACACTTCAGTTATAAGCATTCATGTAGCAACTTTCAGTTCCATTCATTAATCTCTTTTTACATCCACACACAGGGGTGTACCCCTAAACAGTAACTAAACAAAGGGGTTGGTGTACCCCTAAACATGTGCATAATTAAAATAACTATTAATACATACAAGTCTGGATAGATAGACAACTAAATACTACACCAACATGGTCCCGCATCAGTAACTTCGAGGACTTATCATTGTGGCGATCGTCTCCTAAAGTTCAGAAAAGAAAGCAGCTATGAGGATTGATTGCTTTCAGACAAAAAGTGTAAACACAAATTTTTTGTCTGATAATTATATTTGTTAATTGGACCTACCGTGGCCCTTTTGATGATTGTGCTATGTCGCGGAGCTCCTCACTGTATTTAGACAAATCTGAACTGACAAGGGCCTCATCATCAGATTCAGCCGAGCTGATATCCTCCATCATGCGCTCATACCGCCGAATCTAGGGTCTCGCAGTTGATGTTGGTTATCCAAACTTTGATGGTATTATGGCCAACTGGACGGAGGAAAAGCCTATATCTATGGCCCACTAGCATCTTTCTAATCCAATCACACCAACCGGGTTTTGATACAAGATTTCCCGCCAAATCATACTCAACCTCGATAACATGTGAATAATTGCCAAAATTTAGGGTCACTTCACCAGGCCTGTAGTGTCTTCATTTTAGAAAACGCCAATGTTTGGGTATGGCTAGTTGGTTTAAGGAACGGTCATATAGGATGATGTCCAATTGTTCTTCAATAGGGAACATTAACATTGGCATAGAGGCCCAATTCATAGTGACTGTTAGGGGTAGACAGAGACTGCATTATATTAGTATTAACAAAGTGTAAGTACATATAACGATGTTATATATTTTCAGAAAATGTTGTATAACATCAGTTAACCTTTTATTTCTTGTCATAACCAACTTTATTGTGGTAGACATGATAGCTTGAAAAGAAATCTAATAGAGCAGATCATGTCCTATATAGAGGCTATATCTTTGCCATTGGTCCAATGCTCACTAATCCTTCTTTGAGAATTTCAATGAAGTAACTAGTATTTTCTATAATTTGATGTATCTTGGTATTTCATACAATGAGGTGAAACTCATTATCTATTTGTTGAATCAACACTCATATTTTATATTATCAAAGAAGTTAATGGTGCCTGGCTTATTTTGTACAGGTGTGAGACCTATTTAATTTGGAGTATCGATGCACTTCTATAGAAGGTGTGAGACCTATTTAAAGAGGTTACTGGTGTCTTTCCAAAATTTTACTATAGTCTTGTACTTCTGTGTTTATCAAAATACTACTACAAGATATCTTATCATCTTATTATTTTGATATTACCACAAATTTTATGACAAGAAGGATTCATCTAAAAATTGTAAATTTTCTAAATGAGTTACAAGAAGGATTCATCTAAAAATTGTATTTTTTTCTAAATGAGTTATGTGAGGTTATTATTCTCTGACCTATATGTAAATGGGATAGATTCCTGCCACTTTAGTTTTATGAGTACATGAAACTATGTTTGAAATACTTTTTAAAAGGATAAAAGAACATACTTATAATAAGGACCCAGGCACATTCTAATCATTTTGAACTGAATCAGAAAATGAACAGGAGCATGGGTCCTATCTGCCAGTATAAAAGGAGAATTTGTAAATCTCAAAACCACCAACATGGTTTTCAAACCTACAACCTCAGCTTCTACAAGCTCACCTACTAGAAACCTTTAGAACATATACAGCCAGAAAGTATCAATGATTGCACGTATCAATGACTGCAAAGTCTATCATGCAGCTTGCTTGGCACATTAAAGAGAGACATGTTCAGTTGTATTGGCCCAAGTGGAAAGAAAACCCTATTAGGGATAGGTTTAAATATGACTCACAAGCACTATTTGGCAAAGGAGAGAAGCCCATCAATGCCTAGTATGACTTTGTGCCCTACAAATTTGTGCACAGATAAATTGGTTGTACACTACAACTTTGTGCACAGCTTAGACCAAATAGCTACCAAACTACATCTAATAGTAGAAAAGATCATCTCTTTAAGTTATTTATTCTTTTTTTTTTTACAGCAAACAGATTCATTCATTACTCAAGCCATACAGCATCTACAAATAGAGAAGTACAACCATAAGAAACCTAGTTCAATCAAGAATATAGATCTAACACCACTACCACTCATATTGGAACGAGATTGAAACACTTCTGCATAGAACTCTCTTCTACGTGGCTGACCAAAGCAGCTATTGTGAGAGATACCTTCAACTTGAGCATAAGGCAGCGGCATTAAGCATGAACCCGACCAAGATTCCGTCTGATTGTTGACTCTACCATCCATGGCACGGCTCGAGCAGCAAAGAACCTGAGGCAAAAATGAGACCAACCAGGGATCTCGTCACTCTCACGAAAGGAGAGACACCCAAATCCCGAAGGGAGAGACAAACACCGAAAGAACACGGCAAGAAGAAGGCAAGAAACTGCCTAGAACTAGGACCAAAATGAAAGGCAGGGAGCCGACACAGACTGAACTGAAAAATAGAGCAAAAGCAGCAAAGCGAGAAACGCCCGCCCCCAGCAGATCCATGCCAAAAGCTTCGTGGCGGCCACCTCCTTGCCTCCACCAAGCGACCAGCTTCGCCAGAGACGAAACCACCGCCCAGGAAAGCACCGATCCACCACCTTGAAGCCCCGATCTAAAGGCACGGAGGACGCAGGCGACGGAGAGGAGAGTCAGCCGGCCGCAGCCCCAACGCCGCACGATCTACGAAGAGGACAGTCGCCCGATGAACTCCCAGGGGGAGAGGGTGGCTACGCGCCGGCAGCCGACCACCTCCCCCGAGCGGGAGAGTCCCACGCCCGAACCCTATCCGCCTCCGGAGGGCAGCGGGGGAGTTAGACGCGGGGGAAAAAAGAGGGGATATTCTTCTATATAGGTTACAAGTGTTATTACCCTAAAATAAACATATTTATGATTTGGCTAATGTTGCACTCCATTAGTCTGAAATGTACTTATCTCAACTTGAGCCATCAAATCTAGAATATAATGTTGTACAAAGAGATTTCCATGAACCCACAAAGTTCACTTTGCCTACCTCATCTACAGAATGAGCCAAAGTATCCCACCAAAGATCATAGTACCTCCTCCTCACAATGAAAAGTCTGGCTGAACTTATAACATATATGGTACATATTTGTGTCATTAAATATCATAATATTGAACATTTGTCTTACTTATCAATCAATAATGCATTATCAAATGGGTGCCTTATATATGTTTCACAACTAAAGCTTAGCATAGCCTTAAGAAATCAATTTCTACTGAATTTTTTATGTTTCAACCATGAAAAAATTCAGCTTGATCGTTTTAAGTCTGTGGTCCTTCCAAAAGTGATGTATGTTGAGCATCTTTTCATCAAAATTATGCTTGAACCTAAATGATCACATGTAATGCACCTGATATTACTACTGATTTTGTTCATTTTTGAGTCAAGTATTTGCTTGCAAACTACAAAAAATATCTGAAGCAACATTTCTATTTTTACTATAAATATAATGGAATTTTCTAAGTTTGTGCTTTGCTATCACCTAGCTTATTATCTAATTCTAGTTTCTACTAGCAGCATCTACTGGATGCAGCTTTACATATAAGAACTCTAATACAAAATGACATACTATTCCATTTTTTCATGTTTCAATTAACTGACATTGGATGTTCAACACTCAGAGAGAAAAAATCTAACTAATATGTATGTGTTTCTCTCCCTAAATGTATCTGTTGTAGGTCAAGTCTTCATGGTTGATACTAACATGGGAATATTTGATCTTGGCCTTACATAGGAGTCAGCAACAACTATTTACAATTCCCACTGATTTCTCAGCAACCCAACCTACCAAAAAACTTTGAAAATACAGATATCATATGTTGATCTAGTCAAACTTCCTGTTGGTGATGTCAAACCATTATTGACAACTTGATCAAACTTTCTCAAAAGAAATTCATTCACATCAAGCCTAATTATGCTTGATCTTGAAAAATCTTTTTCTTGAACCCAACTATAGATGGTTGAATTCTATTGGATTACAAAATCTTTATGTAGATATATTTCCCATGGAAGATTCAAAACTACAAAATTCTTAGAACTACCAAGATAGGTTGCAGGATCCTCAAGATTATTAGGCAACACATACCTACATTCCCAGCAATACGTTGGCACAATTAATATCAGAATGTAATACATAATCCATATATAAAGGTATAATAATTAATAATCACTGACTTTATACAAATGATAAGATACGAAACATATCTTGACTAGCTCTCACAATAACAAATGTAAAAGACAACTATTTTCCTCCCTACATAATCCATTATGAGGAATATTTGAGGATCACAAGTAGATTAAACACCTTTACATATAATTAAGAGAAAATACTTTTGTAGATGTTGTTCTAAATAGGGATGCTAACACTAACAAGGAACATGGATGATCCATATATACTTAATAATCCTAATTTACTAAAGCTAACATAGTTTCTGTAATTAAAGGCTTTATAATCTTTTGATTCGTGGCTTCAAATTGATGATTAACCTATAACTGAAGATGGTCATAGCAAAGTTGCAGGTCTGTAAAAATCATTTTTATTGTGGCCGAGAAGCCTGGCCAGAAGTCTAGATTCATGGCATGAACCTGGTTTGTGTAGATATATGGGGTGGATCAAACACCCTAACGAGATAAGGGAGTTGTAGAATAGGGTGCGGTGATGGTTACCTGAAGAGATTGATCAGAGTACTCCCTCACTCAAGCTCACTGATGCTGGAGGGGCAGATTGAGTCTTGCTTCGACTGGGCTCGGTCCAAAATGGAGGAGGAGGAGGAACGAATGAGTATGCTTCGATCAGTTGGGACTCACCGGGGGGCGCCAACAACTTGGCACTCTGCGGCTGGCAACTAGCACACAGCACACGCAAGACGTACGCGATCCACCAAGAGCTAGGGCACGATCTCCTCCATGCACTGATCTAGCTGGAGAGCAAGGAAGTCACGCAAGGAGAGAGCGGTAGATGGATATCGTCAGGCTGAATTAGGGAGAGAGCGGGATCTATCGTCGCGATTTGGAGCGCGAATGGTAAAATTTGGAGCGGGAAAGTCAATATTGCATTAGCAAATTACTTTCTAATTTGGTATGGCAATTTAAGATTGCCACTAATTAAAAATACAAATGCATTTAATGTTAAGTCCTTTTTAGAAACTCTATAATAGGTGGCTTAGAGGCATTTTCATTAAAATTGCATGTATATTAGAAAGATAGTGGCTTTTTTATAAATGCCACTAGAATAAATGCCACTAATGGGCAATTTTGCTGTAGTGGTAGGCTTTGGAAAAGTTGATCTTGGATTTTTTAATCCAAAAATGAATATACAAATATCCATAATAAGTCTAATTTCAATGTCTTTTCCTTCTTTGTAATGATTTCCTGGATGATATAATGACTTCCAAAAGCATATGGATGCCAGCTTTGGAAATTATGTCAAATGATAGGATAAATGGTACATCAATATGACCCATTTTATACACATATGACAACAAAAGTAAAATATCAAGCTTATTGTGACACCCCGCTATCACACAGACAACAAAATGCCACGCGAAAAATGTGCGGAAACACCATAAACGACATATTACCCAAAACACGGGTTAATTAAAACTGATTGTGGAAGGCATACATAAGAGAACTTTTGCATCTCGATTCTGCATCAGAAACATGTCATAAAATATTATGAGCTTTGATATATGTCCTCATCTTATCAGAACCAGTTGTACTGACAGCCCCAGAGTTCATCACCTGTTTATACATACATAATGGGCCACATACAGCCAGTAGTAGGATATACCAAAATTACATCAGCTAGTCATCGTGAAACGTCGTCAAACACCTTCGAGGACCTGAGAGTACAGGGATGACTCTAGGACTCTACTACAAAACCACCAAAATAGCAGCATGTCCATCTCTTGCCTTCTACTTCTCTTCTTGCTGCTCGGACACAACCTCACGACCACCACCTCTAGAGTGATCACCTAAAAAAGGTTGTAAACCAGTGGGGCGCAACTATAAACCTTATAAGATAAAAGCAGATAAAACAGATAACTTTTTATGAACAACATACTGAGCAAGACTATTTTATCCATCATCCTTACCAGGAGATCCATGAGGCCTATATCTAGATTCTATTTATGGAACATGATTGACAAGATAAGCATTACATGAACTTAGCACAAGATATCAAGATCATATAAGCAACTGTAAGTAGGTAATTGGACTATCTATAAGTAAGACCTCAAACATTGTTTTGTATTTATTCTATGTAGCATATACTAACTGGTTGTATTACATTATATTATAACCTAAGGAAGTGAGCCTTCCCTGCTCAAATCCAACCATTGTCTATGAAGCCCAATCCGGTGCCATACAAGGTCTAAGGAGATCCGGACTACATGACCTCACCTCCTCGTGGTCAGTACACGAATCATCAAGCAAGACCACAATCTTATGCTTATAGGGCCTCAGCCTCTGGGTCATCTCCGCAAGCTACCCATATCTCTAGCTCACCTCATCATAGGTGTTAGTGCATATATCAAAGCCATGAATGCATCATGCTCATCATCACATATCCTGAGCCATGGGTCTGTTCACCATGTTCCATATATTCACAATGGTACTCAGATTCCTCCTATTTTAGGCTAGTGGAAAACCTCGCATATTCAATAATATGCACTCCAGGCAGATCCTGCAGGATAAACCTGTTTCACCATCACCCATGATACTGACGATGATGGATCTATGGCTAGGGCAAACTACATGATATGTTCTACTATGATTGATTAGTATATTTTAAGTGAGTTGTTGAGGCAGCCAAACATAAACACAACCTTATATAATTATATCATTATTGCCATCATCATACTGTCCTGGGACCTCAATCCCTCATTATATCAACCACTGCCTCTCAAGGCATCATAATCATGCACCAGCATTCTGGGAACGCATCCCTTATCTCATTATCATAGGATAACACCTCAACTAGGCACTTAGCCATAGATCAGGTCCTCAGACCCATTTACATCATTATTCACTTCCAATTTTACAAGTTATGTTGATTTCTCCTTCTTCTTGATTAATTGCTTGTTGTAATGGATGATTCTATGAAATCAGTAGTAATGTGAACCTTAGAAACGAAGGTAGATGATGATGACATCATCTTGGACACTTTTCCCAAAATTTCAACTCCAATCAGTTTCCAATAAAATTGGTCAATCGGTTTCACCAAACCGTTTGGTGACAAAACGGTTTGCAAACTGTTTGAGGAATTGGGTTCAAAACCATTTGGGACAGTTGACCATTTGGATTGAGTTGACCGTTTGTAAGGAAATGGTTTCTAAATTGTTTGATGATTGACGATCTTCAAGATCATTTGGTGTTTAGGGTTTCCAAGACCGATTGAATGGAAATGGTTTTCAAAACCGTTTGAGGTTGAGACCAAGACCGCTTGGAGGTCTAAATGGTCTCAAACTGTTTGGGCATGATTGATCAAACCATTTGGACATGTTTGATTAAACCGTTTGGACATGTTTGATCAAAATTGTTTGGGCATGATTGTTCAAAACTGTTTGGACAGGATTGTTCAAAATCGTTTGGGTATGTTTGACTTCAAACCGTTTGGAGATTCAAGGGTCAAAACCGAATAGAGGTTCAACATATACAAAATTACTTAAAGACTTAAAGTGATGAAAGATTAGTTGATCCCATGATTGATAATGATGATTATCAAAGATAAGTACAATGGTTGAATCCCTAATGTACTTAGATGATTGGTACCCTTAGAGGGGTTAACCTTTGATGCTTATGGAAGCAATGACTCAATACACTATGCTAACCCTAAATGTATGTAATTGAATAAAGAATTGACTCAATCTAATCAAGATTGGAGTAATGAAGTCCTAGAGAGGATGAGAGAGAGAAATGCATACATGTATAATAATCATGTAGCACTCCAGCCTCAACACATTCAAAATAAATAGAATATGTAATTAGGGTATGATCCTTGATAAAGAGATCATGAAACCCTAATTGAGAATATTTATGAACCCCAACCCGAATTTAGGGCAATGCTTGGTGAAACCCTAATTTAGGATAATTCTTGGTAAAACCCTAATTGAGGGTGATGTCATATGAAACCCTAAATAAGGATGATGATATGTGAAACCCTAAGTGAGGGTGATGTCATGAGGAACCTTAATCAAGGGTTATCTTAAGTGAAACCCTAATACAGAGATGTTATGTAAAACCCTAATCAAGGGTGATGACATGTGAAACTCTAATTGAGGGTGATGTCAAGTGAAACCCTAAAAAAATGATGTGATGTGAAACTCTAACATAAGGTAATGATGTGTAATGATAGGTGACACCTTGATATGAAATTCTAACCCTGATACAGAGTAAAGGTATGTGAATCCCAAAGCATGGGTTATAGTGTATGAAACCCTAATATTGGACAATATGATGACAAACCATAACCCTAACTTTGGGTTGAGTTGAGAAACCCTAATTTCAGGTAATGCTATGTGAAACCCATATATGGGGAGATGCTATGTGAACATTAATTTATAAAGATGGAAACCCCTATTCCTAATAATGGAATAGTGACTAATATATTGATAAGTGAAACACATAAAGAGGTTGATAATGAATATATTTATGTCAATAGTTCCTTAATTCAAGATGAATCCATATCATTAATAAGGGTTGCATATTTCAAATAAGTGATTTATGACCATTACATTACATGATAAATGTGATGAACTGGTGCATAAAGTATTAGGATGGGAGATACCCTAATACAAGATAAGTTGATGAACTTAAGATAAAGGTGATGAGGGAAGTGATACATTAAGATATGATAGGTATCACATCCAACACCTCAAGATTTATACACCTTGATGTATGTTAAATCCAATATACTTGGATGAGTAACACATGAAGTGTATCATGTCAATTGTTACATTGAGATGTAATGCACTTTGATAAGTGTAGTCTAACATGCCTTATGAAAAGGTTAATCCAAATCAATAAAGTATGATGTAATCATATTATGGTAAAGTTGAGAGAGGAACTTATATCTTGTGTTGATAATTCATTCAGTGATAAGTGATGAGACTAAATAAGCATGATTAAATGCTTATGTTATCAATGTTGGCTCCTAGCTGTGTGAAGCAATGAAATAGGGCTTGATCATTAATAATATGATCTTGAGGACCTAAATGGTTATTTATGGAAAACCTAATGGAGGGTGATGATATGTAAGAGAAATTCTAACCCTAAAAAGGGAATAGTGGTATTACTTTGTGTTGCATGGTGCTGATATGTAAGCATTATAATTGTTATCATGAAGTACTAACCATGCAGGTATCATGAGAAGATGAACATAGCCAGGTATGAGCTATGATGTTTCTTTTATTAAAGTTGTTAATGAGCCATAATATGCCTCGTTTCCTACTAAGAGGTAACAAGAGGTGAAATGAGTTTTGTGAGCTATGTAGAATGCTTGTGTAGCAAGAATCATGATTACCTTGGTCAGATGACCTGAAGGTATTAAGTTACCTGATAAGTGGCAACAAGTATTCTATGATGAACTGAGGGTTGGAATACCCATATTCTATAATCATGATGATGAACTTGTTAAGAAATGGAAATTTACCTGATGAGATGAGGGATAAAGATCCCAATACTTTATTAAAAGAGTATGGCTACATGCCATGACTCCACAAAACAATACCAGGCATTAGCTGTGTGATCTAAGCCTAAAGAGAGTATATGCTACGCTATAACTCTATAGCGAAGATGTCAATATACCCTGGCAAGCTAATTGTAGTTTGACACATGACATCTCTGCCATATAATCTTGTACCAACCGAGAAGGTTGATGTTACTCTGCTTAGCATATCCTAGAAGGATAAATGTTATACATGTACTTTAATTCCTCATTGAAAAATTATCATGCTGCTTTATCAAGTTATAGCTAAAATGCTCTGAATAAGAATATTACTCTAATCTATTTAGACATTGATCTATCTGTTGTTGAATATATAATTCCTCTGCATAGTTTTATTCAATTAAACTGCAATAATAATGTTTTGGCAGAGAGTTATATCTCTCACTTGGGAAATTTACAATTGTCTCATCCCCGTGGGATCCACATTTTTAGGTGGACGCGGATGAGGAGATAGGAATCCTTCTGTAGGTGAAGGACAACAACTATAGCAGTAGAAGAGAATGGCAGTGATTTCTCAGGTGGAAACACTGGCTGTCACATCTTGTATATATGTATAAAAAGTCTTATGTGTCGTCTCTGTACTCTCAGGTCCTCGGAGTAATAGTTAGTGCTTTTGAGATTTTGGCTTAGTGCCTCGAGATTTTATACTTCCTGTGTATAGTTTAATAGGGCAGTTGATGCTTGTAATTCTCAAAAAAAGATGATACAAGACATGTACTTGTGAACTAGTATGTAATTAAATTACTTCAGTTCTTTATGAAAGAGTTTTTCCTATGTCCAGTGAGCAAGCCCAGGATCTGACTGGTATCTTCTTGTCATGTTGATGGCATACGAGACATCTAGGCATGTGCACTTCATAGTGTACACGATGGATCTGATGGCTGATGCATATGGGATCCCATTCATACGCTCCCTCTCTTCATAAGATTGCTCTTTGTAAAATGATTTTAATTTTTAGTGATTTTCGGTAATCCACTACTAACAAACGCTTCCTCTTAAGTAGATCTTGTTTTTGTGATCTGTATGCCACAATTTAGTGGTATCAGAGCTCTAGGTTCGCTGAGTCTATAGAGACATAGGATTAAGGTTGTTGAGTTTGTTCTAAGTGTCTTCCAGTTTATCTGATAGTATCTTCTACTCACATAGGAGAAGAAGAACTTGAAGATGGCTGGATCACATGAAGAACATGCTGCTGATAGCAGTGTTGCTGCACCAGGAGGATGTGCAAGGGATCAAGCTAGGGAGGAGCCAGTACCTGAACATCCCTAGTTTGACCCAGCTATGATAGAAAATCCAGCCTTCCATGCCCTGTTTGGCCAGTTTATGGTGACTATGACACACATGGCTGATAGGATGCCACCACCTGCACCTAGGGCACCAGCCCACCATGACGGACATGGAGTCGGCAAGACTTTTGAGAGACTTCACTGGGTTGGAGCCATAGATTATTCTGGTATAGCTGATCCAGCAGATGCTGATTTTTGGCTGATGGGGCTGGAAAAGGCTTTCAGGATCATTGATATTCCTGAAGCTGAGAAGGTAAGACATGTTGTATACCTTCTAAAGGGGAGTGCTGGCCATTGGTGGACGATTGAGGAGGGCAAGAGGCCAGGTGAAGAAGTTGGATGGGAGGTATTCCGATCAGAATTCGTCATTAGGTACTTCCCTAAGACATATCTAGATGAGAAGATCTCTCAATTTGAGAGGATCAGACAAGGACAGATGAACATTAGCGAGTATGAAGCTAAGTTCATGGAGCTTTTGTGGTTTTGTCCACATATGGTATCTAATGATGAGGAAAGAATTCGGCATTTTGAGAAGGGGTTGAACGCTGAACTAACCACTCATGTGTATGCTTTAGAGAATAGGGAGAGGTTTGCTACTTTTGTGGAGTCGGTAAGGAGGATAGAAAGGTCTGAAATTGAGAAACAACTAACCAATGGTAATAAGTTGTACACTCAGTTTCAAGGACAAAGATCTGAAAGTTTTAAGAAGCCGAGATTTTATGCACCGGCAGCACCATCAAGATTCAATACCTAGATGTGATGGACATCAAGTAGGGGTAGGAGCCATATTTTTGTTCCGAATAGAGCCCCCAGTACAACATCAACATCGGTGACTGGACCTCACAGACCTTATTCTGAAACTAGGGTCTGTTACCTATGCATACAAACGGGACATCTAGCAAAGGATTGTCCAGTTGGGAATACAATGGTGACTCAACCCCAGAGGCAAAGTCAGCAAGGATCATAAAGGAGGCAGTTTTCTGGTAATACTAGAGGACGTGGAAAAGCATCCCAAGTTGGTTCATCAACACCCAACAATCGAGCACAGGGTCAACAACAAGCAACTGTGAGGTTTTATGCAATGAATCAATCTGATGTAATAGTCAACCCTCGGGTTGTGACAGGATAGATGAAATAGATTCATTTTGATATTTCATTTCATGATTCTATGTATTAAAAATAAGAAAGTAGTTGTTTTGAGCTTCCTTTGATTAGTCCTATGAGGACACAAGGAAGATGAGGATTTATATTTTGTTCAGTATTCTTTTAAATGCTTTATAATTTCTCTTATCTGTGTGAAAAAGAAAGAGGTATACATGTGGTACCTATAGGAAGTCCAGGAATGTTAAATCATGTGATGATGATGATACAAAAAGTAAGGAATATAATAGTACATAAAGTACATGCCACCTAATCTCAGTACTTGTATACCCTGGCTAGGTATATAATTATTGGGAATAGGGTATGTATGGATCTCTTAGATTGTTATCTTTCTGATTACTCTGATCAAGTAGTCATTCTGAGACAATCTAATGAGTATAATGAAACTAAAAATATGGTATGGATAATTGTATCACATCATAAGTATGAGAAAGAGGAATCTGAGATAATTTCAGATTAATCTGTGTGCATGAGGAAGAAAAAGAATACGATCCTCATGAAATTATAATAAGAACAAGGGAGATGATCCCTGTCTGATAAAGCATGTATGAATAACAAAGATCTTTTCCCATGATGTGGAAATGGAAAATGTGATAAAACCACAAAATGTTCATGAACATGGTAGATAATAATAAAGAAAGGAATGAACTAAATAGGGATTGCTAAGTGAACTTTCCCAACTAAATAGGGATTGCTAAGTGAACTTTCCCAAATAAATAGGGATTGCTAAGTGAACTTTCCCAACTAAATAGGGATTGCTAAGTGAACTTTCCCAACTATATAGGGATTGCTAAGTGAACTTTCCCAACTAAATAGGGATTGCTAAGTGAACTTTCCCAACTAAATAGGGATTGCTAAGTGAACTTTCCCAACTAAATAGGGATTTCTAAGTGAACTTTCCCAACTAAATAGGGATTACTAAGTGAACTTTCCCAACTATATAGGGATTGCTAAGTGAACTTTCCCAACTAAATAGGGATTGCTAAGTGAACTTTCTCAACTAAATAGGGATTGCTAAGTGAACTTTCCCAACTAAATAGGGATTGCTAAGTGAACTTTCCCAACTAAATAGGGATTGCTAAGTGAACTTTCCCAACTATATAGGGATTTCTAAGTGAACTTTTCCAACTAAATAGGGATTGCTAAGTGAACTTTCCCAACTAAATAAGAGTTACTAAGTGGGTTTCCTCAACTAAATACATGTGTCTTCTTTGATAAATAACCCTGGGGAATGAGGGGATGATAAAAGGATTTTGTTCCTTTGTATCCTTTCCTTCAGGGACATGGCAATCAAGTGACTCTTATGACACTTGATGTGCATGAGTTAAAAAGTGCTCTATTGATGCTTGAGAAAGTATAAGTTCATCTAGGATTTTGATTCCAAGGATAAAATATGTGCCTTTAACAAAAAGAAAGATGGAAATGATAAGGATGTGATGTGTTTTAGACACATGTGACAGATACCAAAGTAAGGATTCTGGTATCTGAGAAATACCATATGGTAATGGAAAATAAAGACATAACTCCTAATCAGATGATGTGGGAAAACTTTTAATTAGATGATTCATATTGGTCAATTGGATTGGCCAACTGTGAAATCAGTCTAGCCTACATAAAACATGTATGGACATCATATGTTAAGAGTTTATGCTCTGCATAAACATAACATTGATAGAGAGGTGATAATTGAAGAAATAATTGTAAGATCATTTGAAGTATGAATAACACTTCTTCGATATAGAAGGTATTACTTAACACAGTATACATACTATAAGTCAATAATGAAAAGGAAATCGAATATAGGCTTTGTATGATAGATTCATATCATAAGTCTGAGTAGGAGAACCTGGCACTAGACACAGCTTTATGCAATCTCCATGACATTGAGATGCTATCTAGAGATGTGATGACATGAGTAACAACTATCTTCCTTTTCCTGGGATTTTGGGGACGAAATCCTAGTTAGGGGTTTATAATTGTAACACCCCTAACCTGGGTTAAGCCTCAACCTTAGATATTTTGCTTAATAAAGTTGATTATATGCTTGATCTTATCTTTTGAAAAGTAATTAAGGCTCAATAGCAACTTATGTTTCAAATTTTATCCTTTTTGAATAATGTTGAAACAATGTTTTTTCTATTTTGGACTAAAGTGCAAATTACCCAAGTTGAGGGGTTAACTTGCAAATTTTACATGATAAAATGTTCCTCAGATGTTGAAGCATCATAGGAATGAGTATGATGTAGTGGTATGGCTCCCACAAGCTTGAGCACCAAGATAGAGCTTGTTGAGCAATCTTTGTGCATTAAAACCTAGTTTTGGTGTAATGTGCAATTGACACAAAACCTAGGGTTCAATATGCAAAATACCACTTCAAGAGGGTCCCTCATGATTCTTGGCATCATTTAGAGAAAATAATTTGAGAGGGGCGCCTCATTTGAATCATTTTGGAAGAGATAGAATCTTGATATTAAAATAATCAAGATTTAAGCATAAATGGAACTTTACTTCGAATTAATGCAAAAATAAATATGTTAATTGAAGTGCCCTTCAACCAAAAATGAGATGCTTGAAATTAGATAAGTGTGGACGTCCTTATGCCTTGCAAAGGCCACGAAAATATCTAAGTGAGTGGATAGCCCACTCACATTAGTTAATCAAAAGTAATATCCACTCAATTATGGATATTATTATTATATGAATTAAGGTGCTTAATTGCTTTTCCTTTAAATTGTGGATAAAAATGAATAAGAATTAAAGTAAAAGGAGGATGCCTTCGTATTAAAGGAGTAGAGGGGGTTAAGTGGCACCATTTTGGGGAGTTGAAGGATTGCTTTTCAACTTTCTCTCTCCTTGAAATTCCTTTATAAACACTTCATTTCCCATTCAACCAAAGACTCTTTTTCAGATTTTCTTTCTTCCTTGCTTTGGAAGAGCATAAGGGAACTTAGGAGAAGTAGGGTAACGAACTCCAACCTGTAGGTAATATCCTTGATCATCTTCAACTACGAATTCATGGTGGAAATCACAAATAAATGCTTGATTTCTTCTTTTCTCCAATCAATCTTCAATCCTAGCCAATCTTTTTCACTCAAAGAGTTGAGCACGAGCTTGGGATAGTTGAGAAAGATTCAACCACAATTAAATACGTGGAGTGGGAGCTTTGAAGCATTCTTGAAGGCGGGTTATATAACTTGAACCCATTTACATCATTATTCAATTCCAATTTTATAAGTTATGTTGACTTCTCCTTCTTCTTGATTAATTGCTTGTTGTAATGGATGATTCTATGAAATCAATAGTAATGTGAAACTTATAAATGAAGGTAGATGATGATGACATCATATTGGACACTTTTCCCAAAATTTCAACTCCAATCGGTTTCCAATAAAATTGGCCAATCAGTTTCACCAAACCGTTTGGTGACCAAATGGTTTGCAAACCGTTTGAGGAATTGGGTTCAAAACTATTTGGGACAGTTGACCATTTGGATTGAGTTGACCATTTGGATTGAGTTGACTGTTTGGATTTGAGTTGACCGTTTGGAAGGAAACGGTTTCTAAACCAATTGATGATTGACGATCTTCAAGATCGTTTGGTGTTTAGGGTTTCCAAAACCGATTGAATGGAAATGGTTTTCAAAACCGTTTGAGGTTGAGACCAAGACCGCTTGGAGGTCTAAATGGTCTCAAACTGTTTGTGCATGATTGATCAAACCATTTGGACATGTTTGATTAAACCGTTTGGACATGTTTGATCAAAATTGTTTGGGCATGATTGTTCAAAACTGTTTGGACATGATTGTTCAAAATCATTTGGGTATGTTTGACTTCAAACCGTTTGGAGATTCAAGGGTCAAAACCGAATAGAGGTTCAACATATACAAAATTAATTAAAGACTTAAACTGATGAAAGATCAGTTGATCCCATGATTGATAATGATGATTATCAAAGATAAGTACAATGGTTGAATCCCTAATGTACTTAGATGATTAGTACCCTTAGAGGGGTTAACCTTTGATGCTTATGGAAGCAATGACTCAATACACTATGCTAACCCTAAATGTATGTAATTGAATAAAGAATTGACTCAATCTAATCGAGATTGGAGTAATGAACATCCTAGAGAGGATGAGAGAGAGAAATTCATACATGTATAATAATCATGTAGCACTCCAGCCTCAACACATTCAAAATAAATAGAATATGTAATTAGGGTATGATCCTTGATAAAGAGATCATGAAACCCTAATTGAGAAAATTGATGAACCCCAACCCTAATTTAGGGCAATGCTTGGTGAAACCCTAATTTAGGGTAATGCTTGGTAAAACCCTAATTGAGGGTGATGTCATATGAAACCCTAAATAAGGATGATGATATGTGAAACCCTAAGTGAGGGTGATGTCATGAGGAACCTTAATCAAGGGTTATCTTAAGTGAAACCCTAATACAGAGATGTTATGTAAAACCCTAATCAAGGGTGATAACATGTGAAACCCTAATTGAGGGTGATGTCAAGTGAAACCCTAAAGAAATGATGTGATGTGAAACTCTAACATAAGGTAATGATGTGTAATGATAGGTGACACCTTGATATGAAATTCTAACCCTGATACAGAGTAAAGGTGTGTGAAGCCCAAATCATGGGTTATAGTGTATGAAACCCTAATATTGGACAATATGATGATAAACCATAACCCTAACTTTGGGTTGAGTTGAGAAACCCTAATTTCATGTAATGCTATCTGAAACCCATATATGGGGAGATGCTATGTGAACCTTAATTTATAAAGATGGAAAACCCTATTCCTAATAATGGAATAGTGACTAATATATTGATAAGTGAAACACATAAAGAGGTTAATAATGGATATCTTTTTATCAATAGTTCCTTAATTCGAGATGAATCCATATCATTAATAATGGTTGCATATTTCAAATAAGTGATTTATGACCAATACATTACATGATAAATGTGATGAACTGGTGCATAAAGTATTAGGATGGGAGATACCCTAATACAAGATAAGTTGATGAACTTAAGATAAAGATGATGCGGGAAGTGATACATCAAGATATGATAGGTATCACATCCAACACCTCAAGATTTATACACCTTGATGTATTTTAAATCCAATATACTTGGATGAGTAACACATGAAGTGTGTCATGTCAATTGTTACATTGAGATGTAATGCACTTTGATACGTGTAGGCTAACATGCCTTATGAAATGGTTAATCCAAATCAATAAAGTATGATGTAATCATATTCTGGAAAAGTTGAGAGAGGAACTTATATCTTGTGTTGATAATTCATTCAATGATAAGTGATGAAAATAAATAAGCATGATTAAATGCTTATGTTATCAATGTTGTCTCCTAGCTGTGTGAAGCAATGAAATAGGGCTTGATCATTAATAATATGATCTTGAGAACCTAAATGGTTATTTATGGAAAACCCTAATGGAGGGTGATGATATGTAAGAGAAAATCTAACCCTAAAAAGGGAATAGTGGTATTACTATTTGTTGCATGGTGCTAATATGTAAGCATTATAACTATTATCATGAAGTACTAACCATGCAGGTATTATGAGAAGATGACCATATCCAGGTATGAGCTATGATGTTTCTTTTATTAAAGTTGTTAATGAGCCATAATATGCCTTGTTGCCTACTAAGAGGTAATAAGAGGTGAAATGAGATTTGTGAGCTATGTAGAATGCTTGTACCTTGGTCGGATGACCTAAAGGTATTAATGACCGACCTAAATCGCGTGTCCAAAATAGAGCGGATTTGAAGTAGTCGGACTTTTACATTTATAACCCGAAACCTCCAAGGCCCCCACAACATTCTTTACGGGGTCGAAGTAGATATACGGGGTCGAACACAGGGACAAGGGTGGTAGTATTGAGAACGCTGAATCGACATGTTACACTCCGGAAAGGGTGAAAGGATGATAAAAGTTCCCCAAGGGAACAACGGATCACGATCGATAAAACAAAAGAAACCTACCTCCAACTGGAGCTACGAGGAAAAATTGAGGTTTTAAGCATTTATCAATTTTTAGGGATTTTCGTGCAACAGAAACAGAGAGATAATACTAATGCTAAAGCAAGGTACGAAGGAGAAAACTTCAATAAAACAAGTGGCAGCAGAAACTTCTTGTACCCCTCCTCTCAAAGCGGGTACCTCTAACCAAGCATCAACACCCCTCTCGAAGCTGTTGGACTAAGTTAAAGTGGAAAGGTTACTAAAGCAACTCCGATTCTGGGCACTCTCGTACTCCAGAATCAGACCGAACACTAGAGCCGCAACACCTCTCTCGAGGCTGTTGCAATGGGAAAAACATGATTTGGTAGCTAATCGAAACGTGATCCAAGCGTACAAGTTAGAGTTCAGATGTTAAACATAGCAATCATCCAACAAAGATACCAAACATAAAGCAGCAGATAATTAACTCTTCTAATTCCATTAACATAAGGGGTTTGATTACATTGCATAAGTAAATGAAATAAATGACTGAAATAATAAAGATAAATGTCACCCCCTTGATTTAGAAGAATGACAGACTGCAGCAGACTCTCCAGCCCGATACCGGGCAGGAGCCTTGCCCGATACGATCGTGTCAGCGGCACACCCTCTCGGGCGACGCGCTCATGACAGACGAGTTGTATCGTGCGAGGCGCCTTTTGCCCGATACGCTCATGTCGGGCGGCACCCTCTCGGGCGGCACGCCGCGACATGTCATACGTATCGGGGTCTGGTATCGTGTCAGGCTTAGAGTGTCGCTTTAAGTATCAGTCACTTGTATCAGACATCTTTATTGGTCGATATCGGCCTGTAGTGGCGCCCGGGACGACCCTAAGTGAACCATTCCCTCCCTCTCGGGATGGGGAAGTGCTCACCTAGAATTTGCCCAACACACCTCTGAGGCGCGATACGCTAGCTCCAAGCTCGTTACTCTGGTAGCTCTCGCAGGGTTCCGACCCATCCCATCGGAGTCTTGTAGCTCCTTTTTATAGCCAGCGGTTGGCGAAGTTATGGTGCTCAAGACGCCATGTGTCCTTCATCGGCTCTTATTACCGCGGGGTCAGCGATGGTCGATATCAGTATCGCCCGACACCAGGATGTCAGCTGTCGAAGTCCATGACGGGCGGCGCCTGCCGGTGGGTGGCTGTATCACACGACATACTTAAGTTGTCATGATGAGCACGGCTCCCTTTCGGGTAAGAGGCGTGACGTCAGTTAGTTCCTTCCCGCGTGGCACCCTCGCGTCACGCGTCAATGTATCGTGCTACCCTGATGGGCAGCGAGTGTATCAGCCGGCTGGTGGAAAGGTCGATACAGTTAGAGCACGTTTGTGGGCCGGGACGGGCCTTATTGATGATAAATGAGTCAAAAATGGAGGAAAACTCTGCAAAATATGATAGTTTTGGGTTAAGAGCGCGGAATGGCCTGTTTATGCAAAAACATATATAAAAAGAGAGGAAAACAGTTTAAAAGGGCAGTTTTGATAACGAAATAATAGTCAAAAACATCACAAATTTGGTGTTATCAACTCCCCCAAACTTAGCATTTTGATTGTCCTCAATCAATATTTAAACTTTATTTTGTGATGCTTCTTCTTGACCGGTATAGTTTTCAGACCAAGGGTTTGAGCAGGCATTGAGACGTCTTACTGAGGATACAGCCCGGCCACGACAGACTTTATTTTCTCCTGCCTTATTTAAGCAAAAAAAATTTCTCTACAGCTTCGGCGAGACTTTGGTGCATGATTTCAAAGTTAGCTTTCACACCAAACAGCTTTTTGGGAGCATAAAGTTGTGTGTTTGGGTAGGCTAAGGCTTTTTGGGTTTTTCTTATTTCCCATCAGTCCATCCAGGTATGGGTATGTTATCGGGCAAGTGGTCCCTGCAGTCCAAGCTAGTTGGATTTAGAGCAGTGATTTCACATCCTACGTACCACTGCCCCGGATCTACCATGCCTAAAGATGGTTACTTTTGGAAAACAAGCGTGTATATATTTCTTTTTCTTTTCTCTTTATTGGGCACAACTCTCATGCTTTTATTCTCTCTCATAAGGCTACTCTCTCTTTTTGGGATTTTTGTTGGGTAAGGGAAAAACAAGAGAGATTTTTGCTGTTTGGGCAGCTTTTTCCTTCTGCATACACGTCTCTTAGCTGTTGCGAGATTATTTTTCAAAAATTTTGGCGCGGAAAGTTGTAGTCTTTTGTCGTTTGAGGCTGCATTGTCGGAAAGACATAACAAAACTGGCATCTCCTTAAGAACATTGAAAACAAACAGGCAAGAAGTTGCATCAGATTTTTACTTATATAGTGTCTTTGTACATAAGCCTGGAGACAAGATAGACATAATTTTTCAAAAAATTTAGCAACTTTTTTCTATGAGCATGAATATGTACACATGATAAAGGAACAAAAGGAGCAAAAGAATAGAAAGGTGGAGTCTGAAAATTTTTCAAATTTTTTATGCCTCCCTCACTGGTACATGGTACCCCCCAAACTTACTCCACACTTTGTCCCAGAGTTGGGAAGTAGATAAGGTAGGGTAATGTTAATCCAGTGAGGGTTAGCCGATGAGCATGCCTGTGCCAGATAGAAGCTCCCACACATATTCTCCTCATTTGTTGTGATAGTTGATGTGGTGGAGCTGGTCAGGCGTCTCTTCATTTGTTATCCATTCCAGGACGAAGATTCTGCAGTCGTTAGATAGAGGAATTTGTTGTGGACTGCGGTGATAGAACTGGAGCTTGTGCCATTTTCCTGCGGCCGTGTCCAGGAATGGTTGTATTAGCGCCACCACCTCGTCATAGTATTTTCATACTAAGCGCTCGAGGGGGGTCAATGATGTCGATGTACACTGCACTGGTTGATCTTTGTTGCTGTCCGAGCTGTTGTAGAAGATTCCTTCTTGTTGGCGAGTGTACATCATCAGGAGCGTCTAGTGGTTGTAATGCAGGATGGGCAGGAAGATGGTGTGTGGAACCCCGTGCTCCAACTCTTCCAGAAATAACTGCTTTGCTCCTATTTCATCGACGAGGCGGATGTCGTTGAATAGCATTGGGTGAGCTATATATGCATGCTCAAACTTTGTTTGAAGTGTCTGGATGTAGGCGACTGCCACAGATACCGCCAAGCATCCTCCTTCTTTGACCATGTCCCTTAAGTCGTCAACTGGGACAATGACATTGCCCGCCTTGTAAATGACATCTACCGGGGTGGAATCAGCCAACTTTAGAAGGATTTCATTGACCTTCTCCTGCGTGAGTGTGGTGCACGAGAAGCGGTCAAAATTGTTGATCAGTCCTTCTATAGTTTCAGGCGAAGCAGGATCTTCAAATCCGTGAATTTTCCTCAGGATTTCTAACTGCTTACCCACCCTGTAGGTGTCAGTTTCTATCTCACCTTCTTTCTTTTGAGAGTTGTTGGGTTGTGAAGATTTGTCTTCTAGGTCACTGTCCAGCAGCTGCTCAGGTACCCCTGTGTCTTGGAAATAACGCTTGTCTTTTATCAGCAGAAGTGCATATACACTCCTGAGCTGGTAGAAGTTTTGGCCCTGGAGATGCCTCATGTTTCCGAATATGTTAAGAAGCTCCATGGTGTGCTAGACGACGAAGGTGTTGTTTCCGCTTCCCTCTTCTTCTTGGGCGGGGAAGTCTCTGATAGAGAAAAACTTCCAAATGCCGCTGTGACGTTTGGTTCCTTGCTTTATGGCTCGCAGAAGACGCAATGGTAGAAGCCTCAAATGTTTGTCCTCCGGGCGACTGAAGCCAAGCCCAGAGTGTGGCACCTCATTGCTGTTGCAGTTAAACAGCTGGACGTCACGGTTCCTGAGGTCTGCCACGCAGAGAAACCATATGTTGCGGTGCTTGTACGGGGCCAACACTATGTTCGTATTATGATTTTCGATATGTTGTAGCATGTCGGCCACCGTGACGGAGTCTGGTACTCCCCTCATCAGACTTCTTGCCAAGGTCGAGGTGGCATTGTATACTATGCTAATATTCTCAATAATCACACCTTCTATGACCCTGAACAACCTTTTTCCGACGACGGCTGGAGAGCGGAAAATGCCTCTGAGCGCTCCCCATCGTACAGAGAAGTACCCGTCACTCCAGACGACGTATTCTTAGTCTTCCTGCGACCTTAGGACCTTGTTCAGCAATTTCTGGTCCCTGATCATCAGGTAGCCGATGACCCTTCTGTCGAGGTTGGCCATCTCGAAGGAAGGTATCTCGGATGGCGTAGAGAACTTATCCACCATCGAGCGTCTTCCTCTGGGGGGGGTGTCTTTCGTTGGCGGTGCGGATGTCCCCCCTTCTCCCTCTGATTCATTAGAAGAGTCTCCCCCGACGCTGATGTCTTCATTCTCATCTTCAACTTCGTCCAGGGGGACTGAGGGAGATGTTTCCTCCAGACCGTAGGAGCTCGCTTGTCCTTCTAGATCTCCTTCGGCTGGTATTTGCGGCGTCCCTTCCTCAGGCGTTGTGGATGGCCCGCTGGAGGAGGAAGAGGACGACGATCTTGAGGAGGCTACCGAAGAAGAAGGTGGAGAGCCAGAGCCAGGGGTGACGGGGACCTTCTCGGCTGCCTTCGGCACGGATGGTCGTCTCTCCAGTTCAACCTCTCCTCGATCGCGTCGAGGCATTGAAGGGCCTGCTGAAGTGTGAGGTTTAGAGCCTCTAGTTGACTGGGAAGGCCAACTACAGTTAGCGGTTCCCGTTCTAGGCTATTTAGCCTCTGCTGGAAAGATGAAAACTTGCGGGTTAGAGAATTAAATGTAGCTCAGTGGCTCTCTGTTACCTCCCACAAGTAGTCTAGTTCGTGCCCCATCATTTTCCCGAGCGACGGAGGGGTTCCTGTGGGTCTCCCTCACGTCCTCGGAATACTTTGCTCATGTGATGGCCTACCCGACGAGGTAGAGCCAATCTCGATTGTCCGCGAGGCTGACGCTGCTGGGTGAGGCGTCGGCACCCTTACGGCTGCCACTGCCTCCCCTTCTTTTCGTGGTGGAGATGGTCATGGTGTGGGTGGATGCTGCTCCACCTCTACGTCGGCAGCGATCTCCAAAGCACCCGTTGTTGGGGACACCAGTGGTGGTGTCGGTGTCAGTTGTGCGACTCCGAGCTCCATCTTGAGGATCTCGCGAACACCTCATTACTAGTGTCCGGTTGTGGTTCTTCCTCTGCCTCTAAAGTCACTACAGAAATATCAGGGGTTGTGGTCGTTTCTTCTACGGTAGCTCCCGTGTTTGTTGTTTCGGTGACCTCAACGATCACCGGTTCTTCTTCAACCACGCTAGGTATTGTCATGATCGTGGCTGGGATAGCAGAAGCGATGACATCTCTATTAATTGTTGTCGTCGGTGGCTTTGGTTTGGCGGCTAGCTCGACGAAGGTCTTTGACGCTTTGTCTTGCCTTGGGTCGAGAGGAATTGGTTCTGCTCTCACAGCTGCCCTCTCTTGAATTATGGTGGTGGCGGCATAAGCGGCGTCTACCGCCACAACTTCTATTTCTGCGGCGGTGAAGACCAGCTTTTCTACGTCGTAGTTGGCACAGCGAGGGAGTGGAAGGAGGGTATTTGTCCTTGCAAACTTGTAGAAATAGCATCTCCCTTCTTTCTTTATAATGTTGGCCCTTATGAGGTACTTGAGGTCGATCAGCTCATCGCCCCTCGTCCTCGACAGACTGTGCAGCTCTCATGGGTACCCAAGCCCAGCCGTGATCAGGTTGATGATGCCACCCATACAGTATTCTTTGGTGGCATCCTTTATTGGGTGAAGCATGTTCAGCAAAAACCTCCCGAGGTTGATCACTCTTCCCTCCATCATGTGCCACATGATGTGGAGTTCTTCGGTGTAGATATTGCTAGACTCGTTCTTGCTGAACAACAGGCATGCCACCAGCTTATGCATTATTCTCCAGAAACATGAGTGCACCGCCGCCACCTTGCTTCCTGGCTTGAACGATGACTCGCCGGTCAGCTTGTTCCAGAGCTCCACAGGATTGAACCCGTCTCCTTCGGTGATTCTTTCACCATTATTCATCAGTTCCTTCTCCTCCTCACTGGAGGAGAAGATCGCGTTAAGCAGCTTCTCAGAGAAGGTGTGCTTCGAGTTGTACAGTCGCCCTTGGGGTCTGTCTGGTCCGCCATATTCTTCAACTTCGTTGACAGTATTCTTCACTCGGTGGAGAGATGACATGAACTCCCTCATGAGTTCGGTGTAGGAGGAAGAATGGCCGAGGCAGATCTTTCTCAGCCCTGCTGCGGCGAGGACATTCTCCAGTCTTTCAAAAATGCCCAGCTGAATTAAAGAAGACTGGTGGCAGAATCTACTCGGACTGTAGAGCTTGGTTGCCAGTTCTGCATACTGGCACCCGTGCTCGTCATCTCTCGGCACAAACCTTCCTGGTGTGTGATCCATGGGTTCTGCCACTACTGTTGGAGCTGTTGCTAGAGTCGCCACTTCTCCAGTTCTTGTCCTTTTTTCAGCGGTTTATGGCCCAGCCGCTTTGGGATTCGGGTGTTTCTGCTCGACCGTTGTCGCTTCAGCTGCGGCCTCGGTGTTGATTCTCCTTCCGTGTTCGTCAACTCAAACAACGGTTTTCTTTGTGTGGGTCATTTCTGTTAGTCATAAACAAATTTATTGCTCAAAATGTGCTGATATTAATGTAGGAAAAATTGAATTTTTGATACCACCGTTTAAAAGAAAAGCTGAAAATACTATAATTTTCGGCCCGATACAAAATCACTCGACACCACTATATCGGGTGATACGAAGCTTTTAAAGATGTAGGCACGTGCCTGATACGAGATCTAGGTATCGTTTG
Organism: Alisma plantago-aquatica; assembly: GCA_963693085.1. Taxonomy (NCBI): domain Eukaryota; kingdom Viridiplantae; phylum Streptophyta; class Magnoliopsida; order Alismatales; family Alismataceae; genus Alisma; species Alisma plantago-aquatica. The sequence continues at coordinate 394,583,428 of OY856411.1, read as the reverse complement.
TCATGTCGAAAGAACATCTCAGGCGATATAGAATAAGACGATGTGGAGAAACTGTGCGTCAGGCTCGTCTCCCGACATGGATGTGTCGGGCGATACGGTTGCGAGAAGCAAAACGCCCGATACGTCCTTCCTGACAGAAGAACAATGTGTCGCCCGACAACAAAACAAGTGAAACGGCACATGGAGAGCGACAGGGTTATCGCCCGTCATGGCGTATCGGGCAAGCGCGGGCCAAAGGCGTGTCGCGCGATACACGTGTCTGGCGATATAAAACTGTGTTAGGCAAGCCTGGACGACAGGACTGTCAGGTTGTACCTTTGCTTTCTTAAGTGTCCTGCGCAACACGAGAGCAGAAGAGGGTTGCACGACACGGGAGCAAAAGTAAGCAGTTACTGCACGATACGGGTAGCTAGAACAGTAAAGGCACTAGCCCGACATGGTAAAACTTCCTTGCTATAAATAGTGATCGCGACCGGGGTTAAAATGGTAATTCAGTACGCGTGCCTTCCGTTAGGATAAGTCATTCCCGAGACGGGCAGTCTATCCTTCACGGCTTTTACGATACCCGAAATATTGTAGCATGATAAGCGCGTGTTTTGCTTGCCGGTAGAGATGTCGCCCGATACGAACCCTTCAGAGCAGAAACCAAGAAGAAAAACTTAAAAACAAAATGGGAAGAGGCGGTCGATGAGTAAAACATCATTGGCTTGAGGTTAAGTACCCGGCCTCAGATAGTATTACCCATCTGGATCTATAAAACAGCACGGTGGCCCATAAAACAAAAGAGTCAGCACATGTGGCCCATGCACTGACTCGGGCCTTATTATAGTCCAAATGTTCGTAATGTTTGTCTTGCAGGAAAGTAAATTGCATCCTATTCTAGGAAAGAAAAGAAAGCTCAGGCTGCCTCTCGAGGAGCATTGTAGTTTTTGTCTCCAGCTTGATGGTTTCAGCTTTTTCATTCCTTAGCTTTCAGCATCCTCCTTGTTCTGCAACCCGATCTGGTCCGTTCCTGATCACAGCCCTGCTTTCTTGGCCGTTTCGGTGTTGGAAGGGATCTTTCCCAAAGGATTCTTGATCAACTCGGCCATCTGAGCTAATTGTTGATCAATCTGGCATTGATGCGTCTGCATATCTGCCATCTGGACCTGTAATGAGTTCAAAACACCCGAATTTGATAGCACACTCTGTGCTAGCTGGTTATTGATTGTGTCTTGTCTCTTTATATAAGTGAATAATTGTCCAACCAAGTTGGGTTGGTGTGAAACCTCGTCTTGTCCATGACTGGTGCTCGAGAGAAGTCTAGCTCTCCCTTGGTGTTCACTCTCAGAAAGATGTTGATCAACGCGATGTGGCATGCTGGATGGTGTCAGTTCTTAGTTTGAACAGAATGCCTTTCCTCTGAGCAGCTGAAATAGCACGAAAAATCAAGTTAGAAAATCTGTTGTCAATTATATGAGTTATTCATTCAGGCAAAGAATAATAATAATGAAAGGAAAGAAAAGGGGTGTGTTGTCAAGCTCATTTCTAATCTTGAGGCACTGGAGTGTAGTTAGCGGATTTGGGTTCGTCAACAGTACCATTTAGCCTTGTCCCCGGCAACGGCGCCAAAAAGTTGACCGACCTAAATCGCGCGTCCAAAATAGAGTAGATTTGAAGTACTCTGACTTTTACATTTATAACCCGAAACCTCCAAGGCCCCCGCAACTTTGTTTACGGGGTCGAAGTAGATATACGGGGTCGAACATAGGGACAAAGGTGGTAGTGTTGAGAACGCTGAATTGACACGTTACACTCTGGCAAGGGTGAAAGGATGATAAAAGTTCCCCAAGGGAACAACAGATCACGATCGATAAAACAAAAGAAACCTACCTCCAACTGGAGCTACGAGGAAAAATTGTGGTTTTAAGCATTTATCAATTTTTAGGGATTTTCGTGCAACGGAAACAGAGAGATAATACTAATGCTAAAGCGAGGTACGAAGGAGAAAACTTCAGTAAAACAAGCGGCAACAGAAACTTCATGTACCCCTCCTCTCAAAGCGGGTACCTCTAACCAAGCATCAACACCCCTCTCGAGGCTGTTGGACTAAGTTAAAGTGGAAAGGTTACTAAAGCAACTCCGATTCTGGGCACTCTCGTACTCCAGAATCGGACCGAACACTAGAGCGGCAACACCTCTCTCGAGGCTATTGCAATGGGAAAAACACAATTCGGTAGCTAATCGAAACGCGATCCAAGTGTACAAGCTAGAGTTCAGATGTTAAACATAGCAATCATCCAACAAAGATACCAAACATAAAGAAGTTGATAATTAACTCTTCTAATTCCATTAACATAAGGGGTTTGATTACATTGCATAAGTAAATGAAATAAATGACTGAAATAAAAAAGATAAATGTCACCCCCTTGATTTAGAAGAACGACAGACTGCAGCAGACTCTCCAGCCCGATACCGGGCAGGAGCCTTGCCCGATACGACCGTGTCGATGGCACACCCTATCGGGTGACGTGCTCATGATGGATGAGTTGTATCGTGCGAGGCTCCTTTTGCCCGATACGCTCATGTCGGGCGGCACCCTCTCGGGTGGCACGCCGCGACATGCGATACGTATCGGGGTCCGGTATCGTGTCGGGCTTAGAGTGTCACTTTAAGTATCGGTCACTCGTATCGGACATCTTCATTGGTCGATATCGGCCTGCAGTGGCGCTCGAGACGACCCTAAGTGAACCATTCCCTCCCTCGCTCCAAGCTCTTTACTCTAGTAGCTCTCGCAGGGTTTCGACCTGTCCCATCAGAGTCTTGTAGCTCCTATTTATAGCTAGTGGTTGGTGAAGTTATGGTGCTCAAGACGCCACGTGTCCTTCATCAGCTCTTATTACCGTGGGGTCGGTGATGGCCGATATCAGTAATGCTCGAGACTAGGATGTCGGCTGTCGAAGTCCGTGACAGGCGGCGCCTGCCGGTGGGTGGTCGTATCGCGTGACATGCTTAAGTTGTCTTGACGAGCCCGGCTCCCTGTCGGGTAAGAGGCGTTACGTCTGTTAGTTCCTTCCCGTGTGGCACCCTCACATCGCGCGTCAGTGTATCGTGCTACCTTGACGGGCAGCGAGTGTATCGACCGGCTGGTGGAAAGGTCGATATAGTTGGAGCACGTTTGTGGGCCGGGACGGGCCTTATTGATGATAAATGAGTCAAAAATGGAGGAAAACTTTACAAAATATGATAATTTTGGGTTAAGAGCATGGCATGGCCTGTTTATGCAAAAACATATATAAAAAGAGAGGAAAATAGTTTAAAAGGGCAGTTTTGATAATGAAATAATAGTCAAAAATATCACAAAATTTGGTGTTATCAATTAAGTTACCTGATAAGTGGTAACAAGTATTCTATGATGAACTGAGGGTTGGAATACCCATATTCTATAATCATGATGATGAACTTGTTAAGAAATGGAAATGTACCTGATGAGATGAGGGATTAAGATCCCAATACTTTATTAAAAGAGTATGGCTGCAGGCCATGACTCCACAAAACAATACCAGGCATTAGCCACTAGTACATTTTTGGCCTCTAAGGTCGCTTCCGTTAGCGTCACTTATATTAGAAAGACCGACCTAATAAGCTAAAACCGAAGCAACAAGTCATTAGAAAAAATATGGGTACCGCTTACAGCTATTGGGTCGGTTATGTTAAAAAAAATCGATGCTAGAAAAGACCCGCGAAAATAATAATTTTTGCAGCACACATAAACATAGCATCAGTTTTATTAGAAAACCAACCCAACATGCTTCCCACGGAGAAAACTTGGTTTTCTGCCTTCGCGCGCTGAGCTATAGGGTCAGTTATTATAATAAGCGACCCTAGTAATTGTCATGAAAAATTCAGGTACCGCTAGACCGAACTTCTCCGGTCAGTTTTTCTTGATAACCGTCTGCATAGCTTCATATTTTTGGGGACTTCTCGGGTCGGTTTTAGCAATAACCGTCCCTATAGGTGCGGTTTGGTTCGGGCACCAATTTTTTCTTGGGTCGGTTGTTTTCTAATAACCGTCCCTATATGGGACCTGTTGGGTCGGTTGTCTAATATAACCGACCCTAGAAGTCAGAGTAAAATCTAAACCCTTCCAAGCAGCACTCTTTCCCACGACGCTCACAACCGGCCGCAGCTCTCAGCTCTGACCTCGCTGCCCGACTTCCTGGAGCTCTCACCTCGCCGCCCGACATTCCCAGAGCTCTCACTCTCGTCGCACCTCTCCTCCACTCTCGTGCCATGCTACCATGATCTCCAACCTTTGCCGCCACTGCCAAGGTCTCGCCCACCCCCTCCAAAGACGCCCCCCCCCCCCCCCCCCCCCGCCGCCAAGGGTCTCGCCGATGCTCAAAATCTTTGCCGCTGCCACTTCAAAGTTGCCGATGCTGCCATCTCAACCGATCTCTCCGAGGACGCCCCCGCCGCAGCCAAGCTTTGTCGCTGCCACTCCAAGGTCTCCAACTACTCTATCTGAACGCTTTCGCCGCCGCCAAGGCTTTCGACACCACCACCTCCCCGAATAGATAGGTAAGTTCATTTTCCGTTTCAAACTCTCTTCTTTTGACCTAATGTTGGAGTACCATGGTCGTGCTAGATAACATGGTATTCGTGGTTGTGCTTTGCACGGCCATGCTTGGTGCCACGGCCTGTGCTTTGGACGGCCATGCTTAGTGCCACAGCCTGTGTGCTTTGCACGGCCATGCTTGGTGCCACAGCCTGTGCTTTGCACGTCCAGGTTTGGTGCCACGGCCATTTTGGTCAAAAAAAATTGTTTTTAAAGGTTACAGTTCACCACGGATGTCGTGAAGGACCATGACCATTTTGAGTATGAAATGGTCAAACTTTTGATTTACTATTATCTATTATGAAAGAGCGTGCATGATGTTTAACTTACTCCCTTCTGTTTATATTTGTCATGAGCACCTAATTGATTATTCAATTTAGTACATATAATGAATGTTTATCTATGGAAGTACTCTTGATTTGTCAAGAACACGTAATTCATTTTATTTGACTAGTAAACCAACCAATAATAAAAACATGTAATCTTTTATATCTACATTTTATTATCAATCACATATGTAATCATTGTATACAATCTAGAAATACAAGGGTAGACATTGTGTAGTTTCAGATTGACACTTTAGGGTTTATAGATGAGACCATTGATGCATAAATATGACAATAATATACATTTATATATAAAATTAGAAACCCGTTCAAAATTTATTCATTAGGAGTACATTTTGGATAGTCCCCGATATGGGACTATTTTTGGATATTTAATCTCACTTAGGATGTAACTGTGTAATGTATGTTTAGTTTTGAAGAAAATTTTAGTAGTATTTCCTCATTTGTTCTCTGGGTACATATGTGAGTGGTTATTTGCCTTTTACATTGATGTACTTGGAGAACTAAGGGGAAATGCTGCTGAAATTTTATTGAAAACTAAAAATACATTATACAATTACTAGTTAGGTTAAATATTCAAAAGTGGGATAGGTGGTACACTTTAGTATAAAAGTAATGAATTTCCTATCAAAAAAACCTTACAACTGATAATATCAATATTAAATGCTCAGTTTGATAATTAATTTTAATGTGATCTAGAAAATGGATCGAAGTTGGATGTCTATCAAGAACTGTTGCAGTCCAAAGTTTACCAAAGGTGTTGATGAATTTATCAGATTTGTTGAGGAACATAGGAAACTACCTACAGATAGGTTCTATTTTCCATGTAGAAATTGTGGTAACAATTTGAAAGTTGATACTGTTGAGGAAATTAAGAATCATGTCATATGAAAAGGGATTATACAAGGTTATAATGAATGGTATTGGCATGGAGAGAAACTTACTTATGGATTAGAAAATTTCGATATTAATAGTGGTGACATAGAAGATATAGATAATGATGTTAATGTCAATGATGAACTGATTCAGGATGACCCAATTCAGGATGATATGGTTGATGAGATGCTACGTAGCTATCAGGACAATGTCATTGATCCACCTTCTTTATTTGCAAACATTGTCCATGATGCTGAAAAACCATTATATAAGGGTTGTACTAAGTTCACAAGGTTGAGTGTTGTGATGCGATTATATACTCTTAAAGGTCAAAATCGGTGGAGTGATAAGAGTTTCACTTCATTGTTGTCTTTGTTAAAGGAAATTCTTCCTGAAGGCAACGAGCTTCCAATTTCTACATATCAAGCAAAGAAATTAATGTGCCCAATGGGAATGGAGGCTAAGAAGATGCATGCATGTCCAAATGATTGTGTGTTATTTCAGAAGGACTATAGTGATTTGATAAATTGTCCAAAATGTGGTGTGTCAAGGTACAAGACTACAAATTCAGCTAAGGATAAAAATGGCTCTCCTGCCAAGGTGATGTGGTATCTACCAATAATACCACAATTTCAACGCTTATTTGCTAATACAGAAGATGCGCAAAATTTGTCTTGGCATGAGGAGTTAAAGGTCAATGATGTTGGCATCCTACGACATGCATCTGATTCACCACAATGGAAGAAAATTGATTTATTATACCCTCAATTTGGTAAAGAAACAAGGAACTTAAGACTTGGACTTTGTACAGATGGAATGAATCCATATGGTACATTAAGCAGCCAACATAGCATGTGGCCTGTTATGATTGTTATATACAATCTTCCTCCTTGGTTGTGTATGAAAAATAAGTATGTCATGTTGTCAATATTGATATCAGGGGCCAAGCAACCTGGAAATGATATTGATGTTTACCTTCAAACTCTAATTGATGACCTAACAAAATTATGGGAAGAAGGTGTTATGACATATGATGCTTCACGTAAAGAGATCTTTACTTTGCGTGCTATGTTATTTTGCACGATCAATGACTTCCCAGCTTATGGAAATTTGTCTGGATATAGCATAAAAGGATACAAAGCATGTCCTATTTGTGAGGAAAATACTGATTCAATTCGACTGAAACATGGTGGTAAAATCATATATCTTGGTCATCGGAGGTTTCTCCCACCAGTGCATCCTTATCGAAGGCAACGCAAAACCTTTAATGGTTCAACTGAGGAACGAAGTTCTCCTAAACCTATACCAGGAAATGGTGTATATGATAGGGCGGAACATATTGTTAATGAATTTGGAAAGAGTTCAAGTAGTCGTACGCTCACATGTGACAAATATCTATACAAGAAGAGGTCAATATTCTGGGATCTTCCTTATTGGAGATTTTTGATAATTAGACATTGCATTGATGTCATGCATGGTGAAAAAAATGTTTGTGATAGCATCATTGGTACGTTATTGAACATACCAGGAAAAACTAAAGACGACATCAACTCTAGAAAAGATTTAGAATTAATGGGTATAAGAAAATAATTATCATTTGAGATCAAGGATCACTGCACATATTTACCACCAGCTTGTTACACTTTGTCCAAGAAGGAGAAAAAGACTTTCTGTGAGTGTTTGTATAATATTAAGGTTCCACAAAGATACTCTTCTAATATTCATAGATTGGTATCAAAGAAGGATCTGAAGTTGATAGGTCTCAAATCTCATGATTGTCACACCTTAATGCAACAAATTTTACCTGTGGCTATTCGATATATATTGCCAAAGCATGTAAGGTTTGCAATCACAAGACTCTATTTCTTCTTCAATGAAATATGCAACAAAGTGATACGTCCTGATACTCTCAATAAATTACAAAATGATGTAATTGTTACCATGTGTCAGCTTGAAATGTACTTTCCTCCTTCATTTTTTGATATCATGGTTCATCTTGTAGTACATATTACAAGGGAGATGAAGATGCTGGGTCCAATTTTTTTACATTGGATGTATCCATTTGAACGCTACATGAGTGTTTTTAAAGGTGATGTTCGGAATCGTTATCGTCCTGAAGGGAGTATTATTGAGGGTTATGTGGCTAGGGAAGTGATGGACTTTTGCAACGATTTTTTGAATTCCAATGAAACTTCTAGCGATCTAAAAAATGATCTTATTACTGAGTCTTATTGTGGCAAAGGAACTCTGGGAGCACGAGTGAAAGGAATTAGTCGTGAGTTGTGGGAACAAGCACATTTGTATATTTTACACAACATCGATGAAGTTAGTAGCTACATCACAGAACACAATGATCTTATCAAGAAAAATCATCTGCGATCCAGTTCAATGTGGCTTGCAAGAGAGCATAATCGAACATTTATTAGGTGATTTGAAGAGAAAGTCTTTAAGCAGCTATCTGAATCACCAAATATTGTTGAGAACATAAAATGGCTCACCTTTAAGCCAAAAATGGATGTCATGTCATATGAAGGTTATAACATAAACGGATTTTTATATTACACTAAATGTCAAGATGAAAGTAGTGTAGTCCAAAATAGTGGGGTCACTGTTAAAGCTTGTTCGTTGTATTTTGCTAGTGCCAAAGATAAAAGACCATGCGAAGCTGAGATGTCGTATTTCGGCATCATTGAGGACATATGGGAAATGGACTATACAAATTTCAGAGTTCCTATCTTTAGATGTAATTGGGTTGATAACAACAAAGGCGTTTTAGTAGATGAGTTGGGTTTCACATTGGTGAATTTTGAAAAAAATGGAGAGAAAGATGAACCATTCATCATGGCAGACCAAGAAAAACAAGTATTCTATATTGATGACCCAGCAAATAAAAATTGGTCTGTCGTTCTTCATGGAAAAAGACAGTTTACTGTGGATCCTATAAATGAAGAAGAATACTACGAAAAGTATGATGATTCCAGCCCATTTTCAGTTGGTTTGCCAAGTGTCAATGTTGAAGTTAACACCGATGACTTATATACACGTCAAGACCATGCTGAAGGAATTTTACTTGACTAACAACTCAACCAAAACTAGAGGCATGTATTATCATTCAAGCACACATTTTCTTTTATCATGTATACATTTTATTATATATCACCACTTGTTATTTTATTATCACTTATGTTTTATTTTATCATGTATATTTGCAGGTTGTTCTAAAATGGCAAGTGAAGATGAACATTCTGATCATGAGCATGAGGATGCTAGTGGTGATGTTAAGAAGAGTAGAGGTCCCACAGTGATGTGTCGGCTGCAAGAGCTTAGGGCAAAAGGGGAGAAATTGTCAATCCAGTTTGAAAGGGGAGGAGCACCTATTGGGGAACACTCTAGTACTTTTAAGCATTATGTAGGGGCAACCGCACGCAGTAAGGTGCCAATAGATATAGAAAACTGGCATGATATTCCTATTGGCTTGAAAGACCTCCTTTGGAAAGATATATCTGTGAGTTGAATTTTGATACTATATTATCTTGTTTTTTGTTTATTGATTCCAGTTTTTTGTTTTGACATATACTTTTTGAAATAAGATTATTGCTTCATTTGTATATAGGGTGTTTTTCATTTAAATGAAAAAGACCATAGGAAAAGAGTGTTGCAGCGTTGTGGTGTACGATGGAGGGCATTTAAGACATATCTCAAAAGGGATTATATAGATAATCCTAATCAAAAGAAGAAAGCAACAGACGTATATATTTTTATAGATCCTGAGGTGTGGGACAAATTTATTGCACAAAGGAATTCAGAAGAGTTTTAGGTATACAATTAATGTTTTTATATATGTATATGTTTGCCAAGTTGTAAATTGCAATACCTCATTTTAAATGATCAGGCTATTCACGAGGCCCAAAAGGAAAGACGGGCCAAAAATGTGCATAACCATCACATGGGATCCCTTAGTTATGCCCAGTGCTGAGAACAACTGGAGAAGCAAATCTCTTCTGGAGAAGGGTCTAGCACAACTCAAGTTGAGTGTTCACCCCGTTATAAAATTTGGCTTGATGCTAGAAAAAATAAAGTAGGTGAAATTACCAACCCTGCAACTAAGGAGGTGGCACAAAAGATGGTAAGTTCATCACAATTAAGTAATTAAAGAGTAGGATTTAATAATATCTAATTGTTTGTGATTTAATATTTTCATTAAATATGAATAGGATGATCTCTAATTGTTTGTGATTTAATATTTTCATTAAATATGAATAGGATGATCTCTAATTGTTTGTGATTTAATATTTTCATTAAATATGAATAGGATGATCTCTATGAGAAAAGAAAACAAGGAAAGTTCATACCAATTGGACGCATGGATGAACTATCAGTTGCTCTTGGTAAGAAAGAGCATCCTGGATGTGTTAGGGGATTAGGAGCTGGCATAGGATTCAAGACTTATTGTGGGCCTTCAGAATCTAGAAGAGGTCGTACAGTTACACATGACGAGGTTGAAGCATTAGTATCACAGAAAGTGCAACAAATATTGTCTTCATTTCAGCCTATTCAACCTTCTCAACCTCCTCAAACTGTGCATCTCTCAGATGATGAGGTACAAGCTCGTACTCCAATTGTAGAAGGTCATGGGAGCACTCCCAATGAACCACCACAACAATCTGTAGTAAGTTTGTTATATATATGTTAATATGATATATATAATATAGTAGGTATCTGGTTTACCGCTTTGTATATAACTTATATTATTTCAACTAGGTTGGTATGAACTGTAAACTTGCAGTGGAGGTTCCAGAGTACAGTGTTGTGGCAGCGGGTAAGGTATACAACATCGGTGGTACATTGCATTGTCAATCAGTTTCTGTTGACATTTGTCGTGTGTCCATCCATCTTGTGTATGACGGAATGGGGGACAAACCACTACCCATACCTTCTTCTGAATATGGTACAGTTGATGAAGCAGAGGGTGCTATGGTGGGATGGCCTAGACACTTGGTTATCATTGACAAGGTATATCTACATGTTTTTCATATTTGACTAGCTACATATATGAACTCGTTTAATATAAGTATGTATTTAATTAACAGGTTTGTAAACCAAAAAGTAAAAATCCTAGTAGTCATCCTCCTATGCCCAAGCCTTCTTTCATTCCAGAAGCCACATTCGATGAATTGGGAAATAAAAGTAAATGTTTGGCTTGATACTTAGCCAACCAAAGCCCAGGATCACATATGGTGGTCAATTTAACAGAAGATGCAGTTGGGAGGGACTTTGAGAATTTATTTTTCTTGATGATATTATAGAGTTGTTCCAGTATGATTGGCTAATACTTTGATATTAGAAGTATGGATAAGGTAAAAATTAATCAATATAGATTACTCGAATATATATTTTTAGCTTATTTGTAACATATCAAATTTTCACAAATGTTTACAGCCATTTATATACTGAGATGACAAACTTTGATATAAAGAATGTTGGATTCTTAGTTCCTTCAGTCACTAGTCAAGTGAATGGATGATGTGAATGAGTACTTCAGTACTGCATTCAAATATTTTGGTAGTGTGGGAAAGGAAATTATTCTAATTCCTTTTAACATCCAGTAAGTATTATAATTCAATAGAATTCTAATATTGACTCAATTATAATTCTAATTTTTGTTTTCAATATAAATTTACTCAGATCTAGACATTGGGAACTAGTGGTGGTTGTCCCAAAATTGATGACTTTCTATTATCTTGACCCAATGGGAAAAACAACAAGGGGTCACAAACTGAGATTGCCAACTATGGAGTAAGCATAAATTTAGTTTCTATAACATCAATTGTTATGCTTCGACATGATATTTATACTTAGAATTTCTATTTTGACAACTATCGTAATCAAATTGATTGATAGGGGTATAAAGGCTTATCGTGAAGGTGGAGGAATAATACCCACAAAATTAAAGGCACTGACTTTGAAAAATGTCAAGGTAACTACTTTGACTGCTTAGTCGTATATGTACAACTCTTACAGTAATGTATTAATGTCAAATTTTATATGTTAACTCTCTTATAGTCTTATTTCTTTATTTGTACAACTCTGTTTGTAGCAGTTTACTAATATTAAGTTATAATTCTTTATTTGTAGTGTCATATACAAAATAATGATTGGGCTTGTTGCTACTACATAATGAAGTATATGCAAACTATTTTGAAAGAAGCATCACTAGACATTCAGAGTATAGATAAGGTAATTAATAAAGAATAACATCATAAATTTACAAGTGAGATTTGCATCATTTTATAAAAATATTTATGAGCATGTGCTTTTTTTTGCAGATCTTTACAACTCATCCTTACACACTTGATGGGTTAAATGAATTCCGAGAAGAATGGTCAGATGCTTTTCTTAATGAAGTTACTATAGCATTGGATTGAATTCATAACTTCATTTGTGTATGTAGATTTGAAACTCTATCAAAATTTACTTTTTGTAGTATGACATTAAATTTAATATCACTTTTAAACTTGCAATCTATCATTGTTGTTAGTATGTGCTATGTGTATGAATGTTAGTATGTGCTATATGTCTCATTCGAATGAATCTATCTTAGACTTGCAAGAATGTTAGTAAGTGTTGTGTATGAAGATGTCTCAACTCAATATATGTGAATAATTGTTGTTATGAATGTGTGGTTTGGAGATTTACATCAATTCAAAAAGGATTGGACATAAAAGTTTGCAAATGGCTTTGGAATGTATTTTTGGCTTGCATCATTACATTTGCAAGTCTATTTCTATTGTAGGTTTTGAATTGCGTAAAGCAATTCTATTTTGCAGGTTGTTGTACTGAAGATTTCTAGTTCTGTAGAATTTTTCTTTAAAAAAATGTAACTTCTCGGGTCGGTTATTTAAGAAAATCATCCCTATAGACTTCTTGGGTCGGTTATACACAAAACCGACCCAGTAGGTTCATCCCAAAATTCTACAGCTATTTGAAGACTTCTAGGGTCGCTTATGGAGAAAAACCAACCCAATAGACACTTCTTGGGTCGTTTATACACAAAACCGACCCAGTAGGTTCATCCCAAAATTCTACAGCTATTTGAAGACTTCTAGGGTCGCTTATGGAGAAAAACCGACCCAATAGACACTTCTTGGGTCGGTTATACACAAAACCGACCCACTAGGTTCATCCCAAAATTCTACAGCTATTTGAAGACTTCTAGGGTCACTTATGGAGAAAAACCGACCCAATAGATACTTCTTGGGTTGGTTATATACAAAAATCGACCCAGTAGGTTCATCCCAAAATTCTACAGCTATTTGAAGACTTCTAGGGTCAGTTTTCGTACCTCTTTTGGGTCAGTTTTTTACCTCTTTTAGGTCGGTTTTTTACCTCTCTTGGGTCGGTTTTTTTACCTCTCTTGGGTCAGTTTTTGTTCCCTCTAGGGTTGGTTTTTCTACCTCTATAGCGTCGCAAGTACTGTAGCGATGCCCACCTAGGTGTCGCTTAAAAAGTGACGCTGCAGGCTTCAAAAAACCGACCCAAGAGACCAATACTGTACTAGTGAGCTGTGTGATCTAAGCCTGAAGAGAGTATATGCTACGGCTATAACTCTATAGAGAAGATGTCAATATACCCTGGCAAGCTAATTGTAGTTTGACACATGATGTCTCTGCCATATAATCTCGTACTGACCGAGAAGGTTGATGTTACTCTACTTAGCATATCCTAGAAGGATAAATGTTATACATGTACTTTAATTCCTCATTGAATAAGTATCATACTACTTTATCAAGTTATAGTTGAAATGCTCTAAATAAGAATACTTCTCTAATATATTTAGACACTAATCTATCTACTGTTGAATATATAATTCCTCTGCACTATTTTATTCAATTAAACTGTAATAATAATGTTTTAGCGGAGAGTTATATCTCTCGCTGGGGCAATTTACAATTGTCTCACCCCTGTGGGATCCAAATTTTTAGGTGGACATGGACGAGGAGGCAGGAATCCTTCAGTAGGTGAAGGACAACAACAGTAGCAGTAGAAGAGAACGGCAGTGAGTTCTCAAGTGGAAACACTGGTTGTCACATCTTGTATATATGTATAGAAAGTCTTATGTGTCGTCTATGTACTCTCAGGTCCTCAGAGTAACAGTTAGTGCTTTTGAGATTTTGGCTTAGTGCCTCGAGATTTTATACTACCTGTGTATAGTTTAACAGGGCAGTTGATGCTTGTAATTCTCAAAAAAAGATGATACAGGACATGTACTTGTGAACTAGTATGTAATTAAATTACTTCAGTTCTTTATGAAAGAGTTTTTCCTATGTGTGGATCTCTCTGTAAAATGGTTTTAATTTTTAGTGATTTTTGGTAATCCGTTGCTAATGAATGCTTCCTCTTAAGTAGATCTTGTTTTTGTGATTTGTAAGCCACATGAACCGATCGGCTCACCTTGCCAAATGACCGTTTCAATTGTGAAACGATCGTTTCGCCTGTCGTAGTACAAATTGTTCATGAAAATTCTAAACCCTTCTACTCCTGCACAGACTGGGAACCTTGACCCTGCCCTCTACTATATATAGAGGGGTACATGGGGCTTCTCTAGAGATACAACTCAGAACATTAGTTTCTCTACAAAATTGTTGTCCTCTCTAGTTGTGGTAATCAAGAGAGCCCAAGAAAGTTCTACCCATCTAGGTAGGAATAGCGAGGGAAAGACAACTGCAAAAAAGTAACTGATTGTGGGAGAGAGTGTCGGTGAGTAGTATGCCGACAGAAGGGGACGACTCCTTCTAGTCCATTCTTCAAGATGACTAGAGTTCTCGGTGGTCCGTGTGGACTATCTATAGAGGCGGGAGACTTCTGCCGCTCAGGAGGATGATAATCAACCGTATTTTGGGTCAAGACCAGGAGTTACACAGACGTCGTCAAAGATAGGTGGTTGAAGACTGCACTAGCTGTGAGGTATTGTCATTGAGCAAGTCTCAGGACCATGTATATCTCGCTAAAACTATCCTTCCCATTACATAGACGTTGATGCGATCTGTTGGTTATGGGTTTATGGTCAAGTAAAAATTTTTGTTTCTACTGCCTACTCTGACCATGTAAAACCCAAAATTGGTATCAGAGCCACATCAATACTCTACATTTTGGGATAATCGATATGATCAGATTTTGGTTTTACCATCTTTTATTTATTGCATATGATGTGAATATTTAAATGACTAATGTGAATATCTAATTAATACCACATGATCCCAAACTAATATATACATATATGATTTGGTATATATATGCAATCGATATGTGTTTCCCTAAAACAATTTTGATGGTGGATGTGTAGCATGATTATGGCCTATAAACCCTATGTGCATGTGTGTGGTTATGGTTATTTTCATCTCGATCTATGTACTGAGCCCTCTTCTTCTATTTTGAATGTAACTCGAGATAACTTGAGATTCTCTTATACCTTTTCTCCCCTAGAATGTAACTTGAGGTTTTACAAAGATAATGTAAAATAGGATTAGCTTTATTTTTTGTTATGATAAAGACTGAAGATGACTGCTTGATGGACCGAGATGATCGACTGAGGGGTAGTTGGTGGCCTGATGAGGAGCCAGACGACCTGACGAACCAACTGTTTAGAGGAGCTAGACGATCGGTTGGTGACAACCAACCGAATGGCCAGGAGGCAAGCCGATTAGTCATAGGATGAGTTGATCAACCCAAAACGGCCTAAGCGCAGATCTTCATCAACAATAGGTTGCATGTGATGTAGACCTTAGATGGTCGTGGCTCCTTGTGGCTCCAAGGAACTACAATAGGATGGCCATAATCATTGCTTTATCATTATTGAATGTTTTCATTTGTGGGATATAGAATGTATATGATACATACTATATATGTGGTGATTGGATACTTATATCCATATATGTGCATATTTAAAACCCCTCAAATATAAATATTAAGTCTAATATGACTTCTAAAAGAAGCACACATGAAAAGCTTGATCGACTAAGTGTGGTCACGCCTTTGCTTGGTGCACCGTCTATCTTGTGGAAGTGTGATGGTGAATATGTGGGTCTGCCTTCGTAGGGTGCATATTCATCATGTTGGCTTTTGGCTTGGACTTAACTCGGTGCCCTTGATAAGATCAAGCACCTTGAGGCATAAGGATGAACATGGCAAAGAGTTGTGAATGGCGTCTATCAAGAGTTGCATATGATGCAATTGGCAAAAGTTGTCTACCTGAAAGAATCTAGTTGTGGGTGACAACCCTCGTTGGTCCATAACTTATAGGAAGTCAAGATCTTGCTCACTAGAAGGTTGTACGCTGCAATCTTCTGAATTGATGCATGAGGGTTATCAATTCGATCAAAATAGTAGAGTGATAATTAATTAAAGGCCTAATTAATGTCATCAATTTTCAAATCAAATGAAATCAAAAAGTGTTTTGGACTAAAATTGCAAATTTTCTTTTTGTAGAATAAATGGCTACCAATAACAATCACTTTTTGTTGCGATCGGTCCTTGAGAAGGACAAGCTAAATGAGAACAATTTTCATGACTAGTTTAGGACGTTGAGAATTGTTCTCACTCATGAGAGAAATCTCTATGTCCTAGATACACCAGAACCAAATGAACCCACTCCCACCACACCAAAGGATGAAAGGTATGCTTACAAGAAGCATACTGAGGATGTCATTGATGTGAAGTGCTTGATGTTGTGCTCAATCAACTATGAGTTGTAGAGACAACATAAGAACTTGAAACTCATTGAGATGGTTTAACATCTCAAGAACATGTATCAAGACCAAGCACGACAAGAGAGATATGATGTCTCCAAGGCATTGTTCAAGTGTGTCATGACAGAAGGAGATCTAGTAGGCCCTCACACACTCAAGATGGTTGAGTATGAGAAGAACCTAACTCAACTGGGATTCCCTCTGAGCCAAGAGTTGGCTACTGATGTGATACTGCAATCGTTGCCAGAATCCTACAGTCAGTTTGTGATGAGCTACAACATGAACAACTTTGACAGGTCACTGACAGAGTTGTTGTGTAAGGAGGCGGGATCACCACTCCCTACTAAAAATAATTTGAAGAATAAAATATTCATTCCAAACACACTCAAAGGTATGTTGGAATAGGTATAAATTTTCCAAATTTATTATAATGGTATGCAAAAGACCAAAGTGTAGCAGCGGAATTAAACAAATGACTATATTCAATTTTCACAAACGATTACAAAAGTATATCATAATCTCCCATAAGGGTTTACATGTATCATACAACATAAGGATCTAAGTAAAGGGAAGTCTAAACTACTTCAAATCAGTCTCCAAGCAACATCTCTAAGAGCTTGGTCCATATTGGAAGCTATGTTCTTCTTGGTCATGTTCAACACCTCGATCTAAACTTGGGTGATTGGGAAATCACCCAGCAAGAGAGAGAAATACAAGGTATGTGTCAAATAATGAATAAGAAAAAAAGATAAGGAAATAATATGAAAGTAAAGGCTAAGATTTCATCATAAGATGAATACAACAAGAGTATGAGGTTATATTCAAAAGAAACTTGCCATTAACAATTATATTAAAAAGGATTTGCATGTAAGATAATTATGTCTACCTAACTAAGTAGGGTTGAGGCACCTACCGGACAACTTACCTATAGGTGAGGGGAGAATAAGACATTCCCAGTCACCTACACAATTATATAGGAGAGAATAAAAACCTTCCCCAAGGAAATTAAATACATGCCCTCTGTGGGTGGTTGTACATAAGTACCGCTACTTTATATTAAATAGAACATAAATCTACATGCTAAAAAAGTAGTCATGGAAAGAGTAGTTAAAATATTCAATAAGCATGGCAGTGTGGTATAAGACCCAAACAAGAAGAAATTGTAATCTAATTTGAGGCATGAACAACATTAGGATTCAAGCATACAAGATTTAGGGTTCATTTAAGCCTCATTAGGGAAATATATAATTTATCTGCAATTATCCCAACATAGGGTGTAAGGAATGCATATACCTCTCTTACTGATATCAATTACTAACTTTCACCACTTTAATGGAGTCCAAGTTCCACTTTTCCTATTTTCAATGTATTAACATGTATTAGAGTACATAGTGCACATTAATGTATAGAAACCCTCATTTCAAAACATTTTAGCAAAATTCAGATTTAGATTTTGAAAATATCACCAATGAACTTATTAGGTTCTCCTAATGAAGAAAACATATTTTTATGTTGATTTTAGAGTTATGATGATTAAGATGTAATTTTTATAGATTTTATGCATCAAATTCATTTTAAAAAAATCACCCTTCGTCAAACGATAAACTCAGACCTTGAAATCTTTTTATTAGATAGAGATTAATTTCCCAATTCCAAAACATATTTATTTGTCAAATTTGGATAAGCGGATTAGAAGATATGAATTTTTCAATACTGATCAATAGGAAATTGCCACATCATCAAACTGATCGAGATAATTAAAGAGAGAGGGAGAGGGGGAAACACCATTTGACCCAATATCAGGTTTGAATTTGCATAGGTAACCAAACTAGAGCTTCTAGAGAAGGTAAAACACCAAGAAACCAAAACCCTAGAAGAACATGGTAAAAAGAGATGAAAATCATCAATTTTAAACATAGAAGCATGAGTTTTAAGCATGTACTAAACAATATATGAGAAGGGGGTTAACAAAACTTACCTCTAGGAAGGTAAGAAGGTCCAAACAGAAAGGATCCCAATATTAGAAGGTCTAGTTGCTCCAAGCCAAGCTCCTTTCTTGAGCAAAGATTACCTTCTCCACTTTAGAGGTGCAAACCCTAGAAAAAGAGCATGGAGATGAGATGTTTTAGGGTTCTTGGTGGAGTTTTACCATGAAAGGTCATGGTTCCGACCTAGAAGAAGGTGGGAGGAATACTAAAAGCATTAAAATAGGGAAGGAAAGGAAAATTCTTACTAGTTTTGGTCAAAATCACCAAGGAGGAGCTTAAGAAATCCTAAATAGGGAAATCTGGAACCCTAGGAGCCTTCTTCACCAAGGCAGACACCCTCTTTTACCTTGTGACAACAACTTCATGGCCAAACATAGAAGGGATGATGCTCTAAGCTGGGGGAAAGAGAAGGAGAGGATTTCTTCTTGGATTGGGAGGTGGGAAGGGGTAGGCATGGCTTTATAAAGAAGGGGGCAAGTATGAGGTGTCTATGGGACTTTCCATGTGTCCTTAGGTTAGGGATTCATGGCCATGCAAGAGGACAGCTCATAGACTCTTCTCAAAGGTTGGTCCGAAAATCCCCTGGATCCTTCTAGGCCATCCCCACCATCCTTCAAACAAAGAAATAACCTCATTGGTTGATAGCTTTTAAAGATAAGCACATTTATAAAGAGGGTAATCCCTATAATGCCCTTCGAGAGAAACACCTTCAAACCAAGGTGCAACCAGATACTCCATGGTTCAAAATCTTGAGAATGGTAAGGGAATACCTAAGGATTAAATTTGAGGTGTTAATTTGCAAAGAAAACCTACCAATTGGGTAATTGCATAAAAGTCCAGAATGTACCTAAAATTGCATACCTTGCACAAACAACATCCAAATCAAACCAAATTTGAAACTTAGGGTCATTTAATGTTTTAAAATCACATTAAAAAGTTATATTAAGGTTTATAGTACTTAACTGATTAAGCTTTCACTGAGGTATTTGTGCATAAACCCTTATTTTGGTACAATTAGTGAATAATTTTTCACTAAACCACTATAAATGCCACTAATTAAACATAAACAACATAAATGATAGAAATGATAGGAAAATATTGTGAAAGGGTCAAAAAGAGAATATGTCTAAGTTTTGGTATGTTACAACACTCCACCCCTTAAAGAGGATTTCATCATCGAAATCTCAAGCAAAGTGAGAGGGGTGAGTATGAAACATCTCACCACTAAACTCCCAGGTTGTTCCCATTAAACTTCCACCAAAACTTTTACTAGCTTAAACTCTATATTTTTCAACTGCTTAACTTGGGAGTTCAAAATCTTCTCAAGCAACTCCACATAGGTCAGGTTCTCATGGATCACCAAAAGGTTCCACTTTTATGATTTCTTTTTAAATTTTTTGGCTTATTAGAATTATATTCATTAGGATATCACATTATCATTATTATTCTTTTAATTGTGTCATGTCATATTTACTTTGTTTCCAAAAGAGTTATATTTCATTATTATGCTTGACACCATATATATTTCTTATTTACCTCATTATGAGTTTTAGCACAATCAGAGTTTACTCAATTATCAATATACTTGATTATTATCCTTAATAATTGGATTTAGTTGTTGTTAATAACATATTGAATTATAACAAATTATTTTGCATGTATTAAGAAATTTTATCCAACTTGTTATAAGTAATCCAAATAATGTCACATCAATCACTTATATCTATATTTAGCATTGTCACATTGACTTTCTTATTCACATTAATGTCATCATTAATCATTTTCTCATATTTATTCAGTTCTTATGATTGATTATGCACTTTTATGTGAATCAATTACTACTTATCCATATTGAAGTCATTATATGTATTTCAGTGATCAAGGTGGGACATGTTACACATTAATGATTTGATTCACATACTAAGTCATTAGGTGATTAATTAGGTGTGTATTAGAGAAGAAGGTGATATGCATTTCATATTAATGACCTGATTAATGTATGATTTATGTGTATTAAAGTATGTTATCTGATTATGACACCTAGTGACACCAATGTATCATGAATGTCATTAAGGATTTATATGTTAAGGTTAGATGATTACAACTTAGAGTTTAGGTTAACATGATCATTATTCTTCACCTATACCTTCTTAGGATGCATTAAGTCCAAGGTTAGACTACAATTATCTTGCCCATCATATCGTTAGGGTTTATTGGTTTATGACATGGTCAACATCATGCTTATATACTATTAATATTAAAATGTGAGTTACTCTTATTATGTGCATTATATATTCATTAAGCATCAAACATATGAACTATTCATTAAATGATCATTATATGTTCTTTTGGATACCAAGAAACATGTGGTTACAACTATAATGTGTTTGGTCAAAACTAAGGATTCAAGCACACTAACTTCTTAATTAGGGAGTTAGGGTTTCTAAAGTCAGAGTAGCTAGATTTCAGTATTTTACATGACTTCATCCCCATAGAAAGGATTTCATCCTCAAAATCTAACTACCCAAACATCATCAAACCAACTACTCTCTACTCCTTTAAAGGTTTAGCCTATCAATCCAAACTAATCTAGAGGTAAAAGGATGAGTCTAACTAAACCATATACAAGATCCATCACACTTCACTGTGCACTCTGATTGCTTACTAAACACCAAACTTCAAAGTCTAGGTTCTAGGGATAACTATCCAAACATGTGGTTTTATGGGACATAAGGTAACTATATTGGGTATCCATCCTCAAACAAGTCATTACACCTGGGAGACTAGTTCAACATATTAGGGTCACTAAAGATAAATCATATAGATGTCTAAGGCTACTATTGCCTAAAAGAATGCTATTTTAGACAATTCATATCAGCTCAGGCCAGGCCGGTATTAGATAGATTAGGAAGTCCTTGTAAACCAAGCTAGTGGTGTGGAGGAAAATCTTTCCAGCCTCCAAACCTTGATCCTTTCTAGACACATTTGCTTTCGACTTCATGTCCTAGTAGCTGCTTAAAGGCCAAGATAAACAACCTCAAGTTACTATGGTTACTTATGCATCTTTCAGTTGTAAGTATTTTAGGAATCTATTCATCATTGTTTTAATGTGAAACAATAGGATCCTAAATCAACCCTTCATCATCTATTGATCAACTCTTGGGCAAACATGTCACTTAAAGGTAAGGCAAGGATTCTAACTAGGGAGACAAAATTGAAATAGTCAGATTCTGACTACCATGGGCTCTGATACCACAGCTGTAAGGAGGTGGGATCACCAATCCCTACTAAAAACAATTTGAAGGATAAAACATCCATTCCAAACACACTCAAAGGTATGTTGGAATAGGTATAAATTTTCCAAATTTATTATAATGGTATGAAAAATACCAAAGTGTAGCAGCGAAATTAAACAAATGACTATATTCAATTTTCACAAAAGATTACAAAAGTATATCATAATCTCCCATAAGAGTTTACATGTATGATACAACATAAGGATCTAAGTAGAGGGAAGTCTAAACTACTTCAAATATCTCTCCAAGAAACATCTCCAAGATCTTGGTCCATGTTGGAAGCTATGTTCTCCTTGGTCATGTTCAACACCTCGATCTAAACTTGGGTGGTTGGGAAATCACTCAGAAAGAGAGAGAAATACAAGATATGTGTCAAATAATGAATAAGAACAAAATATAAGGAAATAATATGAATGTAAAGGCTAAGATTTCATCATAAGATGAACAGAACAAGAGTATGAGGCTATATTCAAAAGAAACTTGCCATTAATAATTATATTAAAAAGGATTTGCATGTAAGATAATTATGTCTACCTAACTAAGTAGAGTTGAGGCACCTACCGGACCTCTAACCTATTGGTGAGGGGAGAATAAGACATTCTCAATCACCTACACAATTATATAGGGGAGAATAAAAACATTCCCTAGGGCGATTAAATACATGTCCTCTGTGGGTGGTTGTACATAAGTACCACTACTTTAAATTAAATAGAACATAAATCTACATGCTAAAAAATTAGTCATGGCAAGATTAGTCATAATATTAAATAAGCATGGCAGTGGGGTATAAGACCCAAACAAGAAGAAATTGCAATCTGATTTGAGGCATGAACAACATTAGGATTCAAGCATACAAGATTTAGGGTTCATTTAAGCCTCATTTGGGAAATATAGGGTTTGGCTGCAATTATCCCAACATGGGTGTAAGGAATGCATATACCTCTCTTACTGATATCAATTACTAACTTTTGCCACTTTAATGGAGTCCAAGTTCCACTTTGCCTATTTTCAATGTATTGACATGTATTAGAGTACATAGTGCACATTAATGTATAGAAACCCTAATTTCAGAACTTTTTAGCAAAACTCAGATTTATATTTTGAAAATATCACCAATGAACTTATTAGGTTCTCCTGATGAAGAAAACATATTTTTATGTTAATTTGGAGTTATGATGATTAAGATGTAATTTTATATATTTTATGCATCAAATTCATTTTACAAAAATCACCCTTCATAAAACCATGAAATCAGACCTTCAAATATTTTATTAAATAGATATTAATTTTCCAATTCCAAAACATATTTATTTGTCAAATTTGGATAAGCGGATTAGAAGATATGAAATTTTCAATACTCACCAATAGGAAATTGCCACATAATCAAACCGATTGAGATAATTGAAGAGAGAGGGAAAGAGAGAAAACACCATTTGACCCAAGATTGGGTTTGAAGTTGCATAGGTATCCAAATAGAGCTTCTAGAGAAGATAAACAGTAAGAAACCAAAACCATAGAAGAACATTGTAAAAAGAGATGGAAATCATCAATTTTAAACATAGAAGCATGAGTTTTAAGCATGTACTAAGCAATATATGAGAAGGGGGTAAAAAAAATTGCCTTTAGGAAGGTAAGAAGGTCCAAACATAAAGGATCCCGATATTAGAAGGTTTGGTTTCTCCAAGACAAGCTCCTTTCTTGAGCAAAGATTACCTTCTCCACTTTAGAGGTGCAAACCCTAGCAAAAGAGCATGAAGATGAGATGTTTTAGGGTTCTAGGTGGAGTTTCACCATTAAAGGTCATGGTTCCAACCTGGAAGAAGGTGGGAGGAATACTAACAGCATGAAATCAGGGAAGTAAAGGTGAATTCTTACTAATTTTGGTCAAAATTACCAAGGAGGAGCTTAAGAAATCCTAAATAGGGAAATTTGGAACCCTAGGAGCCTTCTTCACCAAGGTAGGCACCCTATTTTACCTTGGGATAGAAACTTCATGGCCAAACATAGAAGGGATGATGGTCTAATATGGGGGGAAGAGAAGGAGAGGATTGCTTCTTGGATTGGGAGGTGGGAAGGGGTAGGCATGGATTTATAAAGAAGGGGGAAAGTATGAGGTTTCTATGGGACTTTCTATGTGTCCTTAGGCTAGGGCTTCATGGCCATGCAAGAGGACAGCTCATAGACTCTTCTTGTATATCAAAGGTCGGTCCTAAAAGCCCTTGGATCCTTCTAGGCCATCCCCACCATCCTACAAACAAAGAAATAACCCCATTGGTTGATAGCTTTTAAAGATAAGCACATTTATAAAGAGGGTAATCTCTATAATGTCCTTGGAGAGAAACACCTTCAAACCAAGGTGAAACTAGGGGCCCCATGGTTAAAAATATTTAGAATGGTAAGGGAATATATAAGGATTAAAATTGAGGTGATAATTTGCAAAGAAAACCTCCCAATTGGGTAAATTGCATAAAAGTCCAGAATGTACCTAAAATTGCATAACTTGCACAAACAACATCCAAATCGAACCAAATTTGAAACTTAGGCTCATTTTTTGTTTTAAAATCACATAAAAAGTTAAATTAAGTTTTAGATAACTTAATTATGGTAATTAATCTTTCACTAAGGTATTTGTGCATAAACCCTTATATTGGTACAATTAGTGAATAATTATTCACTAAACCACTATAAATTCCACTAATTAAACATAAATGACATAAAGGATAGAAATGATAGGAAAATATTGAGAAATGGTCAAAAAGAGAATATGTCTAAGTTTTGGTATGTTAGATGTTGGGCATGATGAGGACATCTGAGGCACAGATGAAGAAAGACAAACCCAAATCTGTGATGATGATCAATAGAAAGAAGGGAAAATCTAATGGCAAGGGCAAAGCAAAGAAAGGTTTTGTTGCCAGCCAACATCCCAAGTCATCTTCAACTCTCAAAGCCACAGGAGGGGTGAACAAGG
The DNA here is from genome assembly GCA_963693085.1 of Alisma plantago-aquatica. Lineage (NCBI taxonomy): Eukaryota > Viridiplantae > Streptophyta > Magnoliopsida > Alismatales > Alismataceae > Alisma > Alisma plantago-aquatica. Next base: position 394,558,611 of record OY856411.1, on the reverse strand, counting down.
GAGGAAAATGTCACCATTGTCATGAGCCAGGACATTGGAGGAGAAATTGCCCTCTCTACTTAGATGAACTAAAGAAGAAGGAGGGAATGGAAGTCTCCACCTCAGGCTTTATGAAGTAAACTTTAAAATGATTCTTTATCTTAGGTATATGATACCAAGATATAGATCTGACATATATGATGTGCATGATCTGAAAATAAGTTATGGCCTTTATGAAAGGACCAAGAAGGAACACTCATCAACATTGGAGCAAGTGTTGTTGCCATAGATAGTAGTACCTTTTAGTTTATTTCTGTCGAAAGGGCGTGTAATAGAGTTATGAAATGCTATTTCATTTTTCCAATAACTAGAAACATTTTATTTCTATATCTTGTAATGACAAGGATGTCTATCAATAAAGTTCATGTCTCAATTTCAAAGATATGATCTTTTATGGCAATGCCTTATTTATCTTGTGATACTTGGTATGCACAAGATGAAATAAATGATACTTAAAAGTTATTGATGACTCAAATAATCAATGAGCATTATCATCTAAACAAATGAATGAGAAATTCATATCTAGGTTCCATGTTGATGGATAAACTAGACTCACTTAGTTATTGAACCATTAAGAGATATGAATGTCTTGTTTATTGAGCATGATGACAAGTCAATCTTTACTAGATGTAGTGAGAGAATGATTGTTCTATTAGGTATAATACACATTGATGTATATACATACCTATTGGAATAAATGCTAATACTTCAGATATGGTATTTAATGAAATACCAATATGAATATCTTGAAATGTTTAAGAATATCATAAATGAAGAACAAACTTGGTAAAAGTATTAACTCTTTGATATGATCAATGAATGGGATACTTAAACCAAATGTTTGAGGACCTTGTGAGTAATTATGATAGTGTATCATAGAGAACTCATGATTAAGGTGTAGTGATGTCTAAATCAAAGAAGGAGTTATACTCTAAACAGTAAGAGCATGATCATCAAACAAATAACTAATATTCTAGAATTCTTCTAAAGAACATGCTTTACACTAAATAAAGGTATAAAAGGAGATTAAGAATCACAAGTGTTGTGGATTCTCAAATTCCTAGTGTAACAGATACACTTCATATATCTAGTAGAAAACACCTTGAGCTTGATAATGATATCCTACAAACTCAAAGGTGATTAATTGGTCATATGATGATGAACCAATAATCTATCAAGATGATGTTGAGGAACTTGATTTTGAGTTATGGCTTGAAGCCATAAGATCCAAAATGACTTCCATGTGAACCAAATAAGGTATGACCTTAATGGTAGCACTTATAAGGATAAAACCCAGACATGCAATTGGGTCTTAAGAGTTAAGATTGACATGGATGACATTTGAAGAGCTGATTGGTTGAGATAAATTCAAGTGAGTTTAAGGTGTTGAACCTAATGATTTTATTTAACCAATTGTAGTTGCTATAGGCCATAAAGGATAATGCTTACTATTGAAACTTAAAGACTATGAAATCTGGCATATGGATATTAAAACCACATTCCTAGTAGGAATAACATGAGGCTGTGTACGTGACACAACCTGAAGGGTTTTATAATTCCGTTAATGCAAATGCAGTCTGTAAGTTGCAAGAGATTAATCAATATGATTGATTAAATACAAGCACCTCAGAACTGGAGTCTTTACTTTGATTATATAGTCAAAAGGTTTGACTAATATATCTAAACAAAGAAGGGATATGTGATTATAAAGATTTAGTGGGAGTGTATTCATATTCCACATGAGGATGAGGAATAAAACAAAACTAGTGTGGAGATACCTTCTTTAAGGGAATAAAGAGAAATGTCATGTGTGATAGGAATAGAGACCTATAGATATAGTTCTCAAAAGTCTCTTGACCTGATAAAGAGAGCATACATTGGCAATCTATGCTGAAGGGTTCAATATGCAAAGATTCAGTGGGAGAAAACTTGTCCATGTTACATGGAGTTAGTATCTCAAAATGCCAACTGTGCCAAAATCTTATGAAGAATAGGAACACACAGATAGATTCCTTATGCATTCGCAATTGGATCTATCATGTATGTAATCATACCATTATCTTGTATGTATTAGACATGACAAGAAAAAAAAAAAAATATATATATATATATGCATTAATTCATCATCTTGTATGTATTGGACATGACAATTTGATATGCTCATCCAGTTATCTCGTATGTAATGGACATGACGAGTGGATGTCTATCTACTTCCAGTGAGAGTCACTGGAATACCATAAAGAACTTATTTTAGTACTTATGAAGTATTAAAGGATTAGTTGTATGGTAATAAAAGGAAGAGTTGAGTGTAAACGAGTTACACTGATGCAATCTTCCGAAATGACAGAAAATGATCGCAAAATACAAAATATAAAAGTGAATATGAGTTTTTAAATGGAAATGTTTCGAGTAAAATTAAAAGCCATTTAATTCTAAAAGGGAGTTCCGAGTATCCTTATGTAATGAACAACAGAGGATACTGTATGGATCTAGAAGTTCATACAGATGAACTTATAGATATTCCAACCATTGATGACAAAGTAGAAATACTAAGTCAAACAATGGATCTAATTGTTAGGCAAGGAATATCAGATAGCATATTACAACAACTTCATCTCATATGAAATGTCGTACAGCGAGGAGATGTGAAACATGCAATATACCAACTAAAGCAAAGTGTTGCTAACTCACTGGATTAGCACTAGCACAGTAGAAACATGTGGGACATGTTTAGAGATCACTAAGAATATGATTCAAAGGTGATTGGCTCTAAGTACAAGTAGGAGTCTATTGGTGTATATGCCCTGAGAGACAATCATATGATGATTGGATTGGCATATGTCATGATTGATTTGATAAATATTAAAGGCAAGCTTACAATTTATTCTAGCTCAATCGATTATGAGATAAATGATGGAGCAAAATGAATGTCTAAAGAAAGACAATACTCAATGACGTATAATGAGATCATATGGATGCTAAGAGTATGCACATTCTTGTAACGTCCCTAGTCAGTTGTCATTGTGGAAGGTTGATAGACAATAATGAGACATCAAGACTAGAGTGTGTGATGGTTGATGACAGTGTCTCATTAGTCATGATATATGATATCAAACCAAGCACATAGATACATGTTAGAGAACAGTGTATCAGACAGACCCGCCATGAGAGTGATACATGGAACCATGACTTGGTAGTCATAATCATCTCTCATAGTGATGGTGGTGATTGTGATTCTTAGACCTGAAATCACTGCACTCATCGAATGTGATTGGGTACAATTTGACATCATCAAATGTAGTCCTAAAACATGGGTCGTTATAACATTGATGATTGGGTGGCTTTGATTCATGACACAAACTGCAAGTGATAGATATGGGATGTGTCCCTTCTAAGGGAGTATGATGTCCAAGCCACTTGATAAGAGAGACTAAGAAAGGCATGCACATACACATGTGAATCAATATATGATATTGAAGTCACACATATCTCTGATAGTCTTCTCTAGTTCAAGAAACATGAATGAACATTGAAAGGATGACAACTCCATGCCTTGAGTTCATTCAGGATATCAGAGACAAAGGAATTATACATTCACTGGAACACCAATCACAGATTGTAGGATTGAAAATTGTTCTCCAACTTTCCTTTCTACTTGGGTATCTATGATGCACGACTAGGTTCCACTCTTTTCTTGTGATGTCATAAGCTAGTTATGGGCATTCACTGCCAATGTGAAATGGGACCTATAGGGTCACACACAAAGGATTAACCTCGAAGAGGAGTTTATCCATGAATTATGTTTGTATTGATTACTAAAGTGTTTAGGTACTCCATCAAATATTCAATTAATAAACTTGACTCAGAATCATCAAGTTCAAGTGTTGAACCAACTGATTTGAGTGTCAAATTGATTGATAACTGAATTGACTGTGTTCTGCACAATCTGGACCACCAATTGACTGGTTCACTGGGTGAACCGATCAGCTCATAGCCAGTGAGATGACCAGTTCACTCTAGTAAACCGATTAGTTCATTTGTCCAAATGAGCAGTGTTGGATTTTCCCAGTTTGTGAGAAAAGGTTTTTCATTTTACTTGTTCAATTCGATTGGGACAAGAATTAATATTTGTGCTAATTAGAAACAAATATTGAAAGTCAATTATGGGAAAGTTTGGGAAGTGAAACGACCGGTTCACACTCCCAACCGTTCGGTTTACAAGTGAACCGATCGGCTCACCTTTCCAAATAACTATTTCGATCGGTCACTTTCCCATCTTCAGATTCCATTGTCACTTCTACTTCCACCTTCCAACCTTGCTCTGATACTAATGGTTAGGAATTGTAGTGGGAAAGTGATGTGTTCCACAAAATTGGAAGTTCAAGATTTAATGTGTAAAACTCTACCTAAGATGAGAAAAGAAAAACTACGAGACAATACCGGACAATAAGAAATATGTAACCAAGATTACAACTCACACCGTCCCTATTTAATTATCCCTGAATCTGGATAGCTCCCTCACACAAGAATAAAGATAGGAAGAATAGAATTACACCCAACATGTATAAAATATCCCACTTATCTTTTTCTCCTCACGACACCTCTGTCGTTGTAGGGGATTAGACACACGGTTGTGCCCCTACCTATTTCTGTTGTGACCACTGACTAGGCTGCCTCTACTCCTGACGAGGTCGCCTACCTCACCGCCAACCACAAGCTCTCTCCACCTGAGAGAGCAGATACACATCCTCCACTGAACAGATGAACTGTTGTCCTAGTCACTGCCTAAACACCAACATAGTGCCACCAACTGATGTGCATCCTCTATTTATTGGATACATCATTGTTGTCGATGCACCACCAAAGTCTTGGTGACTGTTAGTCGCTAATTCTCTTCAAGGAAAATTCATTGACCCCCTCTTACCACAAGAGAGCACCATCAATTGTTCTTGTTTTATGGCTCTTGTACCACAGAAGGCACCAACAACACACAACGGATGGGCTCCATTTATAGGCCTCCATGACATGCGATAGTAGATAGGAATCCCACTCCAATTCATATTCCAATTGCTAATCTAATTCTAATATTGCAAATAGGGAACCATCTTCTTTCCTTCTTGGATTCAACTCCTATTAGGATTGGTTACACAAAATATCTACTCCTACTCAAGCTGAAATCCAATTAGGACATGGACTAGAATAATCCTTTTCCAATAACATCCACACCCACGTTGTCGAGCCCAACAGCCACACCTGAGTCACCTACGCCCCCATCTTTCTTGTACTTTTGTCGTCAATGCATCCCCACCCACACTATTTCCACATCTGTGTCCGTACTACTTTCGCACTCATGCCCATGCCACCGCATACGGGCCCACGTCACCACTGCACCTAGGCCCACACCGCCATGCCTGTAGCACGCTGTTTCCGCACCCGCGCCACCACCACCACACTAATACCCATATTGCCACCACACACACACCACCACCACACCCACAACATTACTCATATAACTCGTTGTGGCGACCACACCGCGCCGACAGCGTCAACTATTGGACTCTACCGTGTGGTGGAAGAAGAGGGACATGAGGATTAGTTAGTCACCCATGCTATAATGTATAGATATCATCATTTTAGTACATAAAATTTCTCATTGTGATGTATAAAAGCTACTCCTCCATATAACAAAATTATGAAATGTGAGCTCGTATTAGTTTTATTTTCATTTCATGTTAAGGAATGTGGGTTAATATGGGACATTTACAATAATGTTAGATTATAAGTTAAAAACATAAATATTATAAAAAATAATGAACAATCATTATGTCTTGCACTATATATTTCAAATCATGAAATTTTTGTGACCATAAGCACTATTGTAGTTTATATTAAGTATGTTTGTTGATATTTTTTGTGTATGATAAATATTAGTTAGTATTGTAAGTAAAATTACCAACAACATATGAACATACGTGCTACACATAGTTTGATCAAATGTTGTAACTTATCACATTTAATTTTTTCTACATACTATATTAAATAATATATAAAAAAATAAATGGAATTTTTTTTTCTAAAAATATGAGGTACTCTGCTAATTTTTTTAGGTTTGACTGTGAATAGTTTTTGATACTATGTTGAACATATTTAAGTACGAATTTTAGACATAGACGTTAAATGTGTATAAATAAGATTGTGAGCGGCTCAAAAAGAGAAATTGCAGGGAAAATAAATAAATTTTGAATTTGAAATGAAGTTGTTTTTCTTTATATGGGTGGAAAATTTAATGTAAATAATTAGTTGGTGGTTGGTGGGTGGTTGAGCGGCAACATTTTACTACAGTAGCAACATGTATGCAGCCATGCAGCCACACTAGCAGACTTATCACCTAAAAATTTATATCACACTGTGCTAAAAAACATACAAAAGAGTTCCAATTGTGTCTTTTTTGGTATTTTGTTGTTTTGCAAGTCCTACTATTTTGTGGAAGTACATTAGAAGATGGAGTGACATTTTCATAACAAATGTATTTACTACACAAATGTAAATTACAAACAACATATTTTTTGGTATGCATTTGTGCTCTTTTATTATAAGTCTAGTCACTGATGTATTTTAGTACTATCTTGAGTAGAATTAAGTATTTAGTACTACCTTGAATATATTTAAATATTATTTTTGACTCAGACACATGAATTGTTGTATTTGTTGTAACATCTACATATATGCAAGTAATGCAAAGTATACTAAATATTAACATTATGAAATATTATAGTATGACCCCATGAACTGATCTTATAGTATGACATTGTTGTGTTGTTAACATTTATTCTTAAATAAAATCTAATAATGACTTCCACATATGACAAATGAATAAAAGTTTATAAAAACATAATCTATACCCAACTTTCTATTTTATTTACTAGTAAAGTGAATATCTTATTGTACGCAATGTATTAGTTTATATCTACTATATTTGTTGATGACTTTCGGCACTACGTTAAATATATTCAAATACTAATTTTTAAATTAGTCGTGAAATGTGTATAAATGTGCAAGTGGTCGAATCATTCATTATATCCCTCTAAGAAGTGGAGATAATTTGAAAAGTAAATTGAATTATGAAATCAGTTGTTTTATTTGTTAGAGGAGTTATATTTTAAGTAGTTGGACTTTGATTGTTTTATTGCAACGAGTACTTTATTACAGCAGTTGTATGTATACAAAATATTGCATGAAAACTACAAAGTGTAGCATGGAAACTATAATGATCAGGGGAAGATCTAGGGGCACTAGCAGCGGTCTAGCCCCCCTCCCACCAATTTTTTTTCAAATATGTATTATTACCTAATGAGTAAAAGAGTATTTATATAATATATATACCGTCAACCTTGAAGTCATTGAAAACAATACGTGGATTGGTGTAAGGTGCACTCTATGGATGTTAGAGCGCGAGTTCAAATCCGCGCAACCTCCATTTTTTAAATTGGCGTCTAATATATTAAAACATTACTAAATTTTTATACATAATATGATGATTTCAAAGGCTAAAAATAAGAAAAATAGTTCATTTGGTTTGCTAATTTTTTTTACATAATAAGATGATTTCAAAGGCTAAAAAATAAGAAAAATAGTTTAGTTGGTATACATCTATGTGATGCTTCTAGTTGGCCCAGATTTGAATCTCAGTGAAGACAGTTATAATTTTTTATATTATCTTAGCCCTTGTATTGATTTTCTAGATCCGCCACTGATAAAAATTGATTAATCGATGGAATTCACAATAAATACATATGGGCAGCAAGCACATTATCAGCTATATGTTCTAGAGGCCCGTGTGGCATATTGTAGAAAAGGCTGAAGTGTACCATCCGAGGTTTGAGTGTAGATGTTACCTAACCGTGTGTGTTGTAAATAATTGTCCATATTTTTTATATTGGTTTATCACAGTGGGAATCCTACCTCTTATTTCAATCAAGAATTTAGAGGCTTTGATTATCGCTATGGGTTTTTATATATAAAGAAATCAACAAGCTTGATAGTTTCTGAACATTTCAGCAACCTTCTATTATTCTATTTATCTCATTGAGGCCATGTATGACACTCTTTTTTATTTAATTTATGTTTCCACTTTTATGCATTTGCGTGCTCTGATTTTAACATTATAAATAGAAGTGTTTTTTTTATGAAATAAATAGAAGTGTTATAATGATATAATCACATCTTTATATTTTATCTTTTAATCTTTAGAGTTTCTCATCCAAAAAGAATTTGCGACCCAACTTATAACTCTCTCCTCTACAAAAGTGTTTATTTAATTGTCATTGATGTATTTTAGTAAAAAAGAAAATATAAGGGGAAAAAAAGAGAATCTACTGGAGTTTACCTTAGACGATGGCTTCCAAATAAAACATAAGCCTAAATCTGCCTTCCATCAAGATATAATTCCTTTTGAATATCTTGTGATTACCATAATAATCCAAGGTTTGTTTTATCGTAAATGTATAATATATATTTTACACCACTTTCGGTCATCACTGCACTTTTACCAAAACTTATGTTGCGATCCACACAATTAGAAATTTTTATTGCAAATAATCATATTCACAAGTCAAAACTTTTTAAGCAGTCGTATCATTATAAGTTGGAAAATGTCCAATTTTGTGATTTCGTAAGAGTGAAGCAACCGCTTTTCTGAATTGATGATAACGGGGAGGGAGGCATTAGTTGGGCCGAACAATTAGACAAACAAAAAAACCCAGACCGGCCACTGAACCAAAAATTGCCTATAAATAGTCCATCCTTCATCAGCCTTCAGAATCACACCTCTAAACCACCATTTTGCGTAGTTACCCTCCCTCGTCCCTCCCAAAAGCTTGTCTTTCCTTTTTGCAAAACATCCGGCCTGCTACAGGTGCTATTGGCCCAGTTAATGATCCATGGGTTTCCGCGCCATCCTTTTGTGCTTGGGAGTTGTCGCTGCAGGCCTTATTGTTTTTCGCCGAGGAGCCGACGTTGACGATGAAACGGCGTTGCTGGCCATGCTGCTTCTGTTTCTGGCTGCGGAGATCTTGTTTCTCAACCTCTGCAGCACCCTCCGTCCGCTGTTACATGGCGCGCAGCTTGAATAGAGCAACCAAAGACGAAGGAGACGACGCCGGGCGACTCCATGGGAGATAGCGGTGGACGATCCAGTAGCCCAAACCGTCACCACCGTAACACCGTTGAGATGAAAGTCTACTCCGCCACATACCTCGGCGGCTACTGCTCCCGCCCCCACCACCGGTGTCCGTCGAAAGTTCTCCATCCCCCAACAGAAACCCCCTCTTCCGGCTCACCAGCCCATTGAATAAGTGGGCGATCATTGCCTCAGATATCCAATCTCTGCACCAGTCTCCTTATGCCGTGTTCCTCATCGGCAGGACTCCGCCGCCCTTGCCCTTACCCGCGTCATCTATAGTCTCCACCGCCGCCACCACCTACTATGCCGCCGTAACCTCAGCAGCCCCTACCGTTGGCACCACAGTCCCCATCTCCGGCATCGGTCCAAGTCTCGTCCGCCACAATTACCACAACTGCCTCAGCGGCCCCTACTTCCGCAAGGACCGCAACCCCCCAACTCCGGCATCCGTCCAAGGTTCTCCATCTCGGCCACCTCCTTTCTTCTCCATTCCCCCACCCAGCTTCTGCGAGCCTCGTATCTCCCTACATCTCTCACACCTCCGACATATGCGCAGCCGTACAACCGACATCGAGCAAGCGACCCCAATAACGCCCCCACCCTCTCTGTCTCTCACACCCCCTTGCACATCCCTTCTGCCGTCGGCGTCTCCGTCCACCGTCACCACCGGCCTCCGCCCCCATCACCAGCCTCCGTCCAGAGTCACCACTGCGCCGCAGCCCACCGGCCTCTGTCAACAGTCACAACTGCGCCGCCCACCACTGGCCTCCGTCCACCGTCTCCTGTACCTCTGCTAGCATGTGTCTCCCTCCCTCTTCCCCACCTCCTCCATCTCCGCTCCCTCACCCAGCCTCCACGATCTCGCGCGTAGTGTCAGCCTCCGTCTTACACACCTCCCCGTATCTGCTCCCCCACCCAGATTCAGATTCCCACCTCCTCCGCCAGCGCCACTGGGCCGTCAACGGCACCAGCTGCCATCTCGGTCCCTCATTCAAAAAGACTTCCACGCGTCTCGCCACCTACCCCGTTCCTAGTATCCGACGTACCTGTGCTTTCCTCCGCCACAGCGATGATGCCGCCTAATTGAAGCGCATGTAACTACTGCCTCTGAGCTTGTAGGAGATTATTGACTGAGGCTGGTGGTGGCTGTGGCAGTGACCGTAAGGGGAATCGGGCAGCCTTTGTGGGTGATGAGGGTGTGGAGGGAACCTTGGATTGACGCTGGAGGTGGGGGGCCGCGGCGGCGGCGACGGTGGTGGGGTTTTGGGACTGGCGGATAGTTTCGACGACTAAGGCCAGAGGAGGTGCCGGCAGTGGCGTAGGAGGTGTCGCGGAGACAGCTGTGGCGATGTTGGTTGCGGATGCGGCGGAGACTTACTTGCGTCGGAGAACGGAGGTGGGGACAGCGGCGAGGGCCAAGGCGGTGGTGATGTCGTCGTCGGCAGTAGTTGTAGGGGGCGGGCTATGTCGAGGTCAATGGAGGTGGGAGAGACACGACGGTGTGCAGAGGCCGGCATGGAATTGACAGACGGAGATTCGAAAGGTAGAGGAGGTTGTTGTGGGAGCTACGACGGAGGGAGGAGGAGATTGATGGGGACGTGGGCCAATTGCATGGTGATAATGACGAGTTCGGATTTGCTGTTCCTTATTTTTAATAACGACGGAGCTATAATGATGGGACAGGCAGTCCCTTCTAGCTACGCTGTCAATGGTGGGATGCGGGAAGTAGCAGCGAAGCTTCTTGGTCACAAGTCTGGAAGTTCTGTAGGGGTGCTGTTACTATCAAATGAGTGCAAGGCGGTAACGTTGTCCACCTAAGCACTTGTTTACACAATTGAAATTCAATATAATAAGATGTTATTAAATACTACGTGATATAATCCATCAATGTTAATGACTGTTGAGAATTAAGAAACGTGATTTTTTGCTTGCAAGTTGTCTCAAACAAATATTATGGTTGGAAAAATATGACAAACATGTTGGTATATATTGTAAAAATGAACACATACCAAATATCGGCTCACAACAATTAGATGCACTCTTCTAATAGATAACAACTCCACTAATTGGTTATTGATTCTCTCTAATTTTGTATTATCTTATTGTTAAAATTATATTTATTCTCCTTCTCAGATGTGTGCCTATTAACACTAACATAAAACTACCACTCATAACAATTTTATACAACATGTTAAAAAAAACAATTCGATTGTTTTTTGAGCATGTGTCTATTGTCCACAATAGTTAACATATAACCCGCTAAAGAGAACAAATTAATTAATTTTCAACTAATTAGATTCCAGACGTGTGATTACTAAAATTGTATGTACTTCCCTTTCTGTTTTGACAATCAATATATAACTGAAAATCTAAAGGATTCTTTTTTTGACATGTGTCTCTTTTGCGGAAATCTACATTTCACTCTCATTACCTCTTAAATGAGAATATCTCCATTATTAGATGTCAGTTGGTTCCCTCTAGCAAATAATGTATGCTTGTAACATATTAAAAGAAAATACAACGACTGAACATTTTTTGAATCTATCTAAGAGTTCAGATAAACATATCAGTCCAAGATAAGTGAACTATTTTCAAATTTATCCAATCGAACACAATGACCAATATATGCGCTCAAATCTATTACTGTGTTATTGCATTTAATCCTAACCTTACATCTACCTCAAAGGACCACATCCAAAAAAGTTATTAGTTGTTTTTATGGTAGAGATTAAATGAAACATACCCAAGCAACGTCTCTTAACAACGAATTTGGACCCCAATCATATACCAAAATATTAAGCTACATAAATACATTGCTTTACTGGTGTCAATCTTGTGTGTCAAAATCAAACTGTTAGAAAGATAGGATGATAAATGGAAGCAACAGAAATAATTTTAAAAAATAAACTATTAAAGGATATACGAATAAGCTGATCGTGGCAGCAAGACAAAGGTTCAAAAGCTAACAAATAGTTAGGTAAAGCAAGCATAAACGAAAAACTAAACAAACAAACTAAACATACCCTCTTTTTATAGGGTAGAAGAAAATGGGGTCGGGATGAAATTGGAGGCAGGATTCTCACATTATTCATTGACGATCGTTTCTTTTCATAAGAGGACAACCACTGTTCGTTTCTTCCCGATTGAATGAGCTTTCCTTGTTATATTCTTTTTTTTAATGATAATTCTATTCATATCATCATCGAGGCTTGAATCTAAAACCTATTGGTAACAAACTCATGATCTTACTGCTAGAGTGTCCCATCTTGCACTACCTTTGTTATATGAGATCTGCTACTCCCTTTGTTACATGAGATATGCTATGTAGAGGCAACATGGAACACTATTTGGGACAAATTTTGGCATTGGGCCTACTAAAGAACAAAGATAAGGCTTTTTTCTTTATAGGGCTAAATGCCAAAATTCGTCCCAAATAGGGTCCCATTTTGCCTCTATGTAGCGTTATTCTTGTTATATTATGAACATAAAGTTTTTGATATTATCATGTGTGTCCTTACTTTCACTGCAAAGTTGGATGCACCAGAAATGGTGGATTATAATCTTCTATCATCTTGTGGGGAAAATGTTACATTCTCATTAGGTAGAGATAAAACATGTTGGATCTATATGAGGGGCTCTAGAGGGGGGTGAATAGAGCTATAAAAAATTAAATCAAATTCATTAGACTTTTAAGATATATCACAATATAAGGTTTCTAATATGGAAATTGAGTGCACCTAAACATACATAGCACATGAGAGAGATTGAAATAAGAACATGAGTTATGTAGAGTAGTTCCGATATCCAAACTAGGAGAAAGTCAGTCCACTACCTAGAGAGGTCAAGTTTTAAGATTTTGCAATAATTATATACTTATATTCCATTATAAGACATACAACACATGACCTTTATTTTTCTGAGTCTAGGATACCCAACATTCCCTTTAAGGAGAAGGGAGCCAAAAACCTACAAAATGACTTACCAATCTAAGACCAAGAGTCTTCATCCTCACCAAGGACTTACCCACTTTGCAACGGGTCTTCTGCCTTCACCAAAGACTTACCAACTCTTACACAAGTCTTCGACCTTAAAGAAATTACCCACTCTTCTTGGATATTCCACTGTTGACTTCACCTTCACCAAGGAGAAGCTTTCACCAAGTGACTCCTTTCATTCTTCTTCACCTCTCTTAGCCAAGAGAGAGAATCTTCATCTTCATGGTTGAATGAGAGATTGGGAGGTGGAGAAAGTGAGAGCCTCAAAAGATATACATGTAGGACTAGCTCTCTTACAAATCTCCTACTCATTCTAATAGATGTATCAAGTGATTAAGCTCAGAGAGTGGAAAGAAGTGCTCAATTATAATATAGGGACCTTCATAGTACTTGGCTAACCATGGGATGAAGCCCAAGGGGTCTTATTTATAGTTGAGGTTGCATACTAGCCAGTAGAGATACCTAGAGTCAAATTCTAGCCATTTTAGATGTTTCAATGGATATATTTTTCAGTTTTACAACACTCTAACGGCTACAAACACTTTTTCTGCTCATTCCATACATTGCATTCGGTCGAGTTTTAATAAAGGTAACTCAACCGATTGCACTATTCGCCAAAGCAAATTTTAAGCATCGGTTGAATTTATCCTAGACGAAACCCGGCCGATCGCTTAAATTTGTTTTGACAGTGTAGGTTGTCGGTCGAGTTTAATTTGGGACAACCTCGACCAAACCTAGACATTTGCCAAGACTCATTATATGCATCGAACGAGTTTCTGAGAAGGAAACTCGACCGATCAAACAACATGTGATGGATTTTAGAAAATGTCATAAAAGTGCTTAAATAGTCAAACTAAGTGCTCCTAATTTTTTCTAAGCTTAATTAGAAGTCGTACAACCATTACAAGTGATTTACATCATGATTCTAATAGAGATATGTCATATTCTACAAAAGTGCATTTGTGCTGATTTTGACTTGTCTTTCCCCAAGTTAAAATGCACATTTTTAGACATTTGGAGCGTGTCTATACCTAATCTAAAATCACACAAGTAGAAGCATTAGACACAAATAAGTGGAATGATTAGTCATCATTAAAACAAGGGCTTAGTCAGTTTATGCCTTGAGTCAACATTCTCACCCTTTTTGAAGATGACAAACCATTCCATAAATGTATTGCAATCATTTAAGTAAAATCATACCTTTGGAGAGACCTAGTGTTATGACCCATAACTAAGTTAACTAATAAGTACCTCGATTAGCGTGAAATACCTTGATTAGTGCTAAGTATTTTGTTAAACATCATGATTAATTAAGATAAGCTAAAATGTGAATCAATAGTTGAGATTGAATCATTAACTTGATTTAGTTGAATCAAGCACATAAAATCAATTAGTGCATAATTAAGATGATTAATTTGAGTAAAGTAATAATTGGATGCAATTGGAATGTTGAATCAGTAAGACAATATGATTAGCATTTTTTCATGCCTTGGGTTTGTAGTGGGCCTCATTCTTGAAGTTTCGCAAAAGAAATCATTCAAAACGGACCTTCGAAGAAAAATTTATGATAGTTTTCAATTTGGGGTCCAATTTTGTAATTTTCCCAAATTTTTAGCTTTATATAACCCTTTTTCCTTTCTTTCTTCTTTATCTCTTCTTCGGCCATTTGCTTAAGCGGCGCTGGCGCGCGATCACAGCCACAGAGAGGAGCGCAGTGGCGATTCCTCTTAGCTTCGTTCCGGTAGTTTTCTTCTCCTTCCTCCCTTCCTTTTTCCTTTCTTCTACCTCCCTTCCTCTTCCTCTAGCAACCAATAGCTTCCCTAGCCAGCGCCTAGCAGACCTGGACCTGCGGCAAGTAGCAGCAGACTACGGATGCTGCCTACGGCCAGGAGGAGGCCGCCTTGGGCGCGCAAAGCACCAAGGAGGGTGATTTTGATTCCGATTTTGAGAATCCAGCACAAAGCCGTTGTCAAGAATTCCTAATTTAGCAACTAGCCGAGATCTCCTTGCTCTGGTGAGCGCCTGCTGGTGCAGTGGCCAGCAGTAGTGAAGTATTACACAGCAACTCTATTTGATAAAGACTTTCCTTTGCCGAAAATTAGGCCTCTAGACGCAATTCCGGATGAACCCGGACAATTCGAAACGTTGTGAGTAGGAGTTCATTTAGTTATCATTATTTAACTCCTTCGTTGGAATTTTTCGGTAAACTGAGCATTTTTGCACTGATATCAGTGGTTATCAGGTGTTTTATCAGTATTTGATGAAACTTGAATTTTATTTTATAAATTGCTTCGGTATGATTATACATGATCTAGAACAGCTTCTGATCAGTGTAGAACAGTTCAATGATTTTATTTGGTTCAACGGAAACCAAAAGTGCTTAATGCAATTGTTGAAATAGATTTAATTAACTGAAATATTGCTGATGTGTATGTTTGAACAATACAGATAATTGACTTCATTTATGAATACTCCTGTATATACAGAGTAGCGGTTGAAATTAGTACAGTTCATAAACAAGTGTATTAATCCAGTTGTATGTTCTAAAGTAATGAAAGATATAATTGTGTTATAATAGACTTAGGTGCCCCAACACCGTAGAACCTCATTGCGCGGTCTGTACCTTTGGGGTAAAATGGTCAACCCTGGGGATACGCCCAGGCATCGGAGACTCGTGTCCAACAAATACTGAATGTCTCGGTGACACGAAGTCTGAGAGGTAGGATCCTGGTCAGCCCTGGGGATACGCCCAGGCATCGGAGATCTGAGAGAATGTCCCGGTCAGCCCTGGGGATACGCCTAGGCATCGGAGACTTAGAGACCCTCCGACTGTGCACTACAGGTTGCGGGAGGAGTCCAGAGCACTCAGAGTTAGTGCAGTGAGGCCTTGTGAGCCTGAGAGTCCTGTGCAGACCAGGACGAGAAGTCAGACTTAGCATTTCCCGGGTGTGCCGCTAAGTCTTGTACGGTGGGATCGTAGTTCGCTACAGATCTTCATATGCAGAGTGCGCTGCATATGTTTGGGGCATAACTAAAATGTAATCGTATAAGATCACAGTAAATTTAATATGTTAGTAGTTTAGAATCTTCTGTGTTAGTTGTTAATAATTGCCTAACTAATTAAGATATGCAGTTCCTGATATTTAATGCTTACAGTTATGTGATACCTGCTGTTATATAGAAATATGAATATTGCCTGATAGAATTATTATGTCATTAGAATTGCTCAGTATAGAATTGTTCTTATGCTTTATTACAATTTTATATATCTGATGAGTTGTTTAGTGATAGCTAAATGAAAGGCTATTCACTGAGCGAGTAGGCTCACTCCTCTACTCAAACATTTTCAGGTCAACAACAGCATCAAGAATCTGAAGGATCTTTCCATCCTAGTTTTTGGCAGTAGAAGGTATATGTAGTTAGATTAGTTAGAGGTCTCTTAGTCCTTTCCCCTCGGTCCTTGGGACATGGTGTGGGTGAGAGAGAGTATGTATGGCGAATGTGTAAAAGATGTAAATTAACTATTATGTTTTACTTTCTGTTAAATAATGTTACATGTTGTAAACTCTATTTATGTTCTCTAGCCAGTTTAATTGAAATGCTTCCGTAATAGTTTATTATGTTTTAGTTTACAGCAATAATCCGGATAGCATTACGAGGTTTTTAAAAAAAAAGTTCTCAGTGGTTTGTTTATGTGATAATCCCTCCGTCGCGCCCTAATCTCGTGAGTTGTGGTTAGTATGAGATCGGGGTGTGACATCTTAGTATCAGAGCATAGGTTGAGTATATGAATACTCTAAGTCAAGGTCAGGGGACGATAAGAGACCAATAGGATTAGGACTTAAGTGTCTTCCTTCTAACTGCAATTTTCTAACAGGAAGTGTTCTGTTATACTATTGCAGATGGCAGGAAGAGGATGTGGTCACGAGAACCAAGTAAAGAGTTTATGTTGAATCGTCAGGGATCATTAGGGTCGAAAGATAGAGTTATAAGTGAGAAAAATAAGAAGTGATATGTCTTTAGCTCTGGGAGGTCTGAGTGTTTAGATACCCTGGCCAGGTGTCTGAATACTTAGATTGACCAGTATCAAGCTACTCTGTCTATTCTTCTCTGGATGCCCTGGCCAGGTATGCAGAGGAAGGATGGGCTAGAGAGAAACCCTAGAAATCTTAGGGTTAAGAAACTGGAAATTAATGTAGGAGTAAAAGATTAAACATAGAATGTGATACAACTCTTGCTTTATATTGCTTATTTGATTGGAGATCACTAGAAATGCTCTTATATGTATGAATTTAGATTTTCAGTTTATAGAATATAAATGATTCTTTTATATTGTTGTGCGTCATAAATTGGTTTATTTATTGTTTATATTCTTTGTATTAAGTAGACCAGAGGTTATGTTTAAATGAGTCTGCCCTAAGTAGATATTCTTTCCACATGTTTGAGATTAATAGGAGTTGGTTAATCTTGAGTAGCTCTTGGCTTCAGGACTACAGGTTCGGCCTGGTCCGGCTGGCAGGATGCGTTACTGGGATCTAATGACTCCTATTAACAGTATAATTAGAGTAGACTCCGGATGATTTAGACCTGAATCATAGTAAGAATGTACATACGATAAGACATTGAGATGTAAGAGAAAGATTAGAACAACTAAGAATTTGCTGGAAATGATATCAGAGGCCCAATGTTGGAACCTCATATGTGTAATCCTTAATTGGAAATAAAAGAAAATGATATAAGGTTCAAATTAAATTCAATGATTTGTATTATATGAACTCTAAATATAAGTGTATGGAAAGGATGTGAGAAAAGTATGTAAGGGCTAGGACGTAAGAATCAACTTTGGGTTGGATCATGGAATGGAATAAAATACTTTTATGTACTTCAAAGCAAAGAGAAAATAGAAGAAAAGAGCTAAGTATACAATAAGTACATAGAAATAAAGAGTTTTATGTAAATCATAAGACCAGGATAAGAAACTTAGTTGAATTAAGAGAAATGTTAGAAATGATGATTTTGATTAAGGAATGAGGATTACATGACATAATTGAGAGTATGGAATGCATATCTTTATTATAAGGTTTAATACATTCATACATACTACCTTGAATTTTCTGAGTCTTTATAGACTAACTTGTTTCTAAAATAAAGAACAAACGCGTAATTAGAAAATGAATGCATCATATATGTTGCATAACTACCATGGTAGAGATGTCTAAGTGAATGAAATAATGACACACAACATGATGATGAAACCCTAGCAGGGTAAATTGAGAACGTAATTTATCTGAATGTCCAAGTAAGAGAAAGGAAATTTCAGTGATAAGATAAGAAAGACTTTAGTAAAATTTATAAGATCCAAGTTTGGAATTCAAACAAAGGAAGCAAGGTCACATCACAATAGCGCTATGTTATTGATAATGATTAAACCCTAGAATGTTTAGAGCTGTAGTAGTTCAAGGGATATTACTAGTGATTTGACCTTGAGTACTAGCATCTCTATAAAATAAGATCATGAGATTTGTTCTATGAAAAGTAATCTAGCACTGATAGTGATCCATGGTTTAATTGTAGCCAATCTGAAAGGTAGACAAACAACATGAAAATGACTCGGAGAAAAGAGTAAGATATAAATTGAAATGTAACAAGTGTGTTTAAAACAAAAGGAGAAATATAACATAACTGAAGTGTAATTTTGAAATAAATTCTTACGGTGATAATATGAAGTAAGTAGCATAGAATGAGGAGTATTACCTGATACATGTTTTGGAGATATCTGTTGTAGTTCATGCTCTTATGACACAGCGTCACTATCTTTATGATGTGATGATAGATTATCACCCTGGAAAGGTGAATGTGATAGCTGATGCCCTGAGCAGGAAGTCTAGTTCAATAGCTGATGCATCCTCTATGTCATGTTTCAAGAGAGACCTGCTAGTGGAAAAGTAAAAGTTGAACTTAGGCTTAGGGGTGTCAGAGCAGAGTGGTTTGATTGCACAGATGCCAGTCAAACCTACTTTTAATGAACAGATCAAGGAACTACAGTAGGGTGACAGTGAGTTACAGCGGATCATGCATGACATGACAAGGGAAAAAGACCAGATTTTAGTTTTTCAGATGATAGTTTGTTGTATCCACATGATAGGTTGCATGTACCTCGAGATAATGACTTGAGAGAATAGATTTTTGAGGTAGCACATGCATCGATGTATGCTATGCGTCCAGGTAACGCTAAGATGTACAGGAATCTTAAGGAATTGTACTGGTGGTCAGGTATGAAAAAGGATGTAGCTGACTATGTGGCTAGATGTAGTGTGTGTCAGCAAGTTAAGGCTGAGCATCAGAAGCCCACATGTACTTTGTAATCTTTTCCTATACTAGAATGGAAATGGGAACGTATCACAATGGATTTTGTGGTAGGGTTACCCAGGACACCTAGAGGTTGTGACTCAATATGGTGATTGTGGATAGACTGACTAAGTCTGCTCACTTTCTTCACATCAAGTCAACCTCTGATGTTCCGAAGTTGGCTAAGATATTCATGGATGAGATAGTCAGGTTGTATGGTATCCCAGTTTCAATTATATCAGGTAGGGATCCTAAGTTCACATCCAGGTTTTTTTTTTAAATCAGTGGACAAAAGTTGAAATTCGGTACAACTTTTCACCCGCAGACGGATGGTCAGTCTGAGAGAACCATTCAGACTCTTGAGGACATGCTGAGAGCATGTGTTTTGTATTTCAATGGAAGTTGGGAAGAACGTTTAAGCCTTATAGAGTTTGCATACAACAATAGTCACCATTCCAGTCTTGGTTTGGCCCCATATGAAGCTATGTATGATAGAAAGTGTAGATTGGACCAGTGAATTTACATAGTTCATCGAAACCCAAATTGCTTAGTGTGAATGTTGAGTTTAGAAATACACGACTGATAATGGTACTGTTTGGGTATAAACCCATACAATACAGATTTTGTAAATCATCAGGTGCATGATTTCAAGAAAGTACGATAGCATTAAAATATGCAAATAAACCTAGTTGCATGCTTTCTGTTATGTTAATGTGTGTGACTTAACATTTACATGAATTGGCACATTTCTCTGAGATATTACTAGAAATTCTCAAGTATTATTAATTATTTGTGTTATGATACGTAAGCAACTCTTAATTGAGTTATGTGATGCACAAACCAGGATATGGGTTAATGTGCACGTTCTTCGAGAAATTTCAGATAATTGATAAATATTACATATGATTTCTTATATGTGAAGTAAATTACTCTTATTGGGGTAATACGATGTTCAATTGCATGAATTCAGTATGTATGTGCCAAAATTGATATGAGTTTGGGATATTTATGAATTTTAAATCTGCCTGCATGCATGATATAAGGATTACTCAGTAATTACAATGATTTTGAATATACTGCTCTGCTAGTTCTAGAATGATACCGTATTGTGATTTGAACTGCAATCAAATAGATGAGATAACTGGAACCCTAAGGATAGGGTGTTGCCATGTGACTAGTGAATGAGGTAACCCCTAAGGATAGGGTGTTGCTATATGATAAGTGAGTGAGGTAACTGAAACCCTAAAGATAGGGTGTATAATGAATCAAGTATTTTGATATCCAAATTTCTCAGTATGAGATGTGGTGATGCTTAACAGTTCAATTGCATGATTTTTAGTATAAAGTGCCAAATTGACATGCATTCGGTTTATTTAAGAATTTTAGTTTGTCTGCATGTATAGTATGATAATTTCTCAGTAATTACCATAATTTGAGTTACTGTTATAACAATTCTAGAAAGACAATGTATTGTGGTTTGATCTGGAATCAGATCAGATGTGTCCTATGTTGAGGGACCAATACAGATAGTTGATCAGAGGATCAAGAAGTTCAAGAATCACGAGATACCATTAGTAAAGGTTTTATGAAGGAACCATAATTTAGAAGAAGCCACGTGGGAACTTGAGTTTGAGATGCATAACAAGTTTTTCTTTTTCTTTTAGGAATTTCGGGATGAAATTCTTATAAGGGAGGGAGATTGTTATGACCCATAACTAAGTTAACTAATAAGTACCTCGATTAGCGTGAAATACCTTGATTAGTGCTAAGTATTTTGTTAAACATCATGATTAATTAAGATAAGCTAAAATGTGAATCAATAGTTGAGATTGAATCATTAACTTGATTTAGTTGAATCAAGCACATAAAATCAATTAGTGCATAATTAAGATGATTAATTTGAGTAAAGTAATAATTGGATGCAATTGGAATGTTGAATCAGTAAGACAATATGATTAGCATGTTTTCATGCCTTGGGTTTGTAGTGGGCCTCATTCTTGAAGTTTCGCAAAAGAAATCATTCAAAACAGACCTTCGAAGAAAAAGTTATGATAGTTTTCAATTTGGGGTCCAATTCTGTAATTTTCCCAAATTTTTAGCTTTATATAACCCTTTTTCCTTTCTTTCTTCTTTATCTATTCTTCGGCCATTTGCTTAAGCAGCGCTGGCGCGCGATCACAGCCACAGAGAGGAGCGCAGTGGCGATTCCTCTTAGCTTCGTTCCGGTAGTTTTCTTCTCCTTCCTCCCTTCCTTTTTCCTTTCTTCTACCTCCCTTCCTCTTCCTCTAGCAACCAATAGCTTCCCTAGCCAGGGCCTAGCAGACCTGGACCTGCGGAAAGTAGCAGCAGACTATGGCTGCTGCCTACGGCCAGGAGGAGGCCGCCTTGGGCGCGCAAAGCACCAAGGAGGGTGATTTTGATTCCGATTTTGAGAATCCAGCACAAATCCGTTGTCAAGAATTCCTAATTTAGCAACTAGCCGAGATCTCCTTGCTCTGTTCGTGCTTGCTTGAGCACAGTGGTGAAGTATTACACAACAACTCTATTTGATAAAGACTTTTCTTTGCCGAAAATTAGGCCTCTAGACGCAATTTCGGACGAACCCGGACAATTTGAAACGCTGTGAGTAGGAGTTCATTTAGTTATTATTATTTAACTCCTTCGT